>OU343218.1:109200406-109427744 GCA_910596185.1 Chrysanthemum makinoi
GCAGAATCACAATAACAAAGTGGCCATCAGAAACCAAAGCACAATAAATCATGAGGAAGAGGCACGTCGATATCCAGAATTACAAAAGTCAAGGTACTACATAGAGCGCGACCTAATAGTATACGTATTATCTCAAAATACGTCTCAAAAAGTAAAATAATATAATATCCGAAAGACAGCGTGTCTTAGTTTTCATGGATTATTCGTATCAAACGTTTCCAAAAATTCCAGTATCAATATCTCAAAATGTTTAGTTTTAACGTTTCGTGTGGTGGTAAGGAATCATGACTCGACATACAACTCACGCAAAGAGAATACTAAAATGTAACTCACACCAAAGGTATAACTCACGCTAAAGCATAATGTATATCCCAATACATTATAAGAAATAGTCAAGTAATATTGACCAAGACTCAACTCGAGTAGAAAGCGATAAGAAAGACGTTGAGGAAATAACGACTCATAACTATGACAAGCAAGTAAGTTGATTGGTAAGTTTCGGTGTTTCCCATAATCCCAAATAGTTGATATATCGTCAAAACGTATAAGTTTTGAAAAGGTTTTCAGGATATTAAAGAAATTATAAATGATTTAAGTTTATAAAAGATTTTACGAAATTTTGGCATGAGGTGCCCATTTATAAGACATTTCCAAGTCATAATAACTCTTGAATAACATAAAATTTATCGTTAAGTTTCCCTATTTGTCAAATGTTACAATTTATAATATACAATTGAACATATCATTCGCGTATATATTAGTTGTTTAGTTTTATCGACCATTTTGTATAGTTCGGGTCCAGATATGTTAAACTCTTATGAGTCTAGCATACCCTTCCGTCGCGTGTACCAAAAGGTCCATAATGTCCAAATAACTAATACCGCAAATCCAATACGTCCAATCCTTGTCCAACAATATAATAATGTCATAATGCTCGTAAACGAGTCCAATGAGTCAATGCCTCACGTGTTGCAATATACCCCTTAACTATTGTTATCTTTTTAATTATTGTTATCATTTTTCCCATTTCTAATAAACTTTAGTCGAAACCATCTCCGAAACATAAATGAATAATAATACAATCATCAAAACAAAATCACACCTCGTCGTGAGTCACGGCTTGGTTAGCTGAGGCTGCCGAGACCCAAACAATTTAAACATAAGTTTTAAAGTTTATACCAACACCTTAACAGTTTAGACCCACGACTTGAGGCCAACGAGGGACCGAACAAACCCCTCTATGAATGCTATCTACCACAGATTTATCAAACCAGGTTGTACGGGTTTCGACCCTACTCGAGACAATACAAAATTAAACAAACATCAACTTAGAGTAGATTTAACACACTATTACAAACAAGCCCGAGACAACTTAACTCGTTGAGTTGCACCGAAATGAAACAGAAATAAACAAACACACCTTTTGCAAACCATTTTTACCACATCCTAATGACTAAAAGCGATCCGGACACAACAAACTCAACACCCTCGAGGTGCCGTGACATAACCGAAACCGACAAACACATCTCTCGGTTTCTATTTGAACCCGAGGCCAAGCAAGCATAATAAACATCTTAATGAGTAACAAATCCAAATTCCAAATCGTGACATGAACCTGGTACTAAATAAACAACATCGAGACATACCCCTGACCAAAATGGTTCACAACCAAACCTGAGCAAACTGAGCAACATACTTTTACTTATGTCCTTCACCACACGATAACTATTTCAAAACTGTTTTTAGTTGGCTGAAAGATCGACACATAACAATTACAGTTGGTTTATTAATTTTTATACCACAAAAACACCACATGGCTAGGTTTTAAACCCATTTAAATCCACGTAAACTAATCTCGAAACCAATTAACAATGTGTTTCCAGCCTCTCTTATATCCATGAAAACACTCGACACAAACAATATATATACATATACTTGTATACTCGATTCAAAAACTGAAAAGGATGAGACACCACTCGACTTACCAAAACAGAAAAGAGAGAAAAAGGAACACGATGGAGGAAAAGACGACGGTGGTGGTGATGATGGTGCTGCTGTGGTGGCTAGCGAGCCAAGAACAACACTAACCGAAGATAACACCTTAACTCCGAATCTTTAGATTTTAGATGTACCACGTGTGAGAGGCTTTCACAGCGCGTGTCTTGCGTAGAAAGAACCACAAGGACACGATCTATCCCCTGGTGGAGGCGATGAGTCATGGTGGTGGCCGGACGGCGAAGCGTGGAGGCAGTGGTGGTTTTCGGTGACCGGATATAATAGAAGAGAGAGTGTTCTTTTTTTTTAGAGTGAATGTGTGTTTTATAAAATAAAATGTGTAAAATGAATCTTAATAAATATTTGGGGTATATATTTAGTAGGGAGGGATTAATCTTGTGCAAAAGAAAGTAAGGGGGCGCAAGTAAAATATGAGGTGGAGGGACCAAAGCTGGCAACATGGCTAATATTTTTACGAAAAACACTTCGGGATTCATTTGATATAGCCAACGGACACGAAAAATTACGAAACTTGCGCCTTTGTTCACGAAATCATTTTTCCAATAAAAATGAGTATTCATTTGACTATTTTCTCGCAAATAGAAATAGTGATCACTTCAAATGGTTTAACGAGTTTACCGTTGTGCCGGTACGCGTTGTGTCTAATTTTCACGTTTCACGAGATAACTTTCTCGTTTTCACGTCAAATGAGCTCAGGAAAGTTTGTAAATGAAAAACAGATGAACTTTCTCGAAAACAAATATCTGGAAAAGTTTGGGTGGTTACAAATATTTAGTAACTCCCCCACATTGACGTGACTTCCCCCACATTTCTATGATTAGGTTCTCCTATTGAACCCAGATCTTGGGATCTCCAGTCAACTGGGTTAGGTTTTCCTTCATAGAAACTCATTCCTTCAAGGGCTTTAGTCCCATTCCTTTAGACGACTTACTAACTATCTCTCTGCTTAAGCCTTCGTAGCGGATCCGCGATGTTATCCTTTGACTTCACATAGTCAATTGAGATAACTCTTGTTGAGAGTAGTTGTCGTATCTTATTATGTCGACAGCGGATATGTCTAGACTTTCCATTATACATTATGCTATGAGCTCTGCCAATTGCCGATTGACTATCACAATGTATACTAATGGCCATTACTGGTTTAGGCCACCTTGGTATGTGTCTCTGAATTGACGTAGCCATTCCGTTCTTGTCGCATTTATCTAACGCGATAAATTCTGATTCCATCGTGGACTTAGCTATAACAGTTTGCTTGGAAGACTTCAAGATATAGCAGCTCCTCCTAGTGTAAACACATATCCACTAGTCGATCTAGAATCCTTTCTGTCAGATATCCAATTTGCATCCTGTATCCTGATAACACTGGATATCGATCATAATCACGTCCATAATTGCGAGTATCTCAAATAGTGAAGTACCCTAGTCATAGCTGCCCAATGTGGATAGCTTGGGTTACTAGTATACCTACTTAGCTTTTAACAAGCATATGCTAAGTCAGTCGGGTACTGTCATTAAGTACATTAACATGCCAATAATTCTTGAATACTCTAATTGGGCAACACCTATGCCTCTATTTTTAGATAGATGCTTACTGGTGTCAATTGTAGTTCTAGCTAGGCCGGAATCCCCCGCATTATGAGTATTAAGAATTTTTTCCACATAATGTGCTTGACTTAACACAAGTCCATTTTGAGTTCGTATGATCTTTATTCCAAGGATCACATCAGCCAAACCCATATCCTTCATGTCAAACTTTGATTTCAACATGTCTTTAGTAGCTTTGATCATCTTGTCGATTCAACGATAAGCATATCATCAACATATAAACACAAGATTACATATCCACTATTTGTGTCTTTGACATAAACACAGTTGTCGCATTCATTAATTTTGAATCCACTCTCTAGTATGGTGTGGTCAAATTTTTGATGCCATTGTTTGGGAGCTTGCTTTAAGCCATATAATGACTTAACAAGCCTATAAACTTTATTCTCTTATCCAGGAGCCATGAAACCCTCAGGTTGGTTCATGTAGATTTCTTCTTCTAAATCTCCGTTCAGAAAATCCATTTTCACATCCATTTGGTGAACTTCCAAATTTCTTAAAGCGGCAATAGCAAGTATCATCTTAATCGAGGTTATTCATTAGCAGGCGAATATGTATCAAAGTAATCAAGACCTTCTCGTTGTCTAAATCCTTTGATTACTAATCTTGCTTTGTACTTGTCAATGGTGCCATCGTCTTTCATCTTCTTCTTGAAGATCCATTTATAGCCTAGTGGTTTACAACCAAGAGGTAAAAGGCTCCCAAGATGGATTTTGTAAAATAGAATCTATTTCACTTTTAATGGCTTCTTTCCATTGAGGCCCTTCTGCGAAGTAGTAATCTCCGGTATGAAGTAGGTTCATTTTCAACCATAAAAGAAACAAAATCGGGTCCAAACGATTTCTCGGTTCTTGCCCTTTTGCTTCATCTAGGTTCAACCTCTTCTTCCTCAGTTTGATCTTGTCTCTCATCTTGGAGATCATTATCATCTCGTTGTCTCTTATCTTGGACAACTTCTTCATCTATTCTAGATGAATTTCCAGTTTCCTTTGTTAAACAAGGAAATATAGTTTCAAAGAATGAAGCATTCATTGATTCCATTAATGTACCCTTTTGTATATCCGGATTTGTCGAATCATGTACAATGAAACGATAAGCACTGTTATTCTTAGCATATCCGATGAATATATAATCCACAGATTTAGGTCCAATCTTTTGGGCCTTGGGAGTCGGTATAGCTACCTTTGCTAGAAACCCCACACTGTAAATACTTGATATGATGGTTTTCTTCCCATCCATAATTCATAAGGGGTCTCTTCTTTTCCTTACGAGGTATCTTATTTAAAAGATAAGTAGCCGTTAGAATGGCTTCCCCATGTCCGGCTTAGACCGAACTTATTAACATGGCCATTTCTTTAAGGTGGTTCTTCCTTTCGACTATCTGTTCTGCTGAGGTGAATAGGGAGCAGTGAACTCGTGTCTAATTCCATGTTTTGCACATAGGTCGGAAATGGAGACACATATTCACCTCCTCTATCACTTCGGACCACCTTGATTTTCTTACTAAGTTGATTCTCAACTTCGTTTTTGTATAGAACAAACTTGTCTATAGCTTCATCTTTACTTTTCAGTAAGTAAACATAGCAATACTTTGTACAATCATCAATAAACTTGATAAAGTACTTATTGCCACCTTTTGTGGGTAGTGATTTCAAATCACATATGTCAGTGTGTATCATATCAAGTGGTTTGGTTTTTCGTTCAACCGATTTGAAAGATGATCTTGTAAGTTTGGCTTCAACACAAGTTTCACATTTATATTTTGAGTCAATATGGAAATTAGGTATGCAATTAAATTAAATCAAAGCGACGCATTGAATTAAAATTTACATGTCCAAGACGGCCATGCCACATATTAGAAGACTCAATCAAGTAAGCGGAAGAATTCATTTTATTGATATCATTCTTAACAACCATTACATTGAGTTTAAAATACCATTAGGGCATATCCTACCAACATACACTTGATTCTTAGAAAGAACAAACTTATCAGACTAAAAACAAGACGAAAACCAAACTTGTTCAACAGCAACCAGGACACAAGATTCTTAAATCTCGGAACATACAAGACATTAGTCAACTTGAGCTCTTTCTCGGATGTCATCTTCATGATTACATCTCCTTCGCCATGATCTCGGTAGTTTGAGTTTCCCATGTACGACTTCTCTCCACTATCAACCGCTCTGAAATAGTGAAACATACTCTTATCAGCACACACATGACGGGTAGCCCCAGTATCCACCCACCATTCCCTGTTGTTGGAACCTACCATGTTAACTTCAGAGATCATGGAAATGACATCAAACACCATATCAATCATGTTCACATCATCATTCACCATATGGCGTGGAGTCACCCACTTCGCATCTTACAGTTAGCGACACGGTGACTGGTGGTCACAATTGAAACACACCCTTGGAACTACGTTTCACAATTGCGACTTTAGGAGCAAGGTAATCGGACTTCCTTTGCCCTTCTTGTCATTCTTTCCTTTTCCTTTGCCTTTAGCTTTGACATTGGACTTTGAAGATGATGAAACATGCTCAACCATATTTGCCTTTTTGAGAATGGCGTTTCGTGTTTTTCTAAGCCAGCTTGTTGTCCTCTTCAATACGAAGACGAACAACCAAGTCTTCAACACTCATCTCCTTTAAACATGCTTCGGTAGTTCTTGAACTCTACCCGGCTTGGAGGTAACTTTTCAATAATAGCAGCAACTTGAAAAGTTTCACTCAAGGTCATTCCCTCAACATGAATGTCGTGTAGCAAAACTGCAGATCTTGAACCGACTTATCACATTCTTTGAATCAACCATCTTGTAATCCAAAAAACGAGCTACCACGAACTTCTTTGTACCAGCATCCTCAATTTTGTACTTGCGTTCAATGATTACTTTGGAAATGCGGAAAAGTTGTGTGTGTTTCTCGAGAGAAGACTGCTGGAATTCTTCTGGTTAAGGAGCTATGTTTACTGAATGTGTAAAACGAATGAGACATATGGCTTTATTTATAGTGAAGACTAAACTTGTCCTCCAAGAATCTCTGACCATATAGCGAAAATCTGTTATTTCTAAAAACAATTCATAAATCTTTTAATACCAAACTGATTTGCATATCTTTTAAACAAAACGTTCACAATAGCTTACTTGATAAGTTTAAATCTATTCCTAAAATAGATTTACATATAAAATGCGGAAAAAGGCTTTCGCTAGCGGCAAAAGAGCATACTTACATTATCTCTTGAGGGCTTGTTTCGTGTTAAATCCCTTGGTCGCTTGGCTTTCGCATGAGTTCAGAAGCCGAACCCATTTTGGCCCAGAAATCCACGAAATCACACCTAGCAGCGGCGTAGGTGTTGGAGTAAAACCAACAAATCAATTTGAAGGTTCATATAAAGATTTCTATATAAACACACTCCCACTTCTTTTCTATGTGATGTGGGATGTGTTTATTTTCCCAAATTTTGTGTTTCACGTGCCCCACTTTGAGACACGATATCTCATTTGTTAGCCTTAATAGTTTTATTAGAAGTGATGGTCATTCACGATTAGGAACTTTGTAACGTGTGTTAGATATCGTGATAGAATAGTCAACGGGCTCGTGGATTGGACTATGCTAAATGGCTAGGCGTTATGATTATGCTAGCCGTTTGAAGCTTAAGTATCCAAAGCCCAATCCATGTCCAACCCACGAAAAGCCCAAGCAAAGCCTTTTAGGGTTTCAAGTTACTTGTACTATAAATACCCCTCAAATGGTCATTTGAGGGTGTGTGAGAAATGTGTGTGTGTGTATATTTTCTCTCTCAAGGAATATACAACTTTATTGTGTTTATCTTATCTCCACATACGGTTTGTTTTAAACATCAAGTCACCATCTTTCTAATCTTTTCTTTCTTCATCTTCTAAGCTTAACGTTTGTATTTGGTTGAACGTGTTCTACGCGTAGCGTGGTTTCACGTGGTGATACTTGTATTTGTGTTGGGTTTGTGATAAGGTTGATAAAAGTAAGGTCCTACAATTGGTATCAATCGCCAAACAATGGTTTAGGAGTGGTTGGTTGAAGTTTTTTTGTGGTTTGTGGTATACGCGTAAGCTCTCGGTATTCAAAAGTGGTTACGATTAAAACTTTACTTTTTGCACTTTAATCTTCAAGATTCTTATGGTTTGAGGTTATTATAGTGTTAAGGAGTCTTGTTTTGGGAAAAATTTCGAAGCTTTACGTGTTTTCTTCATTTTGAACTCGTGATTTTGTTCGTTGGTCATTTCTACTCGTAACTTTTCTAAGCACTTTGGGTGAAAAAGGTCAACATTTTAGGGTTATTCGAGTGTTTTTAAGGCTATCCATTGCAAAAGAAATCATTTGAATCGTTGGAAATTTCTTACTGCAGAAGTCAAAAATTCAAAACCCTAGTTTTCTACGCATAACTTTTTGATGAAGAATCTTCGAGCTATAACGGTTACTCGATGCTTCCCTCACTTGGATAAGTGTGTGGAACACTTCGACTTGTGGATATCCCTTTACATGTGACTGTAAAGGATTTTTGGTTCTTAACCATAGTTTACGCGATAAGCTAAAAGCTACGTGTAACTCTACGCATAACTTCACAATTACGCCGTAAGGTTTACAGTAACTTTTGTCTACTCATAAGCTTAAGGTTACGCGCTAGATAACGTCTATGCATAAGGATTCCTACGCCTCGACACGCGATAAGATCCTACGCCTAAGATCCTACGCATAAGCACAATCTCTTCGCCTAAGCCTCGTCTACTCGTAACTTCTGTTTCTACGCCTAAGCTCTTTCTACGCATTAAAAAGAGTTTTTTGGCGGGTAAACTTGAGTAAAATTTAAATTTTTGAGGAGACTAAATGTTCAATTTTTACGCGAAATTCAAATTTTGGTTTAACTGTGAAAATTTTGGTAAAAAATTCAAAATTTTAAGCCTAAATTCAAATTTTTCGGGTCAAATTTGGCGTCAAAATTGTCATAACTCAAATTTTTCATACTTCATTAGAATTGATTTTTATAGTGAATTTCAAATTTTGGGCGAAAATATTTTAGAACCAACGTTACGAGTACGACTTTTAGAAACACCTCAACCGAGCTTAATCTCCATCAACCACAACTCCTTTATCGTTGAATCGATCCTACATCAACTTTATCATATCATACCTTCATCAATGGCAACTCAACAAGACATTCATGCAGCCGGTGCCGAAAACCGACCTCCTATGTTGGCAAAAGGTGGTTATCTTCAATGGACAAGTCGTATGCTTCGTTACATCAAGACCAAACCTAATGGAAAACTAATGATTCAATCCATTCGTGATGGACCCTTCAAGCCTCGACAAGTTCATGTACCTTGAAATGCAGATGCAACACCTCCCGTCCCACCATCTTCTCGTCTTCAATACGAATCTGAATACACCGCAGAGGATCAGAAACAAGTCGAAGCAGATGACATGGCAATTCATATTATCCAACCGGGTTTACCAATAGACATCTTTCTTTGCGGTAGACAGCGTGTCTGCTTTCGATATGTGGGAACGTGTTAGACGACTTTGTCATGGACTAAATTGGTCAACAAGACATGGAGAACAAGTTGCTAACCTGAATGGGAAAGGTTTACTTCTACCCAGAGAATCCATTGAATCCTACTATGGAAGGTTTTGCACTTTGATGAATGAGCTAATCGAAACAAGTCGACACCCGTAACTATCGCTCAAAACATCAAGTTCCTGAACAATCTTCCGTAAGAATGGGGATGATATGTCACTATTGTCAACCAAACAAAAGACTTACATCAGGTGAACTTTGATCAACTCAATGATTTTCTGAAACAAAACCAAGCTGAAGTGAATGAAGTTAGGAAAGAAAGATTGGCAAAGAATCATGATCCATTGGCACTCATTGCAAAGACTCAAACTTCGGTGAATACACAACAACAAGCTTCATCATCTTCCAACAACAACAACTTGCAGAATACATTCCACAACCACAACAACAATTCTATCCGGATCAACAATACCAGAACAAGGAATCCCGATCCACGAAACTCCACCCGAAGTTTACCTTGCAATGTATATACTCTTTATTGGGTAACGACTCAAAAGTCGCTATTCCACACAACTAACAACAACCAAAGGATTTTGCAAACACTCGCAATGAGGCAAATTGCACGGTAGGGTGTGAATATGGGTCATCAAGGACAAATGGTTGGAGTTATTGGGAATCAGCAGGGATATGCTTTGGATTCGTATGGGTAATCACCGTTCCATATCGTGGTAATCGGATGAGACGAATGTTGGGAATAGAGCGAGTGGGTAATCGAATCGGAATATTGCAGCGAGTCCAAATGTTGGGAATCATGGAAATGTGAATCGTGGTAATCGATTAAGTGTTATAACTGTCAAGGAATGGGTCACATGGCAAGGAATTGTCCTACTAAGCCGCACAAAAACGATCTTGAGTATCTTCGAAAACTATCTGTTGGTACAAAAGCAACGCGTATTTACGGATTTCAGCTTGAGTGTGAGGAACATGACTTTATGGCTATTATGGATGATTTGGAAGACCTCGAGGAAATCAATGCAAACTGCATATTCATGGAAAATCTTCAGGAGACTAAGCGACATTAATCGACTCGACGGCCTTCTCGCCTATGACGCCAACGCAAGATCCGAGGTACCAATCATTGATCCATGCTATAACAATGTCATATTTGATGTGTTTACTCATGATAAAAGCAGCGTGCGTGACATCGACACCTACTTATGATACATATATGGACAATCCGAAGTTGTAGCAATACTAACTCAAACTCAGGATGTGGATCCTAGTGGGCTGTGTGGCACAAAATACCAAACTCGATGAGGAAACACGTGCTTATTTTGAATCATTAATCAATCAGTGTGGCATTGAAATTGAAAAGTGAGTAAGGTCAATCGCGAAGTTAAGGCCGCGAATGTTAAATTGGCCACTGAGCTTGAGAGTTACAAGGAGCACGCCAGAGCCTATGAATTTCATACAAACAAAATATCCGAATTAGAAATTGGTTATCGAGATTCTGTTTTAAGAGAAAAACAATTGCAACTCAAGTATGACACACTTGATGTGAATTTGAACTTGAAAATAAAATCTTTAAACAAGGAAATTTCTGAACTAAATGACCCACTTTCTAAACAAAAGCAACTTTTCGATCTTGAAAAGAGAAGAAATAGTTGATTGTCTTGATTTTCAAAACGAGAAGATTCTCTTCTTGATGAAATTCTGGATAAAAATGAAACTATCAAAAAATTGGATAATTTACTTCTTACAACGGGTCATTCCGCTAAAACAAACAAGATGCTTTCTAATCAAGTAAATCCGATTTTTAATACTTCACATAAAATGGCTCTTGGTAACTCACCTCCTGGTTTCCTCAAGAAAGCTCAGAAATCTCAGAATGTGTTAAACAATGGAAAACCTTTGCATGAACCCATAATTGTGCATGATTCTCTTGAAACGTTGGAACTATCTGAGGAGAGTAGATCAAAAATGAAACAAAAACATACCGAAATCAAACCAATTGATTATAACACATGGAACAAAATTAATGGTATTTCGTTTGTTTCTCAATCAACGTTTTCCACCAAACCAAGTGTTTCAAACAAAGTGTCAACACCTGCTTCAAAATCAGCCAAAACCGCTTGTTGTCTCAAAATCTCTTTCGAACATTAAACAAATGTCTTCAAACAATCCTTTTAACACAAGTGATGCCAGAAGTATTTTGGAAAATGTGAAAATGAGAATTGCGGATCTTCAAGAGACCGTTAAAACTAAAACCAATATTACAACAAACATCCGGTTTAATAGTTTTGATATTGAACAGAAAAAGTTTTTGAAACTCAAATTGCCCCTCAGTTGACTAACATCAACTCAAGGGTAATTCATTTTGAACAAGCCTTTTTGAAAGAAACAGTGACTTTGTCAAGGACCATAAATTCCTGGTAAAGCAAGCTAATGAAAGTGTTGAACACATCAAAGTTTTGGAAAATCTACATGATTCACTCTTC
Source organism: Chrysanthemum makinoi (assembly GCA_910596185.1). NCBI lineage: Eukaryota > Viridiplantae > Streptophyta > Magnoliopsida > Asterales > Asteraceae > Chrysanthemum > Chrysanthemum makinoi. Next base: position 109,212,079 of record OU343218.1, read on the forward strand.
AAGATGTTCGACTACGATATTATGTCCATCATTTTGCAAACATATTCTGTTGAAGATCATGAAAGACTCCAGATGAGACCTCAAATTGTTTCAAAATATGAAAAAGCCCTTGAAAAACTTGAAAAAGAAAATGTGTCATATTTTAAACAACTTGATCAAAAACGAGAGGAATGCAAGTATGACAAACTGTCGGATGAGCGTGCCTACAATGACATGAAAGCGAAAAATGATCTTTTGAGGGCTGTTTGGAAAGTCAAAAGGAAAGGCGTGGATACTAAGTTTACTAAACCATTGATCGAGGAGAAAGCAAATGTTCCCAAACCGGTTTCCAAACCAAAAATGTCTGTTTCTATGCCTCCTCCAAAAGTCAATGAGAAAATGTTTCATCAAAACCAGTCACTCCACCTGCCCTACCTAAACAAAATGTTGATAAAGGAAAAGCGGTTATCGAGAAACCAAAAGTTTTAGCAACTGGCCTTTTTAAGATGAGTACCACTAATGCGTCTGCCTCCACATCTAAAAAATATGGAACAAACGACATAAGTTTAGAAAAGCACTCTAAAGAGACTAGGAAAGCTGAAACCACCTCCCTTGATAAAAATGTAAATCCTAATGCGTGTGCCTTACCTTCTACAGGACTAGAAAGCACCTCTAGGAGCAGCAGACTAAAGCCTAAGAGCAATACAAGGAACAATAGAGTCTCACATGCCTCTAGGAGTAGTAGCTTGAATAAAGAGAAGAAAGTAGAAGAACACCCTAGGAATTTACCGTTTTTGAATAAGAAAGACATTTCATCTGAATGCAATGAACCTATGAAATCAAGTAAGTTTAATGAATGTGTTGAATCTGTTTGTTTAACTTGCAAGAAATCTTTATCTAATGTTCTTGATGATTGTGTTTCTAAGAATGAGATGATAAGCTGTTCAGAAGAATGTTCCTAAAAGATCTTACGCTAAACAAGTAGGAAGACTAGTTGCAAAACTTAGGCTTTACACTACTGACAGGAACTATAGTCTATACTTTAGGGATGATATTTGGAAACCCACGTGTAGAACTTTCACACTCGAGAATGGTACAATGAGTGATAAACCGAGAATTCCCCAGAGAAAACCTCTGCATGTGATAAGGATTTTACCTCTAACCCAAAGGAACCAAAATCAAAACGGTTTCCTCAATATTCTTTTTCTTCATCTGGCGGGTTATCGAAATTTGTCTTTGGATCGTCGACTCGGGTTGCTCCAAGCACATGACCGAGAATCTGAAACTGTTGATCAATTTCGTCTGAAATTCATGGGAACCGTGACGTTTGGAAATGATCATGTAGCAGCTATCATGGGTTATGGAGATCTACCTTTTGGAAATTATTTGATTACTCGGGTTTACTATGTCGAAGGGTTAGGACACAATTTGTTTTCGGTTAGGCCTGATTCGTGATGCAGATTTAGAGGTTGCTTTTAGGAAAAATGCTTGCTTCGTTAGAAACTTGGATGGCACTGATCTCTTTAACGGGAATCGTGATACAAACTTGTATGCTATCGACATCAATCAAATGGCCTCTTCATCACCAATATGTCTTATGACACGAGCATCCGGAACACGTCCCGGTTGTGGCACGACGGTTATCCCATCTCAATTTCGACACCATCAACAAAATTGCCAAAGACAACATCGCCAACGGACTTCCAAAGTTCAAATACACCAAGGATCACTTATGTCCATCATGCGAACAAGGAAAAAGCAAAAGAGCATCTTATAAACCCAAAACCGCACTCTAGTTCGAAGCAAAGTTGCATATGTTGCACATGGACTTATGTGGCCCAATGAGAGTTGAAAGCATTAATGGGAAAAAGTATATTCTTGTTATCGTCGATGATTATTCAAGATATACATGGGTTAAGTTTCTGAGATCAAAAGACGAAGCACCGGGCATCATCATCACCTTTTCAAAACGATTCAAGTACTTCTTCAAACTCCAAGTAAGGGTTGTAAGAACATACAACGCACGAATTCACTAATCGAGTTAAGAGCTTATTTTGAAGATGTTGGAATCACACATCGACATCAGCTTGTTAGAACTCCACAGCAGAATGGGGTAGTTGAAAGAAGAAATAGAACTCTTGTGGAAGCTGCCCGCACAATGCTAATCTATTCTAGTGCACCGTTATTTCTATGGGCTGATGCAGTTGTCACTGCTTGTTTCACTTCGAACCGATCTATCATCCATTCAAGATTCAATAAAACCCCATATGAGCTTGTGAATAACAGAAAACCGGATATCTCTTACTTTCACATATTTGGCGCTTTGTGCTATCCTACCAATGACGAGAAGATCTTGGAAACCTGAAAGCAAAAGGTGATATTGGAATCTTCATTGGATATTCAGATAACTCGAGGGCATTCAGGGTGTATAACATAAGAACTAGGAGGATCATAGAGACGATGAATGTGAAGTTGTGAACTTTCACATATGGCTTCGAGAGACTCACTCTAGAACCGCACTAAACCGGCAGACTTCGGACACATCGGTTGGGACTCGTACCTCAAAGAGCTCAATCAACTTCGTTTGACAATCCTAAAGAACAAGAATGGGAGAATTTCTTTGAGTTAATGTTCGATGAATACTATGGTGGAACTTCGACAAATGCATCAAACCATCATTCCGCTGCACCCGCCCAAAATCATCCTCCACCACCAACAGAAGATGCATCTACAACGGTCGAAACCAATGCACCAACTCCATCAACATCATCTACATCTACTACAGTTATTACACCCATTCTACCAGCAGTTGATGAGCAAAACCAAAATCACAACGATGCAACGTTAGATGAAGACTTATTTGAAAACCCGTTTGCTACGGAATCACCGAATCATCCTCTAGCTTACGAGAACCATCTAACTCGCATACGTTTAACCAACGGTATCCTTCTACTCCGAAGTGGACAAAAGACCACCCAATTGAACAAGTTATTGGTGAACCTTCAAGGCCAATTCAGACGAGACGCCAACTTGCCACCGATTGCGACTTATGCATTTACCTTTGCTCAATTAGCAATATAGAGCCAAAGAACATTTCGCGAGGCAATGGCGAACCCGAATGATAGAAGCGATGCAGAGGAACTTCTCCAATACCGCCTACATGACTCTTGGAAATGGTTCCAAGACCCATTGACGTTAAGGTCATTGATCTTAAATGGTTATGGAAGAACAAACGGGATGAAGAAATGACTGTCATTAGCAACAAAGCTCGTCTTGTGGCCAAAGGATACAGACAAGAGGAAGGGATAGACTTTTAAGAGTCATTCGCGCCTAGCTAGACTAGATTGAAGCGGTCGGGATTTTCTTAGCCTATGCCGCTCACAAAAACATCACGGTTTATCAATGGACATTAAGACCGCGTTCTTGAATGGAACTCGAAGAAGAAGTGTACGTGAGTCACCGTAAGACTTCATCGACATGGAACATCCGGACTTACGCCTACAAACTCAAAAAGGCAATCTATGGATTAAAACAAGCTCGAGAGCGCGGTATGACGAACTGCCCTCTTTCCTTATCCTAAAACAATTTCACCAAAGGAACAGTTGATCCTACCTTGTTTACACAAAAATGCAAAATCGACATTTTGATTGTTGATTTATGTGACGACATCATCTTTGGGTCCACTAATCCCAATCTTTCAAAACATTTTGAAAATCTCATGAAAAGTAAATTTGAAATGTCCATGATGGGGAACTAAAATTCTTTCTTGGTTTACAAATACATCAATCCCCTCGTGGAATTTTTATAAATCAAGCTAAATACACAACTGAGATTTTGAAAAATCATGGTATGGATAATTGTGATTCGGTTGGAACACCAATGGTAACTTCACCAAAAATTGGAGCCGATTTATTTGGGAAACCTATTGATCCAAGAAATATCGAGCATGATTGGTTCTCTCATGTACCTCCGCTAGTCGACCAGGATATTCATTTTTGTTGTTTGCTTATTAGCACGGTTTCGTGCAAAGCCTACCGAACCGCACCTCAAAGAGGTTAAACGGATCTTTCGGTACCTGAAGACATCCATTCACATGGGACTTTGGTATTTGAAGGAATCCGGATTTGATCTAATTGCCTTTTCTGATCACGGACCACGCAGGTGATCAAGTTACTGAAAAAGTACATCCGAGGAGCACAATTTTGGGTGAAAATTAGTAAGCTGGTCTTCAAAGAAACAAGATTGCACTGCACTTTCAATCGCTGAAGCTGAGTATGTGTCTCTATCTGCGTGTTGTGCTCAAGTTCTATGGATGAGAACACAACTCACAGATTATGGCTTTACTTTCGATAAAATACCTATGTATTATGACTCAAAAAGTGCCATAGCCATATCATGCAATCCGTCGTTCATCACTCAAAGACTAAGCATATCCGAGTCCGCTATCACTTCATCAAAGAGTACGTCGAAAATGGTACTGTTGAATAATTCTTCGTGAAGACGATTACCAACTCACGATCTATTAACTAAAGCCCTTCCAAAAGAAAGGTTTGACTATTTAGTTTGACGAATTGAATGCTGCCTAACCCCCGAGGAGTTAGAACGTCTTCTCGAATCTTCTTGAAAATGATTTTCCAAAAGCTTCACAGAAATATTTTTGAAATTCAAAATACAAAATTTGAAAAACCAACAAAAGCAAAATATAAAAATATAAAAATTTTCAAAAAATACAAAAACAATATAAAATCAAAAATCCAAAAATATTCTTCTCACGACATGTCTCTCGTATAATCGATATTCTGTACGTTTCTAGAAATGTCATTCAACAATGATACGAGTATGTACAGATGCTTGAGCGAGAGTTATTTATTTGTTTTTGATAAGTGTCTAAATACTCATCATTTTTATATTGTTTAGAATGCCAAAAACATCTGAAAACACTCAAAAATACATCAAAATGATGAAAATATCACAAACAAGTGTTTTATGTGTTTTAAATGCAAAAACATCAAAATCTGGTGAAAAACTTATCAAGTTTGCATAATTGCAGCTTAGTCCCCAAGTTTCAAAGTTGTCAAAAATTTAAAGCGGTCCCTCGTAAATCAAAACTTGTAAAATATCATTTTAAGTCCTTAGGGATTCATAAAGTTGTCAAAACAAGTCCTTGAAATCAAAAATTGCAAAATTACAACTTTAGTCCCTCAAGTTTTAAAAATGACAAAAATGGTCCTTGGACATTTAAAAATGGAAAATAATCATCCTTGGTCCTTGTACTATTCACATATGGCAGGAATGGTCCTTGTGAGAGCTTTGTAAAGTTTTCAAGATCAGTCCCTCGTTAAGTTTGGCGATTTACACAAATGGTCCTTGTATTAAACTAAAGCCACTGATTAGACTTTTTGTATTTAGAACCCTCGCAAAACCCAAAAGAACCCCCAACCAATGCCTCTGACCCCATTTTGGACCCCTTCATATTAATACTTGGTCAACATAAGTCAAACAACCAAAACTTCACTTCCTACACCCTTTCTCCCCCACTTTGGTTTAACCAAACCAGAGTGGTTTTCACCACCTCTTTTCCACCTCACCCCTAACACCTGTATACCATCCCCTTTCCACCTATACACCAGCCCACAACCATTTAATGCATCCCCACCATAGCAGCTTACATCAGTAGCACTCACAAACCTCTGTTTTTGCTTTCCAAATCACTCCTACTCCATGACTACTTCACATATTGTCCCTTCCACCTCACATAACATCCCAAACTTCTTTAATTACTCTGAAACTATCTCAAGCAACGTACACTTTTTTTGGCCAAAATCCATTTTGAAGGCTGAGATTACTTTGACTCAATCAATGGCCAAGATAGTTGATGGGATATGTTCAGAATCAAGTGGGGAGTCTCAAAATGCTATAAAGAAAGAGGGAGAAGCAGAGAAGAAATATATCTAGAGTAATTTTAAATTTCTTATATCGTTTAAGTTCAATTTCAAAATTCAGTGTATGTTTTCCCTTTAAAGCTTTGTATTTCAAGTTTTTAGTGTGTTGTTAAACTTTTACAAGCATAAATTTCAAGTCTTAAGTATATTTCAAAGTTTATGCATATTTTCAAATTTCACAAATCTCATGAGTGCTCAAATGTTGTTTTCAGATTGTTAGTAAGGATTGAATAAGCCACATAAGCTCCTAGAAAGCTTATTCAAGCTTTTAGAAACCTTAAAAATCGGTATAGAAGCAAAAACAGAAAAATCATCAAAATACACATTAAATAAGAATAAAATAAAATGAGTGTTCATGATGATGAAGGCTTGGAGCAGGGTTGCTCATGGATTGCCCTAGGTTAGATGCTTCTTGGGAAGCTATAGGGTATGTTTGTGTGCCTCAGTTCTCATTGTTCACTTGGATCCAATCTTGTAAGCCTAGTTCCATTTTTATTCATTTCATTGTTAAGGTGTTATTTAGCTTAAAATTTTGGTATGCTTGTGTTTATTAGTTATAATTAATCATAATTAAACAATAAAACTAGTTGTTTGTTCTTTTAAAATTGTAGTTATCAAAAATTTTATTTTAACAGTTTTTAATAGCATAATCATAATTTCTTAGTTGTATGTTGTTATTGTTGTTGTTTAGTGTTCTTTTAGCCTTATTTAGTGATAATTTTAGGTCTGAATTCATTGGCATAATCTTAATCTTTGATTTGCTTTGAAAAGTTCCAAATCAGTTTAGTTAAGGTGTGTTTGGTTTTGCTTTGTTAACCAAGTTAAAAGGTGGTCAAGTCGTTGTTATTACTTGTTCAGTGTCACACTTGGTCCAATTAGTTCAAACAAACCATATAAGTCAGTCCTTATTAAAGTAAAAGTCAAAACACCATTTGATCATATATGTCTTGTTCATCTTTGTTGGAATTTTAAGTTTTATGATCATGGTTTTGTGTTAAGAAGTTGTTAGTATTGCCCAATCCAGTCTTAATCCACATTAATACATCATAATAATTAGCTTAGTATCAATTTAAAGTTCATATAAGTCAACATCTTAGTATAAATTAAAAGTCAAAATTTTCTAATACCCGTTTTTGAATAAAACTTAGAATTTCACTGTGTACTTAATATTAAAATTTAGTTAATAAGCTTCTGGTATATTAAAGTTTAGTTGCTTAACTTAATTATAAAAATATTAGTTTACTCTTAATTAGCTTATATAGTGCTTATTCATTAGTTTATTTTAGATACCCTTTCTCAAAAGTGCTCAGTGCACGCTTGTGGTACCTCATTTCACAAGCTCTTAGAGAGCTTATTAATGGCCTTAAGCTTTTGTAAATTAACTTTTTGAGAAGCTCACCTAGCTATCTCTTTAATCCAGAACTAGTTTTTCAATTTTCAGCTTATTAGATAAGCCTGCATTTGCTTTTTAGTTTTGTCCATTAAACTCAAAGATACAATCGGAGTTTTACTCATGGGTTTCTAGCTTTTTCAAAAGCTTCTCACAAGCTCATTTGTGAAATCCAAACTTTGTAAATTTGTTTTTTAGATAGCTCAACTGGTCATCTAGTTAATCCAGGTGTTTTGTTTTAGTTTCTAGCTTATTTAAGTGCTTAAAAATAAGCCTAAAGGTGTCTAGTGAATCAAAAAGTGTCCTGCTTATCAGCTAATCAGTGCTTATTTCTCGCAATCAGTGCTTATTTTCAAATTATTAAGCTTGTTCGGTTGTCATTTAAGCTTATTTCAAGTTATTTAGCTTATTTCCAAATTTTCCTTTGCTTATTTTTAGCTTAAAAACCATTTTGGCTTAATCTTTTGCTTATTACCTTTTAAAGCCCACTGTTGAGAAACATAAGCTTATCTGAGCTTATTAGTCATTTTTGTAAGAAGTCACAGTTATAAAAAGTGCTTATTTCATTGTTTTTAACAAGTTGCAAAAGAAAAAAATCAAAAATAAAATGTTTTGCAAAAAGGGTGGGGAGGCGGTGCTCGAACCTCGAGACCTCCCAACCTTGAGAGTGATAGTGTACCAGATAGCCATTGCCTTGGGTCTTTGACTGGTTATCTTCTACACAATTTAATACATAACCACCTTTTGTCTCATATAGCTTATTCGAGCTTAATCGCTTATTTCTAGCTTATTTAGACCAGCTTTTTCATCATTTGTATTTTTCTTTAATTTGTATTAGTATTAAGTATTTTATAAAAAAGTTTCAGATTTTTCCAAATAGTTTTAGTATTTTAAACATTTATTTAGTCTAAAATAGTTTTTAATTCATAATAAAAAATATAAAAGTCTAAAAAATATAAATCTTTTTTCTAAAATTTTCTTTTGTCATATAGTACGTAAAAAAATTGTTTTTACACTTGTAGGACTTTTATTTCATAAATTTTACGCTTTTGCTTGCAAGACTTTTCGCGTAATTTTTAGACTTAACGTACGTTTTCATTTTTAATCACGTTTTTAGATAATTTAAGTTTACGTTTTAGTTAAAATAGTTTATTTAAGATATTTTGTTTTATAAAATCACAAAAACATCATTGTAAAAATAGTGATAGCCTTTATTTAATATATTTTAACTTTTTAATTTCTTTTAATTTGCATTTAAGTCGCTGTAATTTATAAATCTTTTCTTTAGGTATAATTTTCCATCAATATCCTTACTGATCACTATCCTTAGTGATTATTCGACATCTGTCTGTGTGAAACACCAATTCATCCTCCGTGGGACTTAACGACCCGGGAATCCCCTATATTCCTCTGATCTTCATTGCATTGGTTTTGAGCGCTTTTAAGTTTATTACGGTTAGCCATTCACAAGTGGTTAGCTTGAGTGATATAGCTTGACTGTTTTGCACCAATCAAATTTTACGCCGCCGGGAGGCTGTAAGCTTGTCCTAAACATTTTCAGAGACCACTTGCACATATACCACCGCTTGTAAACAGCTTTTTGTAAAGTTATAACAAAATCAAAAAGTTCATTAACACTTTTCCTAAAGTGTTAACAACACCAAAAAATAATATAAAACAACAAAACAATCGGAACGTTTTCTATCTTGTATTTTCTTTGAGGTGATTCTTAAAGAAATACGATTTGGTTAAACGAGACGATACCAAAAATATTGTCCAAAAGTTTTAAACCCTTTGCACAAATCATACCTACGCCTTTTCAGTGGTACTTAATATATACATAAAAATCAACCACCGCAAATCAAGGCAGTACACCTACTAACTGGGGTGTGACCATAATAAGTTCCCGAACATCAGATTTAAAACTTGCCTTTGTGTCCTTGTGATTTGGTGTACCTTTTTTCAAAGAAGCCATTTCATTTGTGATTATTGGTTAAGTTCACTTGTCGCTTTGCCTCGCATTTGTTTTGAAAACTGATTTTTATACTTAGTGCATGCGACTCTGGTTCTTCCAGCTCTACAAGTCCACTTTCAGAACTTGGAAAGATTCCTCGTAGACGTAGAGGACGCTCCGCTCCTTCACCGTGGATCGAGGAACGCCTACCACCACCACCACCAATGTCGTAATGGCGTAAGACAAACCCATGAATGAGCTTCTCCAAGCACCCATCGAGGGTTACGGAGATGCCATTGTTGTTCCAGCCATTGTGGTTGATACCTTCGAGCTCAAAACCGGTTGCTTAATCTTGTAACCCAAAGCCAATTCTATGGTTTTGAGCGGGATGATCCTCATGCACACATTCGATGGTTTAACAAGATTGCATCTACCATCAAATACAAGAATGTCCCACATGAAGCTATCAAGCTTCTTCTGCTCCCATTTTCTCTAGAGGGACAAGCCCGGAATTGGCTTGAGAAACAACCCCTCGTTCTATTGAGACATGGGAGGATCTAGTCACCAAGTTCGTTAACTAGTTCTATCCTCCATCCGAACTACAAGTCTTAAGAATGAGATAATGAAATTTTCTCAGAGATTTGATGAATCATTCAGGGAGGCATGGGATCGTTACAAAGAATTGCTCCGCAAGTGTCCGCATCATGGTTTTACCAAGTTAATGCAAATGGATACTTTCTACAATGGTCTGCACCAAGGTGACCAAGACACTTTAAATGCCTCCGAGGAGGTAATTTCCGAGCAAGACCACAAAAGAAGCCTTGCAAATAATTGAAAACAAGTCCTGTGTCCGCCCTTTCCAAGACAAAGACATATCGACTCACCAATCTTTGGACCTTCTACTTCTAAACCCGTGAGTACATCTAGCACCGATGCTAAGATTGACAAACTCACGATATTGTTCGTGCTTTGGTTCTTGCTAACCAAAAGAAAGTCACTTTCACACAAACACCATCACATGGTGAAGTGAAGAAAGTTGAAGTTTGTGTTACTTGTGGTGGTCATCATGCATACTACAATCGTATCGCCACCGATGGTAGTCCGTTTGAAGCTAATGCTATAGCCGGTACTTCAAATCAAGGAGGTAATCAATACCGCCCTCAAAATGAACCAAACTACCGTGCTAACACTTATCGTGCACCACCCGACTTTAACCAAAATCCTAACCGAATCGAGAATCAACCTAGAATGAACCAAGGTTATCAAAACCAAGGTAATTTCTATCCCGGACCCAATCAAGGTTTCCAACATCAAGGAAACCTTAATCAAAACAATTTCACTCGAGGGAATCAGTTTCAGGAATGTGAATCCTAATCAAGGGAATTTTCAACAACAAGGTCATAATCAAAACATCCGACCTCGAGAATTTCCTCCACATCCTCCAGCTACCATCATCGATGAGTTATTATTCATGAAATCCCAAGATGAAATGAACAGGTTGTTGGTCACCAGATTGCGATCTCAAAAAGTCTTTAAATGATCAACCCTCGGCTCAGGAAAACTTCCGAGCAACACGATCGCTAACCCGAGGGGAATGCTAAAGGCGATCACAACTAGAAGTGGTGTTTCATACAATGGACCCGCTATTCCTACTACCTCTTCTTCTTCTCTCCCAAAGGTAGTGGAAAGTGAACCTAAGACACACAATGGACCTACGACTCCAATGCCTCCTCCACTAAGAGAAATGAGTCAAGTTACCAAGGATACAACGGACAAAGTGCATTATTCAAGCCCACGAATCAAGACACGTCCTACCTTCGGTAGTCCAACCTCAAGTTGTCCAGAAACCCAAGTCAAATCCAAGAGTTGTTTTTGAACCTCCAAAAGCTCCCGTTGAAAACCAGAAATCCAAATCTTCTATTCCTTACCCATCACGTTTGAATGAGCAAAGCTCCGCGAGAAAGCTAGCCATCAAATGGACAAATTTTTCAAATTTTCCAAGAGTTACATTTTGACATAAGCTTTATGGATGCTATCATGCCGATGCCCAAATTTGCATCAACTCTCAAACACATGTTAAGCAACAAGGAAAATCTGTTTGAAATGGCTAAAACTCCTCTTAACGAGAACCGCCTGCAGTTATCTTGAAGAAGCTTCCGAAAGCTTGGAGATCCCGGAAAATTTCTCTTACCTTGTGTATTTCCAGGAATGGTTGAATGCTTTGCCTTAGCTGATCTTGGTGCAAGCATCAACCGATGCCTTATTCAAGTATGGAAGAAACTTTTCTTCCGAACTTACTCCTACATGCATGACTCTCGAGCTTGCAGATCGTACAATATCCCGCCCTCTTGGCATTGCCGAGGACGTATTTGTGAAAGTAGGAAAGTTCCATTTTCCAGGTGACTTCGTGGTTGTTGATTTTGATGCCGATCATCGGGTTCCTCTCATTGTTGGTCGAGGATTCCTGAGAACGGGCCATGCTCTCATTGATGTATTTGAGCAAGAAATCACATTACGTGTTGGTAATGAAGCTGTCACCTTTAACCTTGATCAAACTTCGAGGTGCTCTGCAAATTATGATTCTCGAGTCGTTAACCGAATAGATATCATTGATGTTGCTTCTGAAGAGTACTCTCAAGAAGTTCTTGATTATTCTCATAATTCGTGAGTGGAATCCCACCACATCTTCTCAACCTATCATAGCCAATTCTACTCCTTCTCTCACTCCGTTTGAGGGAAGCAACTTCATCTTGGAAGAGATTGAAGCATACTTGGCTAGTGATTCTGCTCCATGGGAAATTGATCACGCTCCAATTGACATTGAGGGGACATACTTCTCATTGAGAAGTTGCTTAATGATGATCCATCATCAATCCCTCACACTAGTGATTCAATTCCTGATGAGATTAATCAAAATGAGATTAATCGAGAGAGATATTCTTCGAGAAGTTGTTAAATCATGACATTTCTCCTCCACTCCCTCCCGCCAAACTTCATAACAAGGAAGTCAAGTCAGCTTGAGAAAATCAAGAATTTTTGAAGTCGAACTTAAGGACTTACGACCTCATCTCGAGTATGCATTTCTTGAAGGTGATGATAAATTACCCGCCATTATTGCTCGAGATTTGAGTAAAGATGAAAAGTCTGCTCTCATAAAGGTCTTGAAGTCACACAAGCAAGCAATTGCTTGGAAACTCTTCGACATTAAGGGTATCAACCCTGAATTTTGTACTCACAAAATCTTGATGGAGGATGACTTCAAACCAGCAGCTCAACATCGAGAAGAGTAAATCCAAAAATCCATGATGTTATCAAACAGGAGGTTATCAAACTTCTTGATGCATGATTGATTTACCCGATCTCAGATAGTCCTTGGGTTAGCCCAATTCATTGTGTTCCTAAAAAGGGTGGCATAACTGTTGTCACAAATGAAGATAACGAGTTAATTCCAACTCGTCTGGTTACAGGATGGCGTGTTTGCATTGACTATCGTAAGTTGAATGACGCCACCCGTAAAGACCATTTTCCTCTACCCTTTATGGACCAAATGCTTGAGAGATTAGCAGGGAATGAATACTATTGTTTCCTTGATGGTTTCTCGGGGTACTTTCAGATCCCCATTGATCCAAAGGATCAAGATAAAACCACATTCACCTGCCCATACGGAACTTTTGCCTACAAACGTATGCCTTTTGGCTTATGTAATGCTCCCCGCACGCTCCAACGATGTATGATGGCCATTTTCCACGACATGATCGGGGAAACAATGGAGGTGTTTATGGATGACTTCTCGGTCATTGGGGATTCGTTTCAAACATGTCTCTCCCATCTAGATAAAATGCTTAAACGATGTGAAGACACCAATCTTTGTCTAAACTGGGAGAAAAGCCACTTTATGGTCAAAGAAGGCATAGTCCTTGGCCATAAGATTTCAAAAAATGGGATTGAGGTAGATAGAGCAAAAGTCGATGTTATTGCTAAATTACCTCATCCTACTACCGTCAAAGGTATTAGGAGTTTTTAGGTCATGCCGGTTTCTATCGTAGATTCATACAAGATTTTTCCAAAATCGCCCGACCTATGACCCATCTTCTTGAAAAGGATGCTCCTTTTATCTTCTCACCGAAAGTGCATCAAAGCTTTTGAAACATTGAAGAAAAAGCTTATCGAAGCACCCATTCTAGTTGCCCCGACCGATTTACCCTTTGAAGCTCATGTGCGATGCAAGTGATTTTGCTATCGGTGCAGCCTTGGGGCAATGAAAACCAAGCATTTTCAGCTATCCACTACGCAAGTAAGACTATGATCAAGCTCAAACCCATTACACCACCACGTAAAAAGAATTATTAGCTATGGTGTATGCGTTTGAGAAATTTTGGCCATACCTCATCTTGACCAAATGCGTGGTGTATACGGATCACTCGGCTCTCAAATATCTCTTTGCAAAACAAGATGCAAAGCCGAGATTGCTTAGTTGGGTTCTCCTCCTCCGTGAATTTGATATCATCATACGTGATAAAAAGGAGCCGAGAACCTCGTCAGCTGATCATCTGTCCGATTAGAAAACCTCACCAAGATGTTTTCGAGAAAAAGGAAATAAATGAAACATTTCCTCGAGACACTCAATGCGGTTTCTTTTCGTGGAAACTCTTCTACCCCATGGTTTGCTGATTTCGCAAATTACCATGCGGTAACTTCATTGTGAAAGGGATGTCGACCCAACAAGAACAAATTCTTCAAAGATGTTAAACATTACTTCTGGGACGACCCCTTCTTATTCAAAATCTGGGCGGATCAAGTCATCCGACGGTGTGTTTATGGACAAGAAGCTCTTGACATTCTCAAAGCTTGCCATGCTGGACCCACCGGGGCCATCATAGTCCAAACTACACCGCCAAAAAGGTGTTTGATTCCGGATTTATTGGCCCACAATTTACAAGGATGCCCACGAATTTGTCAAAGCTCGTGACGCTTGTCAACGCCACGGAATATCTCAAAGGAATGAAATGCCGCAAAACGCCATTCAAGTGTGTGAGATTTTTGACATCCGGGGCATTGACTTTATGGGGCCATTTCCTTCGTCTCGCGGTAATAAATACATACTCGTCGCCGTTGACTATTTGTCAAAATGGGTTGAAGCGAAAGCTTTGCCTACCAATGATGCCCAAGTTGTTGTGAAATTCTTAAAATCTCTTTTTGCTAGGTTTGGAACTCCACGAGCCATAATCCGTGATCGTGGTACACATTTTTGTAATGACCAATTTGATCGTGTCATGCAAAATTATGGTGTTACCCACCGCTCTATCTATCGCATACCACCCCCAAACAAGTGGGCGTGGAAGTCTCCAACCGTGGTATTAAAAGAATTTTGAAAGGACAAGAGGCTTAAAATCGTGCATCCCGGTCGGATAAACCGATGACGCACTCGGGCCTTTCGTACGCTTACAAAACACCAATTGGGTGTACTCCATACAAGCTAGTGTACGGAAAGGCATGTCATCTTCCGATTGAGCTAGAGCACAAGGCTTACTGGGCCTTAAAATATGCAAACTTCGATATACGCAGTACGGTGATCATAGAAAAGTTCAAATGAATGAACTAAATGAACTCCGTGATCAAGCATACGAGAACTCTTTGATCTATAAACAAAAGACAAAGAAGATTCATGACTCCAAAATCAAGAACCGCGTTTTCAACGTTGGTGATCGAGTCCTTCTTTTCAATTCTAGATTGAAGATTTTCTCGAGAAAGCTTAAGTCCCGTTGGTCTCGTCCATTTACTATCACTAAGGTTTATCCTTATGGTACCATTGAGTTATCTCAGCATGATGGTCCAAATTTTAAAGTAAATGGTCATCGATTAAAGCACTACTTTGGAGAGGACATTCCACCCGTGATTGTCCCGGATCTACAAACTTTCCCCATGAATCAATGAATGCGGGGATCGAGTCAAGCTAGTAACTCGGGAATCAAAAATAGTAGCACACACCATATGGGTTTTCACCCATGTTTCTCACTTTCTTACCCCTTTCTACCACCCTAGTGTGGGGAGTTGCCCTCACTGTTGTATATATCAATCTTTCTAAAAAAAAAAAATGTGTATATATCAAAAACAAAATAATGGCCGTAGTATTTCCCTTTTATATTCTATGTTTCGCATAACCGCTGTACTTTGAATATTGAGGGCAATATTCATTTCTAAGTGTGGTGGGGAATTCTCACGAATTTTATCATGTAATTATACCACCTAATTCCCCCATTTTTGGCCAAAATTGTTTTTTGGAGTAAGTGTTTTGCACTTACTCAGATTATGGTTATCATCCGCCATGCCTAATAAACAAAAGGATTGGCTAATCCAGAGCAAACGCTCTTGGTAAAGATATCTCAAACCGCTTGATGGCTTGCAATTTGCCCAAAATTGTATGGTATTCAACTCACCATATCCTTAAAAGTGAAGAGTTGGCTAGCCCGCAAGTTTATGGCTTGTGGTAAAGGCAGTTGGAAATCCATAATTGGTATTCGGCTCACCAAAGATAATATTGATAATTTATCTAAGAGTTGGCTAGTCCGTATAAAGCTTCTCGTAAAGACAAATCAAATCCGTTGAAAGCTTATGATTTGCTCAAAATCATTTGGTTATCATTGTACCAAAGTTCTTACTTGAACTAAAACAATTGGCTACTCCATAAGTAATGGCTTTTGGTAAAGAGATAAAATCCATTAATTTTTCTCAAATCATTGCTAGGGACTAGCAATATCTTAGTGTGGGGATTGATGAGTGTCTAAATACTCATCATTTTTATACTGTTTAGAATGCCAAAACATCCTGAAAACACTCTAAATACATCAAAATGATAAAAATATCACAAACAAGTGTTTTATGTGTTTTAAATGCCAAAACATCAAAATCCGTGAAAAACGTATCAAGTTTGCATAATTGGTAGTTTTAGTCCCCCAAGTTTCAAAAGTTGTCAAAAACAGTCCCTGGTAAATCAAAAACTTGTAAAATATCATTTTAAGTCCTTAGGGATTCATAAAGTTGTCAAAACAAGTCCTTGAAATCAAAAATTGCAAAATTACAACTTTAGTCCCTCAAGTTTTAAAAATGACAAAAATGGTCCTTGGACATTTAAAAATGGAAAATAATCATCCTTGGTCCTTGTACTATTCACATATGGCAGGAATGGTCCTTGTAAGAGCTTTGGAATATTACCAAGATCAGTCCTCAAGTTTGGTGATTTACACAAATGGTCCTTGTATTAAACTAAAGCCAATTAGACCCTTTTTGTATTTAGAACCCTGCCAAAACCCAAAAGAACCCCCAACCAATGCCTGGACCCCCATTTTGGACCCCCTTCATATTAATACTTGGTCAACATAAGTCAAACAACCAAAACCCTTCTATACACCCTTCTCCCCATAATCGTTTAACCAAAACCAGGCTGGTTTCTCACCACCTCTTTCCACCTCACCCCTAACACCTGTATACCATCCCCTTTCCACCTATACACCAGCCCACAACCAATTAATGCATCCCCACCATAGTAGCATCAGTAGCACTCACAAACCTCTATTTTGCTTTCCAAATCACTCCTACTCCATGACTACTTCACATATTGTCCCCTCCACCTCACATAACATCCCAAACTTCTTTAATTACTATGAAACTATCTCAAGCAACAGTACACTTTTACCAAAATCCATTTTGAAGGCTGAGATTACTTTGACTCAATCAATGGCCAAGATAGTTGATGGGATATGTTCAGAATCAAGTGGGGAGTCTCAAAATGCTATAAAGAAAGAGGGAGAAGCAGAGAAGAAATATATCTAGAGTAATTTTAAATTTCTTATATCGTTTAAGTTCAATTTCAAAATTCAGTATGTTTTTCCTTTAAAGCTTTGTATTTCAAGTTTTTAGTATGTTGTTAAACTTTTACAAGCATAAATTTCAAGTCTTAAGTATAATTTCAGTTTATGCATATTTTCAAATTTCACAAATCTCATGAGTGCTCAAATGTTGTTTTCAGATTGTTAGTAAGGATTGAATAAGCCACATAAGCTCCTAGAAAGCTTATTCAAGCTTTTAGAAACCTTAAAATCAAGATAGAAGCAAAACAAAAATCATCAAAAATACACATTAAATAAGAATAAAATAAAAATGAGTGTTCATGGTGATGAAGGCTTGGAGCAGGGTTGCTCATGGATTTCCCTGGTTAGATGCTTCTGGGAAGCTATAGGGTATGTTTGTGTGCCTCAATTCTCATTGTTCACTTGGATCCAATCTTGTAAGCCTAGTTCCATTTTTATTCATTTCACTGTTAAGGTGTTATTTAGCTTAAAATTTTGGTATGCTTGTGTTTATTAGTTATAATTAATCATAATTAAACAATAAAACTAGTTGTTTGTTCTTTTAAAATTGTAGTTATCAAAAATTTTATTTTAACAGTTTTTAATAGCATAATCATAATTTCTTAGTTGTATGTTGTTATTGTTGTTGTTTAGTGTTCTTTTAGCCTTATTTAGTGATAATTTTAGGTCTGAATTCATTGGCATAATCTTAATCTTTGATTTCCTTTGAAAAGTTCCAAATCGCATTTAGTTAAGGTGTGTTTGGTTTTGCTTTGTTAACCAAGTTAAAAGGTGGTCAAGTAGGTGTTATTACTTGTTCAGTGTCACACTTGGTCCAATTAGTTCAAACAAACCATATAAGTCAGTCCTTATTAAAGTAAAAGTCAAAACACCATTTGATCATATATGTCTTGTTCTATCGTTGGAATTTTAAGTTTTATGATCATGGTTTTGTGTTAAGAAGTTGTTAGTATTGCCCAATCCAGTCTTAATCCACCTTAATACATCATAATCGGCTTAGTATCAATTTAAAGTTCATATAAGTCAACATCTTAGTATAAATTAAAAGTCAAAATTTTCTAATACCCGTTTTTGAATAAAACTTAGAATTTCACTGTGTACTTAATATTAAAATTTAGTTAATAAGCTTCTGGTATATTAAAGTTTAGTTGCTTAACTTAATTATAAAAATATTAGTTTACTCTTAATTAGCTTATATAGTGCTTATTCATTAGTTTATTTTAGATACCCTTTCTAAAAGTGCTCCTGGCACACTTGTGGTACCTCATTTCACAAGCTCTTAGAGAGCTTATTAATGGCCTTAAGCTTGTGTAAATTAACTTTTTGAGAAGCTCACCTAGCTATCTCTTTAATCCAGAACTAGTTTTTCAATTTTCAGCTTATTAAATAAGCCTGCAATTGCTTTTTAGTTTTGTCCATTAAACTCAAGATACACCGAAGTTTTACTCTGGTTTTCTAGCTTTTTCAAAAGCTTCTCACAAGCTCATTTGTGAAATCCAAACTTTGTAAATTTGTTTTTTAGATAGCTCAACTGGTCATCTAGTTAATCCAGGTTTTGTTTTAGTTTCTAGCTTATTTAAGTGCTTAAAAATAAGCCTAAAGGTGTCTAGTGAATCAAAAAGTGTGCCCCGTGCTTATGCTAATTCGCTTATTTCAGCTTAATCAATGCTTATTTTCAAATTATTAAGCTTGTTCATTGTCATTTAAGCTTATTTCAAGTTATTTAGCTTATTTCCAAATTTTCCTTTGCTTATTTTTAGCTTAAAAACCATTTTGGCTTAATCTTTTGCTTATTACCTTTTAAAGCCCATCGTTGAGAAACATAAGCTTATTCAGAGCTTATTAGTCATTTTTGTAAGAAGTCACAGTTATAAAAAGTGCTTATTTCATTGTTTTTAACAAGTTGCAAAAGAAAAAAATCAAAAATAAAATGTTTTGCAAAAGGGTGGAGGGGTGCTCAACCCTCGAGACCTCCCAACCTTGAGAGTGATAGTGTGTACCAGATAGCCCTCTTGGGTCTTTGACTGTTATCTTCTACACAATTTAATACATAACCACCTTTTGTCTCATATAGCTTATTCGAGCTTAATCGCTTATTTCTAGCTTATTTAGACCAGCTTTTTCATCATTTGTATTTTTCTTTAATTTGTATTAGTATTAAGTATTTTATTAAAAAGTTTCAGATTTTTCCAAATAGTTTTAGTATTTTTAAACATTTAATTAGTGTAAAATCTTATTTAATTCATAATAAAAATATAAAAGTCTAAAAAATATAAATCTTTTTCTAAAATTTTCTTTTGTCATATAGTACGTAAAAAAATTGTTTTTACACTTGTAGGACTTTTATTTCATAAATTTTACGCTTTGCTTATGCGACTCGCTGTAATTTTTAGACTTAACGTGACGCTTTCATTTTAATCACGCTTTTAGATAATTTAAGTTTACGCTTTAGTTAAAATAGTTTATTTAAGATATTTTGTTTTATAAAATCACAAAAACATCATTGTAAAAATAGTGATAGCGCTTATTTAATATATTTTAACTTTTTAATTTCTTTTAATTTGCATTTAAGTCGCTGTAATTTATAAATCTTTTCTTTAGGTATAATTTTCCATCAATATCCTTACTGATCACTATCCTTAGTGATTATTCGACATCTGTCTGTGTTTAACACCAATTCATCCTCCTCGTGGGACTTAACGCACCCGTGAATCCCTATATTCCTCCCCTGATCTTCATTGCATTGGTTTCGAGCGCTTTAAGTTTATTACGTTAGCCATTCACAAGTGGTTAGCTTGAGTGATATAGCTTGACCGCTTAGCACCAATCGGGCTTTTCTAAAACATGTCGTTTCTCAAAATTTCTTTTCTCAAATAATGGCTTTGATACTTCAAGACAAACCCTAACTAAAATGATGACTTTGATTATTTTTTCAAATCAAAACTCGTGCTTTTATAGAAAAATCAAGTACGCTTCAAAGGTAATCACTACCTTTAAAATCAGTGAGAAATTTGTCATCATCATCTTGAGCACCTTTTCAAGATTGTTCGAAAAGATTTTCAAAATCTTTCAAAATATTTTGTGCTCAAGATAACTTCCTCTAAAACCTTTTAATTGATTATGCTTTATTAAAGGGGGAGTATAAATCTAAAATGTTCCATATTCATGCTTAAATCAAATCCGTTTGTCTCCCCAAAAGTTTCTAAAATGTTGTTAAACTGTTGATATCAAAATATCACTTAATATGCTATTTTGGAGGGGAGGAGACGGATTAAAATGTGATCAAAAGTTTTAATGATCGGTGGTTGAATCTCACAATGAGCTCAATTCATCGAACCAATGAATTGACTGGAATCAAAGTCAAGAATATACCATCTCGGAAACTTGTGATAGATATGCACCTTCATGGGTCTAACCTCCTTTTCAAGGAGTGTTTACAACTTCAAGTTAGTTATTAGAGCTAGATGTCACCTAAAACTGACAATGGAACTCTTTAACTAGGCAATGTAATTTGTCTCGGGGAAGTGTCTATCATGTATCAATTCAAAAGTGCAACTCTACCCTCGATGTGCATATTTTGTTAAAACTCTAAGCACATGTGAAGGAGGAGTGTTTCAAAAATGTAAAACTCGCGGAAAGTGTCTCAAACATGTTTTCTATCATAAACACTCGGAGAGATTTTCAAGAAAAATGGTTTTATGGCAACATGGGACAGCCATGGAGTTATAAGGTGACTAAGGATAGGAAATTGTTCTATGATCCGCCAGAGTCGGAGGGATCTACCCAAGGACATCACCAATAGTTTAGTATTAGAAGTCCTTAGGTATGATTGAAAAAAGGAGTAATGTGAGAAAGGCGAAAGAAGGGGTTGAAGAATTAAAAAGAAATGTGAAGAAAGGGTGAAAAGAAATAGCCATCCATATTCAACCTTAGGGCGTAAACGGTTCCATACATATGCTACCGGGTTGTCACTAGATGACACTGGTATTGAAGACAAAGACGTCATGGACCCAGTGACGCACTACACTAAACCTTCTAGCCACTCAATTCCTCTTAAAAGGGATTTGTTTCATTCTCAATGGGAACCCTGCATAATCTATCGACTTTCTCTTAGAGATTGCTGATATTGAAGAAGGAGACCATCTCCCTGGTCTCCGCTCAGGAAAACCAAAATGCACTTATTGAGTCTAGAGCCTCGAGATTCATCAAAATATCTCATAGGAACACTTGACATGACATCGCTTGTTGTTCATCTATTAGGACACAAGTGATATATTCTAGAGTCCTACGCAGGTCTTAGCAATCTGCCAAAACATTTATGAGAAGTTTCACATCTGTGATCTTCAGTGATTGAATGGAAATTCCTCGCCAGGTCAACATCAAGCTACCACATGTCACTTCTGTAACTCCCCGGATTACGCTTAGTGTGTCTCAAACGGCCTACACAGGAGGTGATGCTCTGTACCTCACGACTCATCCAATCGTAGATGTACTTCTGTATATCGCAATATCTCACTTAAGGGACTCCGTTCAGGAACGCCTTTGTGAGAATTAGAGATGTGTTTTCACACTATGTCATAACACCCTCGAAATTCAAACTTGTGTGTCGGAACCGCTATTACTAACCTGCTTTTATGTTTTCTTTCTTATGGAAGTCCTGAGCCGATGGAACGCATAGACTCGCCACATGCTCATACCAACAACACATGAAAGTTCTCATCAAAATCAAAGGCAACTCAAAGTTAAAGATGATTCTTCGTCTATGTCAAAGAATCTACAAAGTGTAAAGACTTGAGAACTTCATCATTGGAAACTCAAAGTCAAATAGAAGTGTGAGCATGGTGGAAAAAGACGTTGAGATACCTAACCAACGGTTGACAACGCAGACAACCACATTATCTCATCACAAAGCATGAAGGAACAAAGAATCAAGACTATTCTATATCTACACACACAGTTCAAGCTCGAGAAAAGTAAAGACCTAATCAAGTGGAGCATCATTTGAATGACCACCCCTTAGGGGAGATTGTTAGCCTTAATAGTTTTATTAGAAGTGATGGTCATTCACGATTAGGAACTTGTAACGCTGTGTTAGATATCGTGATAGAATAGTCAAGGCTCGTGATTAGACTAAGCTAAATGGCTAGGCTGCTATGATTATGCTAGCCGCTTTAAGCTTAAGTATCCAAAGCCCAATCCATGTCCAACCCACTAAAAGCCCAAGCAAAGCCTTTTAGGGTTTTAAGTTACTTGTACTATAAATACCCTCAAATGGTCATTGAGGGGTGCTTGTTTGAAAGTGTGTGTGTGTGTATTTTCTCTCTCAAGGAATATACAACTTTATTGTGTTTATCTTATCTCCACATACACGGTTTTGTTTAAACATCAAGTCACCATCTTTCTAATCTTTTCTTTCTTCATCTTCTAAGCTTAACGTTTGTATTTGGTTGAACGTGTTCTACGCGTAGCGTGGTTTCACGTGGTGATACTTGTATTTGTGTTGGGTTTGTGATAAGGTTGATAAAAGTAAGGTCCTACATCATTCATATTAACTCCATTTTGGAAATACTTTAGCTCGCTATAAGCTCTCGTCGAGGAGAACGCAAAGCTACCAAGAAATATAAATATATATAACATATACATATATTAAATAGTGTCCAAAATTTGCAAAAACTCATTTTGCAAAACTATTTTTCCAACACTTGTCTCATTCGTTTAATATCTTATGAAAATTTGACATAAGATATTATATTAAATAGTGAAGCAGATTCATAAGATATTATCAAAATTTTGATAATATCTTATGGCTTTATCAATGTGAGTTATTGTTCAAGGACCTTTTTGTGGTTAACTGTTTGTGGTTACACTAGTTCATAGAACCTTTTTGTTCTAGACTATTTAGCCAAAGAGGTATAATGAAATCTTTTGTAACACAATCATTCATATTACAAGGATAGAATGATGCATAGAATATACAATATCCTTTATTACCTTTTTAACGAGAGAAATACTTAACACATGATTTCTTAGGCATAGTGTCTTCCAAAATATCATATTGTCCTAAATGAAGATTTGAAGCTAGAGTGTTTGAAATGAGAATTTCAACACATGTTTGAAGTGGAAGTGGGTATAGAAAATAAACTAGTAAGGTTGAGTAATATCTAAGGAATCCATAGAAATGTTGGTTGAGTTGGATAGTCCTATTCTAAATACACCATGTCTCAAGGTGATTATATTGACTAGATGATGACAAGAGGGTTTCACTCGAGTTTCTTATGTATACTTCTCAAGAGTAATTCTTCACTCGGTGTGCATGAGGTTGGCTTTTGAGATTGCATTTTAACATATGTTGTTAAAATGTTGATTTAAGGTTTAGCGAAACTTATGCAGAAGTTTTAACGACAAAGTATTACTAATACTTTGATAACTTGTGAAGGTAATACTACTTATACCTAGTGGAAATTGACAATAATTACCAGGAGCATCATGCTCATTTGATAGTTGAGGTTCAAGCCCTAATGAATCATCTAAGTCCTCATAGGTGGGAAAGTATGGTTGAGTTTGTTCAACGTGCATTTGACTCAGTACGAGTGTTGGACACAAGGGCTTTTTGAGCAATACACTCAATGAATTCAAATGATGGTGAGGATGGTGGATTGGTTGATCTAGGTTGTAGGTCTTCTAGTGTGTCTAAATAAGGATGTGGTGATGTAGAGGTTTGTTGTGCTATGGGAGTACTTAGGTTGATAATGTGTCCATATACGTTGAACACAACAAGTACGGATACTAATTCTTATGGTTCATTGGTTGGTACAACTACTGGGTGAAGTGCTTGAAGTTTTGGTCATGTTTGTGAAGCTTATGGGATGAGGTATATCACAGAAGTGAATGTGATGGGATGATGGTGAAAGAAAAAGTGAACTTAAATGGTAAATGTTCAAGGATGAAGACCTATTGACATTTGCTTTATTCCTATTGATTAGGACAAGTGCCACAGAAGGTGTCAAGTTGTAGGATAAGTGCCATAGTAGGTGTCAAAGTGGGATAAGAGGGTTTCACTCGAGTTTCTTATGTATACTTCTCAAGAGTAATTCTTCACTCGGTGTGCATGAGGTTGGCTTTGAGATTGCATTTTAACATATGTTGTTAAAATGTTGATTTAAGGTTTAGAGAAACTTATGCAGAAGTTTTAACGACAAAGTATTACTAATACTTTGATAACTTGTGAAGGTAATTCTACTTATACCTAGTGGAAATTGACAATAATTACCAGGAGCATCATGCTCATTTGATAGTTGAGGTTCTAGCCCTAATGAATCATCTAAGTCATTTTAGGATTAGTGTTTTAACATGTGTTGTTAAAATACTTGGGTGTTGATTTTTCGGATATGACTTTTAATGACTACAATCGTAAGTCACATATACTTGAATATTTCGGATGAAATACTTAAGTTGTCAATCCTACCTTGTTGAGATTATAGAGCTTAGATTGCACTCAAGGATAGTAAGACTTGATAATACATCTTTAACATACGCGTGAGTTATGAATCGATGTAAATCCTTATCGTCTTGGAGAATGACACATTATTTTCATGTTAACCAAGCAAAAACATGTAGATACAAAACAATATCTATAGTCATATGTTAGACTTGTGTATGATATCTTTGCAAATAATGAGTCCGGATTTGTTAGTCTAGGTGGCAAGTCATCTAAGTCATCCGCAAACGGAGGAGGAGATGTTGGTGGTGTTGCACAAAATTCGATAGGTACAAGTTTTGGAGACATTGGTAGTGAACGTGTTTTGGATGGTTGTGAAGTAGTCATAATGGTGGGAAATGCATATCCTAATGGTCTAAGAGAGCAAAAGTTATCCTAATGTGAGTGAATAATAGTAAAAAGACTTTTATTAACAAAAATATAGGGAACTAGAGTGCGGGATTAAACGAAATTTAGACACTTACCTGCAGGTCACCATGGAACAAAAAAAATACACCGGCGAAACCCGTATTTTGGGTCCAGATGTCCGGTGAGATTTTGGCGGCGCCAAAATTTATAAAGGACAGAACCAAAATTTTGGGTTCGTCGGTTCCGTAGGTGCCTATTTTGTTTACAGAGGGCATTTTTAACCACCGTAAACTTTTCGAATCCCGCAAATTTGCCTAAAACATATGTAACATTTCATTTGTAGTTAGAAAAAAGTAATAGAAGATATATAAACACATGGGAGGTTATAGTTCAAGTAGGGGCTAGCGATTTCACTAAATGGTAAAAATGGTGAAAATTGATAACATCAAGATGTTATCTCCTTGCAAGAAATGGTTAGTTCACATAATCATCCAAAGTCAAGTTATCATCCTAGAAACGAAAAATATATCAAACATCATTGTTTTAACGCCCTGTACCAAATACTTTTAACACTAAATGTCTTATACTTATATTGAAAGTAGCAACACATTTTAACACTTGAACTTATATGCGGGAGATTATGCAAAACAACATTTTTCAAAGTACTTGACTAATTTAATTAGTACTCATTCCTAAGTGAGTTATGACATTTCATAAGTTATGTGAGATGTTAGTATAACCTATGCAAAAAAAGTGATCTAAGTCTATAAGCGATGGTAAAACAATTTTCCAACTTAGTGCACAAAATCTAGCAAATGTACTATTATGCATAAACAAGAAATCGACAAACAAGCGAATAAATGACATGGCAATATTGACACTTATGTTATACAAACAAACAAGTAAACAACAATTTGAAGATACGTAAGCAACATATATGCAAACAACATAAACAAGTAGTCATTTAGCATAGCATAAAAAGAAAAGAAAAAAACTTTTCATCATTTTAAATATGACGATTTATACCAAGCTTGATTAGTTTCCTTTAAACATATTACCAAATTTAGTTTCAAAAAAAATTATATCAATGTTCTAAGAATACCAACTTAAATTGCTTGACTAAAAAATTTGAGTTTTTATGTTAAATCGAAACTTAATATATTGGACATACTGTAGTATTTCGTCTATTTCACTTATTTAAAATTAAACTCAGGCCATGAGAGTATTTTTAAATGAAAGTAGACTCAATTCCTTTTAAAATGATAGTATGGCGGACTCGTACGGACTTACTTAAGTTAATTAGTTATGATTTTTTGAAGTTGGGCAAGACTTGTATATCGGCAAATTCAAGGAACCAAATTTTTTTTACAAGGGCGGACCCCTTTTTTTGGTTCCACCCAATCCGTGGTTCACTGTGAAAAATATCATAGAATGAAAAAAGAATGTACTTTCACATAGCGAGAATGTGTAAGACTTACTAGATTTAATAGTGAACATATAATACATATATTTAACAAAGATTTCTACTTATGTGACTTATTTAAAAATTTACGGATGTGATTTTTTAACTAAATTTATAGTTATCCCAAACACTCCTTTTAAAATCATATTTATTCGTAAATTTTCTATAAGCACACAATACAACACTTACAAGTTCTTTCAAGAAACTTTTATTTTATTTTTCAAGAAAACATTCAAGTTTGTATACAAAGTTACATTTAACAACAAAAATTTCTAAGTATAATTATCAAAACATTTTTCATATTATATTTCGCTTCAATGGTAATTTGATACATGGATCGTACTCCATTTTAAAAACATTTGTTTTGAAAATAAGAGCCACGAGGCTCTGATACCAATTGTGAAAACGTAGAGGGGGGGGGAGTGAATACGTTACCATTTAAAATATTTAGATCTTTTGTATCAAATCGCTTATGAAGCTTGTTATAATATGAAAGTGCCAAATATTGTCTGTGATTAATATGAAGCATAGTAAACCAAGTTATCACACAAGCATAACATCAAGCCACATCACAAGCAATAATATAGTGCAAGTATAAAGGTAAAGTGATAAAGAAAGGAAAGTGCAAACCGGACACGAGGATTTATAGTGGTTCGGTCACGAAGCTCCTTCTCCGCCCTACTCCACTCCCAGAGTACCCAACTCGAGAGTTAATTCACTAAATCAACAAGCTCCCTTCTCTGAGGAGAAAACCTTACAAACGTAGCTTACACTTTTTCCGGTACAAATCTAAATACCGGGTTCTAGTTCGAGGTAGAACCAACCTAACGTCGCCTATATAATATTTCCGACACTAAGCTAGATGTCGAGTTCTTTCTGGGTACAACCACTCCCGTTATGTTTTAAGGCCCAACATAACAAACCTTGTGTTTTATGAGCAAACACATAAACCATCTAATCTAGTTTTGTGAAAGTGTTGTGATGATGCAATAATGTTTACAATGATGATCTATGACACAAATGTCTAATGGATTTGAATGACTACTTCTAAATGAACTTCCATTGATAGGAAGCCTTCAAATGATAAAGATCACAAGTTCCCCAAGCTTGATGTGATAGATCTTCATGTGTGTATGCTTGTGGTGAATGAGGATGGCTAGATCTCCAAGCTTTCCTTGGTTGATCAAAATGTAAAGTATGCTTACAACAAAGATGAATGTTAGAAGCATTATGATCATGTGATGACGAGTGTGATTAATGTATGTTATTACATGGTTATCTATAGATCTAAATGATGCAAGAATGATACAGAGAATGTGTGTTGGAAGGGATGAAGAATGAGAAAACAACGAGCTTCTATTTATAGGCAAAAGAGGTAATCTAAAAAATAATATTTTATTAGATTTGATATCTTAGAGTATCTTCCAAGATCTTGCAAATCTAACCAAATATACATCAAATCTTCCAAAGATCTTAAAGAGATATGATGATTCATGGAATGATGTAAAAATGCATTTTCATTTAGATTAAAATATTTATGAAAGTAAACTTGTAAAATGTATTATGTAGCTAGTTGATAAAATGTCTAGTTGCCTTTTATAAAATACAATGTCTAGTTAAGTGCTTGTTAAAATAAAATGTAATTTGTCAAGTATAAGTAAACTTTAGTATTTGTATGAAAAACATAATTAGTTTATTGGTATAAATAAAAGCATATATTTGTTAGACATTTTACAAAAGATGTATTTGTATAAAATACTTGTGAGTGCAAAATGTAAAATGAGGTTCGAGATAGAATGGTTAACCTATAAAATGCTAGATGACTTTAAAAGTATTTTAAACATCCTAAATGGTTTGTTAAGGGGTTTGATCATAATGCAACATAACAAACATGTACGAACCTGTGTTTTATCATACGAGGACACGAGATGTTGAGAGGTGTTGAGACAAAATGTGATTACGAGTAACTTGTACATTTTACGTTATGTATTACAAGTTACATGTTTGTCATTAATCAAAACAAACGAAACTCAGATAGATTAAATTTCGTAATATTTGCACTAACACACAGAAAATAATAAACTTAAGTAATTAAGTATCAATCCAGTAATAAATATATAATAAAATGAGCAATAATCACAGAATAAATGATATAAAAATATAGTACATTTGATGTTATCAAGCATATATACATCTCCTTTAATCATGTTGCCCACTAAGGACATTAAAACAAACAATCGTTCATCATTTTAACTAAAAGCATGCTACTAAGACCATAAGGGTCGTTACGGGTTGTTTGACCCGTTCATGACATTTCACATATAAACTAATAACACGTGAATCATTATTACCTATAACATACACACTTACTTAACATAAACTCATAACACGAGCGTAATACTTATGCATATACAAAGCATAAACATAAGCACCACGAAGCATGTGGTACATCTAACGAGCTCCTAAAGTCCCATTTCTACTCTTATATATGTTACTCACCTTGACATAGTTTGTAATCTATCTCGAGCTCTCATATACGTCTTCGGCTAACCTTTATGACCTAGGAACACATGAATAACACGGAACTTACATAGAATAAGGTTTAACTTGTCATAAACTCGCTATTAGAATAAGCTAGGCCATAAGGGGTGTTTGGTTTAGCAGATAACTTTCCAAATAAACTTACTTTTCAAAAATTAACACCATAAATTGGTGTTATGACATCATAACAAGATACTCATCATTTCCTTATCACTTCCACATGATTAACATGTGTTCTTGGTGATTTTAGAAAATCACAACTTAACAAAATCTCATAATTTTCTACAAAACCCCACATATGGCATCAAAATATTATCTTCAAACAAACCCAACATTAGGTAGCCTCAAAACACGAATTTGAAAACTAACTAAGATTTTTACCTCGAACTGGATTATGGGAAAGCTAGTTTGTGCGCCTCTATGCTTTAATATAGTGATTCATTACCTTAAACTTGATGAAAATCATATTCATATTGAAACCCTAGAATTATCATGTTTTGTGTGTGTCTCATGAAGCAGGAGGAGGAGAGGAGAGGAAGGAGAGGGAAGATTCTGAAGTCTTTCAGACTTTGGATAAGTCTAATAAGAGTTATAATTCAAGTTTCACGGTTAGAAAAAGTTAGTCCTTATTTGTAAAACTATTACGTGGAGAGTCCTTATTCCTTTAAACTAATTTCATAGGAGGTCCTTTTGACTAACTAAAAATTATAAGGATAAAGAAAGTTAACTTTGAAGCTTTTAAAATAATGATAAAATCATTACCGTAAAAATTAAGGTGTTAAAACTCTCCCCCACTTATTCGGGTTGTGTCATCACAAACCATTACTGATGAAATGCCGGGTAAAATTTGATGAGCTCCTCTTCGGGCTCCCATGTATATTCTGACCCCTTTACGTGTAGGGTTCTAGTGTTACCCATATGGCCAATAAAACATGCACAGCGAAATAAAACAAATAACATGGCCATTCAACCAGAAAAACCTGACTTGCAAGATCTTAACCTAATCATGGATCTAACCTAACCTTTAACACATATAAAGTCTGTTTATAGAAGA
Source organism: Chrysanthemum makinoi (assembly GCA_910596185.1). Lineage (NCBI taxonomy): Eukaryota > Viridiplantae > Streptophyta > Magnoliopsida > Asterales > Asteraceae > Chrysanthemum > Chrysanthemum makinoi. The sequence continues at coordinate 109,242,115 of OU343218.1, forward strand.
TCAAATTGTTATCCTGCTTGCTTAAGCTTCTTGATCAGTCTGTTGCGCGGGTTCGCCTTCTTCTCTTGTAGATCGACCACATTTAGGGTTTTCAGGAGAAAACCTAACTTTGAGTTGCGTTAGGTATCCAACGATATTGAACAAGTAGAACAGGGCTCGAACCTAAGCAAGTTAGGCAAGATACGAAACGTCGGATAAACCTAGATCAACTTTGAGTCAATTTTTGTGAGTGTTGCGATCGGTTAGAGGGAGACTTTTAGGGTTAGTATGTGAGTTACGAGGATCCTTCAAAGTCTTTTTGTATTTATTAGGCACTTAGGAAGGATCTAGAATACTTGTAGGACAAGTATTGGAGTTTGTTTAGGAAACAAACTCCCCCTCTTTCCCTTGGGTCATTCGAACAAGAACAAACAAACCGTATGTGTTGTTTTTTTATTGTTTCTTGTCATTAATTACCCCTTAACATGTATCCCATGATAAATATTAAGTTTCAGGTAATAATCGTTTAACCCTTCAATGAAATAACGTCATATTTCCATATCCTCATTTCCTCCATTTTATTTCATATACTCGTTTCTTATTTTTGCTTGCATGTTCTGTTTAGTGTGCAATGGTATGAACCTTCAAAGATTTTAAGGTAATTAGTTGTGTGGTTTGCACAGATAAATACTTTCAGACTCCCACTTTTTCAAACATAACAACGCATGAACTTCTTTCACTGTACCAACAGGTCCCGAGCAAGACATTGTAGTACATCACTCACATAAATGGATTCAATAACCGTGTAGTGATATTACTGTTAATACAAATAAGCCGTAAAAACGTTTATTTATATTTTACGATCTTCTAATGTTTTGTCGATAACAAACGTAAAATCATTTTATAGAAACAAATAAAATAATGAAATGTTTTGAGCCAATAGTTTACTAACACACTTACGTTTTCACATAAAACACTAAACAAGTAATAGTGATTTTATGATTTAGTAATACATATATACAACAACTAGTTTTTACATATTGGGTAGATATATACATAATTAGTATGTATTATAATGGGTAATATAATGGGTAGAAGTTTAAGTATTTGACCCATTGACCAAATACATTGAATGTAGTTGGGTATAACCTAAAGTCCATGACCCATACCCATGGAGCATAACCCATAACCCATTGCATGAAATCATGCATAAGTCATGAATCGGTATTATCCATGACCCATGGATTTAACCCATGACCCATGGACTAGATACATTGCACATACTAGATACATTGTATCTACTTGGATACCCATGGTCCAAAGTCTAGGACCCATGACCCATAACCCATGACCCATGACCCAAAACCCATGGGCAAAGAGAAGCGTCCCACGGTTCTGGCCATACACCGACTGGATCCTCAAGTAAGGGATCCGTGGGATCCGTGGAACAGTAGCTAATTTTCCTCTATAAATAGTGAGTCATTTCTTCATTATAACTCACCCCTTTCACATATATTTTCTCTTTGAGTTGTAAACTCTTTAACCACAGATCCAAGTGATCTTTGTATGTAGTTTTATGTTTGTGTGATTCTCTAGGTTCCTCTTATAAAGGCAGATATCACCTCTTGAAGTCGAAAGCAAGCTCAATTCCATAGATTGCCTAGCTTCGTCATCATCAAGACTACAAATAGTATCTTGTTGATAGTTCTCTTCTTTTAGAAGTGTAGTGTCGAAGACATTAGTGAAAGATGTCTAAAGAGTCAAGACGAAGACATTGGTGAAAAGTGTCGAAGAGTCAAAGTAATGGCATTAGTGAAAGGTGACGAACGTCTGTGTTGAAACCATTAGTGAAGGGTGCCTAGAAGTCAAGTCAAAAGGCATTAGTGAAGGGTGCCTAGAAGTCGAGTCAAAGGCATTAGTGAAAGGTGCCTAAGGTGTACATTCGATATGGTGTGTCGATGTACAAGATAGAGTTATATTGGGTCAATGGATATCATTATCTTTGTTGATGTTGTAATAAGGAGTGGATCTCCTTAGGGGTAGGATTTGTGTAGTGTTGGGTAGTAGTTCCTCCTTTGTAATGGAACTCAAGATTCAGCCTTGTACCGATAAAGTGGTAGGCCACGTTGGATAGGTTTGGTTCTACCTCGTGGAAGAACCCAAGATCTAGTCTTGTACCTGATAAAGAGTAGGCAACGCTATGTGAAGGTTTCTCCGCCTATAAGTGAGTTGGTGTTGTGTAGTGATTACAAACTCGAGTAGGTGACTCGGGGAGTGGAGTAAAGGAAGGTGTCCTTGTAGCCAAAACCACTATAAATACTGCCAAGTGGTTTTGTGCTTCTTTACTTTATCTTAGCTTTATTTATCTTTATACTTGTCCATCAACATCCAACACACACTTTCAAATAGATTGACATAAGTCAATCTAAATAGTTTAAAACCAAGTTTTAATCGGTAAAACTATTCAACCCCCCCCTTCTAGTTTTCCACAATTGGTATCGAGCCGTCGCTACCAAGTTTCTTAAAGTATGTGGTACTTTAAAAACTTGATACGATCCGTGTTTAATTGAAAACTACAAAGAAGGTCTTTTACAAAAATAAACAACATGTCTTAAAAACACTTTTATAGGATGTTGATTAGATGACAACAATTTTTTTATTTATTTATCTTACTAAATTGTACTAACCATCATTGTCATTTTGCTTAGTTAAAACTCGTACTTATCAAGCTATAGGAATTGCTTGGTAACAAGATTTCCTTCCCTAAGAAGGTATCTTAATCACGAAGGAACCGAAGTTGTCTATTGACATTTTTCTTGTCATAAGAAAGACACTCATAAGTGTAGTGGAGGTATGACTTTCTACTTATCTCTAAATAACATTAGCTTAAGAATAAGTATGCTTACATAGAATCTTATATGATTATCTCTTTTACATACTCATATATTACATGTAGCTTCGTTAGGAAACTCTTCTTGCATACGTGTTACTCTTCCGTCTATAGTCTAGGTTTATAAACTTGTGTCTTATTTTACTTAATCCAAAAATCAAATCTTTCTAATAATAAAACAAAACACAAATCTCAAAAATTCCTCCTTCCCTATAAATATCCCTTCCGATCACAAACTCCACCAAACCCTCATTTTTCAAATCTTCCACTTTCAAAAATTACCTCTCATTCAAACTTCATCTTCCTTTTTATCTCATCTCATCTCAAATCAAAACCATGGAAGAATTTCATCATCATGGTTTACATCGCACGATTCTCATCGCCTTGACACTAATTAATCGCCCGCGTATTCCATGATCAAGTTTTCTTATGGAGACATGTATTTTGTGTTGTTAATCTATTATGGTGTTTTATACCTAATCATTTGTATCATTCTTAGCATTGAAATGAAATACTACTAATGTTTTAGTTTATCTAGTTTATTTTTCATAATGTGTTTGTCATTTCTTCTATTTTTTTTTTTCGTTCGTACTTTTGGTTTTAAGATACCTTAGAAACATACAATGCATGCTTAACTAAGTAAATATTGGCTAAAATACATATCTTTTTATCAACCTATAAGATGCAAAAATCTATCTTTCGTCAAAATCATTTTTCTCGGCTACATGCACTCCACCTGATCCCTATAGTTCAACTAGATCGAATCCCTCTTGAAGGGAACCGTGAGAACCGTGGTTCTGGAAAACAGATTCTCATGCAACATAAAAACAGCTTTCATCTTAAAAAGAAATATCCCACTAGAATGATAAATACTAAGTGAGCTAACTGTAATTGTTAATAGAAAGCTAGTGTTAGCCTTAATAGTTTTATTAGAAGTGATGGTCATTCACGTTTAGGAACTTTGTAACGTGTGTTAGATATCGTGATAGAATAAGTCAACGGGCTCGTGGATTGGACTAAGCTAAATGGCTAGGCGTTATGATTATACTAGCCGCTTGAAGCTTAAGTATCCAAAGCCCAATCCATGTCCAACCCACGAAAAGCCCAAGCAAAGCCTTTAGGGTTTTAAGTTACTTGTACTATAAATACCCCTCAAATGGTCATTTGAGGGGTGTGCTTGAAAGTGTGTGTGTGTGTGTTTTCCTTTGAAGTAATACAACTTTATTGTGTTTATCTTTTCTCTCACACATACACTTTGTTTAAACATCAAGTCACCATCTTTCTCATCTTATTTCTAAGCTTTGTTTGTGTTTGTGTTCACGTATACGCAGAACTTGGGTTACGTGTGTTGGGTTTGCTTGGTAAAGTGATAAGGTTGATATAAAAGTAAGGTCCTACAATTGGTATCAATCGCCTAACAATGGTTTAGGAGTGTTTATGTTTGTTTTGAAGGTTGGTTACGCCGTAGCTTTCGTTCTCAAAGTTGTCACGCTTAAAGCTTTAATTTTTGCACTCAAAAATTCAAGATTCTTGTGGTTTAAGGTTTATTTGGTGATAAAGTTTCAGTTTTGCAAAAGTTCAAGCTTTACGCTGTTTTCTTCAGTTTTAAACTCGCTTTTGGTTCATTGGTCATTTCTACTCGTAACTTTTCTAAGCACTTTGGGTGAAAAAGGTCAACATTTTTGGGTTATTCAAGTATTTTTAAGGATATCTGCAAAAGAAATTGTTTGAATCATTGGAAATTTTTACGCAGTAGAAGTCAAAAAGTCAAAACCCTAGTTTCTACTGTAACTTTTGGTGAAGTTCTTCGAAGCCATAACGGTGACTCTGCTTCCTCACTTGGATAAGTTTGTGGAACACTTCGACTTTTGGATATCTTACACCGTGATAGTGTAAAGGATTTTTGGTTTTAACCAAGTTTACGATAAGCATTCCTACGCTGTAGAACTTCTATTTACGAAGAACTTACGCCGAAGTTGGGTTCTACGATAAGAATCCTACGCTCTAAGGATTCCTACGCCTAAGCATCCTACGCGATAAGATCCTACGCTTCCTAAGCCTCGCCTACTCGTCAGAACTCGCTTCTACTCAAGCTCTTTCTACGCATAAAGGTAAAAAAAAAAAAAATTAAATTTTTATTTTTGGCGGAAAACTTGAGTAAAATTTAAATTTTTGAGGAGACTAAACGCTCAATTTTTACGCGAAATTCAAATTTTGGTTTAATCAGAAAATTTTGGTCAAAAATTCAAATTTTTGGGCCTAAATTCAAATTTTTCGTCAAATTTAGCGCCAAAATTGTCATAACTCAAAATTTTCAAACGACCTTAGAATTGATTTTTATAGTGAATTTCAAATTTTGGGCGAAAAATTTTTAGAACCAAGGTTACGAAAGTACGACTTTCGTAAACACCTCAACCGGCTTAATCTTCATCAACCACAACTCCTTTATCGCTGAATCGATCCTACATCAACTTTATCAGATCATACCTTCATCAATGGCAACTCATCAAGATATTCATGCATGGGTGCCAAAACCGCCCTCCTATGTTGGAAAAAGGTGGTTATCTTCAATGGACAAGTCGAATGCTTCGCTACATCAAGACAAAACCTAATGGAAAATTGATGATCAAATCCATTCAGAATGGACCCTTCATACATCGACAAGTCCAAGACCCTCGAAATCCCGATGCAACACCTCCCGCCCCACCATTTTTTCGCCTTCAAAAGACATCAATACTCAAGAGGATCGTAAACAAGTCGAAGCGATGACATGGCAATTCATATTATACAACTTGGTTTACCAAGAGACATCTTTTTGCTGCCAGACAGTTGTGAAACCGCTGACATGTGGGAACGTGTTAGACGACTTTGTCATGGAACATAAATCGGTCAACAAGACACAGAGAACAAGTTGCTAACTGCATGGGAGAAGTTTACATCTACCCGTGAGAATCCATTGAATCCTACTATGGAAGGTTTTGTACTTTAATGAATGAGCCGATCGTAAACAAGTTGACACCCGTAACTATCGTGAGCAACATCAAGTTCCTGAACAATCTACCATAAGAATGGGGACGATATGTCACTATTGTCAACCAAACAAAGGACTTACATCAAGTGAACTTTGATCAACTCAACGATTTTCTCAAACAAAACCAAAATGAAGTGAATGAAGTCAGGCAAGAAAGATTAGCAAAGAATCATGATCCATTGGCACACATTGCAAAGACTCAAACTTAAGTGAATACACAACAACAAGCTTCATCATCTTCCACTAACAACAACTTGCAGCAATACATCCCTCAACAACAAAACTATCCACAAGAACAACAACATTACCAGAACAAGGAATCACCGATCTTGAAATGGAACCAGAAGAAGCTTTGTCACAAGCATTTGTATTCTTGGGTAAAGCATTCAGAGGTCGCTATTCCACACCAACTAACAACAACCAAAGGATTTTATCAAACACTCGCAATAAAAGCAAATTGCACGTACCGGTGTGAACATGGGCAATCAAGGTCAAATGGTTGGAGTTATTGGGAATCAGCAGGTATATGCTACTGGATTTCGCATGGGTAATCAGCGTTCCGAATCGTGGTAATCGATGGGTCGAATGTTGGAAATAGAGTAGTGGGTAATCGAATGGGAATGTTGCGCCCAAAGAGTTGGGAATTATGGAAATGTGAATCGTGGTAATCGTGTTAAGTGTTATAACCGCAAGGATTGGGTCACATGGCAAGGAATTGTCCAACTAAGCCGAAAAAGAAGGATCTTGCGATCTTCAAAAGTTATTCTGCTGGCACAAAAGGAACAACTGACTTCAATTGAGTGCCGAGGAACATGACTTCATGGCTATTATGGATGATTTGGAAGACCTCGAGGAACTCAATGCAAACCGCATCTTCATGGCAAATCTTCAGGAGACTAAGTACGACATTGATTCTCGACGCACCTCCTCGCCTATGACGCCAACGCAAAGATTCCGAGGTACCAATCACCGATCCATGCTATAACAATGTCATATTTGATGTGTTTACTCATGACTAACAAAGATTTCGGACATCAGACCTACTTATGATACATACATGGACAATCCAAGTTGTAGCAATACTAACTCTGAAACTCCAAATGTGGATCCTAGTGGAGGCTGTGTGGCACAAAATACCGAGACTGATGAGGAAACTCGCGCTTATTTTGAATCATTAATCAACAACTGTGGCATTGAAATTGAGAAAGTTAAAAGGTCAATCGCGATGTTAAGGCCGCTAATGCCAAATTGACCGCTGAGCTTGAGAGTTACAAGGAGAACGCAAAAGCCTTTGAATTTTAGAAAAACAAAGAATCGTAATTAGAAATTGGTTATCGAAATTTGGTTTCTAAAGAAAAGAATTGCAAATCAAGTATAACACACTTGATGTGAATTCGAACTTGAAAATTAAATCTTTAAACAAGGAAATTTCCGATTTAAATAACCAACTTTCCAAACAAAAAGACATGTTTTCTAATCTTGAAAAAGAGAAGAAGCAGTTGATTACCGATTTTTCAAAACGAGAAGATTCTCTTCTTGATGAAATTCTTGATAAGAATGAAAAGATAAAAACTTTGGAAAATTTGCTTATTACAACGGGTCATTCTGCTCAAACAATCAAGATGCTTTCTAATCAAGTAAATCCGCTTTTTCATACTAACAATAGAATGGCACTTGGTAACGACCCTTCTTCGTTCCTCAAGAAAGCTCGAAATCTCGAATGTGTTAAACAATGGAAAAGCTTTACATGAACCCATTATTGTTCGTGATTCTCTTGAAACGTTAGAACTATCTGAGGAGAGTAGATCAAAAATGAAACAAAAGAATCCCGAAATCAAACCAATTGATTATAACAAATGGAACAAAATTAACGGAATTACTTTTGTTAATCAAAAAGAAAAGTCAAAGTTCTCCATCACACCAAGTGTTTCAAACAAAGAGTCAACACCTGCTTCAAAATCTGCTTCAAAACCGCTTGTTGTCTCCAATCTCTTTCGAACATTGAACAAATGTCTTCAAACAATCCTTTTAACACAAGTGATGCGAGAAGTATTTTAGAAAATGTTAAAACTAGAATTGTGGATCTTCAAGACACTGTTAAAACTAAAACCACTATTACTCCTAACAACTGGTTCTCTAGTTTTGACATCAAACAAAGAAAGTTTTTTGAAACTCAAATTGCCCCTCACCAATGCCATCGCAAGGGTAATTCATTTTGAACAAGCGTTTTTGAAAGAAACAGCTGACTTTGTCAAGGACCATAAATCCCTGGTAAAGCAAGCTAATGACCGTGTTGAACAAATCAAAGTTTTGGAAACTTTAAATGACTCTCTTCAAGATGTTCGACTAATGATATTATGTCCATCATTTTGCAAACATATTTCGTTGAAGATCATGAAAGACTCCAGTCTGAGACCTCCAAAATTGTTTCAAAATATGAAAAATCACTTGAGAAACTTGAAAAGAAAATGTCTCATATTTTAAACAACTTGATCGAAAAACCGAGGAATGCAAGTATGACAAATTGTCGTATGAGCGTGCCTACAATGACATGAAAGTGAAAAATGATCTTTTGAGGGCTCACCGAATGTCAAAAGGAAAGGCAAGTGGATACCGTGATTAAAAACCATTGATCAGGAGAAAGCAAATGTTCCCAAACCGTTTCCAAACCAAAATGTCTGCTTCTATGCCTCCTCCAAAAGTCAATGAGAAAAATGTTTCATCAAAACCACCACTCCACCGCACTACCTAAACAAAGTGTTGATAAAGGAAAAGCGGTTATCGAGAAACCAAAAGTTTTAGCTCCCGCCTTTTAAGATGAGTACCACTAATGCGTCAGCCTCCACATCTAAAACATATGGAACAAACGACATAAGTTTAGAAAAGCACTCTAAAGAGACTAGGAAAGCTGAAACCACTTCTCTAGATAAGATTGTGAATCCTAATGAGTGTGCCTTACCTTCTACAAGACTAGGAAGCACCTCTAGGAGCAGCAGACTAAAGCCTAAGAGCAATACAAGGAACAATAGAGTCTCGACTGCCTCTAAGAGTAGTCGCTTGAATAAAGAGAAGAAAGTAGAAGAACACCCTAGGAATTTACCGCTTTGTAATAAGAAAGACATTTCATCTAATGAACCTATGAAATCTGCTAAGTTTAATGAATCTGTTGAATCTGCTTGTTTAACTTGCAAGAAATCTTTATCTAATGTTCATGATGATTGTGTTTCTAAGAATGAGATTGTTAAGCCCGTTAAGAAGAATGTTCCCAAAAGAACTTATGCTAAACGAATAGGAAGACTAGTTGCAAGACTTAGGCTTTACACTACTGATAGGGAGCATAATGTTTACTTTAGGGATGACATTTGGAAACCCACATGTAGAACTTTCACACTCCAGAATGGTATAATGAGTGACCAACCGTAATACCCAGAGAAAACTTCTTTGAGTGTGATCACGATTTTACCTCTAACCCAAAGGAACCAAAATCAAAACGGTTTCCAAAAAAATCTTCTTCTTCTCGTTATTGGCGTGTTATCGAAATATGTCTTTGGATCGCCGACTGGGTTGCTCCAAGCACATGACCGAATCAAGTCACGATCAATTTCGTCTGAAATTCATGGGAACCGTGACGCTTTGGAAATGATCATGTAGCACCTATCATGGGTTATGGAGATCTACCTTTTGGAAATTATTTGATCACTCGGGTTTACTATGTCGAAGGATTGTGACACAATTTGTTTTCACGGGCGCTCGTGATGCATTTAGAGGTTGCTTTAGGAAAAATGCTTGCTTCGTTAGAAACTTGATGGCACCGATCTCTTAACCGAATCGTGATACAAACTTGTATGCTATCGACATCAATCAAATGGCCTCTTCATCACCAATATGTTTTATGACACGAGCATCCGAACACAGCCCGGTTGTGGCACGACGGTTATCCCATCTCAATTTCGACACCATCAACAAAATTGCCAAAGACAACATCGCCAACGGACTTCCAAAGTTCAAATACACCAAGGATCACTTATGTCCATCATGCTAACAAGGAAAAAGCAAAAGAGCATCATATAAACCCAAACCGCACCTAGTTCGAAGCAAAGTTGCATATGTTGCACATGGACTTATGTGGCCCAATGAGAGTTGAAAGCATTAATGGGAAAAAGTATATTCTTGTCATTGTCGATGATTATTCAAGATATACATGGGTTAAGTTTCTGAGATCAAAAGACTAAGCACCGTGCATCATCATCACCTTTCAAACGTATTCAAGTACTTCTTCAAACTCCAAGGGTTGTAAGAACGCATAACGCACGTAATTCACTAATCGAGTTAAGAGCTTATTTTGAAGATGTTGGAATTCACACATCGACATCAGTTGTTAGAACTCCACAGCAGAATGGGGTAGTTGAAAGAAGAAATAGAACTCTTGTGGAAGCCGCTCGCACAATGCTAATTTATTCTAGTGCACCGCTATTTCTATGGGTTCGATGTTGTTGCCACGCTTGTTTCACTCGTAACCCATCCCTCATCCATCCAAGATTCAATAAAACCCCATATGAGCTTGTGAACAAAAGAAAACCGGATATCTCTTACTTTCACGTGTTTGGCGCTTTGTGCTATCCTACTAATGACAGAGAAGATCTTGGAAAACTGAAAGCAAAAGGTGATATTGGAATCTTCATTGGATATTCAGTTAACTCGAGGGCATTCGTGGTGTATAACAGAGAACTAGGAGGATCATGGAGACGATGAATGTGAAGTTTGACGAACTTTCACATATGGCTTCGAGAGACTCGCCTAGAACCCGCACTAAACCGCAGACTTCTCGACACATCGCCAGACTCGACCTCAAAGAGCTCAATCAACTTCGATTGACAATCCTAAAGAACAAGAATGGGAGAATTTCTTCGAGTTAATGTTCGATGAATACTATGGTGGAACTTCGACAAATCCGTCAAACCATCATTCCACGCACCCGCCAACATCATCCTCCACCACCAACAAGATGCATCTACAACGGCCGAAAACCAATGCACCAACTCCATCTACATCATCTACATCTACTACGCTTATTGCACCCGCTCTACCGCCAGCTTGATGAGCAAAATCAAAACCAAAACGATGCAACGTTAGATGAAGACTTATTTGAAAACCCGCTTGCTACGGAATCAGCTGAATCATCTTCATGCTTACGAGAACCATCTAACTCGCATACGCTTAACCAACGGTATCCTTCTACTCTGAAGTGGACAAAAGACCACCCAATTGAACAAGTTATTGGTGAACCTTCAAGGCCAATTCAGACGAGATGTCAACTTGCCACCGACATGACTTATGCATTTACCTTTGCTCAATTAGCAATATAGAGCCAAAGAACATTCGCAGGCAATGGCGTAACCCGCATGGATAGAAGCGATGCAAGAGGAACTTCTCCAATACCGTCTACATGACTCTTGGGATATGGTTCCAAGACCCATTGACGCTCGCCATTGATCTTAAATGGTTATGGAAGAACAAACGGGATGAAGAAATGACTGTCATTCGCAACAAAGCTCTTCTTGTGGCCAAAGGATACGCATAAGAGGAAGGGATAGACTTTGAAGAGTCATTCGCCGCAGTAGCTAGACTAGAAGCAGATATTCTTAGCCTATGCCGCCACAAAAACATCACGGTTTATCGATGGACATTAAGACCGCGTTCTTGAATGGAACTCAAAGAAGAAGTGTACGCGGAGTCGCCCGTAAGGCTTCATAGACATGAATCATCCGCACTACGCCTACAAACTCAAAAAGGCAATCTATGGATTGAAACAAGCTCCGAGAGCGTGCGTGGTATGACGAACCGCCCTCTTCCTTATCCAAAACAATTTCACCAAAGGCACAGCTTGATCCTACCTTGTTTACACAAAAATGCAAAAACGACATTTTGATTGTTCAGATTTATGTGGACGACATCATCTTTGGGTCCACTAATCCCAATCTTTCAAAACATTTTGAAAATCTCATGAAAAGTAAATTTGAAATGTCCATGATGGGGGAACTAAAATTTTTCTTGGTTTACAAATACATCAATCCCCTCGTGGAATTTTTATAAATCAAGCTAAATACACAACCGAGATTTTGAAAAATCATGGTATGGATAATTGTGACTCGGTCGAACACCAATGGTAACTTCACCAAAAATTGGAGCCGATTTGTTTGGGAAACCTATTGATCCTAAGAAATATCGGAGCATGATTGGTTCTCTCATGTATCTTAACGCTAGTCGCACTGATATTCATTTTGTGCTTGCTTATTAGCACGGTTTCGTGCAAAGCCTACCGAATCGCACCTCAAAGAGGTTAAACGGATCTTTCGTACTCAAGACATCCATTCACATGGGACTTTGGTATCCGAAGGAATTCGGATTTGATCTAATTGCTTTTCGTGATGCGACCACGCAGTGATCAAGTTACAAAAAAAGTACATCCGAGGAGCACAATTTTGGGTGAAAAGTTAGTAAGTCGGTCTTCAAAGAAACAAGATTGCACAGCACTTTCAACCGGTTTAGTATGTGTCTCTATCTCGTGTTGTGCTCAAGTTCTATGGATGAGAACACAACTCACAGATTATGGCTTTACTTTCGATAAAATACCTATGTATTGTGACTCAAAAGTACCATAGCCATATCATGCAATCCTCGCTCATCACTCAAAGACTAAGCATATCCGAGTCCGCTATCACTTCATCAAAGAGTACGTCGAAAATGGTACCGTTGAATTATTCTTCGTGAAGACAGATTACCAACTCGCCGATCTATTAACTAAAGCCCTTCCAAAAGAAAGGTTTGACTATTTAGTTCGACGAATTGGAATGCTAAGCCTAACCCCGAGGAGTTAGAACGCCTTCTAATCTTCTTGAAAATGATTTTCCAAAAGCTTCACAGAAATATTTTTGAAAACAAAATACAAAATTTGAAAACCAACAAAAGCAAAATATAAAAATATAAAACTTTCAAAAATACAAAAACAATATAAAATCAAAAATCCAAAAATATTCTTCTCACGACATGTCTCACGTATAATCGATATTCTCAGACGCTTCTAGAAATGTCATTCAACAATGATACCGGTATGTACAGATGCTTGAGCGAGAGTTCTTTAATTGTTTTCTAAAACATGTCGCTTCTCAAAATTTTTCAAATAATGGCTTTCGTGATACTTCAAGATTTAAACCCGACTAAAATGATGACTTTTGATTATTTTTCAAATCAAAACTCGTGCTTTTATAGAAAAATCAAGTGTACGCTTCAGTGCACTACATTTAAAATGGTGAGAAATCATCATCATCTTGAGCACCTTTTCAAGATTGTTCAAAAAGATTTTCAAAATCTTTCAAAATATTTTGTGCTCAAGATAACTCCCTCTAAAACCCTTTAATTGATTATGCTTTATTAAAGGGGAGTATAAAACTAAAATGTTCCAAATTCATGCTTAAATCAAATCCGCTTGTCTCCCCAAAAGATTCTAAAATGTTGTTTAATCCGTTGATATCAAAAATATCACGAATATGCTATTTTTTGAGGGGAGGAGACGGATTAAAATGTGATCAAAAAGTTTAATGATCGTTGTTTGAATCTCAAAATGAGCTCGACTCAGACGAAACCAATGAATTGACGGGAATCAAAGTCAGGAAATGTACCATCTCGAGAAACTTGTGATAGATATGCACCTTCATGGGTCTAACCTCCTTTTCAAGGAGTGTTTACAACTTCAAGTTAGTTATTAGAGCTAGTTGTCACCTAAAACTGACAATGGAACTCTTTAACTAGGCAACGTAATCGTGTCTCGTGGGGAATTGTCTATCATGAGCCGATCAATTCAAAAGTGCAAACTCTACCCTCTATGTGCAGATTTCTGTTAAAACTCATATGCACATGTGAAGGGGAGTGTTTCAAAATATAAAACTCTCGAGTGTCTCAAACATGTTTTCTATCATAAACACTCTGAGAGATTTTCAAGAAAAATGGTTTTATGGCAACAATAGGACACTCATGGAGTTATAAGGTGACTAAGGATAGGAAATTCGTCCTATGATCCGCCAGAGTCGGAGGGATCTACCCAAGGACATCACCAATAGTTTAGTATTAGAAGTCCTTAGGTATGATTGAAAAAGGAGTAATGTGAGAAAGGAGAAAGAAGGGGTTGAAGAATTAAAAGAAATGTAAAAGAAAGGGTGAAAAGAAATAGCCCTCCATATTCAACCTTAGGCGTAAACCGGTTCAATTCATCTCTATCGGGTTGTCACTAGATGACACCGGTATTGAAGACAAAGACGCCATGGACCCAAAGGACGACCGCACTAAACCTTCTAGCCACTCAATTCCTCTTAAAAGGATTTGTTTCATTCTCACTGGAAACCCTACATAATCTATCGACTTCTCTTAGAGATTGTTGATATTGAAGAAGGAGACCCTCTCCCTAGTCTCCGCTCAAGAAAACCAAAATGCACTAATTGAGTCTAGAGCCACGAGATTCATCAAAAGATCTCATAGGAACACATGACATGACATCGCTTGTTGTTCATCAATAAGGACACAAGTGATATATTATAGAGTCCAACGCAGATCTTAGCAACCGCCGTAACATTTATGAGAAGTTTCACATCCGTGATCTTCGTGATTGAATGGAAATTCGCCATGGTCAACATCAAGCACCGACAAGCAGGTCACTTCGTAACTCCCCGTGGATTACGCTTAGTGTGTCTCAAACGGTCTACAGTCAAGGTGATGCTTCGTGTACCTCACACTCATCCGAATCTGTAGATGTACTTCGGTATATCGCTATCTCACTTGTGGGACTCCGCCAGAACGGCCTTGTGAGAATTAGAGATGTGTTTTCACACTATGCCGTTAACACCCTCGAAATTCAAACTTGTAAGTGCCGGAATCCGCTTATTACTAACCTGCTTTTATGTTTTCTTCTTATGGAAGCTCCGAGCGATGGATCGTGCATCGCCACATGCTCATACCAACGACACATGAAAGTTCTCATCACAATCAAAGGCTACACAAAGTTTAAAGACTCGAGAACTACATCATTGGTAACCAAAAGTCAAATAGAAGTGTGAGCATGGTGGAGAAAGACGTGGAGGAGACACCTAACCAACGGTTGACAACGCAAACAACCACATTAATTGATCACAAAGCATGAAGGAACAAAGAATCAAGACTATTCTATATCTACACACAAAGTTCAAGCTCAAGAAAAGTAAAGACCTAATCAAGTGGAGCATCATTTGAATGACCACCCCTTAGGGGAGATTGTTAGCCTTAATAGTTTTATTAGAAGTGATGGTCATTCACGATTAGGAACTTTGTAACGGGTGTTAGATATCGTGATAGAATAGTCAACGGGCTCGTGGATTGGACTAAGCTAAATGGCTAGGCGTTATGATTATACTAGCCGTTTGAAGCTTAAGTATCCAAAGCCCAATCCATGTCCAACCCACGAAAAGCCCAAGCAAAGCCTTTTAGGGTTTTAAGTTACTTGTACTATAAATACCCCTCAAATGGTCATTTGAGGGGTGTGCTTGAAAGTGTGTGTGTGTGTGTTTTCCTTTGAAGTAATACAACATATTGTGTTTATCTTTCTCTCCACATACACGGTTTTGTTTAAACATCAAGTCACCATCTTTCTCATCTTATTTCTAAGCTTTGTTTGTGTTTGTGGTTCACGTTTTATACGCGTAACTTGGGTTACGTGTGTTGGGTTTGCTTGGTAAAGTGATAAGGTTGATATATCTTAGGTCCAACAGCTAGTAAAAACGTTAAGTGATCATCCTTTTTGCTTTAACGAGTCTCATCATATTCCTTTCACTTCCATAGGTCTCGTCATGTCTTATGAGTATGAGTTCGACTTTTCACTCACTTATGTCTACATCCCTAACATCTCTCTTGAGCCCAACACACCTGGCAATCATGTATGTGGGTTCAATAATCTCGAAACTCGTCACTTCCATGAAGGACGTATGTCTACACCTCTACAATACGAAGAAGACATCAATACCTCTTTCCGAACCATAGGACTAGAATTCCTTCTAATCAACGAAAATCTGTCCAAGGTTTGTATTGGAATTCTTCCGTCAAGTTGAACTCGTCAGTAAGGATCGATCTCTATCTCTTTGGTTTTGGATCAAAACCAAAAGTTTGTTTTAACCCTTGGGCAATTTGCTCACATTCTCCTCAATTCCAAATCGTGGACAATGTGCCTTCATTCTAAGATTGGTCTCTTGATTCTCTTCAACGGAAGAAAACAATCCATATTGTTCACACATACCTTCCCTCAAGACTTGACTCGCATGTTATGCAAACCTCGACCCTATTACTCCGATCCAAACATTATCTATACACGGGATATCCGAGATGAGTATAAACCTCTCGCACTCATCCTATGTGAAAACGTTTGGAGTCTTAGGGGAAATCGAGAAATCCTTCCCGCTTGTTGTGCTCACATAATGTATTGTTTGCTAACACAACAACCATACAATCTCGCCTATTTCTTCGCAAGGCGAATTGTAAACCTTCAAGGCAACAAGAACAAACTAATCCCTTATGGAATGTTCTTGACACGCCTTTATCATCACATCATGTACTTCCACCCTCAATTTCAAAGTTTGTTGTACGTACTTGTGAATAAGATGATGGAACCTCTAAACACATCTCTCATCAAGTCCTTCTTCATCCCTGAATCGGCAAATACTCATCATCCATTTGACAATCCATCTAGCGAAAATGCTCAAGAAACTTAGTTTCTTTTCAAAATAGGCTCAATTACTAGATTTCATCTTTTATCATTGAAATGTAATTTCTCTTATGAAATAAAACATTTAATGTTTGATGTCTCGATTATATTGTTGTTCAAACTTCTTAGAAAACACTAGCTTTGAAATACGATGCCTTGTGCAACTTCTGCATACCTTTTGTGAAGGTATTGTTTTGCATGAAACGGATCCCTCACCTTGTACTACACGGATCCCTCCACTTAGGGAACCGTGGGATCCCGCAAACGTAAATGCGCCAGTCTTTATACTTCAAACCATGTTCTTAGACTACTTCACACTAGTTGAACATAAATGCCTTAGGATCTCTTAAGTCTTTCTCATGCTTAGTAAGATTCACTCTCGCACATAGCTCATTTAGGATCACACTCAAGGTGCTTTTCGATTTATCATTTCACCAAAACTCATCACTCTTCCGCTCTTATACTCACACATCATCTCTCACATATCAACACACCGAGTTTTATAAATTTCTCAATGCTAGCAAATTGATTTTAGTCATCCCTACCTCAAAATGGGTCAAATGCTAGTTTTTCACTTCTTATAACCTCTAAGGTATTTTCCAAAAACTATCTTAAGTCACTATCTGGTCTTTAGGATCATCTAGGTCTACTTGACACTCTCAAATTTTCTAATGTCATCTTTGGTCATTCATTGGTACTCATAAAAGTCCCATTTTTCTTCCATAAAAGGCAATCATTAGCTAGGTCACTCATTGCCCTTGATCATTTAAGTACCCTTTCATTTAAGACACTTAGGAAGACTGAAACACTCAAGAGGTATAGGTATTAGACCTTACCAAACATCATTTCTCACCTTTCTTAGCTGCTGAGATCCGGATCCCTAGAATTAGCCTAGACGGATCCCTCATTAGAGGGAACCGTGGGATCCGGGTGACAGATTCATCTAAAACACTAGCTAAAACAATCATTTCAAGCTCTTCTTGCTAACTTGAACACTCCATCTTACTTTAACTAAACTCCTAGATCAGTACAACTCTGAAGATGACTCTTGTGCATGCAAATCATCACATTCCAAAGGATCTTAGTGGCTTAAGAATTGAATGCACTTGCCAAATCCTTCCCCTTTTAAACCATCTTGTGAAGACTCCTAAAGTCATCATCTACATCCTCATTCTCAGTACTTAGAAACCTTATAACCTTAATTCTCTTTTATCATCTCATCATGAGAAAAGCTCCTAGTGGTAACTCATCCACAAAAGGACCACCCAAGAAACTTGCTCGTGTTGTTCACGAAATTTCTTCAACCGAATCATCTCCCTTTAAATCCACAAATGGTAGGATCTCCCCTCCACCTGTCAAACCAATCCCCAAAAGGATTGTTCCCACAAAACTACCAATGCCAAACACCACTATACCCCCTAAACCAAACACTCCTTTTTTCCACTAAACCATCACCCTTAGTGCCTAGAGCCATATCATTCACCACACCACTCTCATCACCACACATCTACAATCTAGAGGACATGCCTCCTAGGCCATCTCATCCTCCACCATTTCCAACATTCTCAATGGAAATAATAGTGCAACAAAATCAAGGTGTTGAATCAACGCTAGCCCCGACATCCTTTTCTCCGTCACCCTCAAATAGTCCATTTTAGATTATGAGAAATCATCAAAGTCAACCACCTGACCACATGAAAGTTGACACCTCTCTACCTCCACCATCATTCGTAGTTAAGCCATCATCGAATGTGCCTCCGCCAATCCCTCCTTCTTTTGAGGATCCTCAACCCTATTCACTTGATCCTCCACATCAAGCCATTTACTTTCTACCATCACCACTTCCGAGCCATGACAAAGATTGTTATCATTGTCAACATGTTAAAAGCTTGATACATGAAGTACGTGAATATCAACGTTTCATGTTTTATCACCTCCTCGAACGTTTCGACGAGATCAACAAACCCAAACCACCTTGAGCTTAAGGATTCAAGTGATGTCCTAGTCTTAAGCTTAATTTAGATAGTCTAGGAATGATATTTCATGTTTAAATCATTCTCTTAGTTTTAGATATTTATAGATCATGTCTCGTATGTTTTATTGAATGAGATCACATGTTATATGCCATATTGTCTTGAGAGTATGTTTGTTTCTTTGATACATATCTCATTTTGATGTTAACATCAGTTGTTACATCAACATTGCTGTATTTTGTTTACAAGACGGATCCCTCTATTTTGCCTAGACGGATCCCTCCAAGGAGGGAACCGTGGGATCCGTGCAACAGAAGACTTGTTTACTACTAATTTCAGTCTTACTTACAGGAAATTATGCATTATATACTTGTTTTCTAACCTTTGTTTTGTAGATTTTCAATATACACATGAAGACTTTGACACCCTAAGCTAGGGGGAGTTTCGTGTCAAAGCGATACATTGCAAAATCATTTGCAATATATTTTAGGATTACGTCACATGAAGTCCCTTTGCAAAATTGCAAACATCAAGGGGGAGCATATTCGTCCCAAAGACGAAACCATTTGCAAACATAGTTGCAATACACTAGTTTAGTATTTTTTTCTTACTTGACGCCCTCACAAAGGGATGGACTCGTCAAGGGGGAGCTAAGACGAGAATACTTCCCGTCACTTGCTCTCTCTATATTTTTTTTATGTTTTTCTTAAAACAATGTGTTAGTTTCTTTTCGACGCTCTTTTTGTTTCGACAAAAAGGGGGAGAAGAGAGTAAAAACTCCAATTCAAACTTTTACGAATTTTACATTTTCCTTAAAATAATTCTATGTATTGTCATCAACAAAAGGGGGGAGATTGTTAATACAAATAAGCCGTAAAAACGTTTATTTATATTTTATGATCTTCTAATGTTTTGTCGATAACAAACGTAAAATCATTTTAACGAAACAAATAAAATACGTAAATGTTTTGAGCCAATAGTTTACTAACACACTTACATTTTCACATAAAACACTAAACAAGTAATAGTGATTTTATGATTTAGTAATACATATGTACAACAACTAGTGTTTACATATTGGGTAGATATATACATAATTAGTATGTATTATAATGGGTAGAAGTTTAAGTATTTGACCCATTGATCAAATACATTAAATGTAGTTGGGTATAACCCAAAGTCCATGACCCATACCCATGGAGCATAACCCATAACCCATTGCATGACATCATGCATAAGTCATGAATGGGTATTATCCATGACCCATGGATTTAACCCATGGACTAGATACATTGCACATACTAGATACATTATATCTACTTGGATACCCATGGTCCAAAGTCTAGGACCCATGACCCATGACCCATAACCCATGACCCATAACCCATGACCCATAACCCATGACCCATGACCCAAAACCCATGGGCAAAGAGGAGCGTCCCACGGTTCCCCCAATTTACACTGGACGGATCCCTCAAGTAAGGGATCCGTGGGATCCGTGGAACAGTAGCTAATTTTCCTCTATAAATAGTGAGTCATTTCTTCATTGTAACTCTCCCCTTTCACATATATTTTCTCTTTAAGTTGTAAACTCCTTAACCACAGACCCAAGTGATCTTTGTATGTAGTTTTGTGTTTGTGTGATTCTCTAGGTTCCTCTTAAAGGCGAGATCACCACATCTTGAAGTCGAGCAAGCTCAAGTCCATGGGATGCCTAGCTTCGTCATCATCAAGACTACAAATAGTATCTTGTTGATAGTTCTACTCTTTCTCATTAGAAGTGTAGTGTCGAAGACATTAGTGAAAGATGTCTAAAGGGTCAAGAAGAAGACATTGGTGAAAAGTGTCGAAGAGTCAAAGTAATGGCATTAGTGAAAGGTAACGAACGTCTGTGTTGAAAGCATTAGTGACGGGTGCTTAGAAGTCAAGTCAAAAGGCATTAGTGAAGGGTGCCTAGAAGTCGAGTCAAAGGCATTAGTGAAAGGGGCCTAAGGTGTACATTCGATATGGTGTGTCGATGTACAAGATAGAGTTGTATTTGGTCAAAGGATATCAATATCCTTATTGATATTGTAATAAGGAGTGGATCTCCTTAGGGATAGGATTTGTGTAGTGTTGGGTAGTAGTTCCTCCTTTGTAATGGAACTCGGTATCTAGCCTTGTTGGACTGTCAATACTATTGATTTATGTGGTTTTGGGAGGCCTTGGTTGGTGGAAGAAGATGAATATCTTCATCCTTTTAGAGAGAGAAAGTAAAGAGAGGGATGAGAAACAAATGATACTTTATTAGATAAACCAAACACTACACTAACCAAATGCTTAACCTCACCCCTCATGGAGAGTCATGAGGGGTATTTATAGGCTCATCCAACTATTACTTTGCCACTTAAACGATACTAGCCCTTATGGGCAAAGTATACTACGCATCAAGTCCAATTCACGTAAGTGACGTTATCTTTATAAAAAAGCGAGGCTAACAATCTCCCTCAAAGATATCGTCACACGTGAATGGTTACAATGAGACCTATAAATACAAAACAAAGTAAATTACAATAGTAATGAACAATGTCAACTTTGTTGAAGCGCCAGAGTCTCAGAGCCTAGATACTGAGGCAAACTTGAAGTTCTATCTTTCGACAATCTCAGCATTTGATCTTTGGCGCTGATGGCACAAATCCTGGTAGCTCTGAACTTCAACTGTAACGGTCTAGTTAGTTTATTACTCCCTCCTAACTAGTGAGCCTTTTTTCTTTTTCTGCTCCCTCCTGAATCGACAACACTCTTTCTTAACATCTCTTAAGTCTTCAAACACGCAGCAGAGAAAGTAGACTCTTGATAGTAGCATAATGGTTGTCGTTCTGGGAACATCATAACAACATAACTCACTTAGTATTGCATCCAAGTTGGTAAAAAGCCCCAATGTACACCACACTACTTCTCCTTCTTCAGTCTTAAGCACAATTCCCTTCGTAATCCAATCACGGAAGATGAAATACCAACTTCTCCCTCTTGATGGTTGCGAGCTATCAGAATCGTCATAATGTTGTGTACATGCCGTATACCTTTTTCTTGATGCAATATTAAACCTTAGCTTGATCAAAATTCTGTGAGTATATGTCGCAAAAATACTCTCAATAATTCTCTCAAACCAACCTTAAATCGAACTTCCTTTGAATTCACCGGCTAATAGTAATGACCACATATGGAGAAAACCCGATACGACTAACTTGAAAAGGAAGTAAACATCCCAACTTTGTGACTTCCTGCTTGTTCTATATTCTTGATCAATCCACAACGCCGTGTGACACTGAGTACTACAACATAACTCCTTAAAGTGATGGTTATACACTGTGAGCACTACAATGTAACTCCTTACATCATTTATAACCAGATTGTCAATTCATAATGTGCCCCAACAAGTTATCTTGAGACCATCGACTTATCTCAAAGATAAATAAGTACATCCTTGAAATGTCACTTCAACTTCAAATCAATAATACCATTCAAAAACCCCGTAGTCATTTTTTTCAAATTTTCGTTCAAGCCGTGACTCTGTATCCTTTCGTGAAAATTGTCAATACCAAAACACCGCTCATATATACCAAATATTAAAAATTGTATCCAAATTTTTTGTAACACAAACATATTCGGATAACAATTTTTAAGTCCAATAATTCAGTCCAATCCATTTCTTATTCCCAATGGATTAGCAAAACCACTTCGGCTCAATCCTGATACATTCCAATAAGAAAAAAGAAGTAACCGATCCAATCGTTTGACCCAAGTCCTCATCCAGATAAAGCTGATATAAGATGTCATAACCCTACATCACATATACCTCAAATATTCTCCTACTACCAAACTCTTTCCAAACGAATCTGAAAAACTTACCTCTTCTCATTCCCTCCATCATAACTATCTTATCTCTTCATCAAACTTATCATTCAAACTCAGTCATCACATCATCTATTATCATTACCCAATTCGTCTCCATAGAAAACGAATACACATATTATGTTGAATACCAAACCCCTATTAGTTTCTTATATTCATTAATTAACACGTGACAACAAGCAGAGGATAAAGTCTTCAAGATCTTGATGTAAGGTCTTGGGTAAGGTGGTTTAGATTCGTTTTTGTTTCTTTAGTTTTAGAACGAAACAAATATAGTATATAACAGATTTGTTATATTACTATGTTTATTTTTTGGATAAAATTGAAGCTTGGCTTCACACATATAGATCTGTGAGGATGAGGGTTCAACAATAAAAATATATTGAAAGATTTGAAATTGAACCCGGTTATGAGATCTCTTGATTTTTAATTTTTGTTAGATGTTTGGGGTTAAGGTGAAGTAGTTTAATTTGAGATTGAATGGAGATGGATTAGGATAGATTTGTGATTGATGTTGAAGTTGGTTATTGATTCGGATCTGTGGTTACTACTTCGGTACTTCTCGATTGCTGGACCAAAAACATGGACCAATGATGTATGTAACTGAGGTCGAGTCTTGGTATAGTGGTCTTGTGTTGGTCGTGGTCAAGTCGACAGTTTACGCGTAAATCTTTACGCATAACTTTTTCATTCTTAAGCGTAGAAAAATCATACGCGTAGCTTTCATCAACCTTAAGCGTAGACTTTGTTTCTTATGCGTAAACGAGTGCTTATGCATAGAAAATCCTACTCGTAAGGTAAACTTACGCGTAAGCCTACTCGTAAGCTGAGGTTCTTAAGAGTAACCTTACAAGTTACTTGTAAATGGACTGAAGATGACCCTTAGGCGTAGAAAACTAGGGTTTTGACCCAGTTGAATTTTTTCCGACGAGATTCCGACCCACTTTTCCGTCCATCTTCAAATAAACCCAGAAAAACTGCTAAAGGACTTGATGATTTACCATTATTGACCAAGAAACTGACCGTGTGACCACAAATATTTCACAGATAAGGTAACAAAAAGTCATATAAAAGTAATAAGTCTGATGACATGAGACAGTTTGAACAACAATTACTCAAAACAGATATAAAATTTGTAACCCACAAGACTTTTTGTAACCAAAAGATACATAAAAATGTTAAAAACTGTTTTCCTACAATAATAGGAAAAAAAAATTTCCGACCACAAATAAGGTTAAAAAACAGTCTAAAACATGTATCAAAACCACCATAAATCGATAACACAATAACCATGGCTCTATACCACTTGTTGGACCGTCAATAATTTTGATTTATGTGGTTTTGGGAGGTCTTGGTTGGTGGAAGAAGATGAAAATCTTCATCCTTTTAGAGAGACAAAGTAGTGAGAGGGAGGAGAAACAAATGATACTTTATTAGATAAATCAAACACTACACTAACCAAATGCTTAACCTCACCCCTCATGGAGAGTCATGAGGGGTATTTATAGGCTCATCCAACTATTATTTTGCTACTTAAACGATACTAGTTCCTATGGGCAAAGTATACTACGCATCTAGTCCGAATCATGTAAGTGGATTATCTTTATAAAAAAAGCGAGGCTAACAAGCCTTGTACCAGATAAAGGGTAGGCGACATTATGATAGGTTTGGTTCTACCTCGTGGAAGAACCCGGTATCTAGCCTTGTACCGGATAAAGAGTAGGCAACGTTGTGAAGGTTTCTCCGCCATAAGGAGTTGGTGTTGTGTAGTGATTACAAACTCTCGAGTAGGTGACTCGGGGAGTGGAGTAGGGCAAGGAAGGTGTCCTTGTAGCCGAACCACTATAAATACTCGCGTTGTGGTTTTATGCTTCTTACTCTTTATCTTAGCTTTTATTTATCTTTATACTTGTCCTTCAACATCCAACACACACTTTCAAATAGATTGACATAAGTCAATCTAAATAGTTTAAAACCAAGTTTTAATCGATAAAACTATTCAACCCCCCCCCCTTCTAGTTTTCCACAATTACCATCGTTAGCTACGCCCAGCTAAATCTTGCTCAAACTTCAGGTTGAGCCCAGGGTATATGACTGTATCCTTTCGCACTTTGTCGATATTTTTGGAAAGTATTTGACATGGATATCTTAACCTCATGATACTTTCATCATTTCCTGTTCTCGTGTATAATTTGAACTCTCATAATGCTTCTTCGTGCACTTTGTGTCGCATGCGATCGTATTCTCCTTAAATCAGAACACTCAAGGGGCCCAGGAAAATATTATTCTCTTTAGTTTATTTCAACTTGGAGCTGCAAAGTACCATCTTGGCCAATAAGCCATTATTCCTTACTTCCTACTGAACTTGATGCTAGTACACAACGCTAAGCTTTTACACTGTAACTGGAAACTAGATCTAAGCTCGGTGAAAAACAAAGTCAAATGAACTACATCCTCAGGTCATTGGGATAGTCCGTCACGATTAGAGAACACCATTAACTAAGATCCATACGGTCGCATCTCGATCGCGGTCACGTCAGACATTTGACGCCGCAAATGCATATGAAACTCACCATCTTCGCCAACATGTTTCTTGTTTCATAATAGTTGTACAACATCATCTAGGTATCTGTCCATGATAATTAGCTAAGGTCTCCTTTAGAATAAAATGTCTCTTATTTACGGATTCAAAATACGCTAAATAGAATCTACTCCTAATGTCACGTCGATTTGCACGAGTCTGCGACAATACCTTGATTTCTCGGCGATTGATTTAGCTCGTATTAGGAAGTGATGGAAGTAAATCACTTCTAGATACATGGACTAGATACATTGCACATATTAGATACAATGTATCTACTTGGATACCCATGGTCCAAAGTCTAGGACCCATGACCAATAACCCATGACCCATGACCAAAAACCCATGGGCAAAGAGGAGCGTCCCACGGTTCCCCTAATTTACACTAGACGGATCCCTCAAGTAAGGGATCCGTGGATCTGTGGAACAGTAGCTAATTTTCCTCTATAAATAGTGAGCCATTTCTTCATTGTAACTCACCCCTTTCACATATATTTTCTCTTTGAGTTGTAAACTCCTTAACCATGAGATCAAGTGATCTTTGTATGTAGTTTTGTATTTGTGTGATTCTCTAGGTTCCTCTTAAATTCGAGATCACCACCTCTTGAAGTCGAGCAAGTTCAAGTCCATGGGTTGCCTAGCTTCGTCATCATCAAGACTACAATTAGTATCTTGTTGATAGTTCTCCTCTTTCTCATTAGTAGTGTAGTGTGAGACATTAGTGAAAGATGTCTAAAGGGTCAAGACGAAGACATTGGTGAAAAGTGTCGAAGAGTCAAAGGAAAGGCATTAGTGAAAGGTGACCTGAGCCTCAGTGTTGAAAGCATTAGTGAAGGGTGCTTAGAAGTCAAGTCAAAGGCATTAGTGAAGTTGCCTACTCAAGTCAAAAAGGCATGTTTTGAAGGGTGCCTAAGTCAAGTCAAAGGCATTAGTGAAAGGTGCCTAAGGTGTACATTCGATATGGTGTGTCGATGTACAAGATAGAGTTGTATTGGGTCAAAGGATATCAATATCCTTATTGATGTTGTAATAAGGAGTGGATCTCCTTAGGGATAGTATTTGTGTAGTGTTGGGTAGTAGTTCCTCCTTTGTAATGGAACTCGGTATCTAGCCTTGTCGGACCGTCAATACTATTGATTTATGTGGTTTTGGGAGGTCTTGGTTGGTGGAAGAAGATGAAAATCTTCATCTTTATAGAGAGAGAAAGTAGTGAGAGGGAGGAGAAACAAATGATACTTTATTAGATAAACCAAACACTACACTAACCAAATGCTTAATCTCACCCCTCATGGAGAGTCATGAGGGGTATTTATAGGCTCATCCAACTATTACTTTGCCACTTAAATGATACTAGTCCCTATGGGAAAAGTATACTATGCATCTAGTCCAATTCACGTAAGTGACGTTATCTTTATAAAAAAGTGAGGCTAACAATCTCCCTCCAAGATATCGTCACACGTGAATGGTTACAATGAGACCTATAAATACAAAACAAAGTAAATTACAATAGTAATGAACAATGTTGACTTTATTAAAGCGCAGAGTCTCTGTAGCCTAGATACTGAGGAAAACTTGATGTTCTCTCTTCCGACGATCTCGGCATTTGATCTTTATTGTGACTCAAATCTGGTAGCTCTGAACTTCAACTGTAACGGTCTAGTTAGTTTATTACTCCCTCCTAACTAGTGAGCCTTTTTTCTTTTTCTGCTCCCTCTTGAATCGACAACACTCTTTCTTAACATCTCTTAAGTCTTCAAACCTTGTGAGAAAGTAGACTCTTGATAGTAGCATAATGGTTGTCGTTCTGGGAACATCATAACAACATAACTCACTTAGTATTGCATCCAAGTTGGTAAAAAGCCCCAATGTACACCACACTACTTCTCCTTCTTCAGACTTAAGCACAATTCCCTTCGTAATCCAATCACGGAAGATGAAATACCAACTTCTCCCTCTTGATGGTTGCGAGCTATCAGAATCGTCATAATGTTGTGTACATGCCGTATACCTTTTTCTTGATGCAATATTAAACCTTAGCTTGATCAAAATTCTGTGAGTATATGTCGCAAAAATACTCTCAATAATTCTCTCAAACCAACCTTAAATCGAACCTCCTTTGAATTCACCGGCTAATAGTAATGACCAGATATGGAGAAAACCCAATACGACTAACTTGAAAAGGAAGTAAACATCCCAACTTTGTGACTTACTACTTGTTCTATATTCTTGATCAATCTACAATGCCGTGTGACACTGAGTACTACAACGTAACTCCTTAAAGTGATGGTTATACACTGTGAGCACTACAACGTAACTCCTTACATCAGTTATAACCAGATTGTCAATTCATAATGTGCCCAACAAGTTATCTTGAGACCATCGACTTATCTCAAAGATAAATAAGTACATCCTTGAAACGTCACTTCAACTTCAAATCAATAATACCGTTCAAGAACCCCGTAGTCATTTTTTTCAAATTTTCGTTCAAGCCGTGACTCTGTATCCTTTCGTGAAAATTGTCAATACCAAAACACCGCTCATATATACCAAATATTAAAAATTGTATCCAAATTTTTTGTAACACAAACATATTCGGATAACAATTTTTAAGTCCAATAATTCAGTCCAATCCATTTCTTATTCCCAATGGATTAGCAAAACCACTTCGGCTCAATCCTGATACATTTCAATAAGAAAAAAGAAGTAACCGATCCAATCGTTTGACCCAAGTCCTCATCCAGATAAAGCTGATATAAGATGTCATAACCCTAAATCACATATACCTAAAATATTCGCCTACCACCAAACTCTCTCCAAACGAATCTGAAAAACTTACCTCTTCTCATCCCCTCCATCATAACTATCTTATCTCTTCATCAAACTTATCATTCAAACTCAGCAATCACATCATCTATTATCATTACCCAATTCGTCTCCATAGAAAACGAATACACATATTATGTTGAATACCAAACCCCTATTAGTTTCTTATATTCATTAATTAACACGTGACAACAAGCAGAGGATAAAGTCTTCAAGTTCTTGATGTAAGGTCTTGGGTAAGGTGGTTTAGATTCGTTTTTGTTTCTTTAGTTTTAGAACGAAACAAATATAGTATATAACAGATTTGTTATATTACTATGTTTATTTTTCGGATAAAATTGAAGCTTGGCTTCACACATATAGATCTGTGAGGATGATGGTTCAACAAAAAAAATCTATTGAAAGATTTGAAATTGAACCCGTTTATGAGATCTCTTGATTTTTAATTATTGTTAGATGTTTGGGGTTGAGGTGAAGTAGTTTAATTTGAGATTGAATGGAGATGGATTAGGATAGATTTGTGATTGATGTTGAAGTTGGTTATTGATTCGGATCTGTGGTTACTACTTCAGTACTTCTCGATTTCTGTTGACCAAAAAAAACATGGACCAATGATGTATGTAACTGAGGTCGAGTCTTGGTATTGTGGTCTTGTGTTGGTCGTGGTCAAGTCGACAGTTTACGCGTAAATCTTTACGCATAACTTTTTCATTCTTAAGCGTAGAAAAATCATACGCGTAGCTTTCATCAACCTTAAGCGTAGACTTTGTTTCTTATGCGTAAACGAGTGCTTATGCGTAGAAAATCCTACTCGTAAGGTAAACTTACGCGTAAGCCTACTCGTAAGCTGAGGTTCTTACGAGTAACTTTCCAAGTTACTCGTAAATGGACTGAAGATGACCCTTAGGCGTAGAAAACTAGGGTTTTGACCCAGTTGTATTTTTTCTGGCGAGATTCCGACCATCTTTTCCATCCATCTTCAAATAAACCCAGAAAAACTGTTAAAGGACTTGATGATTTACCATTATTGACCAAGAAACTGACCGTTTGACCACAAGTATTTCACGGATAAGGTAACAAAAAGTCATATAAAAGTAATAAATCTGATGACATGAGATAGTTTGGACAACAATTACTCAAAACAGATATAAACTTTGTAACCCACAAGACTTTTTGTAACCAAAAGATAAATAAAAATGTTAAAAACTGTTTTCCCACAATAATAGGAAAAAAAAATTTCCGACCACAAATAAGGTTAAAAAACAGTCTAAAACATGTATCAAAACCACCATAAATCGATAACACAATAACCATGGCTCTATACCACTTGTTGGACCGTCAATACTTTTGATTTATGTGGTTTTGGGAGGTCTTGGTTGGTGGAAGAAGATGAAAATCTTCATCCTTTTAGAGAGAGAAAGTAGTGAGAGGGAGGAGAAACAAATGATACTTTATTAGATAAACCAAACACTACACTAACCAAATGCTTAACCTCACCCCTCATGGAGAGTCATGAGGGGTATTTATAGGCTCATCCAACTATTACTTTGCCACTTAAACGATACTAGTCCCTATGGGCAAAGTATACTACGCATCTAGTCCAATTCACGTAAGTGACGTTATCTTTATAAAAAATCGAGGCTAACAAGCCTTGTACCAGATAAAGGGTAGGCGACGTTGTGATAGGTTTGGTTCTACCTCGTGGAAGAACCCGATATCTAGTCTTGTACCGGATAAAGAGTAGGCAACGTTGTGAAGGTTTCTCCGCCATAAGGAGTTGGTGTTGTGTAGTGATTACAAACTCTCGAGTAGGTGACTCGGGGAGTGGAGTAGGGCAAGGAAGGTGTCCTTGTAGCCGAACCACTATAAATACTCGCGTTGTGGTTTTGTGCTTCTTACTCTTTATCTTAGCTTTTATTTATCTTTATACTTGTCCATCAACATCGAACACACACTTTCAAATAGATTGACATAAGTCAATCTAAATAGTTTAAAACCAAGTTTTAATCGGTAAAACTATTCAACCCCCCCTTCTAGTTTTCCACAATTACCTTCGTTAGCTACGCCCAACTAAATCTTGCTCAAACTTCAGGTTGAGCCCAGGGTATATGGCTGTATCCTTTCGCACTTTGTCGATACTTTTGGAAAGTATATGACATGGATATCTTAACCTCATGATACTTTCATCATTTCCTGTTCTCGTGTATAATTTGAACTCTCATAATGCTTCAGGCACTTTGTCGTACAATCGTATTCTCCTTAAATCAGAACACACAAGGGGCCCAGGAAGATATTATTCTCTTTAGTTTATTTCAACTTGGAGCTGCAAAGTACCATCTTGGCCAATAAGCCATTATTGCTTACTTCCTACTGAACTTGATGCTAGTACACAACGCTAAGCTTTTACACTGTAACTGGAAACTAGATCTAAGCTCGGTGAAAATCAAAGTCAAATGAACTACATCCTCAGGTCATTGGGATAGTCTGTCTCGATTAGAGAACACCATTAACTAAGATCCATACGGTCGCTTCTCGATCGCGGTCACGTCCAACATTTGACGCCGCAAATGCATATGAAACTCACCATCTTCGCCAACATGTTTCTTGTTTCATAATAGTTGTACAACATTATCTAGGTATCTGTCCATGATAATCAGCTAAGGTCTCCTTTAGAATAAAATGTCTCTCATTCACGGATTCAAAATACGCTAAATAGAATCTACTCGAAATGTCTCGTCGATTTGCACGAGTCTGCGACATTACCTTGATTTCTCGTCGATTGATTTAGCTCGTATCAGGAAGTGATGGAAGTAAATCACTTCTTGATACGAGCTAAATTACGTGATAGATAAACACACAAAATTCAACGAGATCTTATGGAGCATCTTTGGCAACGACATCAACAAGAAAATTTGTTTATTCATAATTTGATGTATTTTTTAATTTTCGTATTGTTTTTTAATTTTTTTTGTATACTTCTTTTGTGTGTTTTTTATTTTTGCAGTGTAATTTATATTTTTATTTGGATAAATTAAAAATTAGTAGGTTTGAAAAAATGGAAAAAATAAATGAAATGGTGAGTCTCAAAAAGGGTGAAAATGGCTTGATTTATGAGTGAGAGACTGAGAGGTATCTTGATATGTGAATGTGAAAAGTGAAATGCTAATGTGACGCTTAGGTGGCGAAACAACTCAAGCCACCGTACCCCTTGCTTTAAAAAAAAGAACTAAGTATGTAGTTCATCACTTCATCTTATTCTTTAATGACACACTACATGCACCCACACCTATAAAAACACACAGAGATACACAAATATGAGCACATACTCAACCCAAAAACCCATTTAAAATCTAAAAACACCTCAACACCTTGATGTGGCGTATGCGAAGGTTTCGCGACGTGGGTTCGGCGCGTGCCACATTAGCCTTAAACTGCTAAAATAGGACAAATATTATTATATGTCGTTATAAAAATCCCGCCGCTATAAATGAGTTTTGCGTAACATTAATAATGTTATGTTATAAAAATCAAAATGAATCCCCTTAACTATGATATATAAGGTTGCGTACAGTGGGATGAGAAAACTCGGTCGGTCACAAGCCTCGACCGAATTTAAAGTCGGTCGACACCAATGTGTTGTGTGGGTCGAACATCGGTCGTGGGACGAGAAAAGTGAATATCGGTTGGATTTTCAACCGATTTTGAAACTCTCCCATTTTCCAAAATGTTACCGTTTAAACTAGGGGTGGCAATCGAGTCGTGTTCGGGTGGACATATTCGGGTTCGCGGGTTGGCGGGTCACTATAACCTCAACCCAAACACGCATATTTATTAATCGTGTCAAGAAACTCAACCCTAACCCATACCTGCATAACATGTGCAACCAGTTTGTGACCCGTTTGACCTGTTTAAGTAAATAAGTAAAATGACGAATAAGATTGATGGTTTGTCGATTTAACAAGTTTAAATAACATACAAATAACTATACGGCAATTTTAATGATTTGTCAGTTCTAATCGTAATTCACTCATATTAATTACATACCAAAGTACATTTAATCCAAATATAACATAAAATCCAAGCTATATATTTTATTTTTAGAACCTTATATACTTAAACAGGTTCACGTGTTAACCTGTTTAATACTTACTCAATCCAAACACGACCCGTTTATTAAACGGGTTAGACAGGTTGACTTGTTTCTGACCCAAACCTGTTTATCCTCAACCCAAACCTGTTTAACTTCGTTTCGGGTTTATGTCGTTTATCTTGTCGTGTCGAGAATTGCCACCCCTAGTTTAAACAAAAAAAAAAACTTTACCACTTTACATCCTATAAATACTAACCTCAAACACACTTCTAAACACACAATTTCAAACAACATTTCTATCAATACCTCCAAACACATTCTTTTAATATGTCGTACAAGCTATTATTTGGTTCTTCGTCTTTCGACGATGATGAAGTTTTTGGTGAGTTTGTGGAGTTTGCGGATTTTGCTTGGAAGGCTTACAAAGCATCATAGCCAAAAGTTCCACGAATGTACATACGTAGGGATTATGAGGGTGCTCATAATCGTTTAGTGGCGACATACTTCTCCGAAAACCCGCAGTTCGACGAAAGAACATTCTGTTGGCGGTTCCAAATGAGCCGAGAACTATTCACACAAATTGTTCGAGAGGTAACCGATCATTCTCTTTATTTTCAACAAACTCTTGATGCTAGGGGCGTACCTGGTATTGGTCCATTGCTCAAGTGTACTGCGGCCATTCGTCAATTGGGATATGCGGCCGTTCCTGATTCTCTTGACGAGAATCTGGCATTGGCTGCAACAACATCCCGTGAATGTCTCCGTAAGTATTGCACTGTTATCATGGAGTTATATGGTGCTGAGTATTTGCGAAAGCCCTCTTATTCTGACCTTGAAATATTATATGCTCATCACGAGTATAAGCATGGATTTCCTGGGATTATGGGAAGCATTGATTGTACAAGTTGGGAGTGGGAGAATTGCCCAAATAGTTTGAGAGGTCAATATGCTAGGGGTGATCACGGGCCACATCCATTCATTTTATTGGAAGCGGTCTCTTCCCAAGATTTATGGATTTGGCATGCGTTCTTTGGTGTCTCCGGAATGAATAACGACTTAAACGTTTTACATCGTTCCCCTGTTTTCAATGATATCAAATATGTGAAAGCACCAGACCTTGAATTCGAGGCTAACGATGTACCTTATAAAAGGGGATATTATCTTACTGACGGGATATATCCACAATGGTCCGTTCTTATTAAGTCCATTTCAAATCATCCCACGGGTGATGAAAAAATAATATTGTACAAGAGGAAGCACGAAGCAGCAAGGAAAGATGTGGAACGGGCTTTTGGTGTGTTGAAGAAGAAGTGAAAAATGCTTTTGGTGTGTTGATGTGGCAGCCGGTGACCCTAAACCCTCGACTGTGGGTAGCCTAACGCTCTGTTCTCGAGTTTTCTTTTGTGGGAATAGAAATGATAGGTAAAGAAAAGTAAAGAAAAGAAGTGGAAAGAAAAGAAAGTGGCATTTATATTTCATGTTCTCGAGTTGAAAGGAAATGAACGAAAATGAAAGGAAAATAAACAAAGTCGTGTTCTCGAGTTGGAAGGAAAAGAAAGAAAAAAAGAAAAAATTATAGTTATGACTTTTTAAACATAGAAATACATCTATAACAAAAGATATATAAAATAATGAAGGTTATATAACTTAGTTTATAACAAATAGTTTATGTGTAAATTTGTTTCCTTCCAAATCCGCCCATATTTGGCCGGAAAATTTGATAGAAAAAAACCTGTTAATTTTTCTATCAAATCCTTTCACTTTCCTTTCTGTTTCATTTTCTTTCCTTTCCTTCCAAATATAAACTCGAGAACAGCGTAAAAGTAAAAGAATTTAATTCTACAAGGACCAAATAGTGAAACATCGTTGTGACAAAAGCACCGACCGACGACCGAGTTCCGTTAGACAGTCGTTAATCACACTCCAACAAGAAGATAATCTGAAAATGTCGTGGTTAAGATCTGCAGTTAATAAAGCAGTTGAGGTTGGGAACAAGAACAACTTGACGAGAACAGTCAGGAATTATGCCGATAGTGTTGTTCAAACTCCTGGTCAAGCTGTTGCCGAAGGGGCTAAAATCTTTCATGACAAACTTGTAATCTTTCTTTTTTCTTTTCATTAAATTCATTGGTTTTTATGTTTGTTTTTATTAGAAATGTTGATTGGGGATTTTATATTATGGGTTTTGATTTTGTTAATTATTGAATAGGTTTAAGATGGAATATGATAATGTTGATTTATCCGCGTTTAATCCTGAAATGATAACATAATATTATGCTCAAGATACTAAGTATTTGGATTAGAGTTTAGTTAAAGGTATTTGCTTTATTAATGTTGGATGCCTATTAATCTGAAAATTGATTGGATGTACTAATTAGGTTCCATATTCAGTATCGCTATACTTTTGTACACTCATTAATAAATGCTTAACACTCATTAGTATTGGGTATCGCTATACTATCGTATACTCGTTAGTTTTATTAAGAAATGCCATCCAAAACGGCTGTTATGCTTATTTGGCAAGGGGGAAAAGCACCCTGATACTTTAAATACACTAATTACTATTGCCTTTCACCTGTCTTACGAAAAAAAGTTCCTTGTCATCATCAAAGTTTCTTTTTTTTGAGATAAGGCGATAAAGGGCGTTCCTTTATTTTTTATAGCACTAATTTGAGCCTTATTTTAGAGTTGGATGATAGCAGGGTTTAAATTCAGCTCATAATAATTCATATGACTCCAACGTT
This sequence comes from Chrysanthemum makinoi, assembly GCA_910596185.1. Lineage (NCBI taxonomy): Eukaryota > Viridiplantae > Streptophyta > Magnoliopsida > Asterales > Asteraceae > Chrysanthemum > Chrysanthemum makinoi. The sequence continues at coordinate 109,276,900 of OU343218.1, forward strand.
ATCACTTTAGTATTAATCAACGATCACATTTTAGATCCTACTCTAATGTTATTTTTAATAGTTTATGTAATTTTATACAAATCTACAAATTCTAATACATTATAACCACAAAAACAATGTTTCATATAAATGTTGTCCTGAATTGTTTTTTTGCACCCATTTGTATTTTAGAATGTGACATGCCTCTCATTTATCTAACTTCACTTAGCTTAAAGCACAATATAGAACTATCTTCTAAACCAGGTGAACTAGCTGAGATTTCTATCATAGTGACGAAGCAATTGAGGCATTTGGTTTTTGAAATATAGGAATTATGTGCGATGTTGGATTACAATATTCATAGTTACGCTCTCCTTATGGTATTTTGATATTTTGTGTACTAATTAGTATTCTAAACCATTATTTTGCGGCTTGGCATTTTATTCGTCTATTTACTTGCTTTTTACTTCAATCTAATGATGAAGCTAATCGTGACAGGGGGCTCGAAGTTTCAAAAGCTTTAAACAGACGGTTAAAAGATTGGAAGAAGCGTCTATTTCTGCCCGAGGTCCAGAAAGGATACACTTGATGAGAAGATGGCTTGCTGCTCTGAAGGAAACTGAAAAACTCTCGGGAGGCTCTTTGGAAGATGATGAGAAGAATCAAGAACTACATCTGCTTTCTGATGAATCAAATGATAACATGAAAAAGCCATCTCTAGTGAGTAAATTTTCTATTGGTAGTATTCATTCCTGCTATCGGATTGATGCCTGTGCTAATACTTAGTGATTGTGGTAGGTTATGTACTATGACTCTGATATGGTGGGAGATCCAATGAACTTTCGTGATGTTTTTCTATATAGTCAAGCTTTGGAGGGCATTACAATATCTATGGTAATAATACTTGTAATAACTTATCCGTATGACATTTGTTTAGCTTTGCGTGAACTAAAGGGTTTCATTTTGCGCTTCGTAAGTAGATTCTTCAACCACCAAGTGAGGAGGAGGTTTCTCTGCTTCTAGAATTTTTTGGGTAAGTTTTTACATATTTTGTAGGAGCTTATTATATGTGTACTTTCACACAAATAACGTATGTTCAATCTTATGTTTTCAGTTGTTGCCTAACTGGAGGGAAAGAAGTTCATAATGCCATAGTCAGCAGCATCCAGGACTTGGCAAAAGCCTTTTCAGGCTACGAAGATGAAGTTTTGGTACTACATGCAACTCTTCTGTAATATCCTTCACTTTTATCTGCATATAAAAATCTCCCATGTGTTTTTTTTCCCTTTTTGCTTCTAGGTCAAGCGTGAGGAGTTACTGCAATTTGCCCAAGGCGCCATCACTGGGCTAAAAATCAATGCGGAGCTTAAAAGGTACAAAGTTAAGGAAAGTTTGTTTTATCAGTTGCATTGCATTTGAACTGAAAACAGACAGTCAAATTCTTTTTCTTCATTCTCTATTTACAGAATAGATGCTGAAGCCTCTGTGCTCAAGGAAAAGCTTGATGGAATGGAATTATCTGGGGAGCTTATTGGCAACGGGTATGAAAAGGCTTCCAAAGAAGCAACCATTGCTACAATCGAGGTGAACTTTGTCTAACTTACAAGTTGTAGTTGAGCGGAGACGGGGTTGGTATGTTGGAGATTTATACACTGAGATCTAATTTCCAAACTTTTTCCAGTAGGCTTTGAAGAAGGCTCTGGCTCATATTCGAGTTTGTTCCAGACTTGAAGCACTTCTACTGAAAAAGAAGGTGCTTTACGGTGGAGAAACTCCTGAGGTCCATGCTCAAAAGGTAGCTTCGCCACTAAACCTGGGTGTTGGCTTTTCAGTTTCCAGTGATAACAAATTAGGCTCTTCAATTATTTCTATTCCTTTCATGTTCTGTGTATCCTTTTATGTTGTGGAATATGCGTGATTGAAGAATAAACTAGGAATTAGGAAGTAGCTACCAGATTAATGGTCTTGCAATAGTTTGGATAAGACAGAAGTCATATACCTCAGAAAATGGGAAGTATTCAATGGGATGACCTCTTTGCAATTGGTTTTGTTGATTAGAAACTAGGAGTCAATACTGATTGGAATAATATGCTGACAGCTTTATCCAGTATTACGTTAAGTGGGCTTGTGGAACTTGAAAATGACAGTAAATATAACAGACAGCAGGATAACCTTTTAACTGACACCAACACTGGGAGATAAATATCATGTGGATACTGTTACCTTAGTTACAGTTTGGCCTCTGCGGGTTTCCTCCCCTATGATATGAAACTCATTCACGAGAGATAAACCCATAGGATAGACCCTACATATGAATAATTTGTAATATTGCAATTACTTTGTCTGAGGCTACGCTCCAAATCCCTGAACCTCTCACGTTCTTTATACGGTTTTAGGATTAAACATGCTTTTGCTAGAATTTTCTGAACTGTAAACTCTTGACAAATGCAATTTGACAGGGTTCAAGTTAATTAAATGTGGTTTTCGTATGAACAGTTTATAAACGCTTATTTGATAGCTCCTGTTAGTTGTTACTCTAATTTGAAACAGTCTAGAATTGTCTCCTTATCCTTAAGTTCTGTCTTTTAAAGATTATTAGTTTCTGATAATAGCAATAGTTGCAACAAAATTTCTTCTTTAAATTAGGCTAGCTGTATTGTATGACATGCTTGCGATTAATAATAATCTTTGCGTAAGTGAAGCTTGAAACATAACTTTTGCATGTTTAATTTCTAAACACACAATAGGTTTTTCACTTAGCCAAATAAAATTTAAGACGACATTCTCCCTTATTCACTTCCACGCTCGTCCAATTGAGTAATTTACTGATTCACGTTCTACTAGTTGCTTCTTATTATCCGTTAATAGTATTACGAATATTCTGATGGCTAGAAGTGTTGTTTTTTGCCTCCAAACAGGTGGATAAGCTGAAAGTGTTATCTGAGTCTCTTGTTAGCTCCTCCACAAAATCTGAGAAGCGTATTTCTGATAACAGGTATAAATACATAATTATTTTTTGTTTTACATATGGTAAGGATGTAATTATTTTCTTGTGAATTCGTTTTGCCAACTGCTTTGTTGATGGATAAAATGCATTACAGAGATCAAGAATACGTAACGTGTCAATATAGGGCAGTAAACACATGTAGTGCTTACAGAATATGCTCTTATTATGTAAGTTAATTATCTACTTCGAATTACAACTTTTTGCAGGGTTCAGAAAGAGGAGGCATTAAATTTCCGTGTCTCCAAAGTGAGTGAAGTTGGTGAACTAGAGAAGGTATATTTATATTTGAATTAAACAAGGACTTTATTTTGTCTGGTTACGTGCTTTGAATCTGTGTAGTGTGAATTCTGTCTCTGTGTACATAAACTAACGACTCTAACGGTAGAAATATAAGAACTATCCTAGACCTATTTACCCTTCAACTTTATGGCATCACACTCATACAACTAGGACAGTCAGCTTTCATCTTTTCAAAATAAAGTAAAAAAGATTCATATGCACCAAGACTTTTTTTAGAGATCGGATTTTATGAATGTTCTCACTATCTGGTTATTTTTTGTAACCATCTATATAATTTGCTTAACGAAAATGGCATCGCACAGCATAAACTAACACATCATTGCTCGGATTGAAATAACTAACAAAGAACGTAATAGTGGTCTTTCTTGCACTGGGACTATAATAGTTGAATATATATTTTCTAATTTGAATTCCCGAAGATAAGTATTATTGCACATGTTGCGATCCATCTTGAAAAATGTGTGATGTTTGGCTGCTAGAGTAATTTTTTAGCAAATACTGTTTTCTCAAAATGAAATTGATATCCATGATCTGTACATTATCTTTTTTAGGAATGATGCTCTTTTCAAATGATTCATCCCTAATCAAATGAAATTGGTTTTGTTATAGGAATTGGCTGCTGAGGTTGCTGGTCTAGAGAAACAGCGAAATGAACTTGAAGCTGAACTAAAAAGGGTATGTATTACTTGATCCTGTTGTTCTTCTACGAGTATAAGCTTATCTATCCCTCACAAGCTTCATTTTGACATATATTAATAGAAAATTTTGCAAAACTGGGACCCAAGATGACACTTATTTCCAACTTGACTCACTTTTGTGGCGTATTGTTAAAACTATGGCTATTTTTTCAATATTCAAATATTACTCTCTCCTCACATATAACACAACTCTTACACACTTTTACACCATTGTCTGCCCCTTTATTTTCACTTCGATGCTTTTGGTTTTGTACGCATCACAACTGAAATTTATTACGAAATGTCATATTTTGCGGTTAATATCGTAGTATTTCGTAATACTTTGCGGTTAATTCGCAATATGTCATATTTTCTTGTTTTTGAAGTTATAAAATGCAAAATCTTCCATTACGAAATACGAATATATTACGATATTTTGCGGAAAAATTGTAAAAAAAAACTTTAACAAAATGGACAATTAAAGAGGATCAAAAAATACGTGTATTGGTATAATTTGTTTGATGAAAAACTTTATAATTTTACATATAAATGAAATCAAAATACGATGGTTGTGTAATTTGCATGAAAGAGTGTTTTTTTGTGGCCAATGGCACAAGTGATAATTTGCATTTAAAGTGAGGACAATCTTGTCATTTCACAAAAAAAGTCCTAGTTTTAGCAATATGCCAAAAAGTTGTCTAATTAGAAATAAGTGTCATCTTGGGTCAGAGTTTTGCAAATTTCCCTATTAATATATTCCACCCAAAGGTTCTATTTCTACTAATCTATTTCCTTTTGAGTTCTCCTTTCCATCCTCTAAAAACTAAATTTACTGTTGCCGAAAACTTGTTTTCAAGTGAAAGATAGTGGGTTCTTGTCTTTATGTTATCTTCTGTTATATGTGGTTATGTTTTTATACTTTCTTCTTTTATTTTTTCATTTAATGTGCTAATAACCAGACTTGTGTTATAGGTTAACATCTCACTGACAGCTGCCAATGGACGGCTTCAGAATGTTAGGGAAGAGAGGGATCAATTCTACGAAGCTAATGATCAGCTTGTTGCACACTTGAAAACGAAGGTTTTATAAATTCATATATTCTCCCTTTCTATCTTTCAAGATGTAAATAATTTCTATACTGCAGAACATACTTATAACTGCATTTTTCCAACTGTAATATCTATATAGGAAGATGAGCTAGTGAAATCCATTAGCTCCTGTAAGCAAGAAGTGAATGTTCTGAATACTTGGGTAAATTTCTTAGAAGATACCTGGGTTCTTCAACGTGCTAATACAGAGACCAAGGAGAAGCAGATCAGGTATGTTTTCATTTCATGCTCGAAAAATGTCTATGCATTTGGTAATTCCAATAATTAATGTTAATCTCTTCTTTCACGTGCTTTAGTGATGATCTGGAAAAACACGAGAGCTACTTTGTGAACTTGGTTACTAAGCTGCTTTCGGCTTATGAGGTATTCTTGAATCAATCTTGATATTCTAAAGTTCTTTGTCACGGGTAATTCTTATTTTTGTAATTTATTATATTCTATTTTGTATACAGGAGGGATTGAAGCCTTCTGTTGACCGTATTGAGAAATATGTCGTGAACTTGAAGGGCATAAGTGAAGGGTAAATACCGAAATATACACATGCTTAATACTGTATTATACACGTGCTTGTGCTACAAGTATTTTTCAATGTTTGATAAATTAATCAAAATCTTCATTTTCGCACTATAGGTCAGATATTCCATCCAACGTGGATAAGGAAGATTCCAAAGTGATTAATCCTCGAAGAAGCCTCGAGGAGGAATATCTGGACTATGAAGCAAAGGTACCCAACTTTCTTTTCTTAATACCAAGTAGTATCATCAGATATATAACGTGTATACATATTCTAGTACAGTTCTAATGTTTATTTCCGTAATGCAGATCATTACCACTTTCAGTGTGGTGGATAACATGAAAGAGCAGTTCTATGCCCAACAGGGGAAAACTTCTAGGTATGATTCTATTTGTGGATACACTGTAATGTGGCCGTGTTTAATTGGCCTTTTTTTTTTTTTTTTAACTGAGAATACCGGGTCTGCTCTTAAAAACAGGAAAGAAAATACAAGAATCAAAGAACTATTTGAAAATATAGAAAAGTTGAGGGAGAAGTTTGATGCAATCGAGAGGCCAAATCTAGAAATGGAAAATCCCGAAGAACTAGAGGAGACACCAGAAGAAGCTGAAACTAGCACGAAGCCAGCCGAAACTCAATCACCCCGAAAGCAAAAAACCGCAGAAAAACCCGAAACCCAAACCCAAAAAAAGGACCAGCAAGCAAAGTCGCCTACTGCAAAAGGTGATGAGGGTCAAGGGCTAGACCATGCAGCTGAACTAGCAAAGCTGGAGTCTGAATTTGGTAAAGTTAACAGTGAGTACACGGAGGAGGAGATTGGTGGTTGGGAATTTGACGAGCTTGAAAAGGAATTAAGCAAATAGATACAATCGGTTATTTACAATATAAGTATAAACTAAAAGGAAAGGGTGGCTTTGTATGTGTACATAGTTGAAAGTCTGAACGATTTGATTATGTACTCTTGTTCTTGTGTGATTCACTAAGCTTGTACAATGTAACACAACTTTTTTTATGTGGTGCTTAATGTTTCCCTTAGTTGTTAATCTTTCTTAGTAACAACAATTGTTTATAGACAAATATATCCTTGGTTATGATTCTGATTATTCGTAAAAGGCTTTCTAGGTGAGCATCCGGGGTGGTGTGATCACCATTGGATGATCACACGCCCACTTGCCTCACACGCTGACCCTCAATTTATACCGCATGATGTGCGCACCATTCGTTCCACCACTGAGTGGTCTTGACACAGCAAGTGGAACGCATACTAACTTTATAACAAACTAGTGGTTGAGTGGTGATTGTACAACATTAGAGCATTCGGTATGGGATATCGATAACGTGTCATTCGTCTTAACTATGAACAAATAACATGTTATTACCATACCGTGTTGTGTGTTAAAGGTCCCCAAAGCCATTTGAATGGCTCAAGTCATTAGTGATTTTTTTTTTTTTTAGTGAGTGTGTATTTTTAGTGGGGTATTTTGTGGGATCCAATAACATGTTAGTGGTGTATTATGAGGGATGATGTTTTAGTTATTGGTATGTTATTGGGGAGGTGATGAGATGGAGCTGAGGCGGCATACCAATAACGTATTATCCGCTCTTCCCTCACATTGTGCTTTAGAGCACAAGGTGGGGGAGTTTGTTTACAAGCCAAAGGAGGAGGAAAAAAAAACATGCCAAATGGATACCATGAGCCAAAAGTACCATTTTATGTTTTGAGCCACTGCATTGGCTCACGCCAAATGCAGTTTTTTTTTTCTTCGAGTGAGTGGTATATTTGGTGAGGTATTTTGTGGGACCTACAGATGATGTTAGTGGTGTGTTATGAGGGAAGGGTTTTTAGTTATTGGTGTGTTATTAAGAGGTGTATGATGTGGCGCTGAAGTAACATACCAATAATGTGTTATTCGTCATTACGATAGCTTGTGCTCTTATATTGGCCAACTACTCCCGCCAAACCCAAAAAGCACTGTGTGCTTTCTCGGCGATATGTTTTTGTATGTAAGCTTGTTTTTAAGAAGTAAGCTATAAAATAAACTTTGTTTGTTTGATGAAACATAGGGTCAGTTTGGTTTGTGGATGTGTTTAGGATTTGGATTTAGATTTTGTGAATGGGTTTAAGATTTGGATTTGGATTTAAGGTGCGTTTGTTATGTGAGTTTTGAAGGCAAGTAATACTATCATATCTTAAATTAATTGTTTGGTACTCAATTTTTAAAAAAAGTGATGAAATCAATCTAAAAATCTCATTTCTTATCATTTTGGTAGTTTTCAAATGATTCCAACTGACAAATGTATTTACACCACAAATTTTATTTTTTCCACCCATTTAATTTGTCATTTTCTTACAAATTTTATAAGTCAACAATTAATATCTTAATTTATTTATTAAACAAATATAAAAATTAAATTATTATTAATTTTCTCTCTCCTACTCTTCTTTAAAACCAATCCCATATTCAAATCCAATTTTAATAGCGCTAGGTACAGTTGGTGCCGTTGGTAGTGCCGTGGAAAAAGTGGTGCCACATCAACACCTTTTTCCCATGGCACCAGATTTCTCTATAACACCAAAATAACCCTCCCTAGCTATAACGCCACTTTTTGGTGCCATCCATTTTTTTTTCCATTTAATATAAAAAATATATATAACTAAAACTTAATTTCATTCATTAAAAAAAAACATTACATAAATTAAAAATACAACACATTAAAAAAAGACATCAAACTAAAACAGTACATTAAAAAGAGAAATAATCTAGTTTTTGAGAAGATATTCGGCCCGAATCCTTATTTTTTCCGCCTCGATGATAGTCGCGTCTTCCGGATCCATATCCTTTGTTTTGATTTTCAAGACCTTCAAATCTTCGGCCTTTTTTTGGGCGTAAAGTGCTTCGGCCTTCAACTCCTCGTTCCTTTTTTGAGCGTTGATTAATTCAACTCTCGCCGCCGTCTCACGCTCCAAATTTCACCTCACGATCCAAAGCGTATTGTTGTTGCAACATTTCTTGAAACATAACAGGGTTTGAACCGGAAGAGGCGGATGAGTTTGAAGACCGTTGACTTTTTGAAGGCCTTTGTTTCCCGGGGGGACGCGGCAACGGATCGTCTCCAAAGAGTTCGGGCTCATCTTCATTTACCCGTAAGCGGTTTCGTCTTGCTTGTGTTGAATCGGGGTTTTTCCACTTGTGCTTATCTTTCAAAAAAAACCTAGCACTTTTGTGCTTAAAAGTGTAACCTGCGATTCTGCTAAAAATTATATGAACTCGTGACATCAAATCTTCATCATTTTCCCGCTAAGAGCTTGAGTTTCATCGACAAGGTCATTAAACTTCTTGACATCTCTATTCAACGGAGTCCACTTCCCCGTTAACATGTTCTTGGTACGTTTCACAAACTTTTTCTTTTCGGCTTCTTTATTGTAAATTTCGAGAACCCGATACCAAAACGTGTCTTTATTTTGATCAACGCCCACATTTGAATCCTCGGATACTTTTATGAAGCATTCGGCCAAAATTAACTCCTCATCTTGGCTCCACAAGTTTCGACTAGAAGTAGATCCCTCGGGTTTATCCTTGGATTTTTTAGCAATTTTTTTGGTATGTTTTTGTGAAAACCTGCCAACGGGTTCAGTTTAATCGGGTTCTTCTTGGGATTGTTGTTGAGGTTGTTGTTGAGATTGTTGTTGGATTGTTGTTGGAATAGTTGTCGGGAAAGTTGTGTTCGTTGGATTTGTTGTTGAAGTTGAAATTGTTGAAATTTCAATTATTCTTCAGGTAAAAATTGGTTGAGATATGGGTTATATGCGGTAAATTAATTTGGTATTTTAAATGGAAATTGGTTAAAGTTGGTAGAGATGGAATTTGCGGATGTTGGTGTGTTCGGATTAGAAGAAGATGATGAATTCGATATTTGGTTTTGTGGATCGGTTAGCATAGCGTTGACCCATTGTTGGTTATTGTTGGGATTCATTTGGAGGGAAATGAGAGTATTAGAGATAGAGTGATAGTGAATTGTATGTAAAAAATATGAGAATAGCATGGTATTTATAAAGAGATGTTTAATGTTAACCATTGATAAGTCATCTTTCTCATTTATTGTCAATCATTTAAGTCATCTTCATTTATTGTCAACCATTGATAAATCATCTTCCTCATTTATTGTCAACCATAAACAAGTACAAAAATTTAATTTCATTAATATAAAACACATTACATAAAAATAAAAAAGTACATAAAATGACAATACAAACAAAATAACGATCCCGAAAAAAATACAAATTAGTGATTAAGGTTCCATAAATGCTCGATAATGTCTTGCCGAAGTTCGTTGTGCACTCTTCTATCTCGAAGTTCTTTGGTTTTCCTAATATGTAAGTCGCATCGTTCGAACCAAGTACATTGAATATTCGGTTGTGGATTAACGAATATTTCGTTAAATTCAGTAACGGCGAACTTTTGATCTTTTACTATCATGTTATGTAATATTATACAACAATACATGATTCTTCGTAACGTGTTGATTTGGTAAGCACGTGTGGGTTGTTGTATAATTCCCCAACGACCTTGTAGGACTCCGAAAGCTCGTTCAATATCTTTTCTTGAACTTTCTTGAACTCTTTTAAACTTCATTTGTTTTTCCTCTCTTGCAATAGAAAATGTTTTGACAAACGTAGACCACTTGGGATAAATTCCATCAGCTAAATAGTAACCTTTGTTGTATGTCTTGCATTAAAGTCGGGTATTTATGATCACGCCTTTTGAATTGAGCATGTAAGGCCTTTGGATAATTTTTTCAATCCCAATGCATACAATCAATGCTCCCGACTCCCGAGCATTCCCGGGAGGCCATGTTCTTTTTCGTGCAATGCATATATTTTTTCAATATCATCTGAATTGGGCTTTCTTAAAAACTCTTCTACATATAAAATATATATGCATTTAATGAAATTTAGTAAACACTCACGTGAACAACGTTCACCGATTTGCAAGTACTCGTCAAATGCATCTGGTGTTGAACCATATGCCAATTGGCGTATGGCGGCTGTGCATTTCATGATATGACTAATACTTGGCCGACCCGTACAATCAATTCACTTTTTAAAAAAATGGAAGTATTCGGGAAGAGGGTCGGCATTGTAATTGGTAATATCATTGACAATTTGTTTAAAAAGTATAGAACTCATACGATACCTTCGTCTAAAATTCCTCTCCGGGTATTTTGGAGGATTGTTTTCGTCGCCAAAATAGTCTTCCAATAGTCGTTCTTCCGCCTCTTCTCGTTCACGTGGTATGTATGTCCTAGTATTACGACCCGAACCCAAACTCGAACTCCCGGCTCTGAATTACACAAAGCTAAAAATTGTTCATAAGCTTCAAAACCCCGCATATACCACTCCGGTTCGTCTTGAAAATAAATATCGTAATGATCATAGTTGTTGGGATTATAGTTGGGACCATAGTTGTTGGGATTCATAGTGATTATTGATGAAAAAATAAGTATTTTTTTAGGTGTTGAGAAGTAAATAATAATGAAAGTGTGTATAAAAATTGAAAGAATAATAGGGTATTTATAGGATTTTTAAAGTGATAAAAATTTGAAAAAAGTAGGATTTTGAATGTGTAACAAACCCAAACGTCTATATTTTCTCTTTTCTTACCGTTATATAACGTTACAATTTAAAAAATATATAGCTACCCAAACATTTACCACATAAATGCTACCTAAAAGTTTAAATACTACATAAATGCTATAGTAGTAAGAAGAGACCTCATTCAAGTAGTAACCTATCATACTTCAACTACTCATTTCCGTAGTATATTTAATATACCCCAAGAACTTGAATGCAACGTGGCCATGCATTTACCACACATATACAAACCACTTTTCCTCATTCCAACGTTACCATATTTAATTGCCCCAAGACATACTTCATCTTCTTCCTTTCTTCCTTCAAGTATGTACCCGCAAAAAAAAGAAAAAAAAAGAAAATAAGAAGAAACATCACAGTTTCATCACGCTACAAAACATCACAACCACAAACAAAAAAGAAACAAACCAAAAAAAGGAAAAAATTGCTTGGCGTGAGTTGGTGGCCACGGCGCCAGACCCTACCAGCCCAGCCCCGGTGTGAGTTGTCGTGCCAAAGGCTCGTGCCGAAGGCTATGGCTCAAGCCAACAACTATTGTACCCATGCCTCTAAGGCCAATGCTAATGGATAGGTCACCTCCCCAACCAACCGAATAGGCAACCGCTCTACCACGAGCTCAACTGAATTGATGACCGGCCACCCCCAATTTTTCAATTGTTTCGGTTGGATAGGCAACAACAACTTCCAATTGTTTTGTGTGTATAGCTTTTTATTTATTTGTTTTTGTAGGATATATTTTTGGTTGTGGTCGCCTTATTAGCAAATTGTGGTTGGGTGTAGTCTTGAAAAGAGAAAGCTGATGTGGCAAGGGGTGACCACAATATTTGTAGTTACTATTAGCTTTGGCCTAAACGCACTTACGAACCAAACGGGCCCTTAGATTTAAATTAGTATTTGGATTTGGATTTGATAAAAGTAAATGAAGAGAAAAAAAAATATTAGTAAATATTAAATAATTGTTTTTAAATTTTATTTATTAGAAAATAATTGATAATGTTATAAAAGACAAAGATTGAGCCCATCAAAATACTAGTTACTCAATAGGAAATTAAAAAATGTTGGACCATTAGGTTTTATGCAAAATATTCAAGACTAATTTTGAAACAAACACATATTTTGGTCTTTAAAGTCAAATCGATGGGTGCCAACCAAACGGACCCATAATACTTTACAATTCCTTAAATAGTTTATTATCTATCTGTCTTAAAACTATTGATAGTAGATATGGGGTCACATAGTTTAAGAAAAATGCGATAATGACAATGTGACGCCAATAAAATTTTATTTTTACCACTTAAAAGTGCATTGATTGGTAAAATTACATGCGGAGAATAGTTTTGGACATAACAAACTAGATATATGAATAATAATTTTAAGACGAACGAAGTAAATAAAGTTTTAGCTAGTTTTGTGAAACATATATTATAAGCTTATTTTTGTATGACAATATTTAAAGAGGGTTTACATAAGGTGTGTTTGGATGCGAGCTAAGCTTACGAGAGTTTGACTCTTAAAAATATGTTTTGTATGTTATATAACCTTCTGAAATCTTTTATAAGTTACGAGATTCTATAAGTGCTAATGAGTTTAATATGTTAGAAATGAGTAGCTGTGTCTAACTCAGTGGCGGATCCAAGATTTTGAATCTGTTGGGTTCAGTAAATACCCAAACCCCTTAATCTAGGATTTGAATAGAAAATAGCCCAAGTATTTAGTCTGATAAACACTAACAGGTCACTGATTGCACAGTCTCTCAGTGAGTCATCTTTAGGATACTCAGTACGAGGCAAAGAAGAAGTCTCTCCACTCAGTAAGGCGGAACTTAAAGGGTGAAGACTGAGTCAAGAAGAAGATGATGGATTCAGTGAGTGATGACAATAACTCACTGAATCCCTAAGACTCTTCTCCAACTACTTACGAAGACAAAGCGAAGTAGAAGACCGAAGGATGTAAAGACTGAAGAATGAGCGAGACAAGGCGGGATAAGTTTGAATCAGATAAGACGAAGTTCTTATAAACCAAAGTCAACTTTCCCTGAATAGCAAAAGATCAGGCTCAGTATCATCACTGACCTTAGGAAAGTAGTCTTGTCTCTTACCTAGAATAGCCTTTGTAAACAGAGACAAAATGCATCAGTATTTTGTCTTTTGTAAGATGTCAGTTTGTCACTTAGGAAAGAGTTAAATCTCATACATGTATAAATAGCATAAGAGATGGAGTGAAAAGGTTTAGCTTGTGAATTGTAAAAACACACATACACGCAAGCCATCTTTTCACTCCTCCAAATACAACTTAATCCCCGAGATAGCTCAGTGGGTTCTAAGAGTTGTGCTCGGACTTAGCCTGAGCTTAGAGAGGAGTCACCAACCTTTGTCATTTCAATCCCAAGTGCTATTCCGCAAGTACTTAGGTAACGTATTCTTTTTGATTGATTTCTAATAAAGAATATGATGTTGAAAATTATCTAGTGTTTTTTACTTACTTTAATTTCAGTCATTGTTCACTATTAACTTGTTTTATATTTCTAAACTGTTTTAAACGATAGTGAACAGGGAACAACAAGTGGTATCAGAGCTTTGTTAGTAGAAATCTTTTGTGTGTGTTTATGAGGTTTTGAAGAGGGTATTTATAGAGTGGTGAGAGGGGTGGTTTTTGCATAAACGTGGATATGTAAAGACGGTTTTTGAAAAACGTTTGAAATTCCACATTTAATACCACCCACCACTCCCCGCAGTAAAATCCCGTATTTCAAGGGAACAGTTGCAGTGCATAGTGAAAGTGCACTTTTGTAGTAACAAAATATCAATAAGATATTTCATGTGAGAGGAGGCATTTAATGCCAAGTGGGGATGAGGGAGTTGTGGGCAACAGCCGTGGCCTATGACCCGACACCTGCTACTAATGAGACTGACCTACGACCACTAAGGGAGTATCTCATTAAGTTCAGTCTTTTTGATGGGAAACAATCAGTCACCCTGGATTACAAAACGTTTTCCACCTCTTCAGGGTTAGACTATAATAAGGGTGTTAATGTCGCCCATCCTGAACCCACAACAATGAAGGATGGGTTAAAACAAATTGCTTTAGAGCCAAACTTTTGGACGAACCCCAGCCACCAAAAATTCATTTCCCGTGGCTTGGAGGATCTTATTCACTTTTGTGATTCAGGTCCTCGGTGGGAACCACTCATCAACTGAACAAGTTAATTCTATTCATTGATGATGGCTTCTGTTTGATGAATGAGGTAAATGTCGACATTGGAGAGATCATTTACAGTGATCTCGTAACTAAGCTCTGAGCAAATCTAGGGCAAAATATGTCTCATATCCTAGATTTGTCTCTTGTGCTTTACAAGTGTCACTGGGTTGCAATTACCCTCGGGAAGAAAAATTTGGTGCTTTACAACGGCGTCTGAGCAAATCAGATTTTCAAAAAGACCCATCCCTAGTCCATAACATTGAATTGACGACCCATATGGTTCTTTGTAAACAACCGGAGGGATCGTGTCTCCAAACCATGCTCCTAAAAGAGAAAGGGGAAGTCTCGATGGGACTAAGACTAAACCCAAGTCTCGGGGCCCGAGGCTTCGGAACACGCCTAAGAGGCACAAAAGCCGCAGATGAATAGACACCCATTGGTGACGTGCAACATCCACCCCGTGACAACGAAGGATACCGATACATCACGGTCGGTGCCCTTGGTCACAACCACTACTCCCAAGATCCGAGGGACACAAACAACCCGGTAGGGGAGCGCCTTCCACATTGCCCGGTGATGACATTAGAAAATCCAAGCCTTTGTCGAGGGCACACCGAATGATCCCAAAGACTCGGGGAAACAAACAACCCAGCGATAGGGATATCACGCCACTCGACTCCGCTAAAGGCACTGGAAAACACCCGCCCGTGTCTCGGGGTCTCGGGGGACAAAGACTCGGAGGGACGAAACAACCCGCCGATATGGAACCCAAAACCAATCGACTCCAGAGAAGGCACCGTAAACGCCACCGTGTCGAGGGGTCAACGGGGACAAAGACTCAGAGGAAACATACCACCGTGATATGGAACCCATCACCAACCCCCTATTAACTGTTGCTGATGTTACTGGAATACTCTTCTCTGAAGATGAGCTTATTGACACTGATGATGAAATTCTATCAGCTGGAGAAGAAGTGGACGCTGAGGTTCAAGTTGAACAAGAACCTCAGCCTGATCCATAGGAGCATACTAAATCACCCTTCAAGCCTGACAATGATGACTCCTCTTCCTCCACTGATGAATTTGCAAGATTTGATAATGTTCTTCCACTTAATGAAAGACAGCTTGTTCAGTGGATCACCAAAGCTTCAAGGAAATTATACTCTGGGGTCACTGAAACTTTGTGGGAACAACATATTGAGGCTGGTGCAAGTTATGCAGTCAAGGCGAGGTCCAAACCTTTGATGAAAACGTTCATGAGCACAGAGACTTAATGTATGACACCATTCACGATGGATGAAAATTTAGCTAAATTCTTCGAGACATCTTGGTGTTGGCACAACGGTTGATGAAATCAGGGAATCTGTCAAAGCAGACCCAGCGATCAACTCTAAAGTGCTGGAGGCTATTGAGGCGTACTTGAAACAATCATCCAGCCTCACTGAACTGATTGAAACCCTAAAATTTGCAAATGTTCAGGGTATTCAATCTTCAGTCCAGTCTCTTCAGGCTACATTGGGCTCCTTGACTACTCAGGTGGCTACTTTGACTCAGGCCTCGTCTTCTATGGCCTGGAATCTTGGACCCAGAATGACTGCTTTAGAGGAATCTCATGCTAACTTGGAAGCTAAAGTCACTGGCATTCAATCAGATACTTCAGACATCAAGGCCATGATTACTGAAATTTATCAGGCCTTCAAAGTTCAAGCAGCTCCGTCCCCTCAAGCACCAACACCAACTCTTGCCCTCACTGACGCTCCGGCAACAGTTGAGGGGGAGAAAACTGAAGAAACTCCTCTTCACACTAAGGGGGAGACAACACCACCAATATCTGCAGCTCCAATCTCATCATCACCACCAGTCTCAGCAATACCAATCTCATCAATCCCTCCACCAACATCAACAACAACAACACTGACAGTGATCACACCAATAATAACAACAACACCGCCCCTGGTAGCATCCTCTTCTTTAGGCCAGGAAAAAGGAAAAGGCATAATGACAACACCACCTAAGCCTAAGAAGATTCCCTTTAAGATCGGCGACACTGAATACCTGCTCACACCACAACAGCTAAGTGCCTATCTTGCCAAAGAAGAAAGGAAACAAACTTGCGAGGAAGAAAGAAAAGCAGAGAGGCACGGTAAAGGTGGTCAAGAAGCTGAAAATGTTGGAATAGATGCTAAGAAGCTTAAAAGGGTCGAGGCGGAAGAAGTTCAAGGATGCTCAGCAAAAATGGTTGAAATGAAAAGCGGTTGGAAGAAAAGAACAAAAGAACTGCACCCATCAGGAAGGCAATGATTGACCATTACAATTGGACAATGTCAAGCGAAGACGCACGAAAAGATCATCGATGTCAAAATCATCCCAGATCCAAACCACGGCAATGAATGTCTACTGGGGGATGATAAGAGACATTTCGAAGTTCATGATCCCCTAAAATTCACTGACTTTGGGATCACTGAACTCGATGAACTTGGTCCAATAATTGAAAAGAAGCAGAATACGGTGGTTAAGGAGTGATAAAGATGCTCGAAAAGATATGAAAGACTGAGGATACACCGGACAACTAGGAATTTGCCTTAACGCACCTCAAGGATCTCAACCACAATCATCCACCGGCAAAGAAAGAGGGTTGAGTTCTAGCCCGAGATAAAAGTGCCGGACTAGAATGCAACAGGAGCTGAAGGTGTTAAGTTCGTGAACTGCCTAGTGATTGAAAGCCCGAAAGAGGGCTATTCCACATTGATGTCTATGGAAACCCAGCATTTCAAAGATGGAGTGATGTTGATCGCCGGTGTAGCTGCAATCTTGAGCTACATACCGGTGGCTCTCGATCCAAACCCTAGCAAACATCAGGTTCTGTCAAGACCTGAATGCCAAGATAAGAGACCATCCTGACAGTGAAACACTCATCACCAAGAAAGTCAAGCTTGAAGCACTGGGAATCCATCTGGACTGACATCATTTTGATTTATCTTTTGTACTAGTGATAGGAACCTTGTAATTTGATCAATAAACGATGTATGTTTTGTTAAAATATTCAGTGTTCCTTATTGTATTCATTAGTACATTCAGTGTAAGAAGAAGCCATTTGCTCACTTACACTGATCAAACACTTAGGCTATTTGTATATCCAAATAGGGGAGACTGTTGGGTTCAGTAAATACCCAAACCCCTTAATCTAGGATTTGAATAGAAACTAGCCCAAGTGTTTAGTCCGATAAACACTAACAGTCACTGATTGCCTCTCGGTGAGTCATCTTTAGGATACTCAGTACGAGGCAAAGAAGAAGTCTCTCCACTCAGTAAGGCGAAACTTAAAGGGTGAAGACTGAGTCAAGAAGAAGATGATGGATTTAGTGAGTGATGACAATAACTCACTGAATCCCAAAGACTCCTCTCCAACTACTTACACTGAAGACAAACTGAAGTAGAAGACTGAATGATGTAAAGATCAAGAATGGCAAGGCGGGATAAGTTTGAATCAGATAAGACGAAGTTCTTATCAACCAAAGTCAACTTTCCCTGAATAGCAAAATATCAGGCTCAGTGTCATCACTGACCTTAAGAAAGTAGTCTTGTCTCTTACCTAGAATAGCCTTTGTAAACAGAGATAAAATGCACGAGTATTTTGTCTTTTGTAAGATGTCAGTTTGTCACTTAGGAAAGAGTTAAATCTCATACATGTATAAATAGCATAAGAGATGGAGTGAAAAGGTTAAGCTTGTGAATTGTAAAAACACACATACACGCAAGCCATCTTTTCACTCCTCCAAATACAACTTTATCCCTGAGATAGCTCAGTAGGTTCTAAGAGTTGTGCTCAGACTTAGCCTAAGCTTAGAGAGGAGTCACCAACCTTTGTTATTTCAATCCCAAGTGCTATTCCGCAAGTACTTGGGTAACATATTCTTTTTGATTGATTTCTAATAAAGAATATGTTGTTGAAAATTATCTAGTGTGTTTTACTTACTTTAATTTCAGTCATTGTTCACTATTAACTTGTTTTATATTTCTAAACTGTTTTAAACGATAGTGAACGGGGAACAACAGAATCATGTGTGGCATAGTTTTTATTCACATTTGTGTCATGGATAGTTCTTAGCTCTAGGCGTAGTTTGGGTAAATTAATTGCTCTTTGCGATTTTTGTTCCCCAATTCGGTTATTTATAATTGATTTAATTTTCAAATATACCTCACTGCTGGATAATCTAAATTACTTATAACGAAATAGTGTGAATTTAACTTTGATTATTTGGTAATATACTCTAAATTACATAGTACGATAAATCTTTTGTTACTCATAAGTGTTTTAAATAAAAAATTCTTTTTTTAAAATGATCAGACAAATTCATGCAATACTCCAAGACTACTATACATCTTACATCTAGGTGTGTCACTACTGTAGCAGCAGTCAAACATTAAAAAAATGATGACACAAAAAAACAATATTCTTACTATTTCATCATCTTCTTCCTCGTTTTTTTTTCTCATTCTTCTTCAAAACACAACAAACTTATTCTTCTATATGAATATTTTGCTCATTTTGTGCATCTTTAGCTGTAAAATATGTATAGCACTTTCCAAGTGCAAGAAATTTTCATGAAAATATTACACTTCGTCGGATATAACCATGTGTGGCACGTGCCACGGGTGGCTAACACTTAGCTCCGCCCCTGGTCTAACTAAAATACTTAAATGACCTTTAAAATATTTTTGATAAACACGTAAAATTTTAAAATGTACATGAATTTGATTTAATGTATTTTTATATCATTTAAAAAAAATAAACTTATGTTCTAAAAGTTATCTACAAAAATAAATACTCTAGCTTACGACTTATAAGTTAAATTCCAACTTCAACTTAAGACTCCTAATTTACTAAAACGTACCCTAGATCTAGTGTTTTTATATAGAGAAACAAAATCTTGTAATACTCAAAATAAGTTTGTTGAAAATTGAATAATTCCATCAATCAATATTATCTTTACTACTAAGTTGAAAGACAAAATAAACATTTACTCTGAGATATCCTCAAACACCAATGTTAGACAAAAGTAGTGTTAATCATGTCGGGTTAGTTGGGATAAGGTCAATTCGGGTCACGTCCAGTCAAGTCGAGGCTAAAAAGAAACCCGAACCCGACCTATTCGAACTCATGTTTGTTGGGTTTAGGTCAATTCGGATCGGATATAATAGGATTCGGGCCAACCCAAATATGAGTAAAATGGTCATATAAATGCTTATTTGAAGTATATTTTAAATAAATAATTTCTAAAAAATATAAAAATTTAGTTCGAGTCAAACAGATCGACTTGAACCCGAGATAGACAAAAATATTTAACCCGGCCCGAATAATTGGGTACGGGTCAGGTTAGTCTTTTTAACACCCCTAGCTAGGGGTGTTCATCGGTTCGGTTATCGGGTTATTCGGTTCGGTTAGTTCGGTTAATTTTTTTTCTGGGTATAACCGAAAACCGAACCGAACCGAAATTAAATTTGATTCAACCGAACCGAAAACCGAACCGAATAACCGAAAACCGAACCCCTATAACCGAAAACCGAACCGAATAACCCGAATTACATAATTTTAATTATTTTTTTATTTAATTATATATATTTTTAGCACAAAATATTTTTTTCAAGCTTAAATCATGTTATATTTATACTAAAAAAGAGTTTTAGTGATTTTTTTTCATATATATACATAGAAAAAATATATATTTTATATGAATTCGGTTTTCGGTTTTCATTGCCAAAACCATATCCAACCCGATAACCAAATATTTAGTTCGGTTCGGTTCGGTTTTGACCAATTCGGTTCGGTCACAAATTCGGTTCAGTTATTTTCGGTTCGGTTCGATTTCGGTTTTCGGTTAATGTGGATATTACCCGATCCGTGAACACCCCTGCCCCTAGCTCACCTCACAAAACTGGGCCAAATAAAGTGAATCGGGTCGGATCCCTTGTGTTTACGGTACACAGCACACACACGCCCCCATTTCATTTCAACCCCATTTCTACAAACTTGATATTTGGGTGTACAAATAAATCTACAGATTTCAGGACACTATCAAAGTCAAAACCATAACCAAAATCAATGGGGTTAGGTCTTCTAGCTTCAAGAACCCTCCGATCATCCTCATCATCAATCAAGCTCCTACAATCACACCCCCAATTCATCCGCACAATCGTCTCAACACCCGAGCTCCACAAACCAGAAGCCGAACCAGTATCGGATCCCGAACCCGTCCTCCCTCCCCGAAAACCAATCGCGGGAGCGCGTGTGCACATCCCAAACCCAGAAGATGTGATAGAGGTATTTGTAGATGGGTATCCAGTTAAGATCCCCAAAGGTATGACTGTTTTGCAAGCTTGTTCTCTTGCTGGTGTTGATATTCCCAGGTTTTGTTACCATGATCGTCTTTCCATTGCTGGCAATTGTCGTATGTGTCTTGTCGAGGTCGAAAAGAGTCCCAAGCCTGTCGCTTCTTGCGCTATGCCTGCGTTACCAGGTTAGTCTCGTATTTGGGGTTTTGGGTTTCTTTAAGTTTTTATTCGCGTGTTTTGTTAGGAAATAAGCACTTTAGGATCAGCGCATTGGCGGACTAAAAAACTTGAAAACAAAACGCTATTAATTCCAACTAACGCGTTAACAAGTGTAAGTTATAGTATGCTCATAAGCTTGTGTATAAGGTTAAACAAACACTCTCTTAGATGATACACTGGTTATTGTATATTAGAAAGTGTTTGAGTTTCGTAATTTAAGTTGTTGTTTGCGTGTTTTGTGAGGAAATAAGCACTTTAGAATGAGTACATTGGGAGGTAATTGTTTCAAAGTGCTGAGGGGGTGTTTGTTTGTTTAAGCTTGTTTTTGGGATTATGACCTCGTGTGAGTTCGGCTTATTTGATACTTATGGGTTTATTTTGATTCTTGTATAAGTTAAATTAATGGATGTATTGAATTAGTGTATTAGATACGTGTTGGTTTTGTGTCGTTGTATGCATTCTAAGAGGGTGTGTGCGGATGCATTTTATTGGGCTATTGTGTGTGGTAAATGTTTTTGGATGAGTAACTCCTTATTGGCTTATTTGCTTTTTCTGTGGGGGAATAAGCACGTTTTGAATAAGGACATGGAAGGCGCTAATTTCAAAGTGCTTATAAGCTGTAAACATAAAAGAATATGCAATTCCAAACACCCTGTAGTTAATTTTGATGGACATGTATCAGTTTGAGTTTTTAACTTATAAGTTTGTATACTTGCTAACATACGCTGTACTTGGGGGTCGTGTTTATATTTGGGGTGTTTAAAAGCGAAATGTTGACAAAAAAATGTTTTTTGGTGGCGATACTTATTGCTGGTTTCATAACGAGATATAGTTAAAGATTTTGCAAGGTTATAATGATGCTTAAGTGTAATAAAAAGGTATAGGAATCACTGCTGCGAGCAGTTGGTAAATCATATCTGCTGCTGGCATTCTTTCAACCATATTCAGAATCATTTATCATGCTCTTTTTCTAATATTAGGCTTTAGTCTTGTTTTTAACGTGTTGGAAAAATTTGGTTTCTAAGTCTCCTACTTTGTAGAACATTGTGTATTTTGCCATTTTTGTGGGATCAACACATGAAAAGAAGCCAACAGTTGTTTTAATGTATTTGATTTTTTTATGCTTTTGAGGTTTAAGTATCCGTAGATTTGGCATACTTGTGTAATCGACTTATTAGAGGCTTGATTCTTTGCCGCTTGCAGCAGGGATCATTAGCCCAAAGCCCCAAAATAAGATAAGAATTTGTCATTGCAAGTTGAAGGCTTGTTAGCTTACATATGGGGGAAACGGTCATATAAGCTTAAACTACTTTTTTGAAGATGCTTTAGGCATGTAGGCTTAAGCTTAACCGGTTATCTCCCTAACAATGTTATATGGTGGTGATATTTGTCGGTTGTTTCACATAGAGATGTAGTGTGATCCAAAATTATTGCTGTCTAAGCGTAAATCAAAGAAGAAATATGCGTTGCAGAACATTTGATAGGATATTTTTGTGTTATGTTTTAGGTTTATTTATTGGTTAGCGTAGGGATGAGCATTTCGAACCGAATCCCGGAACCGAACCGGAACCGTACCGAAACTGTACCGATTCTTGAAATACGGTACGGTACCGGGACTACGAAATAAGGTGAAAAAATCGACCACTAATTTGCAGGACGGTACCAAATCGGAAATTCGGAAAAAGCGGAAAACCGATTTCGGTACCGATACCGTGGTATCCGAATCCTGTTACTGTACGGTACCACTAATTTATGCTCGGGAAAAAATCGGTACCACTAATTCGGTACGGGATCGGTACGGGACCGGTACCGTGCTCATCCCTAGGTTAGCGTATAGTTTGTAAGAGTGAATTAGGATTTAGTCAATTTGTTGCAGTTCTGAGCAAATAAACTATCACATGTGTGAATATGCAGCATGAATGGAAGTGATGAAGGCTCCATTACTCTCAAAATTCACATCAAGTATGTTACAGTTAAAATCTGGTATTCGAAATGATGGTAATATATAAACTTTTTAACACAGTAATATATCTGCTTAGAAATAATATACCTTAAACAACTTCTTACTTGTAATGGGCAACATGATTGCAGCCGTTATGACTTGGTTTCAGACGGTTTCTGCTATAGTGTTTTCAGCATGCTGTTTCATTTTTCTCTATATCTGGAAAAAGACAATTATATACTTGACTAATTATTAAGGTTTAGTTGCATAAACTGTTGAAACGACATCAAACAGGGTGCTGCTTCTTTTGTTAGTTGCATTTAAGCCTTGTAAGAAGTCAATTAGGACAATATCATTGCCAACCTTGGTTGTTTTATTTGTTAAATGATCTTAATCTTTCAAGCATCAAATATGCAGTCATTTAATAATTTCTACTTGATAATTGAGTATTTTCCCCACATGCGAGGAACCATTGTCTGCACTGTTACAAAAAAGCCCAAGAAGCAAACTGAACCAATCTAGGACTTATATTCTGATCATACTCTGGATTTGAAGATTAATATACTTATCGTATATGGTGAACATTTCCCGATCAGTTTGAATCTTTTTGCTTATAGGGATGAAAATTAAGACCGACACACCAATTGCAAAAAAAGCACGTGAAGGAGTGATGGAGTTTCTTTTGATGAATCATCCACTAGATTGCCCAATTTATGATCAGGGTGGTGAATGTGATCTCCAGGATCAGTCTATGGCGTTTGGATCTGATAGAGGCCGTTTTACTGAAACTAAGAGATCAGTTGTCGATAAGAATCTTGGTCCTTTGGTCAAGACTGTCATGACTAGATGCATCCAGTGCACCAGGTATGCACAACCCATCACTTTTTATACCTAACATCTAGGTGGTTGCTAACATACTCGAATTCTATTGTCCAGATGTGTGAGATTTGCAAGTGAAATAGCTGGAGTGGAAGATCTTGGCATGTTGGGACGTGGAAGTGGAGAAGAAATTGGTACCTATGTTGAAAAGCTGATGACCAGTGAACTTTCAGGGAACGTTATTGATATTTGTCCTGTTGGAGCACTCACCTCAAAACCCTTTGCTTTCAAAGCTAGAAACTGGGAGCTGAAAGGAACAGAGAGCATTGATGTAACTGATGCTGTTGGTTCCAACATCCGTATTGATAGCAGAGGTCCAGAAGTCATGCGCATTGTACCACGCTTGAATGAGGTACTTTCCTTTTCATATTTCACTTATTCACATTCTTCATGGTATTGGCGACGTGCGACTTAATTATAATATGTTCTCTATTATTACTTATGAGTTTCTATTTGACCTAACACAGGACATTAATGAGGAGTGGATTTCAGACAAAACTCGTTTCTGTTATGATGGTTTGAAGAGACAGAGACTAAATGACCCGATGATTCGTGGTGCTGATGGACGGTTTCAGCCTGTGAGCCAGCGCGATGCTCTTGCTGTTGTGGCTGAGGTCATCCATCAAGTCAAACCTGAGGAAATTGTTGGAGTTGCTGGTAAACTCAGCGATGCTGAATCTATGATCTTACTAAAAGACTTCTTGAACAAATTGGGATCCAATAACATATGGTGTGAAGGAAATGGTAAGAACACAAACGCAAATTTACGTTCAGGATATCTTCTAAATAGCAGTATCCAAGGATTGGAAAAGGCTGATTGTTTTCTTCTAATTGGTACCCAGGCAGTGTTCTTCAAATTTGTAAACTGTGTTTATCACCCTTTAATTTTTTATTTCTTTTATTAATTGGCAAGTTATGTAAAATTTCCAGCCAAGGGTGGAAGCTGCTATGGTTAATGCCAGAATCCGCAAAACGGTTAGAGCCACCCAAGCTAAGGTAGGCTACGTTGGCGCTCCTGCTGATTTCAACTATGATCATGAGCATCTTGGCACAGGCCCTGAAACTCTTGTTGAAATTGCCGAGGGCCACCATTCTTTCAGCTCAGCACTTTCAAATGCTAAAAACCCTGCCATCATCATTGGTGCCGGTATCTTTGAAAGGGAAGACAAGGATGCCATTTTCTCAGTTATTCAGTCTCTTGCCGCCAAACACGAAAACCTAATTAGACCTGACTGGAATGGAGTCAATGTTTTGCTCCTCAACGCCGCCCAAGCTGCCGCCCTTGACCTTGGTCTCGTGCCGGAATCTGACAACAGCATTGAGTCTGCAAAATTCTTGTATTTAATGGGTGCGGATGATGTCAACCTAGATAAGCTTCCAAAGGATGCTTTTGTGGTGTACCAAGGACACCACGGTGATAAAGGTGTGTATCGTGCAAATGTAATCCTCCCAGCAGCAGCTTTTAGTGAGAAAGAAGGGACTTACGTGAACACAGAAGGATGTGCTCAGCAGACTGTGCCAGCTGTCCCGACTGTAGGTGATGCTAGGGAAGATTGGAAGATTATCAGAGCTCTTTCAGAGGTCTCTGGTGTAAGCTTGCCTTATGATACCATCAGTGGGGTCCGGTCACGTATTAGAACTGTTGCACCCAATCTTTTGCATGTGGATGAGAGAGAACCTGCTACATTTTCCACATCTTTGAAGCCTGAGAGCTCAAGCAAGGTGAGTGCAACACCCTTCGGTGTTACAGTAGACAACTTTTATATGACTGACGCCATCACCCGGGCGTCAAAGATAATGGCACAATGTAGTGCGTTGTTGAAGAAGTGAGCGACTATCGGGAGTTCTAATAAAGTTGTGTTTTCACCTTTTTGAGTGTTGAAGCGCTGTTTTGTAATTCCAGTTTCACAGAAGAAAAAGAGATTAAAGAAAGATTTGTATAAGTTGTGATGCAATTGCCATAAGTAGAGTTTAATGCTTCTCATAATTGGCAGCTTTGACATTCATTGATGGTTTCTGTAATTTTTGTAACTTTAAGTTGTCTCTATGGGATTTAAGACCTGTTGTAGCAATGTTGTTTTCTTGGAATATTCCAGAAAAACCCTGTTCACGAATTATTTGGACGTAAAACCTGTAGACAGGTCATTCAACAGTCGCAAATAATGATCAACTTGGTGTTGGTATACAAAGATAAAATTTCTCTTTACTGTAAGGTAGCAAGTTGGATTATAACATTTTTTGCTGTTATAAGCCTTACTTGAGCATTGAAATTGTACTGGTATTACCGGTATTGTATCTATATTATGGCTCATATTCTACTGTACATCTCATTTTGGTATAATTCTGTTACAAAATCAAGTCCTGTCAACAGTTGCATGCTTAAAGATTTGCAGCTCCTAACATTTTCAATATGATAAATTCAAGTCACCTCAAAGTACAAAATCAAGTCCTGTCAACAGTTGCATGCTTAAAGATTTGCAGCTCCTAACATTTTCAAAATGATAAATTCAAGTCACCTCAAAGTTAGATTTGGTTCCAACAAATTCTGTCATATTCTTTTAACAGCTTGACAGAATTGACAAACAAACAGAAAGCTAGAAATGGACGTGTGCAATCCACACTGAAAATAGGTGAAGTTCAGTGGGAAAATAAAGATAGGATGTCATTCACTGACTGACCTACTCCTAATTGCGATATTTGAGATAAGCAGTTTAACCCGACAATCCCAAACACCTTAAAAAGAAGTTGAAATATTGTCAAAATCTCAAACATAAAGTATTTATAAACCTCGTGTATAAACACGAGATAAGTATTTATAAACCTCGTGTATAAACACGAGATGTATAAATAGATCAAAGTTACTAAATAATATTTTACATAATTCGTTGCAATATGTACAATCTCGTGTAAATTTTTACTTTTTAAATTCTTAGAGGAAAAAGAGACTTTACAAGAATAAACACTCCAACTAAACACGAAATTGCACCCCTAAAATACTTTATGTGAAAACTAAGAAAAGCTGATCCGATAACAATATCTCCGCAGTAAAACTTGCTTTGTATGTAAGAAATAAATCAAGTGTCTTATTGGCTACCTATCAAATTACTACCAGAAGTCAGCTGGTGCTCCTGCTGCTGGGAGGCAGCATGCACATACCCTCACCTAAACAAGGTAAAATGACATCACAACAATCAAGTCACAATTCATATATAAGCTTGTGTTGGCTAGTCATATCTCATCTCCACCTCACTGCATTTTACCATCTACTAAACACACTTACGTTTCAAACATTTTAACTAACATGGACAGTTGGGTTAGAGCTTTAATGGTTATCGGGTTCTTGCTCCCCTTGTTGGTTCAAGGTCGAATTCGTCATTACAAGTTCAATGTAAGTAGCTGGATTCACTAAAGATTTATTGTTTTTTCACCAACAACATTGCATGCCACGCCATGCATGATGCATGGTAAAGTTCAGTATGGGTTTTGTACGTTCGGTCACATCATAAGTCGTGTTACAATATTTATAAATCAGTCCAATGTTAACTTCTCACTGGATATAAGCGAGAATTCCACACGAGAAACAAAAAATTAACAAACCGAGCGAAATTTGCAAGATCCATATGTTATACAAAAAACTCGTAACTTTTGTACTAATTTGTATGTCATATAACTAAATGTGTAGGTGGTTACAAAGAACGCGAATCGTTTATGTTCAAGCAAGCCCATTGTGACAGTTAATGGCCGATTTCCTGGACCAACTCTTTATGCTCGAGAGGGTGATACTGTCCTTGTAAAGGTTGTCAACCATGTCAAGTACAATGTGTCCATCCATTGGTAAGATTTATAAAAACCGAATTAAATTCTAGCTAGTCTTTTGGTAAAGTAACACAAAGTAAT
Organism: Chrysanthemum makinoi; assembly: GCA_910596185.1. NCBI lineage: Eukaryota > Viridiplantae > Streptophyta > Magnoliopsida > Asterales > Asteraceae > Chrysanthemum > Chrysanthemum makinoi. The sequence continues at coordinate 109,304,606 of OU343218.1, forward strand.
TAGTTTCCCTTCTACTTATAATTTTGCAGGCATGGAATACGACAATTGCGTACTGGATGGGCAGACGGGCCAGCATATATAACACAATGCCCGATCCAGCCAGGGCAAAATTATGTGTATAACTTCACGATAACTGGACAACGAGGCACTCTTTTATGGCATGCTCATATTCTATGGCTACGAGCTACTGTTCATGGTGCCATTGTTATCTTGCCTAAACTTGGTGTTCCATATCCATTTCCTAAACCCCATATGGAACAAGTTGTGATTCTAGGTAAGATTAAATGGTTTAGAATATAGAATAGAAACACTTGAAATAATGATGTTGTAGAGAAATTTCTTTTTTTGATGAACTTGTACATGATATGCCATGTGTTGTATACTATTCTAAATCTGAATTCTTTTTGTGGTTTCATGGATGTAGGTGAATGGTGGAAATCAGATACTGAAGCCGTGATCAATCAAGCGTTGAAATCAGGCTTAGCGCCTAATGTCTCGGATGCTCATACTATTAATGGTCATCCGGGACGACTTGCTGGATGTAAAACACAAGGTAAGGAAGAAAACATGGTCCAGTGTATTGATTTGGAATCTAATAGTTCAGTCACTTATCTACCAAAAATTATTCTTTTTCTTAAAGGTTTAGTTTGTGATTTAACACAGGAGGATTTCATTTCAATGTTGAGAAAGGAAAATCTTACATGTTGCGGATAATCAACGCTGCCCTCAATGAAGAGCTGTTTTTTAAGATTGCGGGACACAAGCTCACTGTTGTCGAAGTAGATGCCGTCTATGTCAAGCCTTTTAAAACCGACACCATTGTCATTGCACCTGGCCAAACCACCAATGCAATCATAACTGCAGACATGAAGTCTGGTAAGTATGCAATGATTGCTTCTCCATTTATGGACTCCCCTGCAGTTGCCGTTGACAACAAGACCGCAACAGCCACAATCCTCTACACAGGCACCCTAGCCTCCTCTCCTACAACTCTAGTTTCCACACCGCCACAAAACGCCACAGCAGTAGCAAACAAGTTTATAGATTCCCTCCGTAGCTTAAATTCAAAAAAGTATCCCGCCAAAGTCCCCTTGAAAATTGATCATTCTTTATATTTCACAGTTGGACTTGGGATCAATCCATGTCCGACTTGCAAAGCGGGTAATGGAAGCCGAGTTGTGGCAGGTATAAACAATGTTACATTTGTTATGCCCACAACAGCTCTTCTTCAAGCACATTACTTCAAAACCAAAGGAGTCTTCACCACTGATTTCCCTGCTAACCCTCCAATTTCCTTTAATTTTACTGGAACCCCGCCCACAAACATGGCTACAACCAATGGAACTAAGCTCTATCGGCTAAAATATAACTCCACTGTTCAGTTAGTACTACAAGACACTAGTATTATAGCTGCAGAGAACCATCCGATTCATCTACATGGGTTCAATTTTTTTGCGGTTGGCAAGGGAATTGGAAACTATAACTCAAAGACAGACCCAAAGAAATTTAACCTCATTGACCCGGTGGAAAGGAATACAATTGGTGTGCCTTCTGGTGGTTGGGTAGCTATTCGATTTCGAGCAGACAATCCCGGCGTTTGGTTCTTGCATTGTCATTTGGAAGTGCACACATCTTGGGGATTAAAAATGGCGTTTTTGGTAGACAATGGAAATGGACCAAATGAGTCGCTGCTGCCACCACCAAAGGATCTTCCGCAATGTTAGACAAAAAAAGATTTGATAGTTTTAGGGATTTCTTTAACAAAATTTGTAAGAAAATGTTGAGTGACTTGCAGTTTGGAGAGAATGTATGCGCATTACAATATTATGGTTCATTAGTTGTGAAATATACCATTTTTTTGTGTGAGAATATACACAATGAGAGATCTTTTTGACAATATATGCAAAACCGGTTTCTGTTATGAGTTTCTATCTGACCTGATATAGGACATTAATGTGGAGTGGATTTCAGACAAAACACGTTTCTGTTATGATGGTTTAAAGAGACAGAGACTAAATGACCCCATGATTCGTGGTGCTGATGGATGGTTTCAGCCTGTGAGCTGGCGTGATGCTCTTGCTGTTGTGGCTGAGGTCATCCATCAAGTCAAACCTGAGGAAATTGTTGGAGTTGCTGGTAAACTCAGTGATGTTGAATCTATGATCTTATTGAAAGATTTCTTGAACAAATTGGGATCCATTAATATACGTTCAGGATATCTTTTAAATAGTGCTATCCAAGGATTGGAAAAAGCTAATTGCTTTCTTCTAGTTGGGCACTGGTAATGCTGTTAAGATTTGTTCATTTGTTTGTTACCTTTAGTTTATGTTTTCATATTAAAGTAATACTCAAGTTATGTCGAATTTCCAGCCAAGGGTGGAAGCTGCTATGGTTAATGCCAGAATCCGCAAAACAGTTCGAGCGACCCAGGCTAAGGTAGGCTACATTGGCGCTCCTGCTGATTTCAACTATGATCATGAGCATCTTGGCAAAGGCCCTGAAACTCTTGTTGAAATTGCCGAGGGCCGCCATTCTTTCAGCTCAGCACTTTCAAATGCAAATAGGAGGAGCTCAGTAGGGAATAAAGATGGGATGTCAATTGTGATATTTTAAGTAAACAAGCAAGTTTAAAACAGGCAATCCCAAACACCCTTTAAGAGCATTTTACACGCAAATTTTAAAAAGAAGTCGGATTATTGTCAAAATCTCAAACATTATGATTATCTGATATTTACAACTTTAAACAATAGAAGAACATCCAAACACCATCTAAACAGCTGAAGCACGTACAGACTCCTTGCAGTTTGTTGTGTTTTGTTACACTTGATGATCTGATCGTATTATCTATATCACAAAGGTACCAGTCACATTTGATATATGTACTACCACTATTGATGTTTTTGGGGGTGGCAGGGAAAGGGCCGGAAAAGGCAAAGACTCACCCTCCCTAGGTAACCCGGACAGAGAAAACCTCATCCGCTACCTGTTTACCGTGATTGATGTTTATGGTATCTAGAGATGTACACGAGATCAATTGAAGACCACACTGGCTTTTGGTCGGATACAGCTTCCGAGTTCTACACTTCTCCTGGAAGAAATGGGGTCCACAGCTCCACTCAAAGACTCTCAATACCACGGATATCAACATAGAGGTAATCACTTCTCAGCAAGGAAACCTCCATTCACTCTACAATTGTATCATATTTGTACAATATAATCAATTGGGATTTTGTTTTGATTCACTGGTTCAGACTTCAGAGGGTCAGGGTGATATCACCATCTGCCTTCTAACTGTCTGGATAAACACTTAGGGTGCGTTTAGTTGGAGAACAAATTCTCTTATTTTCTATCTCTAGTTTTGTAAAAATTTGGAAGGAGAATTAATCTCCACAAAACACTTGAAAATATAGAAAACGCGTTTAGTTGATGTTTCTATTTTCTGTTTTGAAGAAAGGGGGAGAGGGTTGAGGGTCACGAAAACAAGGGAAAACAACTTAAATTTGTTTTGTAATTTTCCTTGTTAAGTTAGGAATAAGTGATGTTTTGCAAAACATTTTGTTGGAAAACGTTGATTTGAACGCGATCTCTGTTTTCCTTGTTTTCCACAAAACATTTTGTGGAAAACAAGGGTGTTTTCCCTCAACTAAACGCAACCTTAGAATCTGAAAAGGTGAAAATATTGCAATTTACTAGGAAGAAACAGTGTTAAAAAGGGTGATTCTGTTATTATTTACTTCCTAGTGGCTCATGGAACTGCGAATCACTATGCTTTATTGTGCTTGTGCTGGTGCTGTTCATTCGGTAATTATCATTTAATACTACCACTTCCATTTATTGACTAAATGTGAATTATATATATATATACTAAAAGGCATTGCAATGGGTGAACCAACTAAAGTGATTTACAATGCTAATCTTGATTTCTATTGGCTGCTTCAATGGTATTAGTGATGTTTTGCACACTTGGCAGCATATAACTGGCCAACAAAGATGGTGCTACAGGACCCCATGAACAGTACACCATTACTTTTGGTTTTCCTTTGGTTTGCGATGTGTATATCCACACATTTTTTTTTTGAACGAGTATATCCACACATTTACTACACCCAAACACACATCTCCTCTCCCACAAATTCCAGAACACTCTCATAAATTCCATAACACTCACAAATTCAACAACCTACAAACCACAAACACAAAACACACATACATACCTCTGTCTTCTCTCTCAAATCTACCGCAAATCAAAAGCTTAAAGAAAAAACCCTGAAATTTCGATCGCCACTTCATCTACAAAAAAAAAAAAAAAAAAAAAAAAACGGTTGAATCATTACCTAAAAAAAATCCCTTACTAAAAAATTAGGGAAAAAAAGGAAATCAAGCAAAAGGGGTCATCAAGAAGATGATGTTGAAAACAATAATTTATCCAATTAAGAGTTTTTTGTTTGTGCTTTTGATATGGGTTTTGATTTATTAGACCAAACTGAAGATTGAAGAACCACCAATTTGTAATTATAAGGTAGGTGTTAACCCTAATTTTTATACAATAATTTACAGTCTTCTATTTTTTTTTTCCTTTTCTGAAACTTTTATTTATTATTATTTTTTTGTTTTAGCTTTTTGTGGTACAATTTTGCAGGTTACTGGATTTTGGGTTCCGAAGATGGGTCCGGTTGTTACTGAAGGTGTGGTTGCCAGATGCAGCTTCGCGGTATGTTATTGACTAGGGGTGCATATTTTACCGAAACATGAAATTCAGAAGATATAAGCTTTGGCTGAAAGGTAATAACTTGCCTAAAAAGCATTAGTTTTGGTTTTATTTTCTTTTTCTTTAAAGGCTTGCATTTGAGATTTGATTACAGGTTTAGTATATGTTAATATTTTATTGACGTCTATGCCTTTTAATAAGGGTGAAGGTGAGGAAGATGACCTCAAGCCACCGGCTGAGTTGGTGTCACCACTCAAAGAGAGGACTGAAGTTGTTCCTGATACCGTATGAGGGTGCTTATGTCATTCATTTGGCGAGTTTTATATTTCAAGATGGTGTTTATTGTTAAAGTTTTGGATAACATTTGTCTAAATTAGCATGTTTTTAGGAAGTAAAATAGTAGAATAGCAATTCAGCTATGTTGCAAAGGGTATAAGCTTTATACAATTTTTGAGATTTAGTTTTTTTGGTGTTTTTGGTGTTTTGAGTATGATTATTTAGTTTTTTGGTGTTTTGAGTATGATATTTGTCAATTTTTGTTTTAGTGATAGATCATCCAAAGAAACCATTGCTTAATGTGGTTACCTATGTTGGCTTTTACAAGTTTTATATTCCAGCCTATACACACTGGCCAGGGGTACAACCTAGCAGGGCCATTATCTGGTGTGGTTACCATTTGGTTACTGCGGGTCAAAACAGATGGCTAACCTAGCAATATTAAGTTTTATATTCCAAACTATACACACTGGGCAGGGGTACAACCTAGCAGGGCCATTATCTGGTGTGTTTACCATTTGGTTACTGCGGGTCAAAACAGATGGGTACAACCTAGCAATATAGGTGGCTCAAATTTTGTACAGTTTTGCTATGCCTTATTTTTTTAATGTCGGCTTTGCTTTTGACAGGTCTGGTGGAGGTACCGAGAGAAAAAAAAACGGCATATAGCGGAATGTGGACATTGATAACAATGCGGTGGTAAGTATTTGAAAATTTTGATAATACTTTAAAATTTTCACGATGAATGCATAGAATAAATAAAAGACTAAAAGGAATTTAGCTAAACAGGTTAATAGCAGTAAAAATGCATTTTTGTACTTATAGCTTTACATCAAACAACAAATATATGATAATACAGTTAATATTAACATTTCAAACGATATTTTGATAAAAAGGATCTTACGAGCAAATGTGATGTTTTCAATCGTACTGGAAAAATAATAAGTTGCTTATGTGCTTCTTTTAATAAGTTGATATCGTATGAAACCTGATTACCTTTGGAAAATAATAAGTTGCTTATGTGCTTCTTTTAATAAGCATAGTAAAACAACCAATACCAAACACCCTCTAAATATGCTGCAACTCGGTCTGTATCCTTTTTTTTTAACTGAATACTCAAGCTAAAGTAACTGTACTTGAAGAAGTAGTATGATTATAACTTGATGGAGTTGGTTGTGCATGCCAGGTTATTAAGACACGGGAATCGCAAATGCCGCAGCTGGACTAAGTGCAGCCATGGTTGTTCAGTCGTTTTGGACACCGACCGATGTAGCTAGCTAGAGACTAATGGTTCAAGGTGGGATGACTTTGCCATCTCTCGCATTGGTGCACATATCCACTGTAAGTTTAACCTACCATTTTATAAAAAAAACCTCACTAAATACCACTGTGATAGAAAGAGGAGTCTAATAAGGGTGTTTGAGACAGCTTATATCAATTTATTCTTTTAAATTTATGGTTGAAAAGTCACTGTGAAAATAAGGTGTATTTGGATCAGGTTACGCTTTTTTTTTGTTCAGAAAAAGCAAAAACGTGGTTATTTATAGCGGATTTTCGTGACACTATTTTGCAACACCAAACGGTGTTTATATCTGATTTCTGCCTTTACTTATATATCTTTTTGTTCGTATCTGTTTAGGCATTAGTTGACGGAGGCTAAGAAAGTATATGAAACATTTCTCAAAGTCGTTAATAGAGAAAGTACAAAACTGGAGCCAATAACGGATTGAGCGACTTTATGAATCAAGGTATGCGCAGTTATTTATGTTTACAGTCGTTTAGTTGTTGCATACAGTATATAAATAGTTGTTCAAAATATATGAATGTGCTAAATGCGAGTGAAACACATCGGATGTATAAAGATGATTACATGTTTTAATAGGCTTTAAGTTTGTTCTTTAGTATTAGTTTGGGTTAAATGATGCATATGCATTGTGGCATTCAAGCTTTGGTTTTTTTGAAAGATGTATATGAGATTATTTGAGCACATTAGCAAGAGCAACAAATTCCTGCTTTACGTATGTCCTATTGTATCAGTTTGAACGTAGAAGCAAATCTCCTGTTACTACATGAAGCATATGCAAAAAGAAAAGAAGCGACGACCGCGAAGGATGTTGCTGGAGACGGAATTGATTTAATAAATCCCATAAGACAATTATAGCGTTCATTATTAATGCATATATTTGGAACGTATTAAATATATCAAGGTGTTGTTTTCCACTAGATGGGATTGTATGATTGATAATACATTAGGTAATGAGAGGGTCTCTACTGTGTGCAGGTGCTGATGTTGGATTGGAGAATACAAGTTTGTAATGCAAGACTAGGGGAAAGTAGGATGAGAGCACCAAGCATAACGCATATAATCAGCGACATAAAACGTCCTGCCATAACCCAACAAGAATGCAAACAACTTTAAAAAAATATGTATTACTCCACGTTTAGAAAAACAATATGTATTATAAAACCGTAAACATGTAAGCTATAAAGCAACAGCCATCCGCCGCAACGCGCGGGTTAACCCGCTCGTTTTATTGACTAAATGTGAATGCATGATAGGAATCTGCCTTAGGTATTCATGTTGTATTTGCTGGATTTCTGCAGAATCGCTTTAACAAAGAATCATCGATTGCAAGCCAAAGATTGTGATAATGTGTGATGCGGTTAAAAGAGACAACAAGAAGTGATCATTGTGATACTGTGCAATGCGGTTAAAAGAGGCAAAAAGAAGTGATCTATTTCAATTATATTGTTGATGCTGCACTCGAGTAATCATCTCAAAATGAAGTCTCTGGTAGGATTTCTGCAGAATCGCTTTAACCACTTTTTACCACATGTTAATAAACACCGTATGCTTTATCTATTTGTTTAGTTCTATCAAATGTTATATTATATTTGCTAATCTACCAAATGTTAGCCACAATATGACCTCTTATACGGGGTTTCTTTTCTGATGCTTTAAAACTCTTTTCTAGTTGAATTATAGCTTAAAGGACACATAAGCTTCATATTCAATATCAGGCTATTAGTCTGGTGCAATATAAATTTCCGGAACGTTGTTCCTAAGCATCCTACTAGATGTGATGTCGAGTCAGTCGATGCAGAAGATCCACTTTTTCTTCTGTACAAAAGCGGAAGCACCGGAAACTGAAGGTATTTATGCACCGTATACCTCGATCAACTGTTATATATCATGCATTTCTAAATACAATTCATGTAAGTAAATTTGATGGGTTTTTTTTTTTTTTTTTTTTTTTTTTTTTTAATAGGGTGTTTTGCATACCACACAAGGATACATGACTCAGCAACATTATAATATGCATTTGACTAGAAGCAATCTAATGTATACACGTATAAAAAGTTCCGTTACTTAGTTTATGTCATATTTTGGTTATATGTATACAAAGGCTGACACTTGTTTCGTCTCGAACTTCAGGTATACAGCAGACTGTTGTTGGATCACTCACAGAATTCCACGTATACAGCAGACTATTGTTGGATCACTCACACAGATACGTTGATTTATCAACTGTTAATGGTGTAACAGTTGTACATCATCTAGGGGTCAAATGATTAGAATGAATAAATAGTATGAGGCTAAATCTTCACTCATTTTAATTTATGAAATTGAAAATGTGACTACTAAGAGGAGCTTTTCAAATCATGTAAGTATGCTTCTGATATCATAAGTACATGGCACCTGCAGGTTCCTAACTATCCAGACCCTGTACAATGCTAAGACATTGTCGACATATATAAACTGACATATTATAGATCCACAATAAGCACCAGCAACCGGATCCAAATCAAACAGATGAACAATCATACATGAAGGCTTCTTAACTGCTCTCACATAGGGAAATACATTGCATAACTGAAGTCAACTCAACAACAACAACATCAACAATACCCAATCCCGCCGGAGCGAGGTATGGGGGAGGTGAGATGTAGACGGTCACACCCCTAATGGTAAAGGGAGAAAGACCTCCGGCAAGTGTGTGTGTGTGTGGGTGTGCAAGCAAAAAGCCTTCATGTGTTGTGTGTGTGAGGATGGAAAACATGACAATCTTTTATGTGTGCATGAAAACAAATATGCATATATAGCTTTCAAATTTCAAAAGTTCCACAAGAGGTGACAAAAATGGGTGGGTCAGGCAGGTTGGTAGCCGGTCAAAACGGTAACCTTTATGTGATGGTAAAAACTAAAAATGGGTCAGGTTGGTCTGACCTGCCAAGTTGACATGATTTCATTCAAAGGGCTAAAGCTGCTCCCTCTTCAATACTCCAATATAACCAGTACCTAAAGTTTTTTGCATTGCCATAACAGCCAGTGTGGCATAAACGTGGTTATCCGAAAAAGAGTCATGACATAGCACAACTCATGCCATTTTACAGGACAAAAGAATCGATATTAAATCTTATTGCATCCATTCTAAAGTGACAAAAATGACAATAAAAATAGCCAGAACTCCACTGCCAAAAACAGCAACAGAACAGTCAAATTAATAAACAAAAAGCATAGTCACAATTGAGTGATTGACCCATTGCAAGCAAACGAACAGAAGTTAATGTACATCAGTGACCATCACAGAAGCAGTCAACGATTGTAGCATTTATTTTTCCCAGCAGAATCTGTTTTCCTATGAACCTGCATGTTCCTAACTCATGACGTGATAACCATGGAAATGCTACAGATCCATGAGAAAAGCGGTGTTCTAAGATAGCATATGAGGAAGCTATTAAACAAGTTGATTACATTGTTGCATGACAAATTATCCATTCAGCGATTGGATATCATGTGAAAGTCTCCCAAACTAATTTAAAATCTCCCAAGGTTAAGAAAACGCGCGAAACTAATATATGCATCTCAACTAGAGCAAACAGAGGGATGCATCATATCTCAAGTAGTTACATGTCGAGTATCCATTCCCAAAACCGAATAAGCAACAACAAAATAGAATAAAGAGCATACTTTAATTGTTGATCGGAAGACTAATTACAGATGTGGTGGTTGCAAATTTCACATGCATTTTACGAGTCAGCAACTCCAAAACTGACTATTCTGAACGGCTTATCTAACTCTCAGAAAATACATACAAAGAGTAAAGATAACTGATCTTAAACATCTTTCAAACAGCTAAGATGATGTATCAAGATGGGAGTTTGGGATTGCTTATTTTAGCAGCTACTTATATAAGTATCCAAATAATAACAAGCAGTGTAATAGCAATAGCAACTCTCAAACTGCTTATTTCACCCTAAAATACACATATAGCTATAAATAATTTGTTTCTACGCTATTAGCAAATATTTCAATAAGCAATCCCAACACCTCCAAAATAAATGAAATATGCAAACTAAACAGCTGTAATAACCAATCCCAGTTTTAATACTCTGTTTCAAAATGCTTCCAACATTAAAACGGTGTATAGGATTTTGGTTTGGGTATATAGCAAACCAACATCAAAATAATTACTGCGTTTTCCTACACATATAACACAGGTATAGAAAGCACTCTTCGTTTTCAATTCACAGTTTTAAAAGCTCAATCTTAAACATCCCTTCTGCTCAAACAGCCATATCTGAATACGAGCTTTACTCTGGAAGAACATAAAGATCAGATTGATGGGTTGGGTCATGATTCTCTGGACTTTGGTCACTCTAGCTGCTGATGAGGACGAAGGATCTTGTGGTTTGATTGATTGTTAAAAAAAGAGTATGCATTGGAAACCATTCTCAATTCAGGCCCATTGAAACAATGTTTTAAGGCAGCCAACAGACACCCTATCACAATTACCAGAAAATCAACTACTAGTAACCGCAAAAATCGTTTATTTCTTGTGTTTCAAGTGATCCCATGCAAAACTCAAGGAACAGAAGGTAGGAATCTATTTGTTTGGGAAAGAATAAGTAATAACCTTAAATCTCTCAGGGGGTCATGTATCTTGTTTAAACAATAATCCCTTTTAAAGTAACTAATTTTACAACGACTAACGCTATGATAACATGTAAAAACTAAGCCTTAGAGGGTTCCTTGGAAACTTGTGTTATCACCCAAGTTCTTAAACGTAGTGTCCTATGCAATTACCTTCTCTGCTGATTGCAAGTCTTTTTCTTGTCTTTTCCTGCATCAACAAAAAAAATTAAATACTTTCGGCGCAATTCAAACAGAGAGCATCAGATGCATAAATTCATGAAGTATATGCATTGGACTTGAAAACCATTAACAGTCATATTCCAAAAATATGCAGCATACAAACTTACTTGTCTTGCAGCTTAACCATCGATCTAGGCCTCTCATAACCATCCTCCTTATCCTTATGCTGCTTCCCTTGATTCCTTGATTCTGGTTTCCAATTTGCTTTAATAAGCGATTGACCTAATAATTCAGCAATATCTGTTGCCATAGCCTCAGCTTTCTTCACATACGGAAAAGTTTCCTCCTTGAAGTGATTCGATAACCATAAATACATAGACACAACTTGATGCTTACTCTCAAGATCCAACAACTCAGTGTCATTTCTAGCCGAACACGTTGGCATCCCCATAGCTAAACTTACAGGCACATTTTGAGAATATGATTGAGCAAATCTTAATAAATGAAACATCGCTTTTGGGTCTCTGATATTAACCGGAGCAAAACAAAAGTTAAAACGGTCTTCAAGAGAGAGCCCTTGAACTTTTTCCAACATATTAGCAACCTTTTTTATGTGATCGTGTTTGCACAAAAAGTAAGATCCATCTAAACGACTATTTTCCCCAAACTTTTGAAGTAACTGAGAAAAGGTAATGTCTGCAAGCTGCCCAGCAAATAACTCAACCTGCTCAAAAAATGGGAAGAGACCCACTTTGGTAACTTCGTCAAAAGGTTTTTGCAAGCATTCTATCAAGTAGTCCAAATCATCTAAATGTAAAGTCGTTGTGAGTCCGTCTGGATATATACTTCCTCTACGACCCGCTCGTCCTGCAATCTGCTTCACTTGTGAAGCAGGAACAGGCACGATTTTATCACCATTATATTTTGAAAGACTATAAAATACTATCCGTCTAATATTAAGATTTAACCCCATTCCCACCGCATCACTTGCGACCAATATATCATACTCGTTACCTTGTTCATTAAACAAGTTAGCTTGGTGCCTACGAGTCTCTGGTGGCAAAGCACCATAAATAACACAACACTTATGATTTGTGTGTTTTTCAATAGCTAATTTTACCTCAAAAATTTCCCGTCTTGAAAACGCAACAACACAATCACCCGAGCGAACATTTCTTATATCTCCCAATAAAGTCTTGGCTTCAACCACTAACGGTTTAAACCTTTCATAATGATTTTCGATCAACTCGTCACCAGTTTCTTGACATATCTTTCTAACAATATTTAACACACTCGGGTCTCCACATAAATGTATCTCGTCAGCCTGCAAACCAAGTAAAGCCCGGGTCCACGCGTACCCCCTATACAAATCCGACATCATTTGAATCTCATCAATAACCGCCACCTCATACAGCTCATCAGTAGAAACCATTTCAACAGTACAAGCTGAATGATTCCCAAATGGTACATACTTCTTTTCTTGACCCGTAAGTAAACTACAATACACACCTACGAATTCACCTTATCAAAAACTTCCATAGCTAAAAGCCGAAGAGGACTACAATAAATACCCTTTTTCGCTTCCATAAACCTCAGCAAAGCATTATACGTCTTGCCACTATTAGTTGGACCACAATGATACACAATCTTCCGTTTAATAGCCCTAGCAAACGGAAACCACGTCTCGGGCTTCGTCATATCCGCCGACGAAATCATACCCCTAAACTTCTTAATCTCATCCGGAAACTCTTCCAAATAATACTCAACAAAAACCGGAAACAAAAACCTCTCCGCCTCACTCCCCGGACCCAACGTCAACAAATAATCCACAATCCCCCGATCACACTTCTTAAAGAAAAAATTCCTAAACTGATGCACCACGGTTGGAAAAAACGACGCACTAATATAAATAGTTAACGCTTGATTCGAGGCCCAACCCGACTTAGCAAAACACCTAAAAACCTTAGTAAGCTGGTTCCACTCCTCTAATCCCAACTTTCTCGCAACCGGCCCATCTCGCAACCTACGATAAATCTCCACAGGATCCTCATTTGACACATGTTTAGATACTTCACCATTCGTCTCTTCTGCTGGTTCTAACTTAGTACTAATGTCATCATTTTGTGAAGGTGTGCAATAAAACCTAGTTTTTGAATTAGGAAAATTTAGGAAAAATGGTATAAGGGTTTTGTTAATTGGGCCAAAAGATTTGTGGGTTTGTAAGGAATTGGTGTGAAATGCATTGTGTGATGAATAAAAGTGATTAGAAGATGATAAAAAACGAACCTTTGAAAGATGATGGTATTGTGTACGGATGATTCTTGTTAATGGGTTTCTTGCCATTGAGATTGTGGGATTGTTACATCAGATTATATCAGTGAAATATTGCAGGTTTGCATAATTTTTGAGAGAGAAGGAGAGGAAATGCAGGAAAAAGGATGATGGAAGTTTGTTAAACCCTCTAACAAGAGTCTAATTTTGGGGTAGAAGTAGTGTGGATTCGAGGGGTGTTTTTAGTAACTGGACCATAAGGCTGGTCCCAAACCTGCGCCAGTCGCCTTTTCTCCATTTCCAAACACGAGCATAACCGGATGCTTCAGTCGACGACATAAAGAATTTTTTTTTTTTTTTTTTTTTTTAAAAAAAAAAATCATTTTTAACATAAACTAAAATTTCATTAATAATTAAAATGTTACAATGCTAAATAAAAACAAGACGAAATACATAAATCATAAATCTAATTTGAATGCTCCCCGCATGCAGAGTCATACGGAATACGAGAACCGCAAATCCTCGAACAGAGGTTCCCCCGGTAGCTCGAAGTTGGTAGTCGAAGTTGATGCACCAACACCATCGCCGTTGTTCTCCCGATAGCTCCAATTGATTTTGGTGCTGACGTTGTTCGTTATCTTCAAACACTCCACAACTTGTCAGAATCTCGATCTTTGCGGGCTTGATCTTTCAAAATTTGTCGAGCACGGCTTTTCTTTCGTGAGTAATGTCGCGTTGCAACTCCGGTAGTTTTGTCTCATTTGTTCCTTCTCCGCGTTCGCCTGGTCAAACAATTCGATGACGCTTATAATAGCGTGTTTTCGCGCCTCATCGTCGATATTGCATTGATTTTGAACGTACACTTGCATATCTTCAACAGAATGGGGGAGACGGCAAGCCATAATAAATCTTGTGTTAAGAAGTATTTTGAGGTTGAATTGTGTTTGAAATTGTGTGTTAAGAAATGTATTTGAGGTGAAGTTGGTATTTATAGAGTGGTAAATTTGGTTTGATTTTTTTTTTTTTTTTTAGTTTAAGACCAAACGGTCACAATTTTTAAATTTGTAAAATACAAACGAATAAACCACATCGGTTCAAAATGCACTCGATATGGCAAATATACCACACACGACCGATCTTGCAACCTTGGGCCACATTCGACCAAACCGATTTCAACATCGGTTGCCCAACCTTTTTTTTGTTGCCAACCGATCTCGACCCACACGACTGCGACAAGCCTAAAGAGGGTGTTATATGTTATATTATATATAGGGTATGTTTGGCAAGACTATCAAGATCGTCATCTCACGATTTTCTCTTTGTAAAATTGAGATTGTAAGATTTGATGATCTTATAATCTTATCAATTTGTCATATTTTGTAAACAAAGGATAAACGAGTCAAACTGTTTTATTAATCTAATCAAGGCCAAAGTTAAATTCATATAATATCTTTTTGAAAATGATGTGAATGAGCATTAGACATTCAATATGAAATATCGTGCACCCTATATTGCACATATCAGAATTAATAAAAAAGATTACGTACGTTTAATTTAAATTAACTATTAAATGACAAGTGTAAACTCTAAGTAATAAAAATGTACACACAAAAATCAAGAAATAAAAATTATTACGAAACTTGTTGGCTGATAAAATACAAAAAATCGAGAACTTTAACTAGGTGATGAGATGAAAAGAAGACTTCAATAGTTATCTCTTAGTGTTGGGTCCAATAAATTGACCCAATCACCCTGAACAAGATTTGAAAATAAAATAGCCTAACTCACTAAATAATATAGTGAGTGACTCACTGATAAAGAAATCAGTGAGTGTTGTTTGTTGCTCTTTACTTACTGATACGGTGTCAGTAAGTAAAATATATGAGCTACAAACAACACCAGTGACACTGAGATTTTGACAAATGTCTCAGTGATCCTGAAGACCTATCTCTACATACAGACTGAAAAATATAGGTGGGAACTTCCAAGAGAAGAAGTCAAACAAGTACAAGACTTTACCATAAGAGTGGGAATATAGTATGACACATTCAAAATAATGTTTAGTGCTATTCCAAAAGAGGAAGATGAAGAGTGGATGACAACTCACACCTACCACCACATGTTACATCTTACCTACCACCACAAGTCTTTGTATTTTTCTTATATATAAGTTTGTATTGTAATAGAGATAGGTATGTATTCTAAACAAACAAAATACATAGTATTAGTTGTTAGGATCATCCTCTCATTGAAACACAAGCATAGCTTGGATCAATGAGAGTTTATTTGTCATTCAATGGGGATAATATACCGAGATTATCCTCGTAAAAAGTTGAGGATGTTATCATGTAGTCTAATTGGTATTGAGAAATCTTGTAATAATTGTTCTTCATTATTAATGAAATTCTTCTTTATTTTTATCAAGATTTTCTCAATTATTTGGACTAACAAGTGGTATCAGAGCGGGTGGATTATTCTCATGATCCAGATCCGTTCATAGACTGCTGATAACATTCTTCAAAGTCAATATATCATGTGTACACCTTCAAAAACTGCTACTGTAATAGCAATTTTTGAGGGGGAGAGACACACTGATATAGACAAAAACCAACCCAAAAACCCTACTGATTGAAATAATCAGTCAAAAAGTAACCCTTACCCACCACTCATATCTTATCCACACACATCCCAGCACACACCACATATCCTTTATCCATACAAAAAATCATATATCCAACACAAAAAAAATTCGCAGATCCAAACCACCCAGATATCGATCTAAACAAAACCATCACAAATCCTCACACCTTCGTATTAACTGATCAAAACACATCCAACTCTATCTTTGATCTAAACCAACACAAAACAAACACACTGCATCAAACCCAAATCTCTATCGAAAAAAAAAATCCATCACAAGAACACCAGAAGCAGCCATGGCGATGACAGTGGTGGTTTTTCGCTTCATGAACGTCTCACCAACAAACCCTCAAAACCCAGCTACAACAACTCCGGCGATAGCTCCTGTGAGTATGCCAAAGAATGAACCCAGATCCACGGTACCGTCACCACCGATTACACCTTCATCGGCAACTGTATCCGGTATACTCCCGGAATCAGCAGCCACATCTTCAGGGAAAGAAAAAGTAGTCGAGTCGGGTCAAAAGATGGACAATGGGTTTGCATCTGCATTTGTCTAATATGGTTGTACAAAAGAAATGGGTTTTAAATCAAATGAGTTGTTTGGGATTGTATGATGGTTTGTGATAATATGAGAAGCTGATGGTTGATTCAGGGAGCTATAGAGTATTGGGATTATAAGAGTTGAGGAAAATGATTATGGACTGAAATCTATTTCAGTGTGTGATGTTGTGATATGGTTGTTTGCTCACTGAGTCTGATACGTGTATTGGAGTCAGTATCAAAGGATACATCAGGAAAGTGTTAAAATGGTGGGGTCTCTCATTTGAATGAAATGGTGAACTGCCGAGAAGGATAATAGGTTTCAGGCAGTAACAATGAGTATGGGAGTAAAAAGAACCAGGGAGTGATTTACTCAGTGAGTAAGATCAAGATTGGTCTATCAGGTTGCGTGGAAACCTGGGTGCATCACTGAACCAGAAGCTCGTGTCTATGGGGTTTGGAATTCATGCTTAACATAACCCGAAACATTGGTTCCCTGAACCTTACAACCTAAAACTTAGTGAGTAAACCCACTCACTGAAATCGAGAGAGTACCTGGATTTTCAGTCACTGAAACCATAGCGACTGAATGATATTCAAGTCCCTTGAACCCGAGTCTCTGACCTCATTAAGGTATCCCTGATGGTGCTCAAACCCGAAGCCATCGAAATGGTAGTGACTAAAACGAGTCACTGAAAAATGAGAACCCGAAGACACGAGCAACCAGAGACCCTGGTGGTGTCAGTAAGTGTAATAGATTAATGTCTTTAGGCTTAGCCTAAAATGAAATGTAATGCTAATCACTTACCTGGGAAATTCATATTGTAACTGAGGGTGGAAAATGGACACTGATGTATCAAATTGAACCAGATCCTTAATTGTATTATTATTGGAATCAAAACATGTAAGAGGGTGGACACTGATGAATCAAAGTGAACCAGGTCCCTCAGGGTCTAAAAGAGGACACTGAACCCCTTGAACCTTCCTGAACCTGAGTAGTGAACTCAGGTCACTGAACCCTTCAAACCCATCTGGTCATCGAACCCCAAGGTCATGAACTGATCATTGACCACTGAACCGTTATTGAACCTCCATCAACCTCGTCATGAGACTTAAAGGATCATACAACAACCTAGGTATCAACCTCTGTCACCGAACAACTGAACCCTCGTGAACCTTCGTCTTACACCTTTTACCAATCACCTTAGGCTATTTGTATATTCAAATAGAGGGAGACTGTTGGGTCCAATAAATTGACCCAATCACCCTGAACAAGATTTGAAAATAAAATAGCCTAACTCACTAAATAATATAGTGAGTGACTCACTGATAAAGAAATCAGTGAGTGTTTGTTGCTCTTTACTTACGATACTCTGTCAGTAAGTAAAATATATGAGCTACAAACAACACCAGTGACACTGAGATTTTGACAAATGTCTCAGTGATCCTGAAGACCTATCTCTACATACAGACTGAAAATATGGGTGGAACTTCCAAGAGAATAAGTCAAACAAGTACAAGACTTTACCATAAGAGTGGGAATATAGTATGACACATTCAAAAGAATGTTTGGTGCTATTCCAAAAGAGGAAGATGAAGAGTGGATGACAACTCACACCTACCACCACATGTTACATCTTACCTACCACCACAAGTCTTTGTATTTTTCTTATATATATGTTTGTATTGTAATAGAGATAGGTATGTATCCTAAACAAACACAAAATACTTAGTATTAGTTGATAGGATCATCCTCTCATTGAAACACAAGCATAGCTTGGATCAATGAGAGTTTATTTGTCATTCAATTGGGATAATATACCGAGATTATCCCCGTAAAAAGTTGAGGATGTTATCATGTAGTCTAATTGGTATTGAGAAATCTTGTAATAATTGTTCTTCATTTTTAATGAAATTCTTCTTTATTTTTATCAAGATTTTCTCAATTATTTGGACTAACACTTAGAATTTGATTTGGGATAAGTGAGACGTCACCAGTTACTTACTTATTGCTAATTGTATATTTTCTTTGGGCTTAAGCAAAAAGAATGGGCTAAAAAACCAAAAGATTAGAAAAATAAAATAAAATGTATTTGGGCCTAGGTAAAAATGGGTCGAGATGCTATCTTACAATATTACGTCAATTCTACGATCTTACTTACGATCCTACCTCATATGCGATCCTACGACGATCCTACACGATTTTAGCTAGTGAGCACGTAAACTCGTACGATCCTACGAGTTTACACACGATCTTGACAACCTTGTTTGACACGGAGCGGTGTGGAGCTTTTTGGAGTGGTGGGCAATGAGCCTTTTGGTTTTTAGTAGTCGTTTGACAAAGGAACGACGATCTTTGCTATTTTTTTAAGAATGCTCATTTTTCTAATAATTTTTTAAGAAGCAGTGAACGATGAGCTATGGCTACTGATCACAACTACTTGCTACTGCTCAATACTACTTTTAACAAACACACCCGTAGCAGTATGATGTTATTTGATTTAAGGCTGAATTTTCTTACTTGGTGTTATATGTTATGATGTTATTTGATTTGAGGCTCAATTTCATTATTTTGAAAGCCGTTTATCATATCATAATAAACTTATATAAGCGCACAAGTCTCAAAATAAGCCAAAAAATTAAGAGGGTGTTTGGCTAAGCTTATTTAGTGGACTTATGAGCTTATTAGCTTATATAAGCTTATAAGCCCAAACAAAGTGTTTGGCTAAGTTTATATGAGTGGGCTTATGAGCTTATTTATGGGTGTTTTGATAAGCCAGAAGAATGAGGCTTTTTTATGAAGAGTCCGGCTTATTTATGTCGATACTGGTGAGTGGTGACAGATTCATCTGCCTCGTGTTTCTCAATCTTATAAGTTTATTCATGTCATTTTTAGTGATTTACCAACATAAGCCAACATAAGCCAAACCAAACACTTTTGAGCTTATAAGCTTATTAACCATGAGCTAATCCAAACACTAAGCATGGGCTTATAAACTTATGTTATATAAGCCATAAGCCGCTTATTAGAAATAAGCCTAAGGTTTTGTTTCTTTTTCTTTTTTTTTAGCTAAAAGTGGAGTGGGTCATTTTCCCTTGTTGGGTCTAGTTGGGGAGGAGTGAAAAATTCTTTCTCTCTCTCTATTCAGAAGATTTAAGAGGAAATTATGTGAATGAAACGAAAACATATAATTTGGTGAGGCCATTTCTCTTACTTAAAGGACCATTCAGCCAAAAATAAACACCCCCTAGGCCCACTAAATAAGCTTAGCCAAACAAGGCCTAAGGCTTCTAAATATATAAGCCTAAAAACAAATAAGAGTCTAACAAACACCCCCTACCTTAACCTAAAATAGATATTGACAAGTTGAAAAAACTAAAAGGACTAAAGTGTGATCACAACAACCTAGTATCACTTTAAACGTCATGTCATAAACCCTGAAAACCCCTTTCTTTTTCTTTCTTTCTTTCTTGTGCCATCTGAGCAGCCAAAAGTCTCAATCAAACAATCAGTCATGCGGGTCAAAGTTATTTCTCGTTCTGCAGATGAATTCACACGAGAACGCAGTAACGATCTTCAGGTAATCTTTGTCTTTTTAATTATGTTTCAAACTCTAGGTTTTTATTAATTGTTAATTTGGTGCAGAGGGTGAGCAGAAACTATGACCCAAATCTTAGGACACAAGAAAAAGCAGTTGAATATGTTAGAGCATTAAATGCTGCCAAGCTTGATAAAGTGTTTGCAAGGCCCTTTATTGGAGCTATGGATGGTCATTATGATGCTGTTTCTTGTATGGCCAAAAACCCGAGTCATTTGAAAGGCGTTTTCTCCGGTTCTATGGATGGAGGTATATATACACTTCTTCACTTATAAATTTGTTATGAACAGAGTGAAGTTAGGATTTGGGTGTTTGTTTTATCTTGTTTTCGGGGTTGTCAGCGCGGTTTACTTTATAAGCGCGTCTTTCTGGAAAAAGTTCTAAGCTATAGAAGTGACATAGGAAAAACAGGCTTGTGAAAAGTAAGCCGAACAAATTAAGCTCATATGCCTGAAAAGAAGCTAAAATAGACAACTCGCAGACTGAGTTATCTAATGCAGAAAAGAGATTTACGTGGCAGCTTGCTATGACTACTTTCGTGCACGTTTGACCCCCTTAGACAGCTTTATTAGTAACGAGAATTAGTTCGGATTGGCTATAGCCAAAGTTATGCCTCTTAGGTCCAGCCAAATTAATATATATTGTAGCCAACTACGGCAAAGTCACAGTTTAAGAAGTCATGCCAAATAATCTCACAAGTGTTGATTAACTTGATTCTTGATATAAAGAAAGATGTGACTATAAAAACTTTTCAACTCTTATTGGGAATTTTAAGTTTTTGGTCATGAAGTTACAGTTAAGTTTTAACCGGTGATTATGGAGTATGGATTATATCTGACAATTTACTAGAAAAGGGGAGAAATCATATTGTGAGAGGGTTGTGAGTCACTTAGTGGTCTTTTTTGTAGTTTTTATTTTGTTTTATTTCAGTTAGTGGCTATATGTTTCGTATAACTAAAGTTACTTCCCATTTGTAATTGGCAGAAATTCGTCTATGGGATCTTGCTTCGAGGTAACGCTTTATTCTCTTTGAACCTTCTACTAATTCAAGTGTCATATTTATGTCATGTATCTGATACAATATGACTCTGGAAGACAGGACTTATGGGGTTATATAAAAAAAGCTTATTTTTTCTTAAAGTTGAACTTATCTTTTTTATGTTTTTCTAAAGTGAACAGTAATCCTATACAACGTTTGCCTTTATTTTGACTGTTATGTTAATCATTTACTCATAAAATGGTACTTGAGATACGTAACACAGTCTGTTCCATGTGCTGTTTCTTGTGATACAATGATTCGTAAAACGTAATGTTCTGTTTGGACTTTCTAAGTACATCTTTTGATATGATTAATTTTATTCAAAAACAGTACCACTTATACACAAACTTATACCTTGTAATACGACACTTCTGTTACTAATGAACTTGGTATGTGTGTTTATATTAGCAGTGGAACGGTAGTGTGGTTCTCAAGTATAACCCAAGCCCTTACACTTGCCTTTGACTGAAAGTTAGTTGATTTTCTGCTGTGTAGTTTAAGTTGATTATGGTTTGTCATGTATGTAGAAAAACTGTATGTCAATATCCTGGTCACCAAGGAGCTGTACGTGGTTTGACAGTATCTACAGATGGACGTGTACTTGTGTCATGTGGAACTGATTGCACGTAAGAGCCTAACCAACTTTCACTTTTAGTATTATAGTCCTCCGAATAATTATAGCTTAATAATGCGTATCTCAATTGTATCAGTGTTAGACTGTGGAGGGTTCCTCTTGCAAGTGGCATGGACTCAGATGATGATAATAAGGTCAGTGCTACCATATTCTCCAGTTTTTTTATTGATATCATCCCTCATCCTAACTTGTTTGTGTAATTTATATTCTGAGATGACAGTCAATTGCATCCTATGTTGGGAGTAATGGTTTCTCGTAAGTTTTCTAACAGTCCATACATCATGTGTTTTTCATATACTTTTTTATTTTTCATTCAAAAGGTACTAATATCAGTTTAATACTTTTAATCGTTTTAGGGCTGTGGACCATCAGTGGGAAGGTGGTCTTTTCGCAACAGCTGGTGGTGCGCAAGTTGATATATGGGATCACAATAGGTAATGATCTCAGATCTTCAGTATAAGGAGATTTATAATTATTATCTGGTCTTATTAATGTTTTGTACATATAGATCGCAGCCGGTTAATTCTTTCGAGTGGGGAAGTAGTTCAGTTTTCCATGTCCGTTTTAATCCTGGGGAACCAAATATCTTGGCAACATCTGGCAGGTATATCTGCGGCACCAGTATAGATGTGATCTATTTTTTTATTTGTGATGTTATTGCAAAATATATTTATATGTCAGACTTGTAGCTCCCGTGCTGTATTAGCTTGCTAAGTAGCATACAAAGCTGTTAACTTAGAGAAATAAGTGTATACCATGTTTTGTTCTTATGTAATTGACTATAATATGACAGTTTTCTTCAATTTTCACCAACTGACTACGTAGTTGTTGCCAGTGTTGTATAATGTCTTACACTCAAGTCTTTAAAGTGGAGGAAGCATTTGTGTCTTACTCCTCCGAACCAACTTGACTTTTCATTTTCTGTAAAAACATAGATCAAGTTCTATGGAGAAATCATTATCTCCCCTAGTGAAAGCTAAAAAGACCCAATCCTCCTTGCTTCTTTTCGGTATAACTTATCGCTGAAAGCCTAATACTACCATATCTCTGTTTATTTCTAAGTATTAAAATTAACCAGCCTTCTGTCATTTTTCTTTCTATGGGGTCAAAACTGTTTTCCTTTATCTTGCTTGGATAGTGCCTTTCGTATAGCAATTATAGACCGTGACTAAAATTTGGATTTTGTTAGCAGCTCCATCTTAAACATGATCATTAGTTAGTCGAAGTATAACCTATGGTCTAGGAAGATTTTTTCCTTAGTATTGTAAACAGATATGGCCGAGTACCTATAAATATACCTTTAATAATCTATCATTGCTGCTCCATTTGGTAATCGGCTGTATGTTTTTTTGCTTCCTGACTTGTATACATGCTGTTTCTCATGTCTTTTATATTACAATTGGTATTTAGCATGACAATTTATGTCTTTGCAATATCTTTTGTATATTTATTGTTTCTTCTTTTTGTGCAGTGATCGGAGTATAACAATTTATGATCTACGAACGTCGTCGCCAGCAATAAAACTTATCATGCAGGTATGCTTCCAATAAGTCACCCAAACTCCTAAAATTTGAAACCACTAATGCATTCTTGATTTTCATCAACATGTATGCCACACCATATTTGAATGGCTAGATCCAGATGTTATTATTTGTATAATATATGCTTGAGGCGGTTTAATAACGCATTTTTTATATCTGAATCTCTCAATGTGTCCTTTCTAGTCAGGTTTACGAACTTATTTATGGCTTTAATAAGTGCTAATTTTATGTCGGTACATATTTATGGCCACTACTGTGCTTCAGATCAACCTAATGCATTCCTTTTTTATTGATGCAGACAAAAACAAATTCTATAGCTTGGAATCCAATGGAGCCCATGAACTTCACGGCTGTAAGCACCAAATCACATTATCTTTTCTCACATCCTAAACCCCCAAAAATCGCACTTAATCACTTTTTTCAACATTTTAAGCAAGAATAATATTGTATATCATAAAAGGTAAAGAAACTACCAATGAGGACCATTTTAGACTTTCTAGTTCGCTAATGTAATGCTTATAGTAATAGTGTTTAAGTTTTAGAGACAACGCAACAGGAATTGCTTGTTAGTAGATATGTTTTTCAAAGTGAGCGGTTTCCATAGTTCTGGTTGAAACAGGTCCGGTCGGGTTCAGATGATTTAGTCCACAAGACCACAAGCACCTGTCTTTTTCAGCAGTGCGTTAGACATGATTACAAGAACTATATGTGTGAATCAATAATCTTATTCTTAATACAACGATTTTGGAAGTTTGTCATACATATTAGATACACTTCAAGAGACTTGTTGCCAATGTGACCCGTTTTAATTATTTCCATTATTGCTATGTTTTTTTTCATTTGAGTACTTTTGTTCTGTTAGATTTTAGTTTATAACCTAAGTTAACCCACTTCCCATAAATGTGGCACTTTTTATGTTTAGTTTGGAAATTTCATGTATGTGGTTATCATTGGAAGTAGATATAACTATACATGAGCATCTGTAGTCTGCATTTGAGATTATCATTTTGGTGGGATATGGGTTGTACTAACTCCTGGCTATCATGGTAGGCAAATGAAAATTGCAACTGTTACAGCTATGATGCTAGGAATATGACTGAAGCCAAGTGTGTGCACAAAGATCATGTGTCTGCTGTGTAAGACGATAGCTACAATGTGTTTAAACCTAGTTTTTATTTGCTTCAATGCCTAACCCGGACTGTCGTGATGATAACTTTGCAGTATGGATATTGATTACTCACCAACAGGTCGTGAATTTGTAACTGGATCTTATGACAGAACAGTAAGTTTGTTAAAATTGTTTTTGCATTCACTTCACTAGTGAAAGCATCCTTCTCAAATGTTTTTCAAATTTTTGCAGGTGCGGATATTTCAGTATAATGGTGGACACAGCAGGGAAATCTATCACACTAAGAGAATGCAAAGGTTTGCTTAATTTAATTTGTGGGCACAAGTGTCCACCGTAACATGTTTGTTGCATACAACCTTATTCTGTTATCCATGTATTATGTTTTGCACTAATTATGACGTTGATGATCAATGAATGCAGGGTGTTCTGTGTTAAGTTTAGTTGTGATGCAAGTTATGTTATATCGGGAAGTGATGACACCAATCTTCGACTTTGGAAGGCTAAAGCATCTGAACAACTTGGTGTTGTAAGTTTTCTTTCTTCCCCTTTCAGTTACTATACAATCTAATGTAGAGTATAGGATTTGGATACTCCCTGACCATTTGGTTTGCTTAACGTGTCTGGTCTACTATTATAGAACAAATAATAATTTAATGCGTTGTTGTACAGATTCTACCAAGAGAACGCAAGAAGCATGAATATATGGAGGCTGTGAAGAATCGTTACAAGCACCTTCCTGAGGTCAAACGTATATTGAGGTATGGTTCTTTGATTATCTTATTATATAAAAGTTCCTCTTTGAAGAACCCAAAACGGACCAGCTCCAGTTGTTTTGTCAGTGCCCTTGGCCATGAGTTCATTCTTAACAATAAAAATTTGGATGGTTGGTTATTGCAGGCACAGGCATTTGCCGAGACCAATATACAAGGCTGGTATACTTAGACGTACAATGGCTGATGCTGAGAAGAAGAAGGAAGACAATAGGAGAGGTCACAGTGCTCCTGGAAGCATGTCAAGGAAGTCTGTGCGTAAAAACAGAATTGTTAAAGCAATCGAATGAGGACACGAGACCTAAAATCCAGCTCATATGTTTCCCTGTTTGGTATTCAATTTTGTTTAGCTTTAAGGTGTATGTTTTAAGAGAAACAACTGTCACAATATCAGATGCAACATACTTGCTTTAAGTTAATACTTGTTCTATCACAATGTTCGTTCTTCATTCATGAATCAACGTATCCAACCACTTTATGAATACATAATTACTACCCAAATCAAAACGATATCATTTCAATTCGTATTAAAAAGAAAAAAAATTCAGAATTATGCATAGCATTTGGTTAATGTCAGAACTCGGTCGGTAAAAGGTTATAAAGTGACATATCTAACCAGTTGACTTGATCAACACATCAAAATACAATATGATGAAAAAGAACATTATAGTTGACAAGCTTTGTAGCTTAAAACATAAGTCTACGGTTGTTTTCTTCCCCTGTTTTACTTCTTAGAACATGACGATATGCCGGTTGACTTATGTGACTTCTCCCAGTTTAAACCATCAAAATGTTTAATCTCCACGTGGGCTAGTGTTCCAGGATCCACACACTTGTACGTGATTGCTAGTCCATCTGGATTCGATTTAGGTGTATAAAAAGACGTTATACCACAGACCTTGCAGAACGTATGCTTTGCAGTATGAGTCCCAAAAGTGTAGGTTGTGAG
Organism: Chrysanthemum makinoi; assembly: GCA_910596185.1. Lineage (NCBI taxonomy): Eukaryota > Viridiplantae > Streptophyta > Magnoliopsida > Asterales > Asteraceae > Chrysanthemum > Chrysanthemum makinoi. The sequence goes on from OU343218.1 coordinate 109,330,802, forward strand.
GAACTTTTGTGACTCTCCCAGAAGCTCAAATCTTTCGTAAGGGACTATAAAGTGAGTGTTTCCTCTCATGGCACAGTCGGAGCAATTGCACTGCCAGGCAATTACACTGGCTGGTGAGCGAACTCGCCATCTCACATTTTTACAATGGCATCCGCCATTGTGTGTTACCATTTCGGAAGTCATGTATTTAGTCTGCAATTGTAAACAAGAACAATATTGTAAAGATGCAAATGGAACTGTCATAATATAACAGCTCTAGTTTCTAAAGTAGATAAATACTTTGAATTTTGATCTAAGGGCGTTTGGGATTGCTTTTCCGAAACAGTTTATGTGATTGCAAAACCGCTTTCCAAAAATTGTTTCTAACAAATCGCACAAATCACTTTTCCAAAAGGTTTGCCAAACAATGTTTTCTGATTATTTACGTTTATCAATAGCTAAAAGGTAAAGGGTTATCAAGATTTGGAGGAAATGTAGGGTGTTTGATCTTTATAAACAAAATGTTAGAAAACTATAATGAAATAAGTAAAAGACTCGCTTTCGCCACAAAAACTAAGCCGTGTATATCGACAAAATGATTACACCGGGAGAACATAGTTTACATGTTCATCTACAAATATACACCAACACATTTCATACATTTTTATCTGCAATATCTTCTTATTAAAGTTTCGCCTGGACGAGCCACAGTCTATAGGGGGGTCAAGTGACTCCATCAACAATTTTTCTTCGGTAATCTTAGTGCAGATTTAGTGTAACTTTAGGATATTTAATAGGGTGAAAGCCGAAGATTGTCAACTAATTTTTTCAAATAATCCATTATGAATAACATATATACTTTAATATGTACAATTATTAATTAGTAATAACATACTAAGGATTAGTGTACCAAAATCTTAGTATTTTTGTCACTAATTAATAAGAATAATGTTGGGAGTTGACTTGGATGAAACAATAAAACATAAAAGTGATAGTATGAAAATGGAGTCAAACTAAAAGTCAACGGGAAGTGTTAGTACCTTGAGAGTGCAGAAGCAGGGGAAGAGATGCCAGCCTCTACTATTTGGTTTTCTTTATTTTTCTAGTATTAACATAAGTTGGTAACTTTGTCTAAAAAAAAAATCATACACTAAAATAATTGGTTAGGTTCGTCTAATATTTTTTTAGCATGTTAATTCTGTCTAGTAGCTACATATTTTCAAACATACATCAATCGTGAAGAAAACTATTAACAATTTTCTAACATACGTTAGCTGATGTGTCATGATCTGTTGTTTGCTATATCGAGCTTTCTTGTGTTTATTTTATGCATTATCAAATGGGTTTGAAGTTTCTTAGTTAGATGATTAAAGCTTAGTTTCTTGGACATGTATTTTGATTGTGGTTCTAAAAGGTTTGTAAAGGCTATACAAATGTGTAAGGTTTGGTTATGTTGTCATGCCATGTCGTCACGCTGTTTTATGTCACATTTTTTTGAAAACTCGATATATATGAAATATAATATAAACATATAAATATTTTCATATTTTGTGTCGTCTTATGTCACGTTTTATAAATGCAAAAATTTCATCTTAACCGCAAAAGCGTGAGACTTGATCATGCCGCTACGTCACATCTCGCGCTATTTATAACATTGATTTTGATATCCAACTTGTTCAATTGATTTTTAGTTTGGATTCATCAGATTTCGAGATTGTTCATTCCAATTTTAGAAAGGTGTTTGTGTGTCTCTTAACATTTATTGGAAAAACGTGTATTGAGAAAAGTGGTAAGATATAAAAGAAAATGACTTAAAAAAGTTGTTACAATTTTTCTTTAAAAAAAAAGACCACAAAATACATGACGTCTACGAAACATGCATAAGTGTCAGTTACGTGAACTTTTGCAGATGATAGCAAGTTTATGATGATATTAGAGCGAAAGGTATCGTAACTAGACATCCTCGCCGTTCTTACGTGACTCGCTCGCCACTTCCCGTTGCCACACCGGCTATGCTCGTCATGAGGTGTTCGCCGGCCAAACGAAGTAAATAACGACAAGAAACTTTATATACTTTGTACCCGTTTAAAATCCAACCGTTATATTTGTATGAAATATTTAGAATTAGTTTTTTTTTTAAAGATTAGTACCCAATAATAGTACGTTGATATTAGTATAAAAAAAGAATGTCACACTAAAATTTACCCAAATGTTAACATTAATTTCACTTATGTCAACTTTATCAGAAAAATATAACCGAAGAAATTTAAAAGAGGATAGTGAATATGGGGTTATCTCACATCTAAGCTTACATGCGAAATCATCAAAAATTACGTCGTTTTAACAAGAAAAACATTAAATCTACCTCATTTGTATCATGTCCTTCACAATATTAATGTTTTCTATTGATTTCATCTTAACATCACTTAAGTTGAGTTCACGTTAATAGATGCATTTTCTACATCATGTTGTTAGGTAATTTCATTAACTAACAAATTAGCTATAGATTCAACAATGGTTTGATTTAATTAATGTGTTTCACTATGCATATATTAGTTCTACTACTCAAATTTTGTAAAAATATTAACCAGAATGACGTATTTTTTAATTTCGCATGTAAGCTTAGATGCGAGAAAACCTTATATTCACTTTTCCCAATTTAAAATGGTGAATCCACTCAAATGTTTTTCAAATCCATCCAGATTCCAGAGTGGTATCTTTTGCATTGTTTTAAGCTTACGAAGTTGTAACAATTTAAGAAAAGTTCACTTAGTATTTTTTTTTTCTCCTCTTTTTCTAAAGATACTCATACGAACGAAATTAACTTGCATTTAAATGACTTCATTTTGTTTGATAGTTGATTACGTTGATTACACGCAAACTTCTAAATATATCGTTAGCTAAATAAACGTTCCTAGCTATAACCGTATGTCCAACCCTCACCACATTATCATGTGTGATTTTTTCAAACAATAAGTCAACTATTGTAACTCATATAGTCATATTTATAAATAAAAAAGAATACTCTAACACTAGCTTGTTTATATGTTTATCAAGGCTTAAAAATGACATCTCAACAACTTAAGACGAGAAACAAAAAATTACTAATATATTAATATATGTTCATTGGTACTATATGATCAATTTTTAACACTATGTACATACAAGTGTTCCAACCATAGTTAATTTCTAGTCTTTGACAGAGACTGAGATCGATGTTTCATGATGGTAGATGAGTCATGGTTGCAACCAATTTTAAGCCACCAACCAGCTTTTTTCTACAAAGGGTACAACTACTTTCGGTAAGTTAACTGTAAATTTAAAACTACTTAACCTAACTATATATACATTCACAAAATCTTAGACCTATGTCATTAAGTACTCCAAAACTATCATGATCACTTCACCAACACCTAGTTTTCCCTTTCAAAGCCCCATGCACAAATATGAAGACGAGGAACCACTAGCTTTAACCTTTGGAATAGGGCAATCTCGAGATATAGATCGTTGGCATAGTAGAAGAGAGTTTCTCAAGAGCTACAATCTCTCGAATGGGCGCTCAAGTGTAAAGGAAAAGATGAAAAGGTCTGTTAGAAAGATCGGTCTTAGGGTTTATAGGTTGACATGGACTTGGACATGGCCAACTGTGTTCGTACTAAGATGTTTTGTGCCACTTCCTTCCATTAAAGAAAAAGTTGTTAGCCAAGATCAGATACATGGCGAGCATGATGTATTTCTTGAACATTTATCGGATGGCTATTTGCATCGTAAGAGTTTAAGGGCTTCTCGATAAATTGATTCAGTGTTCAATGAGAAAAGAAAGCTTCGGAGTCTTTTAGTATTTGAGATTTATGTTACTTCCTGTGTGATTATATCGACTGTAAGTTTAAACTATATACAACTATATTATATCGACTGTAAGTTTAAACTATATACAACTATATTGTCAATGACATATTGTAGTCTTTTACTAGACATCACAATTTTAATGACTAGACTTTTGGGTCATTTTTTTAAATTGTTGAATTATGATATCTGTTGGTTTCTCTGTTACTTCCCAGTTGGGTGTAGATAATGTTACCGGATATCATTTGAAATCGTGTAGTCACTTTCCAATAGAAATTATTCAAACCTAATGTCTGAATTACACGAATATCTCTATGAGCTAGAACTATTCACTTGCGAGTGCATTTCCATGCAAATGTTCGTTCCTATTTATAGGAAATACTCAAGGACCAATAATAGAATTATGATAATTAACTGGCCCATTAATTACTCATAATATTCCTTCATTATAAGAAATAGTGGTTAAATGACCGTTAATCATAGCCATTAAGTTGCAGTTATAACCGCTTTTGAATAGTTCAAAGCAGTTACAATCGAAGTTTGAATTCGTCCAGTGAGTTATACTCATTGACGAGCTTGTCCCTGGTTAGGTAGCTCCCTTAGAGTTCTCATTGAGAGGTTCACCCACTGATGATATGAATCCTCATAGAGTTCTTAAAACACACTGATGACATGATGAATACCATTCAAAGTCACACTCCCGGAGGAGTAGACACCCTGAACTTCATCAGCTACTGAATCAAACTTTCCCACTATTAGAGTCAGGGTGATCAGAGACCTAATGGGTGTACACTCCGTACCTCCTAACTCATTTTCAGGTGTGATCAGAGACCCTGAATTAAACTAAATTTCCAACAATCCTCCCCAATTTAGTACAATTCCTTATCATGAAAATAAACATAAAACAAAAGCAGTGAATAAATGAAAATATCTTGAAGATTGAATTTCCATTTAAGTACATTACACGTTCAAACATTCGAGAATCAGGGTGTTTCAAGAATTGAACCCTTCAACCCATTTGAATACCTGAATATAACATAGACACAAGTTTTCAAACACTCAAACGCTCATGACACTATACAAGCCATATGTCCGTATCCAATTCATAAATATTATAAGAAAGAAATGTCCAAATCTCCCTGAAGCGGCAAAACCTCAACATTCACGTAGGCAGTTCCTTTTTATTCATGCTCCTGCCAAGCACTTTTTCAAAGAATTCAACCATTAAGAAATAAAGACTTCATCATCTTTTTTAACAGATTCCGAGCACAAAAGCCTCTAATAATTAAGCTTTCCCTATTGAATTCAGCTCCAAAGTTTCCTTCGGTAGAATTGGGCGTCTGAATGCTCATCGACTATGGTTGACTTTAAACCCATCCCTTTAGCAGACTTTAGAACCAAATATCTAGCCAAACCCTTCATCAAGTGATCAGCTAAATTTTATTGAGACCTAACAAACTCTATAGATACAACCCCATTCATGATAAGCTTACGAATCATGCTATGCCTGACACCTAAGTGTCTAGACTTCCTATTGTACATCTGGCTATGAGCCTTTGCCAATGTAGCTGCACTATCACATCTGATAGAAACAAGCGCTATAGGTTTGGCCATAATGAAATCTTAAGAATCAAGTTTTTCAATCATTCAGCCTCTTTACTAGTAGTTGCTAGAGCCAAAACCTCTGATTCCATTATTGAACTGATGATGCAAGCTTATTTCTTGGATGCCAAGAAATTGCACCTCTACCAAGCAAAAATACCCAACCACTGGTGGACGAATTGTCTTCAGTGTTACTGATCCAACTTGCATAAGTGTATCCTTCTTTCACCGAAGGATAATCAGTATATGAGAGACTATAATCCATAGTTCTCTTCAGATACTTCAGTACCCTCTAAACTGCTTGCCAGTGATGAGCACTAGGATTACTAGTGTACCTGCTCAGTTTGCCCACTGCAAAATAAATATCAGGTCTGGTACAAGTTATGGCATACATCAGGCAACCAATTACGCTAGAATATTCAAGTTGAGATAAAGCCTGCTTATTATAAGACTTCAGTTTCTCACTTGTATCCATAGGATTACTCACAGGAGTACAATCAAAGTAATTGAATTTCCTCAACACTTTCTTGATATGTGCTAAAACACATATAATTTCTTTATCAAATCAGACCAAAAATAACCAAGAAAGAGCCGTTTATTGCTAATATTTGATGGTTTCTTGAGTTTGTGCTTGTGCAGGTACGGATATGTCAAAACACGCAAAAGAAAGCCAAAATCAGACAAAAACCCGAGCACGAGAGATGAAGAGTGCTAAAGCTGAGCCAGAAGGTCAAAATTGTGCATCTGTGAAGATTTTTATGCTCAGAGGATGATGTTTGAAAGATACAATCAAGTTTGCAGAATTGTCAGAAATAGTCCCTGAACTTTCAGTTATTGGCAGAATATACCCTCAAGTTTCAGAAATGGCAAGAATGGCCCTTGGATTATTTTTAGATTGGCAAAGATAGTCCTTGATGACATTTCCAGAATATACATGATTGGTCCCTGAATTTTTAGCAAGTACAAGTTTGGTCCTTATGATTAGCCTTGGATCCATTTCATATCCTTAAGTCCAAATTCATTCCTTTATACCTTGGCCCAATACACTACCAAGCCCAATATAAATCCAAACACCATACCCGGTCTATCTCATACCCGTTTCCCACTTTTACCCGTATTTTACCCAGGTCAACTGCTCCAGCATCCGGTCAACGAGTCAAAACTGAAATATATTAAATAAACCTTAGGCGCCAAAATTTCTTCCCCAAATCCAATATACCCAGCACACCTAAGAACCCTAAAACACCCCTTGCCCCAATTGACCAAATTCACTACAATTAAGGGTACTTTCGTACAATTACCTGACACACTGACACACGGAATGCCAGCGTGGAAATCCGTGTGTCATTCCTTGCAATCCCTTGATTCCTATTGGCTGGAGATACGTGGTGTAAGTAATCCAAGGGTCAAGATAAGATGGGATTTGATCAATGGTGATAAACGACTCAAAAGAAGCACAAATTACAACTTCTGGATCCTTCCTTGGCCTCAAGCTCAAGTATAAAAAGACCTCTTCATTCACGTTGGAAGACACCTTTCATTTTTCTTTATTCAGTAGCTTAAATTGTATTTTCTATTCAGTTTTTAATTCAGTTTTAAATTCCAGCTTTTGTAATTCCTTACTTGTACTCAACTTTTATATTTTAATAAAATTCAGTTTTAGCTTATTATCATTGTTCAAGTTTTAATGTTTTCAATTCAGTTTAGTACTTATGTTTGATTCATATTATTGCTCTTAAAATTTATTTGCAGCTTATTCTCATCAATAAACCAAAAAAAAAAATAATAATAAAAAAAATCAGAAAAAATAGTTGAAAAATAAAAAAATACTTTCAATCTATCTCTAAGCTTGTAAAAAGCTATTGCTACTGTTCTATTTAGCTCATTTAAGCTTTTAATAGCTTATTGTGAGTTTTCTCTTGTTTCAATCATTAAATTCACTCAAAAACCAAATTCAGTCAATAAAAAAATCAACAGTGCATAATTGGAGTGGTAATGGATCTGGTTTGCTGAAATGGATATGGAAATGGGTTGAATCAGAATTAGTTTGGGTTAAGAATAGGATTAGAATAGTTGTTCATGATCTCAGTTACAAGCCATAGTGGCTAGGACCACATGTAAGTTCATTTCTCAATTGAATTGTTGCATAATCTGTTTCTGTTGTGCTTAATTGTTGTTTCTGCAATTTTTAGTTCTTATTCAGTAGCTAGAATATAGTTTTTTACTATCATTGACTAGATTAGAGTATAGGCTAGAATAAGTTGCATAATAGCTTGAGTTAGGACTGTTTGGATCAGTGGATAAGTCTGAGATAGACGTTCAAGCAGAAGTAGATTTAGGTTGCATTAGTTTGATTTAGCATCACTTAGTCAATTTCAGTCACTCATTTGCACATTAAATCAGCTAAAAGTCAAAATTGCATTTTAACAAATTTAATTTCATATTTAGTTTGAATCAGTTGTTAAAATTAAGCATATAGGTGTAGAATTTAATAACCTAGCTTGCATCAGTAATTTTTCATCATAAAACATCTATTTGAGTTCACAAATTACTCTCAAAATTCATCTTGGTCAAAATTGCAAATCTGATTAAAAAAGTCAAAAGTGAAGAAAGTGGTTTTTGCAAAACTTTGTTGAATTTTCACGGATTCATTTTTGGTTCAAATTAAGTGATATTTTGGGAGTTTATAGTTCAGTTGGTCAAGTGTTGAAAACAGATTTTGTGAAAATTTTGGAAGCTTTTATAAGGTCTAAATCAGCTGCTTCATAAGCTTGTTTTTCCCCTGTTCACAATCAGCATTTATTGATTGTGAACAGGCCAACTTGCAGGCCTTGCACAGGGCTCATTCTAGATAGTTAGGGCCTGAAATTTGGTTTAACTGTTCTTTGCTAGGTCCTTTAGAGGATCTGATATCTGGTGTTGAGTTCCAAGTAGGATAGATAGCTTATTTTTAAGCTTGAATTGAGCACCTCAGGACTGATTTGCACTTATTTGATTTGGCACTCATAAGCTTGTTGCTTGATATTCTGTGGTATAGCTCAGTTGTTTTAAGTTGATTTCACTCAGTTTTAGCTTAATTTAGATCCTAGTAGCTTCTGGTTTTTAATTATAGCTTGTAGCTTATTTTAAGTAGCTTATAATTAAGCAGTTTCACTATAGCTCTCATTTCCAGTGTTCCAAAATATATTTTATCATTTTTCCTAGATTTCTAATAATATTTTAGAATTTTCCTGAATTTTTCATAATTTTTCATCACTGTTTGCTATTTTTCTTATTTTAAATTAGTTTTTAAGACTTTCTAATTCCCTTTTCATACAATTAATTCAGAAAAGCTTCAAAAAAATAATTTTTCAATTTTCCTAGATTAATAAAATTATAAAAAGCAAAAAAAATAATTTTTCCAGATTTTTCCTAGTTTAATTTATAATTTTAGCATTTAAATTAGTTTAAAATAAATTTTTAATTCAAATAAATTCAAGAAAAATCCTAAAAATTAGTTTTAATTCTTAGTTAAGTTTCAAATTGCATTTTTAGTTTAAAAGTAATTTTAGATCATTTTTAGGACTTAGAATAGACGTAGTTGCATTTTATTTTCGTTTCGTTTATTACATTTTAGTTAATTCTCGTATTTATGATTCCCCGTAGTGTAATTTCCCTTTAATTGCTTTCCCATTTCCCGTAGTTTAGATAAAATCAAAAATCCAAAACATCGAGCATTTTAATAACGAACCAATAACGACGTTGCCCATTCACACCTCGTTGGGACACGACTCGGATTTCCTAATCCGTATCACTATCACTCACGGGATTTGATTCATTATCCTTTTTCCTAAAGGGATTTTAAGTCATTCCTTGTGGTTATTTTTGATATCGATATTGTGGTTTTATCCATACACACATACCCCTAAGCCTACTACATACGAATCAAATTTTGGCGCCGCTGCCGGGGAGGTTGTGTCGCGACAATATCGTTAACGGTTTGACGATTAGTGACTCGAGATCCTTCCTTCGTGAAGTTACTATTTTTTATAAAAATAAAAAAGTAAAAAATATTTTCCTTTTTCTTTTGTATATATATATATCATATTAAAAATACAAAAAGATTTTCCCTTTTGTTTTTGAGCTAAAATAGAATACATCAATTATATAACATTCTCAACGGAGGTGTTATCATTAGTAAGTTCTCGAACCAAAGATCAAAAACTTGCCTTTGTGTCGCTTGTGAGTCGATTTATTTCTATCGGATAAACAAACTGTGTGGTGGGTATAAGGACGGCCTGACATTAAATTGCGGCTGAAAAGAAGCGGGTTTTTAATAAGCTTCGCACTGACCTAAATAGCTTCTCCGCTCGCTTGTGCGTTTGTCTTATAGAAGTGATTTATTCACTTAGGATTATTGGTTAAGTTCACTGTTGTTTTCGAATACCGTTCTCTTTTAATTGCCTTGGTTTTTGAAAGTGCATGCGCACTCGTTCTAATAACTACAGACCGATACGTGAAGCCGCTACAATTCCAAGAAGGCGAAATAGACGTGCTCCATTAGTCGAACCCGAGATTCGAACTAATCAGACTCCGCCCATCGTCGAAATGGCGGAGGACAACCGATCTATTCTAGAGCAACTACAAGCACCCACCGAGGGTTATGGAAAAGCCATCGTCGTCCCGGCAATCGTTGCCGATAACTTTGAGCTTAAACACGGATTGATAAATTTGGTTTCGTCGAGCCAATTTTACGGATTTGAGAGGGACGATCCTCACTCTCATATCCGATGGTTTAACAAGCTCACGTCTACGATCAAGTACCGTAACGTTCCGGAAGAGGCTATCAAGCTACTACTCTTTCCGTTTTCACTCGAGGGCCGCCGGATTTGGCTCAAAAACTACCCCTCGATCGATAACCACATGGGAGAATTTAGTGTCAAAATTCGTGAACGAATTCTTCCCACCGTCTAAAACAACAAGCTTAAAAAATAAAATAACAAAATTCACACAAAGATTTGATGAATCATTTAGTGAGGCATGGGACCGTTTTAAAGATTTGCTTAGGCAATGTCCCCATCATGGTTTTTCTGAGTTGCACCAACTTGATACATTTTATAACGGTTTGAATGAGACTGATCAAGACTCTCTTAATGCCGCCGCGGGTGGTAATTTGTTGACCCGATCAACGAGAGATGCCTTGTCGATTATTGAGAACAAATCTAAAGTTCGTACCTCACGTAGCAAATTGGTTGCTGCCCGAGTGAGTGTTACACCATCGTCCTCGTCTTACGAAAATACGTCTAGCACCGATGCTAAGATTGATAAGCTTACGGATATGATTCAGGCTTTGGTTAAGATTAAGACGGCTAAGATTAATTCTTTTCCACCCGCTCAAGTCAAAGCGGTGGAATCGACTTGTACTACTTGTGGTGGCCCGCATGCTTACTACAATTGTACCGCCACCGATGGAAATCCTTTCGAAGCTAATGTCGTAACCGGAGGTAACCATTACCGTCCTCAAGTTGAAACAAATCCTCGTGTTAGTAATCAAATGGGACCTCCGGGTTTTTCTCAATCGAACAATCAAACTCGTTTTAATCCGAATCAAGTTCGTGGACCAAATGTTCAAAACCAATTCAAAGCCCCACCAAATCAATACCCGAATCAAGGAGTCAACTACAATCAAGGATATCAAGCTTCAAGCTATCAAGCTCCACCTTTGCCCTCTAATGAATTCTCGAATTACGTTCAGAACAATAATGCTACCATCCAAACCATGAAAACCCAAATTTCAAGTTTGAGAAATGAATTCCAATCTTCATTAACTAGACAAAGCAATGAGTTTAGGAACGAAATTCGACTTCAGAACAACAAGATGGATGCTTCGCAGAATAAACTTGAGAATATGTTGAACGTTGTTTTGTGTCAAATGAGTCAACCCTCGGGTTCCGGTTCTCTCCCAAGTAACACAATTCCAAACCCAAAGGGAGAAATGAAATCCGTTACCATTCGAGATGATGGGCCCTCGATGACTACTTCCTCTCCGGTGAGGAGTGTAGCACGAGAGACCGAGGTGACAAAGGACCCGGTAAATCCTCTTGATAATGGAAAAGCCAAATACGTCCAACCTCTGGTTGCCCAAGTTCCTTCTATCTCTGTCAAAATGCCAAGTTCTAACCTTACACCGTGCAAATCGATTCAATCACGGTTCGACAAAATGAAAGTTGTTTCCGGAACCAAATTCAAACTTACGACTGATATGATTAAAGCCGCTGACATGATTTATGAAAAGAAATTGGAACAAATTTCAAAGATTTTACTTGAGCCTACACCGTCTAATTCTTCCTCGAACCAAGCTCCCGAGAAGCTTGGTGATCCCGGGAAATTTCTCCTTCCTTGCTCTTTGAATGATATTGAGGAATATAATGCCTTAACCGATTCAGGTGCAAGCATAAGTCTCATGCCTCTTGCGATATATCATGAGCTTGGATTGAAGACTCTTATACCGACTAGTATGACTATCGAATTAGCTAATCGAACAATTGCTCACACGGTTGGTGTAGTAAACGATGTTATGGTACGAGTGGATAAATTCTATTTTCCCATGGATTTCGCCGTAGTTGATATAGAGGTCGACGCCCGAGTCCCTCTCACTTTAGGAAGACCATTCTTGAGAACCGTGAAAGTCCTTGTGGGTCATTACCAAGGAACGTTAACGATCAGAAAAGGAAATGAAAAAATTGTGTTTTATGCCGAACAAACGTCAAAACCTCCACCCGATGATCATTCTATTCATAGCATCGGTGTGATTGATTTCTCTGAAGAAAGTGGCGATCCCATTTTACCATTTAATCCGATAATGACCGACTCTTTCCCGTCTCTCACTACGGAAAGTGACCCCATTTGGGAAGAGATCGAGGCCTTTCTTAATGATGATTCAGTTCCCGTTGAGATTGATGATACTATTTTTGACCCGGAGGGGGACATTCGTTTACTTGAAAATTTGTTATATAATGAGCCGTCTTCTTATCCCCCTCCGGATGATCCGAATGATGTGAAGAAAGTTGAGCCTAAAACGTCTCGAATTGATCTTTCAAGGTTTACGATCAAGAGTATGTCGACAATACAAGCTGAACGGAAAAAGAAACAAGAAAAGGAGTCTACAACGGTAGTGGTGGAAAATGCTAGCTCTAAGAGCACACCACTTGTCCCACCTCCGATTTCTAAGAAAATCGGCCTTCCTTTGAGTGGCAATCCCACTCCTTCTTCTGAAATCATGGAACCTTCTTTTGAGACATCTTTCGATCCAGAATCTTTTAAAACATTCACGAATCCCTTGTTTGAATTCGATTCTGAATATACTCAAATTTTTGAAAATCAACTCTTTGACGAAGAAAGCGAGGAGTTCACCGATGAACTTGCTCCTACCGACTCAATTCTTTCTGAGGATGAAGAAGAATACGATGATCCGTTTTTTCCGAAGAAAGATAAGGAAGTGAAGATTTCGACAGATGAACTTGTTGATCCTGAGGTCGAATATTATTTTTTATCCGAAAGTGATTCCTCTCCTCGTGAGGATTTGCACGTAGATGATACTTTGATTTCGTTCCTCTCCGAGGACAAGATTTTTAACCCTGGGATACTCATCGGAGAGGACATTCATATCACAAAAGTTTTTCGGAAAAAGGATCCTCTCTTGGATGCCTTCGTTGAGGAACCTTTGAGTAACACCTTTCTATACCATGAGCTCCCGACTTCTTTGGAGTATTCTCTTATCGATCCTTCATCCCTTCGTCCGCCCGCAAAACCGCCGGATGATGGATCCTTCTTTCTTGACATACCTTATGTGAGTTTGGGAGGAGTTATCCCGTATGTGCTGGAGCCCGACATTTTCTTTCCCTCCCAACCCACCCATTCTCTTTCCCTCCGGAGTGAGGATACCATCTTTGACCCGGGTATCCCTTCCGCTTGCTTCCCCAAGGACAAATGAATTCGGGGACGAGTCAGGCTAGCGACTCGGTGATAAAAAACAGTAGCGCTTCGTGGGAGGCACCCCATGCTTATCTCTATCTTCTTTCTATTTTCTCTAATAAGTGACGTGAAGGGGTTAGCCTCTTCGATTTCTCGTGTTTGGTTGTTTGTGATGTTTTTGTCTAGGATTTTCCCGATATGAAGACTCTCGTGCTCGAAGTTTGTCTTTTCTCCACTCGAGTTTCATGATCGATGCTGCTGGAAATCCGATATCCAAAATCTTATCGACTAACGTTTATCTTCTAGCATATTTAATAAACGGCTTTTAGATTTTTATTGATACCCTTGCCTTTAAACATTGAGGACAATGTTTCGTTTTAGTCTGGGGTAGGGTAATCTTCGATTTGATTTGACCGCACTTGCTTATTTTTTGTCGTATACTCTCGCAACCCCGTTTTTCCTTAAAAAGTGAAAAAAAAATTTGTGCAAAAATGAGAAAATTTAAAATTTTTGTAAGCTTTTGCTAGTTTTATGATTGAAAAGTCTTTGCGAGTTTCTTAGAAGTTACTTTAAATATGCGTTTTTCTTGAAATAGTCTTTGCTAATTGCTTAGACAAGAGGCTATAAAATACGATTTTAGCTCACAAGGCCAAGAATTTGCAAGTCTCCCTAAGTGATTTTAAATATGCGAAGCTTAAACAAGAATTTGCTAGTTTCTAATAAGTGACTTTAAAAATGCGAGACTTGAGATTATTTAACGACACATTCGCTAAGTTAATATATGTTTTGACACCTTGTTGACTTTCCGCTGGTGAGAGTAGGAATAGAATTCTGACTTGACCGGGCGTGTTGAGCCCTAGCTTGTTCCCTTAACCATAGATAATTTAATTATCTGCTAAGCATCCGCGGATCTCATTATTTGGGATTTTAAATTTGCGGAGATCGAGGAATGATAGAGTTACTTATGAGGTTAGATGCTAAGCGTGGAGTAGATGGTTCTCTTTAGAGCCCATCGAAGGTACTTATGGCTTTTTGTTCCCACAAAATTATTTCACCCCATATCTGTGAATAAATAATTAGAGATGTTGAGTTTTCGACGATAGTTAGTTCTTTATCTTCTTTAGAGAATCTTTGCCCATGAGAGTTGGGTACACATCAAGGTACTGTCAGTGTTGCGGTGTAATAGACAACTGATTCCTGATAGTTTGCTGCTATTGTTTCTATTGTTATAAAAGTCATAGGATTCGAAGTTTGGCACAAAAATTAACATGAAATAAAGCCCAAATGTATTAAAGTTGAAAAATCCAAAGCCATAAAAGTTTTCTATGTCCGACGGTACCCCCGTTGTCATGGACTTCTAAAAAGGTTGAGGAAAATCCAAAGTCATAATAAGACTTCTGATAAAACGGTAATCCCGTTGAGTTAGTGGTTGAAAAGACCAAGGGCCCTAAATTGCAAAAATGCAAATGTGCTGAAATAAGTGTTAAGCCAAACTTTGAATCCGGGAGATATCTTCCTAAATCATGTTAAATTAGGACCTTGATGTGGACCTCATTCTTGTGTGCAATGGTTTTCGAGGGAAGGTGGATAACTAATTAGCGACTTAGCTTTGTATCTTTATCGGAATAAAAATTATCGAAACGAGAAACTTGAAGAAATTCATTTCTCACCAAAAATAAAAAAATCTAGAGGCAATTAGGAAATTGGGAGCAAAAGGTAATTACACAAGTAACTTCCATGGGTAGTGTTAGCATCTAGAATCATATTTAACAATGATTTCGATTTTACGCTTAGTTTGGGGACTTGTGAAAAATCAGGGACGATGTATTCTATCCGTATGGTCACTTCACGTTGTGTTGTGTTTCCTATTCCGTGATCCTAACGTGTCGTTTGAAAAATGTTGGAGTTATTGATCGACATGAAAGTTCAACAAACCGTCACTCATAATCGGAATGTGCTTAATCGTAATATCTATATGTGAAATAAAAGGTAAACGGGGCGCTTTTAGGATTAAGGGTTCTTAATCTCTTTTGAGGAATCTTTGCTACTTCTTCATAGGTTTAGTAGAAAGAGATTGAAATCCTTGGTTTTAGAAGCGTGAGTTGATTGCATTGCGTGGGGACACGACAATGGTCTCGTTTGGGGTATTTTGATATGTGCTAAAACACATATAATTTCTTTATCAAATCAGACCCAAAATAACCAAGAAAGAGCCGTTTATTGCTAATATTTGATGGTTTCTTGAGTTTGTGCTTGTGCAGGTACGGATATGTCAAAACACGCAAAAGAAAGCCAAAATCAGACAAAAACCCAAGCACGAGAGATGAAGAGTGCTAAAGCTGAGCCAGAAGGTCAAAATTGTGCATCTGTGAAGATTTTTATGCTCAGAGGATGATGTTTGAAAGATACAATCAAGTTTGCAGAATTGTCAGAAATAGTCCCTGAACTTTCAGTTATTGGCAGAATATACCCTCAAGTTTTAGAAATGGCAAGAATGGCCCTTAGATTATTTGTAGATTGGCAAAGATAGTCCTTGATGACATTTCCAGAATATACATGATTGGTCCCTGAATTTTTAGCAAGTACAAGTTTGGTCCTTATGATTAGCCTTGGATCCATTTCATATCCTTAAGTCCAAATTCATTCCTTTATACCTTGGCCCAATACACTACCAAGCCCAATATAAATCCAAACACCATACCCGGTCTATCTCATACCCGTTTCCCACTTTTACCCGTATTTTACCCAGGTCAACTGCTCCAGCATCCGGTCAACGAGTCAAAACTGAAATATATTAAATAAACCTTAGGCGCCAAAATTTCTTCCCCAAATCCAATATACCCAGCACACCTAAGAACCCTAAAACACCCCTTGCCCCAATTGACCAAATTCACTACAATTAAGGGTACTTTCGTACTATTACCTGACACACTGACACACGGAATGCCAGCGTGGCAATCCGTGTGTCATTCCATGCAATCCCTTGATTCCTATTGGCTGGAGATACGTGGTGTAAGTAATCCAAGGGTCAAGATAAGATGGGATTTGATCAATGGTGATAAACGACTCAAAAGAAGCACAAATTACAACTTCTGGATCCTTCCTTGGCCTCAAGCTCAAGTATAAAAAGACCTCTTCATTCACGTTGGAAGACACCTTTCATTTTTCTTTATTCAGTAGCTTAAATTGTATTTTCTATTCAGTTTTTAATTCAGTTTTAAATTCCAGCTTTTGTAATTCCTTACTTGTACTCAACTTTTATATTTTAATAAAATTCAGTTTTAGCTTATTATCATTGTTCAAGTTTTAATGTTTTCAATTCAGTTTAGTACTTATGTTTGATTCATATTATTGCTCTTAAAATTTATTTGCAGCTTATTCTCATCAATAAACCAAAAAAAAAATAAAAAATAAAAAAAATCAGAAAAAATAGTTGAAAAATAAAAAAATACTTTCAATCTATCTCTAAGCTTGTAAAAAGCTATTGCTACTGTTCTATTTAGCTCATTTAAGCTTTTAATAGCTTATTGTGAGTTTTCTCTTGTTTCAATCATTAAATTCACTCAAAAACCAAATTCAGTCAATAAAAAAATCAACAGTGCAGAATTGGAGTGGTAATGGATCTGGTTTGCTGAAATGGATATGGAAATGGGTTGAATTAGAATTAGTTTGGGTTAAGAATAGGATTAGAATAGTTGTTCATGATCTCAGTTACAAGCCATAGTGGCTAGGACCACATGTAAGTTCATTTCTCAATTGAATTGTTGCATAATCTGTTTCTGTTGTGCTTAATTGTTGTTTCTGCTATTTTTAGTTCTTATTCAGTAGCTAGAATATAGTTTTTTACTATCATTGACTAGATTAGAGTATAGGCTAGAATAAGTTGCATAATAGCTTGTGTTAGGACTGTTTGGATCAGTGGATAAGTCTGAGATAGAGGTTCAAGCAGAAATAGATTTAGGTTGCATTAGTTTGATTTAGCATCACTTAGTCAATTTCAGTCACTCATTTGCACATTAAATCAGCTAAAAGTCAAAATTGCATTTTAACAGATTTAATTTCATATTTAGTTGGAATCAGTTGTTAAAATTAAGCATATAGGTGTAGAATTTAATAACCTAGCTTGCATCAGTAATTTTTCATCATAAAACATCTATTTGAGTTCACAAATTACTCTCAAAATTCATCTTGGTCAAAATTGCAAATCCGATTAAAAAAGTCAAAAGTGAAGAAAGTGGTTTTTGCAAAACTTTGTTGAATTTTCACGGATTCATTTTTGGTTCAAATTAAGTGATATTTTGGGAGTTTATAGTTCAGTTGGTCAAGTATTGAAAACAGAATTTTGTGAAATTTTTGGAAGCTTTTATAAGGTCTAAATCAGTTGCTTCATAAGCTTGTTTTTCCCCTGTTCACAATCAGCATTTATTGATTGTGAACAGGCCAACTTGCAGGCCTTGCACAGGGCTCATTCTAGATAGTTAGAGCCTGAAATTTGGTTTAACTGTTCTTTGCTAGGTCCTTTAGAGGATCTGATATCTGGTGTTGAGTTCCAAGTAGGATAGATAGCTTATTTTTAAGCTTGAATTGAGCACCTCAGGACTGATTTGCACTTATTTGATTTGGCACTCATAAGCTTGTTGCTTGATATTCTGTGGTATAGCTCAGTTGTTTTAAGTTGATTTCACTCAGTTTTAGCTTAATTTAGATCCTAGTAGCTTATGGTTTTTAATTATAGCTTGTAGCTTATTTTAAGTAGCTTATAATTAAGCAGTTTCACTATAGCTCTCATTTCCAGTGTTCCAAAATATATTTTATCATTTTTCCTAGATTTTTAATAATATTTTAGAATTTTCCTGAATTTTTCATAATTTTTCATCACTGTTTGCTATTTTTCTTATTTTAAATTAGTTTTTTAGACTTTCTAATTCCCTTTTCATACAATTAATTCAGAAAAGCTTCAAAAAAATAATTTTTCAATTTTCCTAGATTAAGAAAATTATAAAAAGCAAAAAAAATAATTTTTCCAGATTTTTCCTAGTTTAATTTATAATTTTAGCATTTAAATTAGTTTAAAATAAATTTTTAATTCAAATAAATTCAAGAAAAATCCTAAAAATTAGTTTTAATTTTTAGTTAAGTTTCAAATTGCATTTTTAGTTTAAAAGTAATTTTAGATCATTTTTAGGACTTAGATTAGACGTAGTTGCATTTTATTTTTCGTTTCGTTTATTACGTTTTAGTTAATTCTCGTATTTAGGATTCCCCGTAGTGTAATTTCCCTTTAATTGCTTTCCCATTTCCCGTAGTTTAGATAAAATCAAAAATCTAAAACATCGAGCATTTTAATAACGAACCAATAACGACGTTGCCCATTCACACCTCGTTGGGACACGACTCGGATTTCCTAATCCGTATCACTATCACTCACGGGATTTGATTCATTATCCTTTTTCCTAAAGGGATTTTAAGTCATTCCTTGTGGTTATTTTTGATATCGATATTGTGGTTTTATCCATACACACATACCCCTAAGCCTACTACTACGAATCAAATTTTGGCTGCCGGGGAGGTTGTGTCGCGACAATATCGTTAACGGTTTGACGATTAGTGACTCGAGATCCTTCCTTCGTGAAGTTACTATTTTTTTATAAAAATAAAAAAAGTAAAAAAATATTTTCCTTTTTCTTTTGTATATATATATATCATATTAAAAATACAAAAAGATTTTCCCTTTTGTTTTTGAGCTAAAATAGAATACATCAATTATATAACATTCTCAACGGAGGTGTTATCATTAGTAAGTTCCCGAACCAAAGATCAAAAACTTGCCTTTGTGTTGCTTGTGAGTCGATTTATTTCTATCGGATAAACAAACTGTGTGGTGGGTATAAGGACGGCCTGACATTAAATTGCGGCTGAAAAGAAGCGGGTTTTTAATAAGCTTCGCGCTGACCTAAATAGCTTCTCCGCTCGCTTGTGCGTTTGTCTTATAGAAGTGATTTATTCACTTGGGATTATTGGTTAAGTTCACTGTTGTTTTCTAATACCGTTCTCTTTTAATTGCTTTGGTTTTTGAAAGTGCATGCGCACTCGTTCTAATAACTACAGACCGATACGTGAAGCCGCTACAATTCCAAGAAGGCGAAATAGACGTGCTCCATTAGTCGAACCCGAGATTCGAACTACTCCGCCCATCGTCGAAATGGCGGAGGACAACCGATCTATTCTAGAGCAACTACAAGCACCCACCGAGGGTTATGGAGAAGCCATCGTCGTCCCGGGAATCGTTGCCGATAACTTTGAGCTTAAACACGGATTGATAAATTTGGTTTCGTCGAGCCAATTTTACGGATTTGAGAGGGACGATCCTCACTCTCATATCCAACGGTTTAACAAGCTCACGTCTACGATCAAGTACCGTAACGTTCCGGAAGAGGCTATCAAGCTACTACTCTTCCCGTTTTCACTCGAGGGGGCCGCCCGGATTTGGCTCGAAAAACTACCCCCTCGATCGATAACCACATGGGAGAATTTAGTGTCAAAATTCGTGAACGAATTCTTCCCACCGTCTAAAACAACAAGCTTAAAAAATGAAATAACAAAATTCACACAAAGATTTGATGAATCATTTAGTGAGGCATGGGACCGTTTTAAAGATTTGCTTAGGCAATGTCCCCATCATGGTTTTTCTGAGTTGCACCAACTTGACATATTATAACGGTTTGAATGAGACTGATCAAGACTCTCTTAATGCCGCCGCGGGTGGTAATTTGTTGACCCGATCAACGCGAGATGCCTTGTCGATTATTGAGAACAAATCTAAAGTTCGTACCTCACGTAGCAAATTGGTTGCTGCCCGAGTGAGTGTTACACCATCGTCCTCGTCTTACAAAAATACGTCTAGCACCGATGCTAAGATTGATAAGCTTACGGATATGATTCAGGCTTTGGTTAAGATTAAGACGGCTAAGATTAATTCTTCTCCACCCGCTCAAGTCAAAGCGGTGGAATCGACTTGTACTACTTGTGGTGGCCCGCATGCTTACTACAATTGTACCGCCACCGATGGAAATCCTTTCGAAGCTAATGTCGTAACCGGAGGTAACCATTACCGTCCTCAAGTTGAAACAAATCCTCGTGTTAGTAATCAAATGGGACCTCCGGGTTTTTCTCAATCGAACAATCAAACTCGTTTTAATCCGAATCAAGTTCGTGGACCAAATGTTCAAAACCAATTCAAAGCCCCACCAAATCAATACCCGAATCAAGGAGTCAACTACAATAAAGGATATCAAGCTTCAAGCTATCAAGCTCCACCTTTGCCCTCTAATGAATTCTCGAATTACGTTCAGAACAATAATGCTACCATCTAAACCATGAAAACCCAGATTTCAAGTTTGAGAAATGAATTCCAATCTTCATTAACTAGACAAAGCAATGAGTTTAGAAACGAAATTCGACTTCAGAACAACAAGATGGATGCTTCGCAGAATAAACTTGAGAATATGTTGAACGCTGTTTTGTGTCAAATGAGTCAACCCTCGGGTTCCGGTTCTCTCCCAAGTAACACAATTCCAAACCCGAAGGGAGAAATGAAATCCGTTACCATTCGAGATGATGGGCCCTCGATGACTACTTCCTCTCCGGTGAGGAGTGTAGCACGAGAGACCGAGGTGACAAAGGACCCGGTAAATCCTCTTGATAATGGAAAAGCCAAATACGTCCAACCTCTGGTTGCCCAAGTTCCTTCTATCTCTGTCAAAATGCCAAGTTCTAACCTTACACCGTGCAAATCGATTCAATCACGGTTCGACAAAATGAAAGTTGTTTCCGGAACCAAATTCAAACTTACGACTGATATGATTAAAGCCGCTGACATGATTTATGAAAAGAAATTGGAACAAATTTCAAAGATTTCACTTGAGCCTACACCGTCTAATTCTTCCTCGAACCAAGCTCCCGAGAAGCTTGGTGATCCCGGTAAATTTCTCCTTCCTTGCTCTTTGAATGATATTGAGGAATATAATGCCTTAACCGATTCAGGTGCAAGCATAAGTCTCATGCCTCTTGCGATATATCATGAGCTTGGATTGAAGACTCTTATACCGACTAGTATGACTATCGAATTAGCTAATCGAACAATTGCTCACACGGTTGGTGTAGTAAACGATGTTATGGTACGAGTGGATAAATTCCATTTTCTCGTGGATTTCGCCGTAGTTGATATAGAGGTCGACGCCCGAGTCCCTCTCACTTTAGGAAGACCATTCTTGAGAACCGCAAAAGTCCTTGTGGATCATTACCAAGGAACGTTAACGATCAGAAAAGGAAATGAAAAAATTGTGTTTTATGCCGAACAAACGTCAAAACCTCCACCCGATGAATGTAGTTGGGTAAAACAAGTAATAGTGTTTTTTATGTTATAATAATGCATTTGTATAACAACTAGTGTTTACATATTGCGTAAATATATACATACTTAGTATATATTATAATGGGTAATAGAATGGGTAGAAGTCTAAGTATTTGACCCGTTGACTAAATACATTGAATGTAGTTGGGTAAAACCCAAAGTCCATGACCCATACCCATGGAGCATAGTCCATAACCCATGACCCATTGCATGACATCATACATAAGTCATAATGGGTATTATCCATGATCCATGGAGCTAACCCATAACCCATTGACTAGATACATTGTATCTACTTGGATACCCATGGTCCAAAGCCTAGGACCCATGACCCATAACCCATGACCCATGAGCCAAAACCCATGGGCAATGAGGAGCGTCTCACGGATCCCTAGTATTACACTAGACGGATCCCTCAAGCAAGGGATCCATGGAACAGTAGCATATTTTGTCTATAAATAGTGAGCCATTTCTTCATTGTAACTTACCCCTTTCACACATATTTTATCTTAGTGTTGTAAACTCTCTAACCTCAAATCCAAGTGATCTTTCTATGTAGTTTTGTGTTAGTGTGATTCTCTAGGTTCCTCTTAAAGGCGAGATCACCACCTCTTGAAGTCGAGCAAGCTCAAGTCCATGGGTTTCCTAGCTTCGTCATCATCAAGACTACTAATGATATCTTGTTGATAGTTCTTTTCTTTCTCATTAGAAGTTTAGTGTCGAAGACATAGGTGAAGGATGTCTAAAGGGTCAAGACGAAGACATTAGTGAAAAATTGTCAAAGAGTCATATTGAAGGCATTAGTGAAGGGTGCCGAGAGTCCGTGTTGAAGGCATTAGTGAAGGGTGCCTAGAAGTCAAGTCAAAAGGCATTAGTGAATGGTGCATAGAAGTCAAGTCAAAAGGCATTAGTGAAGGGTTCCTAGAAGTCGAGTCAAAGGCATTAGTGAAAGGTGCCTAAGGTGTGCATTCCTTTATAACAAGATTACCTTTCCTAAGAAGGTATCTTAATTATCATCTAGATCACAAAGGAACCGGAGTTGTCTATTGACATTCTTTTGTCAAAAGTAGAAGACACTCATAATTACATTAGAGGTATGACTTTCTAATCCTTTTTTAAATAACATTAGCTTAGAATAAGTATGCTTGCTTAGGAACTTATATGATTATATTTTCACATACTCATGTATTACATGTAGCTTCGTTAGAAAAATTTTCTTGCATACGTGTTACTTTTTCCATCTATAGTCTAGGTTTATAAACATGTGTTTTTATTTTTACTTAATCCAAAAATCAAATCTTTCTAATAATAAAACAAAACACAAATCTCAAAAATTCCTCCTTCCCCATAAAACCTTCCTCCGCTCGTCAACTCCATCAAACCCTCATTTTTCAAATCTTCCACTTTTAAAAATTACCTCTCATTCAAACTTCATCTTCCTTCTCATCTCATCTCATCTCAAATCAAAACCAAGGAAGAACTTTATCATCATGGTTTACATCGCCTTCGTGATCATCGCCTTGACACTCATCGCCCTCGTGTACCCCATGATCAACTTTTCTCATGGAGACATGTACTTTGTGTAGTTAATCTACATTGGTGTTATATATCCAATCCTTTGTATCGTTCTTTGCATTGAAATGAAATATTACTAATGTTTTAGTTTATCTAGTTTATTTTTCATAATGTGTTTGTCATTTCTTTTATTTTTTGTCTTTCGTACATTTGGTCTTGAGATACCTTAGAAATCTACAATGCATACTTAACTAAGTAAATATTGGCTAAAATACACTTCTTTTATAAACCTAAAAGATGCAAAAATCTAGTTTTCATCAAGATCATTTTTCTGTCACTACAGATCCACGGATCCCTATAGTTTAACTAGCCAGATCCCTCTTGGAAGGGAACCGTGAGAACCAAGGAACTGGGAAACAGATTCTCATGAAACATAAAAATCTTTTCATTATAAATAGAAAAAATCCCACTAGAATGTTAAGTACTAAGTAAGTTAATTATCAGTGTTAATAGAAATCTAGTAAAAACGTTAGGTGATCATCTTTTTGCTTTAATGCGTCTCATCACATTAACTTTTTACTTCCATAGGTCTTGTCATATCTCATGGGTATGAATTCGACTTTCAACTCTCTCATGTCTACAATCCTAATATCTCTCTTGAGCCCAACACACCTGGCAATCATGTCCGTAGGTTCAATAATCTCGAAACTCGTAACTTCCATGAAGGACGTATTGTCGATACACCTCTACTATACAAAGAAGGTATCAATACCTCTTTCCAATCCATAGGACTAGAAGGCCTTCTCGGAATTAACGAGAAAATCTGTCCACGGTTTGTATTGGAATTCTTCCGTCAAGTTGAACTTGTTCGTAACGAGGATCTATCTCTATCTCTTTGGTTTTGAATCAAAAACCAAAAGTTTGTCTTAACCCTTTGGCAATTTGCTCACATTCTCCGAATTCCAAATCATGGACAATGTGCCTTCACTGAAGATTGATCTCTTGACTCTCTCTTCAACCATCATGAAGAAAATAGTCCATATTGTTCCCACATACCTTCCCCTCAAGAATTAACTCGCATGTTATACAAACCTCGACCCTATTACTCTGATCCAAACATAATCTATACACGTGATATCCGAGATGAGTTTAAACCACTCGCAATCATCTTACGTGAAAATGTTTGGAGTCTTAGGGGAAATCGAGAAATCCTTCCCGCTTGTTGTGCTCACATAATGTATTGTTTGCTAACTCAACAACTATACAATCTCGCCTATTTCTTTGCAAGACGAATTGTAAACCTTCAAGGCAACAAGAACAAACTGATCCCTTATGGAATGTTCCTGACACGCCTTTATCATCATATCATGTACTTCCACCCTTAATTTCAAGGTCCGTTGTACGTACTCGTGAATAAGATGATGGAACCTCTAAACACATCTCACATCAAGTCTTTCTTCATCCCTGAATCGGAAAATACTCATCATCCATTTCACGATCCATCTAGCGAAAATGCTCAAGAAACTTAGTTTCCTTTCCAAATAGTCTCAATCCTTAGATTTCATCTTTTATCATTGTAATTTGATCTTTCTCATGAAATAAAACATTTAACGTTTGATGTTTCGCTTATATAGTTGTTCAAATTCCTTAGAAAACACTGGCTTTGAAGATACGATACCTTATGTAAAGTTTGCATACCTTCTGTGAAGGTACTGTTTAGCAGGAGATGGATCCCTCACTTTGGACTAGACGGGTCACTCCACTTAGGGAACCGTGGGATCCGGGCAAACAGAAATGCAATGTAGACCTCCACACATCAAACCAGCCCACTAGACCACTTCACACTAGCTAAACATAATGCTTTAGGAGCACATAAAGTCTCCCTCAAGCTCAGTAAGCTTCTCAGTCACTAATAGCTCATTTAGGATTACACTCAAGGTGCTTTTCGATTTATCATTTCACCAAAACTCATCATCCTTGCGCTCCTATACTCACACATCATTTATCACATGTCAAAACACCTAGTTTTATAATCCTCTCAATTTTAGCAAATTGATTTTAGTCATCCCTACCCCAAAATGGGTCAAAAACTAGTTTTTCAATTCTTATAATTTTTAAGGATTTTTTAAATTTTATACCAAGTTGCCATATGATCTCTAGGGTTATTTAACACCACTTGACACTCTCAAATCTTCTAGTGTCATCCTTGATCACCCATTGGTGCTCATAAAAACCTATTTTCCTTCCATGAAAGGCAATCATTAGCTAGCATCACTCATTACCCTTGATCATTTAAGTCACATTTCATTTAAAACACTTAAGAAGACTGAAACACTCAAGATGTATAGGTATTAGACCTTACAAACATCATTTTCCTCTTTTCTTGACCGCTAAGAGCCGGATCCCTCAGTGGAGGGAACCATGGGATCCGGGTGACAGATTTAGCTAAACTCTAGCTAAAACAATCATTTCAACCTCTCCTTGCTAACTTGAACACTTCATCTTGTTTTAATTAAACTCCTAGATCAGTGCAACTCTGAAATTGACTCTTGTGCATGCAAATCATCACATTCCAAAGGATCTTAGTGGCTTAAGTCTTGAATGCACTTTCCAAATCCTTCCATTTATAAACCATCTTGTTAAGATTCCTAAATTCATCATCTACATCCTCATTCTCAGCATTTAGAAACCTTTACAACACTAAGTTTTAATCATCTCGTCATGAGGAAAGCTCCTAGCGGTAACTCATCCACCAAAGGAACACCCAAGAAACTTGCTCGTGTTGTTCACGAAATTTCTTCAATCGAATCATCTCCCGTTAAATCCACAAATGCTAGGATCTCCCCTCCACCTATCAAACCAATCCCCAAAAGGATTGTTCCCACAAAACTACCAATGCCAAACACCACTATACCCCCTAAACCAAACACTCCTATTTCCAATAAACCATCACCCTTAGTGCCTAGAGCCATATCATTCACCACTCCACTCTCATCAACACACCTCTACAATCTAGAGGACTTGCCTCCTAGACCATCTCATCCTCCACCATTGCCAGCGTTCTCCTCAATGGAAAGAATAGCGCAACAAAATCAAGGTGTTGAATCAATACTAGCCCCATCATCTTTTTCTCCGTCACCCTCAAATAGTCCCTTTTGGATTATGAGGAATCATCAAAGTCAACTACCCGATCACATGGAAGTAGATACCTTTCTACCACCATCCTCATCACATATTCCACCACCACCACCTTTGGTTGAATCACCTCCATATATACCTCCACAAATTCCTCCTTCTTTTGTGGAATCTCAACCAAACCTTCCATCTCAAGCCATTACTTTTCTACCACCACCATTTCCGAGCCATGACAAAGATTGTTATCATTGTCAACATGTTGAAAGCTTGATACATGAAGTACGTGAAGATCAACGTTTCATGTTTCATCACCTCTTCTAACGTTTCGACGAGATCAACAAACCTAAACAACCTTGAGCTTAAGGACTCAAGTGGTGTCCTAGTCTTAAGCTTAACTTAGATAGTTTAAAAATCATATTTCATGTTTAAATCATTCTCTTAGTTTTGGAGATATGTAGATCATTTATCGTATTTTTTTATTGAATGAAATTACTTGTTATATGCCATATTTTCTTGAGAATATGTTTGGTGACTTATTACATATCTCATTTTTATGTTTACATCAATTGTTACATCACCATTGTTGTCTTAAACTTACAGACTGGCGGATCCCTCCGTTTAGCTCAGATGGATCCCTCAAAAGAGGGAACCGTGGGATCCGTGCAACAGAAGACTTGTTTATCACTAACTTAAGTCTTATTTGCAGGAAATTATGCATTATATACTTGTTTTCTAACCTTCGTTTTGTAGATTTTCAATATACACATGATGATTTTGACACCCTTAGCTAAGAGGAGTTTCGTGTCAAAGAAATACATTGCAAAATCATTTGCAATATCATAGGATTACATAACATGACGTCCTCCTTGAAAAGTTGCAATCATCAAGGGGGAGCATATTCGTCACAAAGACGAAACCATTTGCAAACATAGTTGCAATGCACTAGTTTAATATTTCTTCTTTCTTGACGCCCTCACAAAGGGATGGACTTGTCAAGGGGGAGCTAAGTCGAGAATACCTCTCCTCACTTACCCTCTATTTTTCACTCTTTTTCTTTTTTTTCACATTTTTTTAAACAATGGGTTAGTTTCTTTTCGATGCTCTTTTTGTTTCGACAAAAAAGGGGAGAAGAGAGTAAAAACTCCAATTCAAACTTTTACGAATTTTAGTTTTTCCTTAAAATAATCTTATGTTTTGTCATCAACAAAAAGGGGGAGATTGTTAATACAAATAAGCCGTAAAAACGTTTATTTATATTTTACGATCTTCTAATGTTTTGTCGATAACAAACGTAAAATCATTTTAATGAAACAAATAAAATACATAATTAGTTTGAGACAATAGTTTACTAACACACTTACATTTTCATATAAATCACTAAACAAGTAATAGTGTTTTTTATGTTATAATAATGCATATGCATAACTACTAGTGTTTACATATTGGGTAAATATATACATACTTAGTATGTATTATAATGGGTAATAGAATGTGTAGAAGTCTAAGTATTTGACTCATTGTCTAAATACATTGAATGTAGTTGGGTAAAACCCAAAGTCCATGACCCATATCCATGGAGCATAGTCCATAACTCATGACCCATTGCATGACATCATACATAAGTCATAATGGGTATTATCCATGACCCATGGAGCTAACCCATAACCCATTGACTAGATACATTGTATCTACTTGGATACCCATGGTCCAAAGCCTAGGACCCATGACCCATAACCCATGACATAGACCCAAAACCCATGGGCAATGAGGAGCGTCTCACGGATCCCTCAAGCAAGGGATCCGCGGAACAGTAGCATATTTTGTCTATAAATAGTGAGCCATTTCTTTATTGTAACTTACCCCTTTCACACATATTTTATCTTAGTGTTGTAAACTCTCTAACCTCATATCCAAGTGATCTTTCTATGTAGTTTTGTGTTTGTGTGATTCTCTAGGTTTTTCTTAAAGGCGAGATCACCTCCTCTTGAAGTCGAGCAAGCTCAAGTCCATGGGTTGCCTAGCTTCTTCATCATCAAGACTACTAAGGGGTGCATTCGATATGGTGTGTCGATGTACAAGATAGATGTGTATTGGGCCAGAGGATATTGATATACTTGTTGATGTTGTCATAAGGAGTAGATCTCCCTTGAGATAGGATTTTTGTAGTGTTGGGTAGTAGTTCCTCCTTTGTAATTGAACTCGGTATGTAGCCTTGTACCGGATAAAGTGTAGGCGACGTTGTGATAGGTTTGGTTCTACCTCGTGAAAGAACCCGGTGTCTAGCCTTATACCGGATAAAGAGTAGGCGACGTTGTGAAGGCTTCTCCGCCACAAGGAGTTTGTGTTGTGTAGTGATTACGAACTCTCGAGTAGGTGACTCAGGGAGTGGAGTAGGGCAAGGAAGGTGTCCTTGTAGCCGAACCACTATAAATACTCGCGTTGTGGTTTTGTGCTTCTTACCCTTTATCTGAGTCTTATTTATTCATATGCTTATCTATCAACATCCAACACACACGTTTCAATAGATTGACATAAGTCGATCTAAATAGTTTTAAACCATGTTTTAATTGACAAAACTATTCAACCCCCCCTTCTAGTTTTCCACAGGTTCATATAAACCTCCTCATGCAGTTCACCATTTAAGAAAGCTATCTTCACATCCATCTGAAGAATAATCAGATTGTGAATTGATGCCATATACTCAACAGATTATGGTACTGATATGCAGGGCCGTCCCGTGAAATTTGGAGGCCCCGTCCGATAATTTTGAAATGGCCCTTTAATTAACAAGAGGAAAATTAAAGTAAAATTTGCAAACGATGATTTCATTATGTATTGCTTTTTAATATTGATTCTATGAGGTAGGATTAAATGAAAGATAAAATAAAAATAAGTATAGCAAAGTGTTTATTGTTTACGACATACCTTTTTTCTTTAGGTGTGACAACAATTACACTTTTTTTATGTGTGATGATTGAGCTTTCAACATGATATGCTTTAAACATTTTACCAAATCCGTAAAATCCAAAGTATTATTACCTTTCAGAGTGAAGCGCCATATAGTATATTTTGTGGAAAATTTATATATATACGTGACATACTACAAGTGCAAGCTAAAAATATAACTTTTTCTTTTTTATCTTCTATGAAATATGGCTTTGAGTAATTTGAAGTAGGAACAGGGGTCTAAATGATAAATTATAAAGGCAAAGGTTGAATTTAAACTTTAAAAAGATAAGTGAGCTACCGTACAAGAGAGATAAAATTTAAGGGCCCCACTGACCCACATATTACATTTTTTAGTACCATTTTGGCCTTTTGGGGTCATCTTCCCTATCGTCTTGTCCTCCATTAAAGTGCAATCGCAACCTTTTTTATTTCTTGCTATAAAAATCTAACAATTCATCTCACATCATTTTTAAACTGAGAATAAATCTTTCAACAATGATTTTCTACTTATATTAAAGTTATAGAAATTTGAGGCCCCTCGAGAAAATGGGCCCTGTGCGGTTGCCCATCCCGAACTTGCCCAAATCCGGGCCTGCTGATACGTGCCACAGGAGCATAAGTATCAAAGTAGTCTATCCCTGACTTTTGTTTAAAGCCTTGAATGACTAGTCTAGCCTTGAACTTTTTAATAGTTCCATCTACCTTCATTTTCTTTTTAAAAATCTATTTGCAACCCAGAGGTTTGCAACCAAGTGATAGATCAGCTAACACCCAAGTGTTGTTGCCCATGATGGAATTCATCTCATCATTTATTGCTTCTATCCAGAAAGCAACATCATGAGACTTCATTGCTTCATCAAATGTCTTGGGATCATTCTCAACAATAAAGCAGTAAGAGTATTGGTTAGAGACGTCATTCCTTGTACATTCATTTAAGTATAATTGCAACTCATGTCCAAATGACTTAGAAGTCCTGACCCATTTGATTTTTCTAAGATTTGGTTCAGGTTGCTGAACCACAACCTCATCAGAGATATCATTTGAGACCTCTGGAACACCAATGTCATCGGTTCCATTTGGAATCCTCTGACTTGGTCTAGGGAATGATGAGAATCTATTCTCATCAAAGATAACATCTCTTGATTCAATTACTGAGTTAATTGAAACGGATTCATTAGGTTCAATAACATAGAACCTAAAAGCCTTGGAATGTTTAGCATATCCAACAAAGATGCATTTAATGCCTCTTTCACCCAAAATTCTCAGCTTTGGATCACGGAGTCTGAAAACTGCCCTACAACCCTATACCCTGAGATAGTTCATGTTGGGTTTCCTTTTATTCCAGAGTTCATAGGGGTAACCTTGTACCTTTAATTAGAAAACCTATTTAATAAATAGCAAGCTTTTAGCATAGATTCACCCCAGAACCCTTGACTCAGTCTTGAATAGGACAACATGGAATTAACCATTTCTTTCAGTACCCTATTTTTCCTTTCGGAATACCATTTTGTTGTGGAATTTTGGGAGCAATCGTTTCATGGATTATACCAGTAGACTTAAAATACATAGTATCAATGTACTCACCTCCCCTATCAGTCGTGAATCTTTTGATCAGGGACCCTCGTTGCAATTCAACTTCAGTTTTAAATACTTTAAATTTATCTAATGCTTTATCCTTAGTATGTAACAAATAAACATAACAAAACCCATCATCAATAAATGTCACAAAGTATTTCTTATTCCCCAATGAGAGAGTGGCATGCAAATCACACAGCTCACTGTGTATCAGCTCTAAGAGCTCAGTCTCACGTTTTACACTCTAAAAAGGTTTCTTAGTTATTTTGGTGAACATGAAAGTCTTACACTTATCAGTATCCATATCAAAGGTTGAAATTAACCCATACTTAGACATATCTCACATTCTCATATTGTGTACATGGCCAAGTCTAGCACGCCATAAGGTTAAATCATTTAGTTTAGAGGTGGATATAAAGGATGAATTAACAATATTAATCCTCAATGTTTGATTACACAAATAGCCAAAACCAATAAACACACCATGTTTAGATAAAACAAACTTATCAGATTTAATAACTTGTTTATAGCCACAATTATTCAAAGCACTACTTTAAATCAAATTCTTTCTAATATTTGAAACATGTAAACATTAAACAAAGAAACAATCTTTCCAGAACTAAATCTTAAATCCACACATTCTCTTCCATGCACCAGGGTTGTTGACTTATTTCCCACATGAAGAATAAAACCATCATTTAGCGACTCATAAGTCTTTAAACCAACTTCTATCTTTACACACATGGATTGTTGCGCTAGAGTCGACCCACCACACAACATCATCATCTTGCACAAAGTATGCTTCAGATATATATGTAACATAATAAATCTGAAAAGACTTATTAAATACTATCTGACCTTTCAGAGGGTTGGTATTACCACTCGCTGAACCACTTATGCCTGATCCATTGGATTTTTTGCCAACTTTAACACCCTTACAATCCTTTCTGAAGTTTCTAGGTTTCCCACACTTCCAACAAGTTTCTTTTGGCTTCTTGTTAAGATCGGCTTTGGTTTTATCTTGATACTTAAGTTTTCCCCTGTTGTCATTGTACCTGGTAGAGTTATTATGCTCCACCATATTGACAACTGATGGACTAGTAGCACTGCTACTCTTTGGTTTGTCACTATCTTGGGCTCTTAGTGATTCCTCAATGCGCAAATGATGGCCCAACCCAACAAGAGTTAATTTCTCCTTCTTATGTTTGAGCATATGCTTGAAATCTTTCCAAAAAGGAGGGAGTTTATCAATGACATAGGAGACTGAAATAGCCTCATCCATGTTTATTTTGTGTTGTGTGAATCTACCAAGTATACTAAGAAGTTTATTGTATTGTTCCATGACATGTCTAGAATAGACCATTTTGTAATTGTTAAAATTACTTACAAGGAACTTCTAACTTGATGCATCCCCAACCATATTGTTAGGAATAGGAAATTCTATAGTGAAGTATCGGTCACCCCTAAATGTAATCTAGCTTAAGTTAACTCGTAGACATATCGTTTAGTATGTTATTTGTTAGTTAGTTATTAGCGTAGCTTAGTCTAGTGCAACACCGTGGAGGAAGGACGGGTCTTTACCCATTGTATGCCTGATCTACAGCCCGTAGGAGGGCGTGACTCTTTGTATAAATAGCCCTCTTCTCACAAGGGAGAGGGTTGGATGTTCATTTGGAATCTAACCTTCCATGAGTTTCTCTTTCTAGAATATTCCACTTTCTCTCTCTAAAACCATCTTTATACGCCTCATTGATCATTGGTTTAGTGTGTGTGAAATCAAATATCCAACAATTGGTATCAAGAGCCATGGTTTGATCATCTCTCTTACATATCCTTGGATTTCTAGTGGTTTTAGGTGGTTTTTGAGTTTGAAAACGTTTAGTGGTTTTTGCATCATGGATCATTTCTAGTGTTAAAGTTTGAATTTTGGGTGTACTTTTGTGTTTAGAATCATTGTAAGTGCTTGGGTTTTGATTTTGTAAGCTTGAATCACTGTGGTTGAGCTTGTTTTGGATTGAAAAGTATGTTTTTGAAGTTTTTTCTTGCTAGCGACTTGGTTCTCGTTGTGATTTTCATCGTAGCGACTTGCTTCAGTAAAAGTTAGCGAGTTACAATGTTAGTCGTTAGCGACTTGAGCCTAGCGACTTGTCTATTGAGACAAGCCGACAAATAGTACAAGTTAGTGGATTCTCCACTACGGCTAGCGACTTGGTGAGGGTAGCGACTTGCTTCAGGAATTGTTAGCGAGTTGTAGTGCAAATTGTTAGCGACTTGATACTAGCGACTTGGACCTTAGCGAGTTGATCTTTAGGGACTTGACTGTTTAGCGACTTGGTGCCTTAGCGACTTGTGTCCAGCGACTTGGGTCTTAGCGACTTGGTACTTAGTGACTTGGTGTCATAATTCTTAGCTACTTGGTGCTTAAAGACTTGTCTTCTAATTCATAGCGACTTGGTGTTATGGTTTTTGGTGAGTTGTCTTGCTAGCGACTTGTCTATATAGAAATTTTGGTAAATTGATGCAAGTTACTCATATCTAATATCCATCAACACAATGTCTTACATCACTGACCCTTTAATCTCCAAAGTGCTTGAACTGTATGATACTTCACAGAACAGTGAAACTGGTTGCTATTCTGAATGTTCTACCTTGATTGATTCAACAACTTATGATCAACACACTTCACAATCTGAGTCTAAATCTAATGAGTCACACTTGGTATTGACAAATGATGCAAGGCAAATGGAATGCAACATTGAGTCTTTTCAACTACTTCATCAGCATCTCACACATCTATTATCCACAACTAGGCATCGAACATGCAGTGCTCTCTTTCGTCAGGACTTATCCACATTGACAAGAACTGTGTTGCTGAACTTAGAACAACTGAAGCTTCAAATTACCAAAAGGAAGGTATTAATGGAAGACTCGAATGCTACACTTCAAGTAATCTACAACCAATTTCAGCCATTTATCAATGGGGAATATTCCGCAGACTTTGATCAACATGTGACTGGAATTTCATTCAAGAAACATACTGGAATGGAAATTCATGAGTACATCAACACATTTATTCAACTTATGGATAATGTGGAATTGTACATTAGGAAATTTGCTCAAGAGAATGTTCAGTTGAATGTGTTGAATGGGTGTCAGATAAAATCTAATGAAAGTTGTGCTAAATCGGGTAATGGACCAGTTGAAAGAATGGATGATGCTGAATGCAGTATATCAGATACAACAAAGGATGATGAAACAGACTGCACTGGATACAAAGGCTCAGAGTCAGATTCAGAAAAGCTTGAAACTGCTTACATGACAACTCCTGGTATGAATGTGGTGAATACTGATGACATATTTTCAGACAAACAGGTGTCATGTGATGAGGTACCCTTAACTGATCAACATAATTCATGTGCTAATGTACCTGATCTATTTGATCCTAACTCTGAACATAATACTGTTAATTCTGTCTTGGTTGAGCCTGAATCTAAAACTTTTAAAACTAATGATATGATTGAAAAAGGGGTTTATGATGAACTTTCAAACAAATACTCAATTCTTGAAAAACATTGCATTTCCTTGGAAATTGCAATACAACAAAAGGAAGAAAGCCTTTATGCTGAACAATCTTGCATTAATTAGGAATTTCTAGAATTTCGAGATTTTTTTGAAGTTAACCACTTAAAAACCCAGATTCAGGATAAAGATTCAACCATATGCAATCTGAAATTAAAACTCTCAGATGTGCATAAGAGTGATTATCATGAGATGAGGGATACACTTAAATCTAGGAATGCTGAACTGGCTCTATGTGTGTCCAACCTATTAAGGGAAAATGAGTCCTTAAGAAAGAACTTTGAGGAGACCAATTCCAAGTTGATTGATCAAACTAACGCCTTGTTGACTGACATTGATGCCCTCAAAGCCCAAATTAAGGATAAAAGCTTCACTATTGTTGCCTTAAAAAACGAGCCTAGGAAATCTATTGGAAATAGGGTGAACACTAAGTTTGCAAAACCATCAACCTTGGGAAAGCCAATTGTTCAGAACAACTCAAAACATATTGTTGTTAGGCAGCCCAATGCTTGTAGAACTGAAAGATTTAAATCATCGAGATCTAAGCTTGCCTCCCAAGTTGATGCGAATACTGTTTTGACAAAACCAGTCACTTCACTATTTCATTCCGATATGATAAATAACAAACCCCTGGCAAATGTTCAATGTTCTAAGATCAGGAATACTAGGAGTTCATCTAGTTCTCATATGAAGCATCAAATGGCTGATCAATCCCCTAAGAAACCAACTAATTACATAAGGACCAATATTCAAAAGAAGGAAGTGCCTACATCCAAATCTACTAGCAGATGTTTCAAATGGATTCCCACTGGCAGATTATTTAAGTTTACAGGATCCAACCGAACTTACATTCCTAGATCATGCCATAAGTGGATGCCCACAGGAAAACTCTTCAAGAATATTGAACCTAAAGGGATCTCTATTAATTACACGCCTAGATCAAGCTATGCAACATCCATTAGTGAGATTACTCATGTTACTAACTCATCTATTTGCAATACTACATGTGCTTCTAGTGCAATGTGTCCTCAGTATTTTTCAGGTACAATGCTCAATTCAATCAGGAACATCATGACTTGGTTTCCATCAAAAATGAATATTGCTCACTCAGGAATTGTTGCTTGCCAGAATTGATGTACCTCGTACTTTGACTCCTATTCGACTTGAATCAGGACTCGCTCTTATAAATCTGTGTACAAATCAGTTTTAAATATATATATATAATAGATAGAACAATTTTTTTTAAATATCATTTTTTAAATCAATTTTTTCAAATCTTTCTTACTAATATCAAAAATCATTTTTTTAATTTCATAATTTAAATCGTTTCCCTCAATCTAATTAAAGATATATCTCTTGTTATCGATAACATCTACGGTCCTAGAAATGTCATTCAATAATGACACGGGATCATAGATGAAGTTCGAACAAAAGATATACTCTTGTTTTATAACGGGTGGGTTAAAGTCAATCAATGTTCATTGGTGACATTGATTGAGGGGGAGAATTTTACAAGTTATCTCGTTTTTTTTTCTTTCTTCTTTCTCTGCATCATTGTTGGATATGTAATGTGCTCAGTTTCATGTTTGTGTCTTGTTGTCTGTGTCTTGTCTTGTTTTGTGGTGTCCTCTGTGTTGATTGCTTATCTGTTTCATGGTCTTATCTGTGTTAGTTTGCTTATCTATGTTATGTCAATTTAACATGTGATTAATACTGTATTTGCATGCAATCTGATAAGTTCATGGACTGATAGTATCAATAATACATAATATGATAGATAGCAACTTGCTTTTATCTGGGTTAGCAAATTAAGACGTAGCGACTTGCTATTCATCTTAGGTAGAGACTTGACATGTACAGGGACTGAATTTGTAAACTTGGCATACTTGTGAAAAACAAACCTTCATCACCCCCTAGCGACTTGCCAGATTATCATTATTTACAAAAACTTTAAAACAACTTTTTTTCTTTCTCCCTCTTGTGTGCGATTCATCCTAGCGAGTTGTGTGTGGTAAGGTCTTGTTAATCAGATTCTTGTCTCTAAATATGAGGATTATATGCATCCCCTAACTCATTTCCCTTAACAGATTCCACTGATCTTGATCCTCGTCACTTGCTTTCCTCGTCTAGGTTTGTTAATGGACTCTTTTGAATGAATCACTCGATATACATGTGTTAATGGATTAAGGGTTGTTTGGATTTACTAGGGTTGATGTAATTTTTCATACTTATATGTATTAATGAACTTGTGAGCGACTTGTATGTGGTTCGATTTGGGTTGTGTTTCTGAAATTGTTTGTGTTTATGGATTAACTGTAATTGTTCTTAGTAGCGGTTTGATTGTGTTGAATGAATTGAGGTGATATGCGTATGATATGCTTGTGTTCTTGGTAGCAATTTTCCTGCTATGAGAGTGTTCTTGGTAGCGAGTTGGTGTATAAATTCATCATGGCGAGTTGCTAGTTCTGAACACATTCAAGTTAGCGACTTAGTGAATTGATTTGTAGCGACTTAGCATTGTTACTGTTGATAGCGACTTGTCTTTACAAGTTAGCGACTTAGTAATCTTTCACATAGCGACTTGGCCTTGTTATTTTTGATAGCGACTTGTCTTTACAAGTTAGCAACTTAGTAACTTTGAATGTAGCGACTTGGCCTTGTCATTTTTGATAGCGACTTGTCATTACAAGTTAGCGACTTGTTGGTTCAATTTTCAAGTGGCGACTTGTTTCATTAAATTATCTAAGGCGACTTGCTATTATAATTTCATGTTAGCGACTTGTTCCAGGATTTCCTGTAGCGACTTATATTGACAATTTACTCTTAGCAACTTGCTATAACATTTTTTGTTTACGCAATGTATCTGGTTTCTCTTGTAGCAACTTGATATGACAACTTGTTTTAACAACCTGTTATAACATTTACATAATAATATCTTGTCTCATGAAATTATTTCATAGCAACTGTGGTTTTAAATAATTTGATTAAAAAACAACTTGTCTCTCGAAAACTGGGTCAAAAGGAGTTGTTACCTTGAAGACTTTCTAATGCCTCTCTATCTATTTCAATCTGCTTATGGGAACTCTGTCAAATTTGCTACTTGTTGTGTCTATGTCATGAGGTTGCATTCAATGTTGCTTAACTAACCATATCTAAACTAACATGCTATCAATCATTGTTGTTGTATGTGTGTATCTTTAGATCTTCAATGGCAAACACAACCTCATCTGAGAACCTTACATCTTCTGCTCCACCCAAAGTTCTTTGGACAACGAAATCTTTCCTGAAGATAAATGGGTAGAGATAGGAAAAAGTAACTGTTATGTAGATATGGAAAAGTTGCAACAAAATCCAATTCTCAGAGTGTCAATTGATATCCTTAAAAACACAAATTTCTTCAGTGCTCTAACCAAACAATGCACAATTCCCACCATCTACCTACAACAATTTTGGAACACCATTGAATGGGACAAAATCACGGCTCAATATACTTGCAAGCTGGATGATAAGGAATTTGTGATCAATTCTGACATTCTCAACAAGGCCTTAGGAATCACACCCTGTAACCCCACCATACGATCTGAACCTCCACCTAGTGCGGAAGAGCTAATAGTCTTTCTGAATGGTTTGGGTTATCAAGTTGGCATATCAAGGCTTCGACATCATCACGGACACATGTATCAACCCTGGAGAGCAATGAAAATAGTTCTCAACTTATGCTTATCAGGCAAAACATCAGGGTTTGATAAAGTGAGGATTCCCATCTTGCAAATCCTATGGGGTCTTGTCAATGGGGTGAATGTTAATGTCTCGGAACGTATCTGGGAAGAATTCTCGCTGTCAATGAACACATTCATTACCGATAGAACTAATATGCAGAAACAAGCTAAGGGTTGAAAGAAAGTGAACAAACTTGTGATTCCTAGCATCAGATTTTCGAAGCTTGTTATCCAGTACTTGCAACAGACTCATAACTTCAACCCTAGGAGTGAATCAGCCCTACATAATGCTAAGGATGAATTTGTTCTCGGCAACCTCAAATATATTGCTAGAGGTGTTGATAAAGAGATCTTTGGACTGCCAATTCCTGACGATATTAAGATGACGGATCACTTCAAACTGTACAAGAAAAGGGCTTCCAGATCCAGTGTTAATATTGATGCCTCTCCCACTCCACCACAACCCAAAACTGCTAAGTCTTCTTCTGGCTCAAAGACTTCATATGCTGCCCTTCCAAAAAGGAGACGTGAAAGGTCACAACCTACTGACACCACAACCCAGAAGCAGAAAAGAAAGAAGAAGGAAGTGGAAAAGGGAAACGTTGAGGAAACTGAGGTTTCGAGGGGTAATAAGAGTTTGATTGATGAAGATGATGTTGCTCTGCAACTAGGAATCAAGCAAAGCCTAGAAAGTCAGAATGTGAGAGCACCAGTTGGAGGTGTCGTTTTAAGAGAACCTGAATCAGAGCCACAACATACAACTCCAATCACACAAGACAAAGGGAAAGGGATTGTTGGTGTTGATGCTGGACAAGCTGCTCACATGCTTCTGACATTCTCCTCTTCACCATCAAGAACTACCACACAATTTGAACTGAAGAAAAGAAGTGTTGAATCATCTTGACTCAAGAACAATGTGGATTGGAAAAGGAGGTATCCGAAGCACCGGAAGATACACCTGTATCAAGTGATGCCTAATCAGATAAGAATGATGATGATGAATTGCTGAAAGACTCACAAGAAAACCTTGAGTCAAGATCTGATGAAAACCTGTAGTTGGATGAACCAAACCTGTCTACTGGTTCTCTATCTTCATTGAAGAATCTAGATACAGATCTCTCTTTTGGTGATCAGTTCTTAAATGACAAACCCTCAGATAACGAGCCGTTTAAGAAAAATGATGAGAAAGAGGAAGGTGAGTCCATGTACAATGTTGATATTCAGCAAGATACATCAACCACTCCTCCAATGTCAGTACCTATTCAAGCAACTGCACTTCCACCACCCAAACCCAATATTGATCCAGTAAAAGTTGTCACTGTTAGTGATACCGTCACTCCTCCTGCCTCGCCACCTCATGCTTCACCTCCTCCAGACAAAACGACTGAGCAATTGCTCGAAGAGACTATGACACGTATTGCAACTATTGAGAAGCACTTTCCTGCCACCGTCAATAATCTTGATAGTCGTGTCAAAAAGCTGGAGAATCTTAACCTTAATGAGATTGTTACACAGGCTATTGAAGCAGATATTAAAGATGCGGTTGAATGGGCAATGAAGGCTCCATTACTTTAGCGATTCAAAGATCTGCCTATCTCTGACATGAGATCAGCTCTCTTAGAAAGAATGTATGAAGCAGGAGAGCATCTAGACAATACACATAAGAAATTATATGAAGCACTTGAGGAATCGATGAGACTTGATAATTATCAGCAGTTTGTAGAGGATGTACGAGAAAGAGAATATAAGAAGAAAAGAAAGACTACTCTGGTGAAATCAACTGATAAGTCTGGAGGCCCCAAGCCACCACCACCACCTTCACCTCCAACTGGAGGAGCCGGAACTTCTGGGGCTAGTGGATCTTCTGGCACAAACACGACGCCTTCACCACAACCACCAGCATCACCACCAAAACCTTCCAATCAATCGAGTCCATCCGGAGATCAGGGAACTCAGAAGAAATCTGCTGCTTGGACCACCTTTGATTCAAGATTCGCACCAACATTTTATTCTATCCCAGAAACTCAAGTACTTCATGAAGAATCGTATGTCTTGGCAGAGTCTGAATCCGATGACGATGATGCATCCACCAAGCATATCCCCAATCCATCGGAAGATGATTGGTTTGATGCATACGTGTCAGGTGAACGATCTAACCCATCTAGAGTTGCACCTTCAAAAGACACAATTCAAAGTTGGCTCACCGAAGAGAGACCTCATACTCCAGAACCTTCATGGTCCATTCCAGAGACTGACACGATGATCCCGACAACAACGGGCCTCAAAATTTCTAATAACTATGAAATCCCAGATGAAGACTCTCTCCTTCATGTCACTGGAGATATGGGCAGCTTCATTAAGTGGTTTTGTGAACAGAATGGAAGAATGCCAATCAGCTCCAATATCAGATGGAAGAATGCCACAAGATGCTAAGTGATCAAGTCAGTGAACAGATTAGTCATTTCAATGTGAACAAGCCCCTTCCTCTCGGTGGTGAACCTGGACAAATGACCATTCAGTCTTAATTCTTCTTCAACCGTGACTTGGACTATCTATGTGCTCGCTTCTTGAAAGAAGACCAACTTTATCGATTTCGAAGATGAAAGCTCACGTACCTTGATCAGGGTCTTAAAGCAGATGGTTCTGATCAATTCTAGGTGACAAAGAACAACAGTATGACATTGCCGCTTCATATGGTATTTCTCATTGGTGGTACAAAAAGAAGAAATTCTACATTGAGAGACATGGAGCTGATAAAAGACGCAAAGCTGTTAGATCCAAGCTTCGCATTCTAAGTGTCATCAACATAGAGATCTTCTCAATTTATGGCTATGATTACTTGAAGAAGATTGTTCTTCGAAGAGCATATTTGAAAGAGCATGTTATTGAAGAGAACGACTTCAAACACTTGATGCCAAATGACTTTAAAGATCTCTACCTTCTGAACCTACAAGGACACCTTAACCATCTTCCGGTTCGTGAGAAAAAGGCTCTCTCGGCTGCTGTCAACCTTTGGATCAGGGGCTTAGTTATTCGTAAAGGGTTGAGGATTTTCACTAGGAATGGAAAGCTACCGGACTAGGGTCAACCTTACAAGGCCGCAATGGGATGCCTCGGGACATGAATTCCGTCCACGAATATAGAGTTGGACACCCCTAGAGCCGTCCTCTTCACCGACAGATACGGGATACGCATGCTAATGAGACTGTGTGATCTCTACAAATTCAGTGATGGCACTCTCAAGATGGTCGAAGAATAATTGAACTCTAGAGTGAATGAAATCAAAGTTGATCTGAAGCCGTGGAACAAAACAAAATTCTGGTCTGATGAGGATTTGAAGAGGAGTGAAGATTTCATTGCTGCGATCAGGCAAAGACTTAAGACTCGAATGATCTTCCGACCTTGAAAGCTTTGTAGGTGGTAGACTTCGTGAAGGTCACTACATGCTGCTTCAAAGAACTGAATAAAACATCTTCAGGAAGTAGTTTATGTTTTGTATTTTGATGTGTAAAAAGTGGTGTAAGTACTATAAACAACTATAATGAATGTAATAGTGGTAGGTTACGTAATGTGGCTTCCCTTTTATATAAAAAGGGAACTTCAGTGTTGTCCACTTCAGATCTTATAAAACCAGACACATTTTTCTCCAAAAAATGTTTTGTTTCATACATATTTAAATCACTTGAGATCCAAAATCTCAAAGGATTTGAAATTTTTGATCGGGGGAGAAAATGTGATATAAATATGAATGATGATAAAAGATGACCATTTCAAAGTGCATACTGCTCTCTAATATGTGCTAAACTTTTTTAGAATCTCGAAGCATATATAAAGGGGGAGCATTTCAAAATGAAAATAAACTTTCTAGGTACAAAGATTTATATGTTTCATCATAAAGTACCTTGATTGATTTTCAATCGGTTTCAGTATAGCGGTATGATCATAAATGGGCTTCTAAGAACTTTTTCCTCCTCGTGCAAAACAATTTCAAATCTCTAGGCACATATTGAGGGGGAGAAACTTTTGAAAATCACATCCTTTCCCATAAAAATATCTTTATCAAAGTATGAAAAATGCTAATTTTAATCGGGAAAGTGATGTAGATAACTTTTAGAAATGGTTGATCAATGAAATGAAGCTTTCAGTCTTAAATCTGAGATTTTCAAGCCCTCATGCCTCCATGTGCTAAAACCATTTCAAAATATATGATGCACATGTTGAGGGGGAGCTGTTTCTAAAATTATCAAAAACAATTCAGGTACAAAATGTTTTGATAATATATCACAAGTATCTGGATTGATTTTTCAAATGGTTTTCAACTGGTTCCAATGGCAGATGAACAATACCAAATAGACCGACCAAATTTACTTTATGTATGATGATATAAGGATGATAAGGTTAGGTATTTGTTCCCATGATCCGCCAGAACCGGAGGGATCAACCCAGGGACAATCCACTAGATAGTGTAGAAGTCCTTAGGTTTGATGAAAAAAGGAGAAAAGAAAGATATGGGAAGAGTCGGATGAAACCGAGCTAGTCTGGAATAAACCCAACAAGGTTCTAGTTATGAAGTCTTGGTAAGCACTGAAGGGGTTGAAGAATGAAAAAGAAATGAAATGAGAAAAAGGGTGAAAAGAATTAGCCCTCCATTAATTCCACCTTAGGGCAGAAACCGGGTTCAATTCATATGCTACTGGTGGTTACCAAAGTAACATCAGTATTGAAGACAAGGCGTCATGGACCCGGTGACGCCGCACTACAACTTCCCAAGCTACTCAAGTTCCTCTTAAAAGGACTTGTTTCATTCTCACGGGGAACCGACATTATCTATCGACTTTCTCTTAGAGTTTGTTGATATTGAAGAAGGAGACCTTCTCCCTAGTCTCCGGCATAGGAACCAAATATGCACAATTGAGTCTAGAGCCACGAGATCATCAATAAATCTCATTAGGACACTTTCAATGAAGACTCTCTGTTTCACACAATGTGGAAAGAGAGATTATATCTTATAAGTCCTACGCATTATCCTTGTGGTATTGCCAGAACATCTGAGTGATATGCAAACATATTCACAATGAAGATGGAAAGCCTTCTAGAGCCAACATCAAACAAGTTTCTGGTGGGTGGCATGTGAGATCTATCCAATAGATCAACCAAGTCACAACTGAACAGAAATAATGGGGCGATTCAATCTATTGAATCAATCCTGGTTCAGGTTATGGATTGACGGATACCTTTGAAAAACCGGTCGTTGTGCTTAAAAACTCTTTTCTTTAGCACATCGACTGTGTACCCATATTTCAAAATAAAAGGTGTTTATGATTGATAATTGATTTTCATTAAAACCTTTGTTGTATTGCAAAAACAATTTCTATTGAGCGATACACGATTGTTTTCTTAAATCTCTTTTCATCAATCGGTGAATCTCAATTATTTGGTTCACTCACTCCGAGTTGTCTTCTTTGAGGCGTTCGGTTTGAGAACAGCTAAAGCATTTGCGAAACCTGTCAAGGAAATTCTTGAATTATACGATCACGGCGGTACTTTATCTGATCAACGGGGAACCGTGGGCCGTGTACCTCAATTCAAAAAAAGTGATCAAAGAAACTTTCGTGCACTTTATTGCTAACTGTTGTATGCAGGTACGCCCGACGTTTGCAGCTGATCAGAATGATGCGGTCAATCCATAGCCGCATGCTCACACATCACATTCATTTCAAAAGAAATCATGATTAATGCATCAATGACTCTGATATTCTCACTCCATGCTTCTGCTACGCTGCTGCCAATATCATGAATCAACAAAAGCTTCCGCTACTCTGATGAAAAGAAATCATGATCCAGAATGTGAGCATTTCGGTCCAATTGTCACAACAACATATGCTGGCAACACAACAATGGGTGATACTGAGATTACCTGTGGCTGATGATCTCTATTAAAGCTCAAAGGTCATCAAAGTGGTTCAGCTTTATAACCTCCACGAAAGATACATTGTAGTTGAACAATGATGAAATCACCACGGAAGCACAATGTTTGATTACTTTGAAGTATTTAAGTCTACGAGCTCAAGACTGAAGAAACAATAGACTGCTAGTATGCAAATTGTAATTCATGGGGTGACCTCCCTTAGGGGGAGATTGTTAGGAATAGGAAATTCTATAGTGAAGTATCGGTCACCCCTAAATGTAATCTAGCTTAAGTTAACTCGTAGACATACCGTTTAGTATGTTATTTGTTAGTTAGTTATTAGTGTAGCTTAGTCTAGTGCAACACCGTGGAGGAAGAACGGGTCTTTACCCATTGTATGCCTAATCCACAGCCCGTAGGAGGGCGTGACTCTTTGTATAAATAGCCCTCTTCTCACAAGGGAGAGGGTTGGATATTCATTTGGAATCTAACCTTCCATGAGTTTCTCTTTCTAGAATATCCCACTTTCTCTCTCTAAAACCATCTTTATACGCCTCATTGATCATTGGTTTAGTGTGTGTGAAATCCAATATCCAACACATATATTTGGCTTTCAAGGAATCTCATAGTTCTTTACCAAATTCCACATCTTGATAAATAT
This sequence comes from Chrysanthemum makinoi, assembly GCA_910596185.1. Taxonomy (NCBI): domain Eukaryota; kingdom Viridiplantae; phylum Streptophyta; class Magnoliopsida; order Asterales; family Asteraceae; genus Chrysanthemum; species Chrysanthemum makinoi. The sequence goes on from OU343218.1 coordinate 109,375,636, forward strand.
CAAATAAGGGATCATACATAATTAAACCTCTGAAAATGTAATCATCATTCTACCATTTTCTCATTTTCCTTATATCCTCCACAGTAGCATCATCTCAATCATCTGAAATAGGTGTGCTCTGAACCTACACAACACTCATACTTGACAATATGAAATGCATATTCTTTTTCCACCTTCTGAAATTAACTCCTTCTAACTAATCCAATTTGGAGAAGTTGGAAGCCATGTGCTTCATTACAGCACCTGCCATTGATTATCACAAAATAGTTTTTGTTGATTGTTGTTTTCTGTGTTACTTTCCAGTTGGATATCGATAATCAATGGTACCAGATATCACTTGAAATCGTGTAATCACTTTCCAATAGAAACTGTTCGACCCTAATGTCTGGGTTACACAAATATCTCTATAGGATAAGACCAAGTGCTTATTCTTGTTTTAGGCACAAAGTAAGAACATTGTGGAAAACTAGAAGGGGGGTTGAATAGTTTACCAATTAAAAACTTTGTATTGAAACTTATTGAAAGATCAATTGATATTGATCTTTGATATGTTAGTAAATGATAATCAATATGCAAACAATATATAAAGAGTAGATAAGGAAAGAAACAATCAAACCACGACAAGTTTTTTATAGTGGTTCGGTCTACAAGGACTCTTTTTCCTTGCCATACTCCACTCCCCGAGTCTCACACTCGAGAGTTTAACTTCACTAGTCAACAAGCTCCTTTCACCGGCGGAGAAACCTTTACACTACACACTATTTCCGACACTAAGCTAGATGTCGAGTTCTTTTCAAGGGTACAACCACTCCCTCACACAATGTATTTTAAGGACTAAAATACTAACCACTCACACTCACAAGATTATGATGGTTTGGTACAACAATGATGTATGAATCAACACTAGATCATACAACAACAAACAAACAAGACTTCCAACAACTTGTTGAAGCTTGAATATGCCTTGATCTTCTTTGCTACAAAAGAGATCACTAATATGATATGAAACTAAGTTAGAAATGTTAGAGAGAAGGAATGTATATGAATAAGATAGAAAGGGATGAAAAACAACTTGGTTTGGCTTTGCTATTTATAGCCAAAATGCTCAGCAGGCACCACGGACCACGGATCCCTTAAAAGGGTTCCGTCCGTGTTAAGTTTTGGTGCCGGGGTGCAACAAGATCGCCAAAATCTTACCAAAGTCAACCATATCTATCCAAGATTGTGTAAGATATGTCGAGTCTAAATCTACACAAAGTATCTAGTGAAATCTTCTAAGGATTTCAATGATGCACTACATGATGTCATGTGTTTGTTTTCTATTTTTAGAAATATGTTAAAATGTAAATACATATGTAATGTTTTGTCTTAAGAAACTAAAACATTTTTTATCTAAAAATATTAACATACATTATGGTTTAGAGTCATATCAAAAAATATGATTAATCAAAATGTAAATGCTTGAGTGATGATGATATTATTTGAAAAGCTTGTTTTAATATCTATTAAACTTTGACAAGCTTTAAGCTTTATAAAAATTAAATTTACTTTTGTCGTTAACAAAACTTATGTAAAGATCATAAAATATAAATAACGTTTAATGACGATATTTGTATTAACAATCTTCCCCTTTTTGTTGAGGACAAAACATAAATTTTATTTTTATAAAAGATGTAAAGATTGTACAAAAGTTATAGAAATATTAGTTTTAGAACTTGAAAGATAAAGATGATAATGCAAGTATGTCCAATTTAGACATGATGTTGACTTTTCAGAAAGTCAAAGTGTGCAGTTGACTTTTCATTAGAAAGTCAGAGTCTTCATTAGTTGAAGTATTATGTTGACTTTTCAGAAAGTCAAAGTATGCAGTTGACTTTTTATAAAAGTCAAATTTAACCAAGTTCTATATATATTTCTCCCCCTTTTTGTCTCAACAAAAAGAAGATGCGAGGCGGAATATGTAATGAGCCCGATCCATTATCTCCCCCTTGACCAATGCTCCCCCTAAATTGGGTGCCAAGAGAAAAATACATGGATTGTGAAAAAGCTACAAAAAAATGTTAGTAATAAGTATCATCACAAGCATTTCCAAACACCATGTAATAATCAACAACAATATAAGAAACACCATTCATTTGTTAAATTTTTTCATGATATAAAAATCATGAAAAGGGAACACAATGAAGTGTTAGTACAAGAATAAAATCCTAGAAAGAGAAAAGAAAAAAAATTATCCTAGAAAATTTAAAAAATACAAAGAAAGTTAACTAAGACCCTCCTATTGAGGTGGTGGATGAGCAAGAGCATTGATGCGCTCTAGGATGTGATTGAGGATGAACCTCATTTCGTCTTGAAGCTCATGGACCATCATCTGGGGCCTTTCGGTAATGTGGGTGGTCCGCTCACAATTGGAGCAACCGTGTCTAGGTGGGTAGTATGATTCATGATTTTGTGGTGGTGGAATGGTGGAGTTGTTGGTGTTGGTGGTTGGAGTGGTGATTATGGAGGCTAGCAAAGCACTTTGCATTTGCATGGTCTCACTAAGATGATAGTTCACCATTTTAGAAAATTGGTGGAGATGATTGAGCTTGGCTTCAATCTTTTCTTTAGTGGGATGATCATCCCACATGGATTCCTCAATGTCCTCTATATGAGAAGGCATTGATGTTGTAGGTAGTTGTTGATCCCCATACAAAGGACCATGGATTTCCTTGTGGATGGGATGGAAAAGAAGAGGTCTTGGCCCTATCGGGGCGTTTGAGTCAAATGATGGACGTGGAGACTCATGAGCTATTCGCTCAATATGGGTAAAAAACTAGTTAATACTAGTTCTAATATCCTATATTCCTAAGTGTGTTAAACTAGTTCTAATATGGGTAAAAAAACTAGTTAAGACTATCCTAGAAGCAATGTATGGTAATTTGGAATGTTGAAATAAGCGAAATTTAGAAAATTACCTGTAGGATCCACGACACCATTTATTTACACAGGCGGAACCCTTAAATTGGTGCCGCCTGGTCCGCCTGTACAGGTATGGCGGTACCAAAATCCATAACAGACGGAACCAAATTAATGGTGCCGTCTGGTCCGTGGAGACCAGAAATCTTCATAGACCCATTTTTTAGGTGTCGGGGACTTTTCCGAAACCTAAAATTTTGCTTAAAACATGGGACATTAATTATTTCTAGTTAGGAAAAGTCGATAACACATATACAAACATAGTGGAGCATAGACTTTGACCAAGGGCTAATGATTTTCACATAAAAGTGAAAATGGGTAAAATTTGATAAAACACTTGTGCTATCCCCCTGCATAAACCGGTTAGCATACAACATTGTTTTAAGTCATATTATCGTCCTACAAAGTAAAAACAACCAAATTGTATCATACACCATAGTTATTGTCTTGTTCCAAACACTCCTTCAAATAAACCTCACTTATCCAACTTCTTGTAGATCTTTGTCATCATCCTACCAAGGCACTTGAACATCCCCTTGGTTTGCTTGAACTTCGCTGATTCATTCTCAATCTCGGAGAGAGATGCATAGTACTCTTGAGGTGGAAGACGAGAATTTGGGAGACCATCCTCGGAGCTATTTGATGATGATGATGAAGGAGTTGGAGGTTTTGCCCTTTTTCCTTTTAGTCTTAGCCACTCGCTCGTCACTCAAGGGCACAAATATGTGAGGGATGAGAGCATAGTCTAGCTTCAACCCTTTTGGGCTTGGTGGAATGGGTGCAAATGTTCTATAGAGACGGGTGAGGAGCATCCCGTAAGGAAGAGCGACCGATCCCTGAGTTGGAATATCTACCATTCTCCTAGCAATGTAGTAGGCTAAATTGAATGGTTGACGAGTGGACAAGTTGTAGAGCATGTGACAAAGGCAAGCATTGATATGGTCCCTATTTCATATAGTGCTAATGACATTGGCTCTAAGGAGTTCCTCCCACTTCTTAAATTTGGGTTTAAGCTCATTGAGCTCCATACCTTAAGGATCTCAGTTTATTTCTTTTCCCTTTCGGGTGACACGGGTTGGAGCGGCCCTTTCATTAAAAAGGTGCTCACGGATAACATCCTTATCCGCCAAAGGAGTTTGGTATGAAAGAGAGCGATCATTGATTGTATCAAGGATGGTGAGTGACCACTTGTCCGAGTAAACACATGTACCACGGTTAGAAATTCCTAGCACTTGAGCAAATTGGCTTAGGGAGATGGAGTAGTCGGTTTGATTGATCATAAACCTAAAAGCCATTTCATCGTCCTCATCAGTGAAAGAGGTAACACTAGCATAGAATTCCAAAACAAACCTAGGACAAATGGGTTCATCGATGTCAAGGAGACAATCGAAGTTAATGGTGGCAAGCTCTTGACGGAGGTTAGTTTCATCGACAAAGGAGGAGTGAATGGTCCTACCCTCATGGAAGTAACTTTGCTCTAGACTCTTAAATATTTCGACTTGTTCTTTGGAGAAGCCCTTGGTTTTATGGTGTTTAGGGATGTAGCTAAGAGTATCCTTGTGATCATAGAGTTCTGCGGCTACCATGGTTGTTCCTATGAGCAACAGTTTACATGTTAAAAAATAAAAACAAACTTAGCATTTTGGTTCTAGTGTGTGCCTATATGAAAACGATTTGGAGTTGCGGTTATCTCGACTCATTTTATGCATAAAATGGCTTTTAGTGGGGGTGTTTGGCAAAAGGCATGAGATAACCCAAACGCTCCTAATTCAATGTGGCTTCAATTGAATATACCCGGGAATGCATATTAGTTATGCATTACCTTTAGTATTCAAGAGCATTATGCAAGTGATGAAAATTTACGTTTCTATTTGTATTAACAATAAAAAATTGTTTTCCTACAAGTGAGAAGCTTTTCAAAATTTTTGACATGGGGTGTTTGCTTATTTAGAATAAGGCCTTATAGTCATTATCTTTTGATTAGTGGGAAAACATGATTTATTTATGCAATGTGACAATGTAGTACCTAATTTCAATTACTAGTTATGCAATTTGCCAATTGAATCCATATTTTGTACAAGAATATACATAATCCCCATGTAATGATTTTGTGCACAAATTAGAATCATAGAATCAGAATTAGGAGATGTAATGTAGTTAGGATACTTACAAAGATGTTATCTTCAGTGATTAATGGGTGAGAAAGTGTCAACAATGAGTTAGGTGTGATGTTGAAACGTTTTGGTAAAGTGGGTTGTGAGGAAGAAGATGTTTTGTAGGTGGTATTTTTGCTACTGTTGTCACCACGGACCAGACGGCACCAAAAAATTGGTTCCGTCTTTGTTGTCGTTTGGTGCCGTGGGAACAGTAGCAGAATTAAACTAATTTGTTTTGTTTTGTTTGTTCTAAGGTTTAGACTATGTTTTAACTACATGTTTGGTTCCATTAGCCCTAAACCAAGTCTAAGAAGATTAAATGGTTCTCGTTTGAGAGGCTTAGTTAGAATGTCGGCAATGTTGTCTTCGGAGGATACTTTCTCAATTGAGATGTTTCCTTTTTGAACATTGTCGTGAAGATAGTGATGGCGGATTTCAATATGCTTCGCACGAGCATGTTGGACGGGATTTTTGCTGAGATCAATAGCTCCTTTGTTGTCGCAAAGTATAACGATATCGTTGAGATGAATTCCGTAATCCACGAGAGCTTGCTTCATCCAAAGAGCTTGTTGACATGCTTTTCCGGCTGAGACGTATTCGGATTCAGTAGTTGAGATAGCTAGAGCCGTTTGTTTCTTTGCAAACCATGAGGTGAGACAATGTCCGACAAAAGTGCAAATAGCACTTGTACTTTTTCTATCGACATATTCACTGGCATGGTCCGAGTCGGCATACACTCTAGTTTCTACACCCGTTCCTTTGGGATACCATAATCCTAAACATGTCGTTCCCTTAATGTATCTAAAAATCCTTTTCAAGGCTTCTAAGTGTGATACCTTGGGATTTTCTTGAAAGCGAGCGCATAGACAAACACTAAACATGATGTCGGGTCTACTAGCCATGGAATAGAGTAGGCTACCGATCATTCCTCTATATTTAGTGTTATCTACCGATTCACCTTCCTCATCCTTGGTAAGTTTAGTGTCCAAAGACATGGGTGTCTTAGTTGGTTTTGAGTCTTCAAGACCAAATTTCTTAAGCATATCTTTTATGTATTTAGATTGGTTAAAGAATATGCCATCTTCTAGTTGTTTAATTTGAAGTCCTAGAAAGAAGTTTAACTCACCCATCATACTCATCTCAAACTCATCGTGCATGATTTAGAGAAATCATCACATAGCTCTTGACAAGTTGATCCGAATATGATGTCGTCAACATATATTTGAACTATGATAATGTGTGATTCCTTTTTCTTGGTAAAAAGAGTATTATCTACTAATCCCATGGTATATTTGTTTTCAAAAAGAAAAGTCTTAAGTCGATCGTACCAAGCTTTTGGTGCTTGCTTAAGACCGTATAATGCCTTCTTGAGTTTGAAGACATGATGTGGTTTCTCAAAGTCGGTAAAACCGGGAGGTTGAGCAACATATACTTCTTCGTTAATAAACCCATTAAGAAATGCACTCTTAACATCCATTTGAAATAATTTAAAATCATAAGCACATGCATATGCAAGTAAGATTCTAATAGACTCGAGCCTAGCTACCGGTGCATAAGTTTCATCATAATCAATCCCCTCTTGTTGATTATAACCTTGTGCGACAAGCCTAACTTTGTTTCTAGACACTACACCATTTTCATCAATTTTATTTCGAAAAACCCATTTCGTTCCAATTATAGTTTGATCTTTAGGTTTTGGAACTAAATTCCAAACATCATTTCTAACAAATTGGTTTAACTCTTCTTGCATAGCAATTAGCCAAGATTCATCTTTTATTGCTTCATTTATGTTTTTCGGCTCAATTGTAGATACAAAGCAAAAATGATTACTTTGATTTTGGGCTTGTGATCTTAACGTTGTTTGATTTAGTTGTCCTATGATCTTTTATAAAGGATGAATTTTGGATTCTTTGATGTTTATAATTTCATTATTTAATGGTTCATCTTCCTTGTCATTTTCAATTATTTCTTGACTTTCTACAAGTTGACTTTCAACTAAGTCATCATCTACCAAATGTGATGTCTTAGAAGGAGGTGGACTTTCGTCGAATGTTATGTTTAACGATTCCTCGACTCTCATTGTTTCTTTGTTTAAGACAATGTAAGCTTTACTAGTTTGTGAGTAACCAAGAAATACACCTTCATAAGACTTTGGGTCAAACTTGGTGAGATAGTCTTTAGTATTAAGAATGAAACATTTACATCAAAACACTCTAAAATATCCTAAAGTTGGCTTTTTACCTTTATATAATTCATATGGTGTTTTGTTTAAGAAAGGACGTATTAAGACTCTATTTAAAATATATGTAGAAGTGTCAACGGCGTTACACCAAAACTTTTGAGGAATTTTTGGTTCATTAAGCATTGTTCTACTCATTTATTGAATGGTTCTATTTTTACGTTCTACAACTCCATTTGATTGAGGTGTTCGAGGATCCAAGAAGTTGTGTGTTATACCATTTGTATCAAAAAAGTTTCCAAATTGTGTTTCATTGTCAAATTTACGACCATGATCCGTTCGGATCGACACAATGTTAACACCTGGTTGATTTTGAATTTTCTTGCTAAGAATTTCAAATTTATCAAAAGCTTCATTTTTAGTTTTCAAAAATAACGTCCAAGTAAACCTTGAGTAATCATCTACTATGACCAAAGTGTATAAGTTGCCTCCATAGCTTCTTATAGCGGATGGACCAAACAAGTCCATATGCAAAAGTTCTAGACACTTAGATGTAGACACCATGTTTTTAGCCTTATGACTACTATGTGCTTGTTTACCAATTTTGCAAGCGTCGCAAAAATGTTGGTCATATTTAAGTTTTGGTAAATTCCTAACTAGCTCTTTCGAAGATAGGTTTTGGATAAGTCTCATATTAGCGTGACCTAAGCGTCTATGCCAAAGAGTTGAGCTATCATCTAAGGTTGTTAGAAACAGTTTGTCATTAGATGTTTTATCTATTTTCATTACGTATATGTTATTTTTCCTAACTCCTTTAGCTATGGTGATACCATCTTTTAGTATTTTACTACCATTTTCTTCAAATAGTACTTTATACTTTTTATTACATAATTGGCTAATACTAAGTAGATTAAATCCTAACCTATCGACATGAGCAACATTTTCAATAGTTAGAGAGTTATGAGCGATCGTACCTTTGCCAATGATTTTGATTTTGAGATTGCTACCAAAAGTGACATTACCTCCGTTATACTCTTGGTATGTTAAGAAGAGGCTTTTGTTGCCCGTCGTGAGCATCCACTATCTTTTATCCACTCATCAGGTTCCAATCCCACTTTCAAGCATACCTAAGACACAAATAACTCAAGCATTTGGTCCCCAATATCTCGTTGGTCCGTTTGGGTTAAACATACCATTTACTTGGTTCATATATGGAAATGATGGGTAAGGGTTCCATGGCATGTAATCTGGAGTTTGATATGGTTTAGGGAAGTTTTAATTCCAACCGTTATGTTGATAGTTGGGTTGTATGTTGTGGTTGCTCTTAGGAAAGGGGCGTTTGGCAATAGGTGTTTTATATTGTTGTTGAGTAGTTTTAGATCTAAATTCATTTCTACCAAGTCCTACTCCTGATGTAACAGCAGGTTTTAGTTTAACATTATCCTTGGTTTTCTTTGTTACTTTGACAAATTCACTACGGTCCGTATTACAAACATTATGTCCTGCTGCAGTCCCCACGGCACCAATCTTACAAAGGACGGAACCTTATTTTTGGGTCCGTCTGGTCCATGCTGTACTGCAGCAGTTTTGACATTTTGTTTGTCTTTTTCGACCGTTTTTGGTTTGACTCTTTGGAATTAACACTTCATTAAATCCTAGTCCATTCATATATCCTGGTGTTTTTTGAATTCTAACTATTTCATCGGCAAAGCAGTATTTTTGTTAAACCTTTTAAATTTAGAATTATGTTCGATTAGAACTTCTTATGTGAGCTTTAGTTTTTCTATTTCAAGATTAAGCTCTTGACATGATTTGCAACCATCGTCATTTGCTTTCCATTTTCTAATCGTTTAGCCTTTTCTTTTAACTCATAGACTTCATTTTCTAAAAATTCCTTTTTAGTCTTTAAAAACTTATTTTTAGTTATGATTTTTAAACTAAGCTCACACAATTATTTATATTGTTTTTGCAAAGTGTCATCATCAATAGAGGAATAGGATGAGTCGGAATGTACCTCATTTGATTCATGTGCCATTAGAGCGATCTCATCCTTGCTTGATTCTTCATCATCCTCACTATCACTCCAAGCACCACTTACAAAAGCTCGTTGAGTTTTGCTTTTAGGTGGCTTGGGACAATCTCCTATTAGATGACTTGAATCACCGCTTCTAAAACACTTTCTTTCACTTTTACCCTTTTGTCATCACGATCTTTTCGGAATGGCTTCTTTTCTTCTCGAGGTTGTCTTACAAACTTTCCTCTTCTTCTAAAAAACTTTTTGAAATCTCTAACGGCCATGGCATACTCCTCATCTTCACTACCGGAGCAAGATTCGTCATCATCACTTGATTCAGTTCTTGCCTTTAGAGCAACGGATTTGATTTTCTCTCTTTTTCCTTTGATGATTTCCGAATCTTTCTCCATCACCATTTCATGTACTTTGAGGTTTCCGATTAGCTCGTCTAGTGACATTTTTAGAGATCTTTTGATTCCTCAATAGCCGTCACTTTAGCTCTCCACTTCGGATGGAGTGCTCTAAGAAATTTCCTGACAAAGTTCTTACTACGAAAAGATTCATCAAGTGCTTTAAGAGATGTAATAATAGTATTAAAGCGAGCAAAGCCACAATCAATGGTTTCATCTTCAGGGATAACAAATTGTTCATATTGTTGAACAAGAAGATCAATTTTATTATCTTTGACTTGTGAATTTCCTTGATGTGTAATAATCAAAGATTCCCAAATGTCTTTAGCGGTTTCACACATAAAAATTCTTTCATATTCTTTTCTAGGTAAAGCATTATAAAGCATCATTTTAGCTTCATTATTTTTAGCTATTAATTTCTTTTGATCATCAACAGAAATATCTTTTGTTGTAGAACTAAAGTCTCCTTTAATTATAACAAACCAAAGATCTATATCTTTTGATTTTACATATGTTTCAAAACGGTTTTTCCAATAGATAAATCCACTGGTTTCAGAGAGTGGTGGTCTTTGCATAGATTGCCCTTCTTTAAAGTTTTTGGAATCCATGGATCGTTTCAAGTTTAAAAAATACAATATAGAGTAAATTACATAAATGGTCACTATGGTTTGTCCATTTTTTCACATATAGTCACTGAACTTTTTTTTTGACATACATGGTCACTGAAGTTTCAAATCGTTATAGATTCAGTCTATTTCGTTACATAAATGGTCACTGAAGTTTCAAAACACAGTGACCATTTATGTAGCGAAATTGAAACCTTAGTGACTGAATTTGTAACGATTTGAAACCTTAATGACTGACTTTTTCAAAAAAAAAGTTCAGTGACTAAATGTGAAAAAATGGACAAACCACAGTGACCATTTATGTAATTTACTCTACAATATATTTTAGAAATTCTTGAGCAACGAGGCTCTGGTACCAATTGTGAAAAACTAGAAGGGGGCTTGAATAGTTTACCGATTAAAAACTTTGTTTTGAAACTTATTGAAAGATCAATTGATATTGATCTTTGATATGTTAGTAAATGATAATCAATATGCAAACAATATATAAAGAGTAGATAAGGAAAGAAACAATCAAACCACGACAAGTTGTTTATAGTGGTTCGGTCTACAAGGACTCTTTTTTCTTGCCCTACTCCACTCCCCGAGTCTCACACTCGAGAGTTTAACTTCACTAGTAAACAAGCTCCTTTCACCGGCGGAGAAACCTTTACACTTCGCTTACACACTATTTCCGACACTAAGCTAGATGTCGAGTTCTTTTCAAAGGTACAACCACTCCCTCACACAATGTATTTTAAGGACTAAAATACTAACCACTCACACTCACAAGATTATGATGGTTTGGTACAACAATGATGTATGAATCAACACTAGATCATACAACAACAAACAAACAAGACTTCCAACAACTTGTTGAAGCTTGAATATGCCTTGATCTTCTTTGCTACAAAAGAGATCACTAATATGATATGAAACTGAGTTAGAAATGTCAGAGAGAAGGAATGTATGTGAATATGATAGAAAGGGATGAAAAACAACTTGGTTTGGCTGCTATTTATAGCCAAAATGCTCAGCAGGCACCACGGACCACGGATCCCTCAAAAGGGTTCCGTCCGTGTTAAGTTTTGGTGCCGCCGGGGTCTGACAGCAAGATCACCAAAATCTTACCAAAGTCAACCATATCTATCTAAGATTGTGTAAGATATGTCAAGTCTAAATCTACACAAAGTATCTAGTGAAACCTTCTAGGGATTTCAATGATGCACTACATGATGTCATGTGTTTGGTTTCTATTTTTAGAAATATGTTAAAATGTAAATACATATGTAATGTTTTGTTTTAAGAAACTAAAACATTTTTGATCTAAAAATATTAACATACATTATGGTTTAGAGTCGTATCAAAAAATATGATTAATCAAAATGTAAATGCTTGAGTGATAAAGATATTATTTGAAAAGCTTCTTTTAATTTCTATTAAACTTTGACAAGCTTTAAGCTTTATAAAAATTAAATTTACTTTTGTCTTTAACAAAACTTAGGTAAAGATCATAAAATATAAATAACGTTTAATGACGATATTTGTATTAACAAACATGTTCGATTTCGAGTATTTATGTTTTTTTTGGTATCATTTCCATGCAAATGTTCGTTCCTATTTATAAGAAATACTCAAGGACTAATAATAGAATTATGAAAATTAAACGGTCCAATAATTACTCATAATGTTCCTTCACTATAGTGAATAGTGGTTACATGACCGTTAATCATGGTCATTAAGTTGCAGTTATAACCGTCTTTAAATAGTTCAAAGTAGTTACAATCCAAGTTTGAATTCAATCCAGTGAGTTATACTCACTGATGAGCTTGTCCCTGATTAGGTAGCTCCCTGAGAGATTCACACACTCATGATATGAACCCTCTGATGAGACGACTCCCTGATGAGATCCTTTAGCCTGAGTTAAACTCATCAACCTGATGAATACCATTCAGAGTCACACTTCCGGAGGAGTAGACTCCCTGAACTTCATCAGCTACTGAATCATACTTTATCATTATCAGAGTCAGGGTGATCAGAGACCTGATGGGTGTACACGCCACACCTCCTGATCCATTACCAGGTGTGATTAGAGACCCTCAATTGAACTAAATTTCCAACAATATCTGAATTCTAAGTTTGAATATTAAAAGACAATGTTTCCGAAATCTGAAAACAAAATTATCAACTCCATAATGTAATGGGACAATATTATGAATATTCATCAACCAAACAAAACATAGCCTTAGCCCTTTTCATATTTGCGTTTAAAATTAATTTTTTAGTCAAATAGTAACATAAAATTGAATCTATATCTAAAAAGAACAACATACGTATGGTTTTTAGTTCAGTTCGGTTAATTCAGTTTTTTTTTTCTTTTTTTTCCTTTTGCGGTTTTTGTTTTTGTTTGAGCTTTTTAGTTTTTTTCTGCTCGCCCTTTTTGATTTCTAATATCATGTAGGAATGAAAGAAAAATATAACCTTCATCGTTTATGGTTTATCTCATTTGCCCAAGATATAGTGTTTTAGGTAAATCGAATTTGAGTTAAAGTTCATGAAGGTTACTTCATTTCGTTCAACATCAAACTAAGACGAAAAGAAATGTCAACTACGATATTCAGGTTAAACATCATCTGAAGAGAGGAATGACCATGGTACAATAAATTGTTCTGTCCCTATTAGACCTAATAATCAAAATAATATGTTCTCATTTCATCATACTAGTTTATTCGAATTAATTAGACCTAATTGTTAAAACATAATTATGTCGGGTTGATCTTGTTGACTTTCATGTGCTGTTTGCCGCCATCCGAAGTAGAGAAGTATGCTATAAGATCAAAAAACCGGTCAGAAGAGGTCACGATACCAATGTCATGAGACCACCTTGCAACGGTAAAGTCGGGATTCCACTTAAAAGAATTAGGCTATGTTTGGCACATGAGATTATGAAGAGATTATGCTTATTGTTTTAAAAAATAAGCTACTTAAAAAATAATTTTTGTTTGGCAGACATAACTTATAAGAGATTATAAAAAAATAATCTTCTATAATCTCTGAAAATAAAAGGTTACTTCATGTAGCTTATAAAAATAATCTCATTTTATAAACCAACATCAACATCAGCAACTGTACCAGCACCAGCACGATCTATTTTTGTCAAACATACCCTTAGCAGTATACATATATTGTATGATATGTAGTTGTAATATTAGCATAAAGAGACGCATTCGAACATGAAGAACTTGTCTTTAGGCATGAAGGGACACGCCCTTCAGTATAGAGTAATATTAAATGACCAGCTGCCCACCAAGGGTGGTTAACATTTATAATACCTTAGTTACTAAACCTAAACCTGACGAAATCAAGAGATAGAGCGCCGAGCTATGTTTGGCCTAGACATTAAATATGTTTTGGACGCATTAGGAACATTTCTGAGTTTGTGCACATCAGTAACGGGTTATTATCCGACATTCAATGTGGTACCTTTTTTCATCTAACTGTTAGTGTGGTGTACGTGTCCTCCATCCATGCCTTCCACTTGTTGTTAATGTGGTACGTCCTCCCGCCATCTCCGCGGCCTCATGACTTAATGGAATATTATGTCTCTTCAAATACGACGCATAAATTGCTCTTTTAACCGGAATATTAAAACTTCTCTCTCATGGGGGAGTGGATAAACTTTCCGGCTCGCCGGAATAATGGAAGACAAAATAACAAAAAGGAAGCGAATGGGGCAAGGGATGTGACTAAGTTCTTTGTGTCTAACCTCCCCAAGGGGTTTACCCCGTGGGAAGTGTCAGAGTTTCTTGGTTATTATGGGGAGATTTTGGGCTCGTACATCGCCAGGAAGCATGACAAAGAAGGAAAAAGGTTCGGTTTCTTCTCCTTTACGAAGGTTAGAGATGTCTTGGAGTTGGAAAAAAGGTTGAATGGAATAAAGATGGGGCAGTGTAAACTCAAAGTTAACATTGCTAAGTTTGCGGTGGAGAATATTGGGCTACGTGAATTGGAGGAGCGAACCGGTAGGAAACATGAAACTTCAGAGCCGTTGTTTGGAAAGACGCAAGAGAAACAACATGAAAAAGAACTGGATCAGCAGGCCAAGGGAGATGGGCAATCTTCTCATCATTGCGCTGGTCTTTCCTTTAAGGCTGTCCTAAGTGGGAAGCCTAATGTGAACTCATGTGTCCAAGTGGAGGCGTCTTGTAAGTCCATTAGAATCCCAGACAATGTTGTTGCATTCTATGATATCAGAGGTAAGGCGTTGATTGGTAGAGTTAGAGACGTGAAGACGCTTACGTGTATGAAGAAGTTGTTAGCCGAGAATACTAATGGTAGGTTAGACATAGTGTACGCTGGAGGGCTCTCTCTATTGATGAATTTCTACAACAAAACCGATGCGATGGTCCTTATGTCGAAGAAGGATGTCTGGAATAAATGGTTTTCAGTGCTTGATTGCTGGGTTGGTCAGCCGTTGGCCTTTGAAAGGGTGGCGTGGCTCAAAATTCATGGGGTGCCTATTAATCTAGCAACCAACGAAGTCTTTGACGATGTCGCTAGACAGTTTGGGAAGGTTGTTCACCCCTCACAACTTAGTCTCGAGGATGGTGACATCTCTGTAGGTTTAGTGGGGATCCTTGTTGGTGATGGTAAGAAAATCAACGATTCAGTGAATCTCAGATGGACTAACAAGACTTTCAAAGCTTGGATATCAGAAGTTGAAGGGAACTGGGAACCTGAGTGCATCGGTTTCGGTGGGCATAAACGATGAGGAAGGGGCTGCTGCATCAGTTGAATGTCACGGTGATCACTCACCGGAAAGAGTTCAGGTTTCAAAGCCGGAAGATGATAAGGTAGATAACGAAGAGTTGGAAAACACTTTGGAGGAAGGAGAGTTGCATGAACCTATGCATGGGAAGATGGGAGATAATAATAATTTGCATGGGAATTGTAATGGTTTGTTTAATGAGTATGTGGGCGGTTTGTTGGGTAATAAATTGGTAGCCGAACAGATTTTTAATACCTCCCAAGTCTTTTAGTCCTCAAGTGCCAATGGGCTTAAGCCCAAAAGGCGGACCAAGATTTCTATTAGGAAAAGGAATCAAAGGGTCCAGGCCTCTTCCTCTAGCCCGGTGGAGATTAACAGGCCCAAGAAAAGAAGCAGACAAGAAGAAAATGACCCATTTGACTTAGATAGATTCATCGGTATTATCCACAATGAAGGGCTGGAAGTAGGAGAAAAGGGCAACCAATCGGTTGATCTTGAGGATCATCATGAAGAGGATTTTCTCATTGATCTTAACAAAGAAGTGTTGGTCCCTGAGTGTTTGGCGGTTGCGGACTATATCGAGGGCGGTGGAGAAGAGGCAAAAGAGCAAGGAGTTATAGATGATGTTGTCTTGGATAAGGAAGTGGATGAAACGGTTCAAATTGGCTCTATCCTGGGTGTTGATTTGGCTAACCATGATGGTTTGGTAAGGTCCTCCATTATGAATGAAGGTAACAATGCTTTGAAAGTATGAATTTTCTTTCAATTAATGTTAGAGGGTTGGGGGTTTGGAAAAGGTTCCTTGGCTTAACAATTTGAAGAGAGAAAATGGGGTTGATTTCTTGGCTATTCAAGAAACCAAAGCAGAAGACTTGTCGAATTTTGATGGGAAAAGTGTTTGGGGTAATAAAAATTATGGCTTGGAGTTTGTGGGTTCGGTTGGTCAGTCTGGGGGCCTTTTGTGTATGTGGGATAAGAGTCGGCTTTCGGTGTGCTCCTCTCACAAGGCTCGTAATTTTCTTCTTTTTTCGGGGCATTTGAAGGGCAACAATGAAGTCATCAACATTATCAATGTTTACGCCCCTCAAAGTGTGCCGGCTAAGCAAGCTTTGTGGAACGACATAGAATCGGTGGTGTTATCCATGGTGGGTATGTGGGTTGTTTTGGGGGACTTTAATGCCGTTCAGTTCCCGGAGGAAAGACGTGGGTCGATTTTCAAAAGCTCATGTGCTAGGAATTTCAACTCATTTATCCACAATGCTGGATTGATGGAGTACTCTATGAAAGGTAAGATGTTCACTTGTACTCGGGAATTGGGGAGAAAATTGAGTAAGATCGATAGAGTGTTGGTTTGCAATAGCTTTTTTTCGAAGTGGCCGGATGCTTGTTTAAGAGCTTTGTCTGGTCTTCACTCCGATCACTGCCCAATTTTATTGACCACGGTCTCTAAAAACTTTGGTCCGAAACCGTTTAGAGTTTTCAACTCTTGGTTGTCGAAAGACGGGTTTGAAGAAGCGGTGTGTGTGGCGGCTAAGGTTGTTGGTATTGATTCTCCCCCGGATGTCATCTTACAGAAGAAGTTTGGGTAGATTAGGGATAGTATATTAAGATGGAAGGAGAAAATGCTGATAGCGGATAATGCTAATGAGGAGGAAGCTAGAACTGAGATAACTAAATTGGAGGTTGAGATGGAAATTAGGGGCCTTTCAGAGGAAGAGGAGTGGATTTACGCTGAAAGTATAAGGGTGTTAAAGGAGCTGGAAGTAAGCAAACATGAGGATATAAAGCAAAGGTCTCGGGTTAGATGGGCGTTAAAAGGGGACGAAAATTCTAGATATTTTCATGGCATTGTGAACTGTAGGAAGGCGAGTAATGGGATCCCCGGTTTGTTGATTCAAGGGAGTTGGGTTAACAAACCTGCTTTGATCAAAAAGGAGGTTCTTGGCTTCTTCAGGAATAGATTTTTAGAGGAATGTCCGGTTCGCCCGAAACTTCACTGTCGGAACATTAAAAGTTTACCGGAGGAGGACATGGTTATATTAACAGAGAGGTTTTCGGTCTCTGAAATCAAAGCTGCGGTCTTTGGCTGTAGGGAGGATAGGGCCCCGGGACCTGATGGGTTTAACATTAAGTTTGTTAAGCGGTTTTGGAATTTATTTGAAAAGGACTTTGTAGATATTATGGAGTCTTTTTTCAGTAATGGAGAAATAAGCAAAGGGTGTGGTTCATCTTTCATTACTTTGATTCCTAAAGGCCGTGACGCGGTTAATCTCAACGATTTTAGACCTATTAGTCTGGTTGGTCTCATCAGTAAGACTATTTCCAAGGTCCTTTCTAATCGTTTTAAGTGCGTCTTGGGGAAGGTGGTTTCCAATTCTCAATCGGCGTTTTTAAGAGATAAATTTATTCTCGATGGGCCTTTGATCATCAATGAAGTCATAACGTGGTGCAAAAGGAATAAGAAGCAAACTTTCATCCTTCAAATTGATTTCGAGAAAGCCTTTGACAACGTTAACTGGAATTTTGTCTTAGACATATTGGATCAGATGGGATTTCCTCAGGTTTGGTGCTTATGGATTAGAGGTATCCTTAGGTCGGCTAGATCATCGGTGTTGGTGAATGGATCCCCCACGTTTGAGTTCCAGTTTGGGAAAGGGATGCGCCAGGGAGATCCGCTATCTCCGCTTCTCTTCCTTATTGTGATGGAAGCCTTATCCTGCTTGTTAAATCAGGCTCAAGCGGAAGGCTTGATTCACGGAATCAGCATGCCTAATGGGGGTCCTATAATCTCACACTTGCTCTTCGCGGATGATGCTATTATCATTCGTGAATGGTCGGAGCATTGTCTTGATAATGTGGTTAGAATCTTGATATGCTTTTATTTATGTTCCTGGTTAAAAATCAATCTTGCCAAGTCGAGTCTTCACGGGATTGGTGTGAGTGAGGAAGTGGTCGCCGAGAAAGCTAAAGTTTTGGGTTGTAAAGCTGGGGCTCTTCCGTTTAAATATCTGGGCATCTCAGTTGGGGCCAACATGAATCGTGTTAACAACTGGAAACCGGTGTTTGATGTGTTTGAGTCGCGTTTATCTAAATGGAAGGCCGATTGTTTATCGATTGGGGGAAGGGTCACTCTGATTAAGTCAGTTTTGGAAAGCCTTCCGGTGTATTACTTTTCTTTGTACGAAGCTCCTTGTAAAGTTATTAAAGATTTGGAATCCCTCATTAGTAGATTTCTCTGGGGAAGGTCAAACGAAGTGAGAAGATTCACTAGGTGGCATGGGATAGAGTTTGCACTCCTAAGAAGTGTGGGGGTCTCGGGTTGTGTAAATTGAGGTTCATTAACGTGGCTTTGCTCGCTAAGTGGGGGTGGCTATGACAACTCACAATTTCAGGTCATTCTCAATTTTACTATTCATCTCGGGAATTTACTATTCATCAATTACTATTCATCGTTTTCGAAGTCGATTTAATATTCTGAGAACGTATTTCAAAATTTTACTATTCATGAAACACTATTCATTCCCGGAGAAAAATCACTATTCCTCATTTTTCGTAAACTAGGTTTACGAGTATCAAATTCGCGTAACCGTAATGGTTTAGCTGCGAATTCATGAGCAATCATCGAGGATATTTCATATAGACTAGGTTTAGTCTACATATCATTAGCATCATTATCATCATATTAGTTCATGCATGGTTTTGCATTTTACATTAAACGCATAATTTCCTATTAAATAAACGCTATCGCGTAATCATTTATTTTGAACATCTGATCCGACACTTCCAAAAATTATTCTGATATATTTTTATACTCATATTAAGATTATAAAAATAATATTATTAGTTTACCCGGTGTTTTAAATTTATTTGGTATATAAATTGTTATATTTATATAATAACGACGGTTTTCGTAAATATACTACACAATAATTATTATTTCACTCAATTTTTGTAAGAAATGTATTTTTATAATTTTTATGACTTTGATACAATCTATTTTGTTATGTTAAAATTTATTTTTAGCTAACGCAACCCTAAATGCTTAAATATGTACACAAGTTACCATCTATCCTTAAATAACTACACATTACTAATATACTTATACCTTAAATGATACAAAAATACACCAAGTCTATATATTTTTTATGCTTGTCGACTTGATATCATGACTCATCATAATCTTGGACAAAATATCTATCTACAATATTACTTACATGTTTTTAATATTATACTACTAACACATAACACATAGAAGCAATATTATCAAGGTGTAAATCAAAAATACTTTCTCCATTTTCTCCTCTATGAACCGGCCATCCCAAGAAAACCAAGGAGAAGCAAAACTTTTTCAAGATCAAGCAATATTATACACTCTAGATTACTTCTCTTTTAAGGTTTTGCAATATAAACCTAGGAGTAATTAGGAAACCTTGTTCTTTAAACCTCATCAATTAACTAGTAAACATTTCATGATCATTTTTATTTTTCATATTCATACTTTGGTCATTTTATCATGCTTGAGGAAAAACATGCAAGTTATATGATTATCTATACCACTTTATTTGTTTTAAAGCGCTATTAATGAATATATATCATCCTATAATTATCCCTTGAAACATATCATTTTGATGATTTCTAGGAACCCATGACACCCTAATAAGGTGTATGGTAGGTTTAGAATAGCTTTGGCGTTGGTTTGAAGTGGTTAGAATAAGTTTTACGCGAGAAAAACTCATTTCGACAACTATATATAAGGGTCTGATCATTTCTGTGAATTCTGGAAATTTCGACAGTTGATAAAAAATTTTGGGCTAGATATTTAGAAAATATACTTTAAAACGAAAATGTGGCCGCTTGAATGGGTTAAAACGGAGTTATAACGAAGAAGTTATGCTATTTTCAAGTTTAACGACGAAAACTATATTTTCAGAAAATTCAGCATGTTATTCCAAACTTTTACGAGCCAAAAATGAGTCTTAAGAGTTATTAAATGAGTCGATTTATCAAAAATATATTAGTATACTTTAACACGAAGCTAAGGACATATAAAACGTAGAAAACGGACTTGTAACGATTAAATTACACGCGTTTAAACAAGGTTGCCGTAACTATTTTATATAAGCATAACTAATATATTTTCTAATAGATCATGTTGAGGGTCGTTTTTAACATTGATGGAATACTTTTTATAAAAAGATGTCTTCTAGTAAAAGTAAGTTCGCCTAGCCTATTTTCCAAAACGTCCAACCGTTCGTCAAACGGAATTGTAACGAATAAAATACGGTCACTCAAACTTTGCCGAAAATCACCCTTAAACAATATTTTTGGTACAAGTACCCTACTTTATCTATGTTTTTCTCCATGATAGAGACCTCTATGATAAAAACTTAAATGCTAAAACTTTGAGATAATGATACAAGCTTTCCAAAACAGCAGAGTTTGATTCCTAACACTCAATATTCACCATTTTACGACTAGTTTTTCGAGGCCATTTAGTCACTTTCATGAAATTGTCAAATGACATTATTTTGCGACGAAAAGCTATAAATTCTTGATAAATCACTAAACGACTATCGTAGGAGTTTGTTTCAACGTAAATACTTGTAAAGTATTTTATAATATGACGAGATGTCATAAACATATATTTCGACGATAAACATTATTTTCAAAATGTACAAGTGGTATGGATATCATATGAGTTTGCATGCACGACATTGTTTCATGATTTATATTAGAACATATCATTCATAATAGGTCGCGGTTAGAGGTTGCGCCTCATTTCAGTATTGCCATTATATCATCATAATCATTGCAACAGGTGAGTTTTCATAGCCCCGATTTATTCAAGTTTATACATTATTTCAAACCTACGGGGGAGAATACATTGCACATCATTTTTATACGAGCCCAAGTATATTCAAATTCATTTACATTGCTTAAGTTACCTCATTACCAATTGAATGTCCCCATTTCATAATCATGAACCGTTAATTTCGGAAGAAGCGAGGGTAAGTGGATAGATCTATTGAGGGTGACTCCTCCATCCGTGTTGGTGGTCCCAACTGGTCAACGGATGCATTTCATTTTTATCATCATTGAGTTGTTTGGCAAAACACTCTGTTGGGGCGAACATCAGGAACAGTCTAGCTTCGGTGTCATGTGCTTAAGCAATTGTACCATTTTTGTGACATATTTGTCATACATAACTTATACTTGCGTTGGTCGTATAAAACATTTTCATGAACTCTATGAACTCACTCAACCATTGTGTTGACACTATTAGAAATGTATTTTCAGGTAACTAAGGCATTCACTTCATGGCATGCATGTGGATATATCATAGAGTCGCGGTGACGACGCGTCTCACTTGGGTTTTATGCACTTTAAAATATCGTTTGGATTGTAACAAACTTAATTCCGCACATGTCGAATTTCATTTGGGACCTATCTTTGTAACTCTGAATGTTTTTAATATATCAAACGATGTTCTTTTCAAACGACACTTTAGGTCGTTCAATATAACTGTGATTGTGGTGCTATGACAGTCATCCCCCAGGAATTCCATTCCGCTGCAAAACAGGTAATTTGGGGGTGTGATAGATTGGCATCAGAGCTTCGGTTATAGAGAACTAGGTTGCATCATTGACCCTAGACTATAACTACATCATCATAGCTTCTCATCATTTCATCATAAGTGCATAGTCACTATACATGCGGTTTCATATGCACATTTTGCGAGTTATTTACTTTCATTTCAAATCGATTTTCACATAGATGCCTTCAGATACCCATCCCATCATACTCACATCAGACTTTGACATGGAGAATGCCCTGTCATTCCCTATCACAATTTTAACATCAGTTGACTCAACACCGATAACATCAGATGATGAGACTGAACCCTTTTAGGAGGACGAAGTTGCACCTACACCATCACGATCACCATTGATTCACTGTAGGTTCAGGACAATTTTTATCATTCTGTTGGGACAGATCATACCATTTGGTAGGACTTTTAGGCTTAGTCCTAATGGACCTATTAGGATGCTTACTGCAAGGAAGAGAGTACATTCTCTTACCCTCATTCTTAGGTCATTTACTACTCATGTAATACAACCACCATCAGTTACTCATACCACTATTAGTCGTTGAATAGTGCATACTCTAGCTTTACCTCTGAAACGTCGCGAGACAACACGAAAGAGAGTAGTATCTCATTCACCATTATCTCCTAACTTACCACTAGGATTTCCATCATCATCATCATTATCATCTAGAGCACCATCCGTACCATCACATCTCATAGACGATACTCATACATCTGACTTGCAGCTTAGGAAGCGTACGTGATTTGACACACCATTACCATCTATCACTAAGACTATAGACACTACACCATCTTATATGTTTGAGGACTGTGAGAGTTTTAGAGTTGTTGCTGCTAAACAGCCTACTGCTCCTACACATGAGACATGATTAGACCATCAACAGGAATAGATAACAAGTACATTTCTAGCTAATGTAATCTTTATCATTTATTATCTCCACGATAATCACAACCTTTGTTTATTTCATTCCTTATTCCAATTGCCCAATTTTCAATCATTTCGCGACAATATGCCACTATCTTACTAGGGATTAGGCCAACTTTATTTTTGACCAATTAGGATACTATTACCACTCTATGAGGTTCTCCCATGTATCCTACAAACCATTCAACAAACTTTATTTCAAGTTATTTTGCTACCATTTCATGAAATTATTTCACTTAATTTTATTTCAAGCTATTTTACACCATCTTAGAAACATTGTTTCATAAAGTTTTAAAACAAGTTGTTTTGTTATCACCCTATCAATTGGTTTTCAGTCATTTTATCAACTATTTAATACCATCATGCGAAACGATTTTTATGTTACTCTAAAAAATTGTTTGAGCCATTATCTTACAAAACAAAACGTTGAATACCATCTAAAACTTCGGAGAAACATAATATCATTTCAACAAAACTAATCATCACATTATTTGTCCTCGATTATACATAGCCTGATCACCTATGTATGATTCAGGAAGAATTATGTCATGAAAGAAACAAGCATCTTTTCAAACTTCCTAAAACAATCTTCACTCAAAAGCAAGGATTTGTAAACAAATAAATTGCTCATAAACACTTCTTTTGTCAATACTCTATAGAAGCCTACGCCATTCATCCCTCACTCAACCGATAAGTTAGAATTTGACGAGTTATTTTTTTTGGAAAGGCTTCCTATACCATCTATGAGGAGGATTCCTCGATACAAGAAAACAATGAAAGGATTTCAGATTTCCCCCCAAGGACTAGAAGTATGTAGTAAGATGATTCAAAACTCAATAAAAATCTTAAGACATCACGAGACATTCCGAACCACTATTTTGGACTAGAAGCCAAATTATATCATTTCAAAAGTACTAGCTAGACCGAGTTACAAGATTTAGTACGAAGCGAATACACACTAAGAAACACTATAGGGAGAAACCAAGTCTTTTAATTGAGACTACAGAACATTTCATTAAACATGGCCTCAACAATATGTGAACTTCCCTACAATGAGTTTCCCTTAAAGGAAAATGGAGTTAAATTAAGGTTATCGATATAAACTTTCTCTAAGACATTGTGTTCTCTAGAAATTCCAGATAACATCACTTTCATATCAAGAGATACAACAGGTTTGAAGATATCGGACAATCAATGACTCTCCATCTACAAGTGAGATTAGAACAAACATTTTTCGACATAGTATGAGCTGATATTTATTTTCTTGCTAGCATGATAACAATATAAGTGATGAAATATTTTAGAAGCACTCGATATCGGGACAAATCTTGAAAATCAACCACTACATCACATCACTTAAATATTTAAGGTTTTGTGACTTTACAACATAGAGCGAGGAAATATTTCGATAAGAGAAATTAAGAGAAACACCATCAAACATTAAACATTTTAGTAATGGAGACTAAGCACCTTAGGCAAGTAAGACTCAAGTAACGACATTCGCTAGAACTAGAAACGCGAGGAATCACAATTGTTACCTATAATCTATTCTTTTCAATAAGGTCCTTTTTGACAGACATAACATTTTGAAATGTGACACGAGACATGTGGTATCAATTCCAGTTGTACCTACTATAAGCTATTCGATTCACCTTAGATTTCTGATAATTATTTTGAGGTTCCCATAGAACCTACTGTAACATGAGTACCGCCTATTATCCTCATCTCAATGGTCAAAGCGAGAGAACAATTTAAACATTAGAAGATATACTCAAGGCATGTGTGATTTTCTAGAAATGATTAAGTAAATAATTCTTCATCGAACAAGTTGGTTTACAACAATAGGTAGCACATGAACATATTGACTACATCAATTGAGGCACTCTATGGTTGAGGTGTCAATCACTTATTCACTGGTCAAAATCAAGAAAGTCCAACTCACTAGTCCATAACTCATTCATGAAACAACAAAGTAATCGTACAGATCAAGAATCAGTTACAAGTAACAACAAATAGCTAGATAAGCTACGTCGATATACGACGCAAAATATTGGAAATATGTTCCATAAGTCGCAAACCATTAGAATTTCAAGTTGGCAACAGATTTATGTTCAAAGTCCCGTCTTGGAAAGGCGTGGTACGATTCAGAAAAACATTGGACGACCCGATGCGACTCAAATATCCTCACCTTTTCACAAGTAACATCGTAGAACCTAACATGGACTGAATTCAGGGACTGAATTCCTTTTTGGATGGGCGAATGTGACAACTCGCAATTTCAGGTCATTCTCAATTTTACTATTCATCTCGGGAATTTACTATTCATCATTTTATTATTCATCGTTTGCAAAGTCGATTTAATATTCTAAGAACGTATTTCAAAATTTTACTATTCATGAAACACTATTCTTTCCCGGAGAAAAATCACTATTCATGATTCACTATTCATCATTTTTCGTAAACTAGGTTTACGAGTATCAAATTCGCGTAACCGTAATGGTTTAGCTACGAATTCATGAGCAATCATCGAGGACATTTCATATAGACTAGGTTTAGTCTACATATCATTAGCATCATTATCATCATATTAGTTCATGCATGGTTTTGCATTTTACATTAAACGCATAATTTCCTATTAAATAAACGCTATCGCGTAATCATTTATTTTGAACATCTGATCCGACACTTCCAAAAATTATTCTGATATATTTTTATACTCATATTAAGATTATAAAAATAATATTATTAGTTTACCCGGTGTTTTAAATTTATTTGGTATATAAATTATTATATTTATATAATAACGACGGTTTTCGTAAATACTACACAATAATTATTATTTCACTCAATTTTTGTAAGAAATGTATTTTTATAATTTTTATGACTTTGATACAATCTATTTTGTTCTGTTAAAATTTATTTTTAGCTAACGCAACCCTAAATGCTTAAATATGTACACAAGTTACCATCTATCCTTAAATAACAACACATTACTAATATACTTATACCTTAAATGATACAAAAATACACCAAGTCTATATTTTTTTTATGCTTGTCGACTTGCTATCATGACTCATCATAATCTTGGACAAAATATCTATCTACAATATTACTTACATGTTTTTAATATTATACTACTAACACATAACACATAGAAGCAATATTATCAAGGTGTAAATCAAAAATACTTTCTCCATTTTCTCCTCTATGAACCGGCCATCCCAAGAAAACCAAGGAGAAGCAAAACTTTTTCAAGATCAAGCAATATTATACACTCTAGATTACTTCTCTTTTAAGGTTTTGCAATATAAACCTAGGAGTAATTAGGAAACCTTGTTCTTTAAACCTCATCAATTAACTAGTAAGCATTTCATGATCATTTTTATTTTTCATATTCATACTTTGGTCATTTTATCATGCTTGAGGAAAAACATGCAAGTTATATGATTATCTATACCACTTTATTTGTTTTTAAGCGCTATTAATGAATATATATCATCCTATAATTATCCCTTGAAACATATCATTTTTGATGATTTCTAGGAACCCATGACACCCTAATAAGGTGTATGGTAGGTTTAGAATAGCTTTGGCGTTGGTTTGAAGTGGTTTGAATAAGTTTTACGCGAGAAAAACTCATTTCGACAACTATATATAAGGGTCTGATCATTTCTGTGAATTCTGGAAATTTCGACAGTTGATAAAAAATTTTGGGCTAGATATTTAGAAAATATACTTTAAAACGAAAACGTGGCCGCTTGAATGGGTTAAAACAGAGTTATAACGAAGAAGTTATGCTATTTTCAAGTTTAACGACGAAAACTATATTTTCAGAAAATTCAGCATGTTATTCCAAACTTTTACGAGCCAAAAATGAGTCTTACGCGTTATTAAATGAGTCGGTTTATCAAAAATATATTAGTATACTTTAACACGAAGCTAAGGACATATAAAACGTAGAAAACGGACTTGTAACGATTAAATTACACGCGTTTAAACAAGGTTGCCGTAACTATTTTATATAAGCATAACTAATATATTTTCTAATAGACAAACATTACGGCCGCGAATGACCATGTTGAGGGTCGTTTTTAACATTGATGGAATACTTTTTATAAAAAGATGTCTTCTAGTAAAAGTAAGTTTCGCCTAGCCTATTTTCCAAAACGTCCAACCGTTCGTCAAACGGAGTTGTAACGAATAAAATACGGTCACTCAAACTTTGCCGAAAATCACCCTTAAATAATATTTTTGGTACAAGTACCCTACTTTATCTATGTTTTTCTCCATGATCGAGACCTCTATGATAAAAACTTAAAAGCTAAAACTTTGAGATAATGATACAAGCTTTCCAAAACCGTAAAGTTTGATTCCTAACACTCAATATTCACCATTTTACGACTAGTTTTTCGAGGCCATTTAATCACTTTCATGAAATTGTCAAATGACATTATTTTGCGACGAAAAGCTATAAATTCTTGATAAATCACTAAACGACTACCGTAGGAAGTTGTTTCAACGTAAATACTTGTAAAGTATTTTATAATATGACGAGATGTCATAAACATATATTTCGACGATAAACATTATTTTCAAAATGTACAAGTGGTATGGATATCATATGATTTTGCATGCACGACATTTTTTCATGATTTATATTAGAACATATCATTCATAATAGGTCGCGGTTAGAGGTTGCGCCTCATTTCAGTATTGCCATTATATCATCATAATCATTGCAACAGGTGAGTTTTCATAGCCTCGATTTATTCAAGTTTATACATTATTTCAAACCTACGGGGGAGAATACATTGCACATCATTTTTATACGAGCCCAAGTATATTCAAATTCATTTACATTTCTTAAGTTACCTCATTGCCAATTGAATGTCCCCATTTCATAATCATGAACCGTTAATTTCGGAAGAAGCGAGGGTGAGTGGATAGATCTATTGAGGGTGACTCCTCCATCCGTGTTGGTGGTCCCAACTGGTCAACGGATGCATTTCATTTTTATCATCATTGAGTTGTTTGGCAAAACACTCTGTTGGGACGAACATCAGGAACAGTCTAGCTTCGGTGTCATGTGCTTAAGCAATTGTACCATTTTTGTGACATATTTGTCATACATAACTTATACTTGCGTTGGTCGTATAAAACATTTTCATAAACTCTATGAACTCACTCAACCATTGTGTTGACACTATTAGCAATGTATTTTCAGGTAACTAAGGCATTCACTTCATGGCATGCATGTGGACATATCATAGAGTCGCGGTGACGACGCGTCTCACTTGGGTTTTATGCACTTTAAAACATCGTTTGGATTGTAACAAACTTAATTCCGCACATGTCGAATTTCATTTGGGACCTATCTTTGTAACTCTGAATGTTTTTAATATATCAAACGATGTTCTTTTCAAACGACACTTTAGGTCTATCAATATAACTGTGATTGTGGTGCTATGACAGTCATCCCCCAGGAATTCCATTCCGCTGCAAAACAGGTAATTTGGGGGTGTGACAGTGGCGGCTCAAGAATGATAAAGGCAGTCTTTGGGGCGATGTGATTGAGGCTTGTCACGTTTCTAATAGGAGCTGGGATTTTCTCCCGGTTCGAAAATCCTTGAATGGAGTGTGGAGTAATATTGTGAATGTTATATCTAGAACGGTGGTGTCATGGATGCCTCTTAGAAGATTCTTCAAAGGCAAAGTGGGGGATGGTAATAACATATCTTTCTGGATTGACCCATGGTTAATTAATCTTCCCTTGATGGTGGTTTGCCCCAACTTGTTCCGGCTTGAAATTGACAAAAGGTGCAAAGTCAGTGATAGGGTGAAATTGTCGGATTCTGGTTATGAGCGGGTATGGAAATGGAAAAGGACGGCTATAGCGATCGATGACGGGCCGGAATGGGATGTGCTCAACACTTTGCTGGATTCTGTTGTGCTCTCCGATGCCTCGGATAGCTGGGTTTGGATTGGGGTGGGCAATGGTATCTTCTCGGTGAGTGCGGTTAGGAAGCAATTGTACCTAGACATGGATTTCAGCAATTTAAATGTCTTTGAGTGGTGTAGTTGGATCCCGAAGAAGTGTAACATTTTTGGGTGGAGTGTAACATTTTCGAGTGCTGAGATGGGTAGGATTCCGACGGCTTCTGCTCTAAGACAAAGAAACATTCCGATTGTGGACACCTTGTGTGTGCTTTGTGGGAGCGCGGAGGAGACTGTCGACCACCTTTTCTCGGGTTGCATTTTCGCCTCCAGGCTTTGGCAGCACATATCAACATGGTGTAAAGTCTCTAACATTTTTGTTTTCTCGTTCAAAGACCTGCTGGAAATGCATAATTTCGCGGGTTTGTCAGGGAAGAAGAAAGAGATCTTTTATGGCTTATTGATTATCGGGTGTTGGTGCATTTGGAGGGCGAGGAACTCGTTTAAATTTCAAAAAAAGAAGGCAAGGATGGAGGAAATTATCGGAGAAGTTAAAATTTTGGGTTTTCTTTGGGCTAAATCTAGAGCCAAGTTACCTTTTTTGACGTGGGATAATTGGTGTAAATTTGTAATTATGTAATTATGTAATTGGTTTCGTTTTGTGAGTGCCGCCCCGTTTTGTGGGCTGGCGGGTTTCTAATGAAGTTAATAGTCCACAAATCAGTTTTCCATTACCTGAATCAGATCCATCCAACCAGATACGTAATTCACATATCAAATGCCATATACTGTTAAACTAAATTTGGCGCATGAGAAAGAAATGACCAATAGTGGGATTTGCTCATCTGGCCCATTAAAACAAACCCGTATGTACCAAACGTTTTACTAGTTAAAGTCGGCAATGATATATTGATATGCGATATTATGCATGATTGGTAGTTGGGTACCTTTCTTGTATTAGCTTTTCGATTACGGTAATTTTTTTTGTGAACTTGATTACGGTAATTTGATAAGCCTGTATATCATTGTCTTGATGGTACATAAGCCTGTATACTTTCTTTATGACCACAACTTTTCAATTTAAATAACGATAGGTCTTAATACGTGGCTGCATTTTCATCATTAGCATTTATTATTTCACCTATTTTTTATAATTTAAATATCTCTTAAACCGTTAATCGTTAAGTGAAATATTTACAATCGCATCATATGCCATTGTTTTCGTTATGATGGACTATCACAACTTATATTGATATTACATATCATAAATATACACTATTTTATAACAAAGTAATATTTGACAATCAGTTTTCTCTAAGAAAAAAAAAACACTTACTTTAGTTTGAAGTGGTATTCCCTTGACAAGATATTTTTTTTCACAAACCACCTCCAAAGTACCCATTTGTGTTCATACTCGAATTAACATTGTTTTTTAGTTTTTTTTTTATGACATAATGACATCATCTAATTTGAACTTTTTTTTTTCGTATCATAAAAAAATTTCCATTTCTATCTTAATTTCATTTACCAAACATGCACATATGATATTCAGTGTTTTTATCATATATGATTTTTCAATGCAAATTTCAGTTTATACGAAAAACTTGATCGAAAGGATTAGCGATTAACTGTTGGCCCGCCCCGATTATTTTATTATGTGACATATATCATCAATTTCCAATCAAAGTTAAGGGCCTTTGGCCCAGTGGTATCCGTACGAAAGTTAATTCCTCAACCAAAAGGCCGTGGGTAATTCCCGTCTATGGGTAAATGTATGAGATTGATATGTTTGTGTGAGAATGTATGCCTTTCAAAAAAAACATTTATAAACCTGGTAATGAAAATGTAAACCTGAATGCATCTAATTAATTACTTCAAACAACCTACTTGATCTTACATGTGAAATGGGTTGACTTAACCTAAAAGGAAAATGATAGACCCATGATCCCATGGACCAGCTGAGGCTTAGCTGTAGATCGAGATAGACCCATGCATGCCCATTACATGGTCTTTAAATGCGATGCTGCTAGATTACATTTTTGGGAATGTGTTTTCTTGTGGCCTATCTAGCTAGCTAATTAGTCAGGACCATATTAAGGTCATGTATATGCATGGCCAGCTTGCGACCTACTTGATCATGCCATTCTCCAACTTGACATAGAGTTGGATATTTACACATCAATCATTCAATAACCATCACTCTCAATATCATTATTTCTTCTGCAAATACGCGTATTGTGTATTGGAAACGAAAAATGCCATAAGCATGATCATATTGATAAGCTCATAAGCCAAAATAAAGGTTTAATAAGTTTTTTTTTTTTCAAATTTCCATAACATTATAAGTTCAATAAATAAGCTAAAACAAACACCCCTAGGGTCATCATATGCATGGCCAGCTTGCGACCTACTTGACCTTGCCATTCTCCAACTTGATAGAGAGTTGGATATATGTTGACAACAATCATTCCATAACCATCACTTTCAATATCATTATTTTCTAGTAATGCAAATACGCGTGTTGATATGAAAATGTAAGGCCAGACGGAGTGGAGCTTGGGTACACAATCGAGCACGTGAACCCGCTCGGGTACACCGTCCCGTGTACCTCGGGTATGAAAATCGGGTAAGGAGTTCGAGCTAGAAACCCGCTTTGTTAACGTTGAAAATGTGTACGTTGGGGGAGATATTTAGCCCAAATAAAAAAAAAAAAAAAAATCTTCCTATTTAACACCTACACTCATCTCTCAAAAAAAAATAATTACCCTTACATTTCAAAAAAAAAACACACTAATCTCTCCAAAAAAAATGTCTACCGATTCTTCCGATTACGTTGTTCCTTCTTCGTCCGACGAGCTATCCACGGGTAGCTCGTTGCAAAATATGCTTCAACTAGCGGCTCAGTATTATGAAGACACGGCAAGCTCTAGCCGAACTAGCGTAAATCGTCATCGGGATATAGGTCTTGAAACTTTAGAGAATGATTGGTTCGTTGAAACACCAAAGTACAACGACAATTACTTTAAAAAAAATCGAATGGAGAAAAGCATGTTTTTGCAAATAGTGGGTGACATTGAAGCGAGATACCCATATTTTCAAGAAGGCTATTACGCGCGAGCTCAAAAAAGTTTCACGGCGAAACAAAAAATCACATCGGCTGTTAGGCAATTCGCAACCGGCAATCCGCCCGATGAGTATGATGAATATTTATGCATGTCTCAAAGAACGTCACGTGAAAGTCTTGATTATTTTTGTGAGGCCATCATTGAGTTGTACGGTCGGGAGTACCTACGTAGGCCGACAGCACACGACCTTGCTCGCATTTTCCAGGCCCATGAAGCGAAGCATCACCTCCCTGGGATGCTTGGTAGCCTCGACTGTACACACGTCAGATGGAAAAATTGTCCTAGACATTTGAGAGGGCAATATACAAGAGGTGACTATGGTGTTCCCACTATTATGCTTGAAGTCACCGCGTCACAAGATATGTGGATTTGGCATGCTTTTTTTGTCCACCGGGGTCAAACAACGATATCAACGTATTGAATCAGTCTGACTTGTATCTTACAGCTCGAAATGGAACGACGATGAGTAGTTCATTCCACGTGAATGGACGCTTTTACAAACGCGGCTACTATTTGGCAGATGGAATCTATCCTAAGTGGTCCACACTTGTTAAAGCATACCCGTATCCAAACGACCCAAAGGAAAAGAGATTTACGAAGTTACAAGAGGGAGCGAGAAAGGATGTCGAGCGAGCTTTTGGTGCTCTCAAAGGAAAATGGAAAATTCTTGATCGACCACTCAGAGCTATGACCAAAGCGAAGATTGCCAATCAGGTTCATGCGTGTGTTATTTTGCACAATATGGTCATAAAACGCGGGGGGAGGGCAATATCACCGGTTCATATAATGGATGCGCCGGTTCAGCCAGTGCTCGACAACAGTGTGGTAGCGGAGTTACTAGACGAATTTCTCCATGACCGTCTTCGATATGATCTCACGGAGCACGTAGCACGTGAATTTCTTATCAAATCCCGCGCATCTCACGAATTTCTCCCTAATGGACAAATGAAATTAAATGTATATTTTATGAGCATAACTAAAATCCAATCAATGACCCCATGAATAGTAAAACCACTATTCATTGCAAATGTTTTGTGGATCAAATCGAACCTAAGGCTAAACATAATGAATAACGATAGTAATAGATTCTGGATTTTTCGTTATCTCCTAAACTTGACATTGATTATGATGACGTATAGTCTATATCCGGGTCACAAACCCGACTAAAGCCCAATACGGATAAGCTCAGCACGAACTGGGCTACGCTGATAAGCGTTTAGGCCCACGAAGGCCCAAGTATAAATCTATTTATGGAATAGATAGAGGATATCTCTTAATCAAGGAGATAATCATTCCCAACCGATT
Organism: Chrysanthemum makinoi; assembly: GCA_910596185.1. Taxonomy (NCBI): domain Eukaryota; kingdom Viridiplantae; phylum Streptophyta; class Magnoliopsida; order Asterales; family Asteraceae; genus Chrysanthemum; species Chrysanthemum makinoi. The sequence continues at coordinate 109,408,622 of OU343218.1, forward strand.
TAGGCGGGATACGCCGAAGGTTGAGGAACACGGAACCAACAAGGATTCTGTGTATATATAAAGGGAATCACATCCCTCGTTAAAGGTACGCTCTCAAAACCCTAATTCGCCTTTAACCCTAAATCGATTACTTACTCTCACGCCGGATGATAATCGTGGGAGACAATCCCACGGTAAGCCTAACGGTGTTTTCTGTCTTTAGTGCGCAGGTCTCAAGCAACAATCATTAATTGGTACGAGAACCGGAGCCCCGAACAAGGAACGCCCAACTTTTGTATCAACAAGTGGCGCCATCCGTGGGACCATTCACTAAGAACTAAGACTAGAATGACGAAGCATGGAAATAAGCGATCACAAACGGATCTTATGGGCAAGAAGCTGAACAGTGGCTCAGCTTCCAAGCAGACTCCTGGGACAACCAGTACTGCCAAAAACAAGGGATCAGGCCAGAACTTGGTCTACCCTACAGTGGAACCGCGCTCGGGGACAACCCAGACCACCACAACCACCACTAACGCAGTGGATCCACTGCGCACTGTTTTTACCACTCCTCTTCAATCGGTGCTAGAGACTGACCTGACAAAGGCACCAGATGCACCGGATAGAAACAAAGGCATAGCAGTAGAAGCAAACACCCTTGCTTTAGAAGGGGTCGCACCGGAAGTAACACCAAGAGATTTCGTATCCCAAAATTACGAAACCTTGGCCGCTCTTATGGAACAGAGAACCTAGAAAGAGGACGGGTCGAAGCCTAAAAGCCCGACTCAGTTTTGACTCGGAGTACAAAACCTCCCCACCGCGCCGTCAGAAGGAGAAGCGCGGCCGAGACAACCGCCGACCCCCTGTGTTTAACAGAATTGGGAAAAAGGTTGAGGATGATGAGACGTCCAACTCACAGCACCTGGAAGGAAGTGAGGAGGATGAACGGCGTACCAATGTCCACACCAGACTTGGTAGCCGCAGAATACAGGACAGACTTGGGCGACGATATTCCACAAGTGAAAGCCCTTAGAGTACAAACTCTGAGGACAGTCGGCGCAAGCGCCGAAGGAGGGAAAATTCATCCTCTGGAATTCCTCGGACAACGGGGATAGTGAAACCGACACCGGAAGTCCGAAACAGATATAATGACCAGGAGGATGAAGATATGTCTCTCCCATGGCGCCGTCAAAAGGTGGATGCATTCACCCGACGCATCGCTGACTTCTAGAGAACAAGAGGAGGCGCATGCCTGCCAATGTAAAAACCTATAACGGAACAGGTGATCCAGATGATCACCTCAAAAAATTTGAATCAGCCGCTACAATTGAAAACTGGCCACAGCCTGTATGGTGCCACATGTTCAACTCCACACTAGTGGGAAACGCGCGCAACTGGTTCAGCAAGCTTCCACGTAGAAGCATCAATGGCTTTGAGGAATTGAGAAAGGCGTTTCGCCTGAACTTTACTCAGCGGAAGAAGTGTGCTAAAAATCCTGTTGAACTCGCCAGAGTAAAGCAGCGCCAGGGAGAATCTACAAGCGCATTCATGGAACGCTTTAAAGACGAATGCATACAGGTTAAAGCATGCCCTGAAGTACTAAAGATTTCTGGTTTCATGAATGGGATTAACAACCCAGAACTCATCAAGAGGTTGAACGACAAGATTCCCGAAACCTTTGATGAACTCATGAAACGTTCACGATCCTTCGTTCAAGGAGAAGCTGCCGCAGCGGATAGCAAAAGAAACTACTCGAACTATCGGTCACGGGAACAACCTGGGAGACAATCCACCGACCGGGGTAACAACCATAATAGGAGCTATCGCAGTCAGGGGAGCGGAAGGGATAATGAAAAATACACCCCGCTCACCAAGACTCCAAAAGAAATACTCGCAACAGAAGGTGCGAACTTCCCAAGGCCACCACAAATGCGCACTCCAGAAGATCGGCGCACCGGGAAAGGATACTGTGACTACCACGCACAGAAAGACCACACCACGAACGAATGTGTCCAACTGTGCTAGCTCATTGACAAAATGGTTAAAGAGGGCAGATCGGACCATTTGGTCAAAAACATCAAAGAAGGAAAGGATAAACAGAAGAGTGGAAACAAGAAAGAGACGCCCAAAGACAAGCCCGACACCATCTACATGATACAATCATGGCAGCGGGTCACTAGGCAGAAGGTCAGCCAGGAGTTTTCTCGAGGAAGCGAAATCTCTTTCCCCACCTTAACTGCGGACAACGCAGTGGTAGAACCACTCACCATAGAGATCAGTGCGGGGGGTCACGACATCCACCGCATGTACATTGATGGTGGAGCATCTGCAGACATCATGTATGAACACTGCTTCAAGCGATTGCGGCCTAAAATACGCAGTCAGTTAAGCCCGGTCAGAACGGGCTAACAGGTTTTACGGTGAAAAGATATGGCCTATGGGGCAAATACGTTTACTAGTTAGCATCGGAAATGAAAAACACTCTGCGACGGCCTGGATGGAATTTATGGTAATCAAATCTCCCTCGCCATACAATGGCATTATTGGGAGGCCTGGGATATCAGCTATGCGCGCAGTGCCATCAACAGCGCACGGGATGCTTAAATTCCCAGTGGAAGGTGGTATTGTTACTCTTCACAATGCCAGTATACCGCATAGAGAATGTAACACGATTACATGCGAAACGGCACCGGTCCCAGAACAGCGCGCAACCAAAGTTCCAAACCTGAAGGTTGCAATTCACCCTGAATACCCGGAACAGGAAATATCCATCGGAGGGTCACTGTCGGACAACGGCCGAGCAGCTGTATATGCGCTCCTGCAAAAGAACTTGGACATTTTTGCATGGGAGCCAAAACACATGACTGGGGTACCACGCTCAATAACAGAGCATAAACTGGGAATCCGACAAGGATACTCACCCATACGCCAGAAGAAGCGCGGCCAGGCTCCAGAGCGCGCGCAGGCAATCCTGGCAGAGGTACACAAGCTAGTAGAGGCAGGCATTATGCGGGAAGTCTACTATCATGACTGGCTTTCCAACCCAGTCATGGTAAAGAAGAGCGATGGCAGCTGGCGGATGTGCGTGGACTTCACCGACCTTAACAAAGCATGTCCACAAGACTGCTACCCATTACTTGAGATAGACTGGAAAATAGAGTCTTTGTGCGGGTATCCATTAAAGTGTTTCCTTGATGCATACAAAGGATATCATCAAATCCAGATGGCTAAGGAGGACGAGGAAAAAACGGCCTTTCACACAAGCCAAGGCGTCTACTGTTACACAAAAATGCCCTTTGGCTTGAAGAATGCAGGCGCCACTTATCAACGTTTAGTAGATAATGCTTTCGAAAAACAGGTGGGCCGCAACCTAGAGGTTTATGTTGATGACTTGGTCATAAAGAGCCATACTTAAGATGAGTTAGTTCGCAATATTGAGGAAACATTCAAAACTCTCCGAGAGATCAACATGAAGTTGAACCAAAAAAAATGTACCTTCGGCGCGACTGAAGGCATGTTCCTTGGATACCTAATAGAACCGGACGGTATAAAACCGTGTCCAGAAAAGACTAGGGTTGTCATTGAACTTCCTTCACCTCGCACGTTGAAGGAAGTCCAATCCCTCAACGGAAAGTTGGCCGGTCTTAACAGATTCCTATCCAAGTCAGCAGAAAAATCATTACCCCTTTTCAAAACACTCAAAAAGTGTATAAAAAGGGTGATTTCCGGTGGACTACGGAGGCAGAAGAGGCCTTCACACAGCTGAAACAACACCTGGCAACGCTCCCCACACTCGTCGCACCCCGACCAGGGGAAGAGTTGATCATGTATTTATCCGCAACTGATGGAGCAGTCAGCGCAGTGTTACTAACAGATAGGGATTCCGTACAAACCCCTGTCTATTTTGTAAGCAAGGCACTCAAAAATACGGAGATGAACTATAGCGCCATGGAAAAATTAGTTCTGGCATTGGTGTTCGCTGCTAAACGGCTACGCAGGTACTTCCAAGCACACCCAATAGCGGTAATCACAGATCAACCGATCAAGCAAATCATCTCCAAGCCTGATGCATCAGGACGACTGCAAAAATGGAGTGTGTTGCTCGGTGAGCATTACATCACCTACAGACCACGTACTGCAATAAAAGGGCAGATACTGGCTGATTTCATCAGCGAAAAGCCAGACACTGATGATGCACCGGCACCATGAACGGAGGAACTACCAGATCCATGGATCTTGTTCACAGATGGATCCTCATGCGTGGATGGGTCAGGAGCAGGCCTCATCCTCACAAACCCAGAAGGAACGGAATTCACTTACGCATTGCGTTTCGAATTCACAGTGACAAATAATGAGGCAGAGTATGAAGCCCTACTAGCGGGACTACGCATCGCATCTCGAATGGGTGTACGCAACCTGGAAGCGAATGTAGACTCCAGACTCGTAGCAAACCACGTGTTAGGCGAGTATGTAGCCAAGGAGGAAAACATGATTCAGTACCTCGAAAAAACAAAGGCAGTAGTTCAAACCTTTGATAGGTTCACCATCAAACAGGTTCTAAGAGGGGAAAACCGCAAGGCGGATTGATGAGTGTCTAAATACTCATCATTTTTGTACCATCTAAACTGCAAAAACATCTAAAAACGCTCAGAAATGCATCAAAATGCTGAAAATATCACAAATAAGTGTTTTATGTGTTTTAAATGCAAAAATACCAAAATCAGGTGAAAAACGTATCAAATTAGCATAATTGGCAGTTTTAGTCCCTCAACTTTACAAAAGTGTCAAAAATAGTCCCTGGTAAATCAAAATTAAGAAAAATGTCATTCAAGGTCCCTGAAATATTCTAAATTATCAAAAATGGTCCTTGAATGAATCTTTGGGCAAATGGCAGAAAAGGTCCCTCAAGTTTAAAAATTGACATAAAAGGCCCTTGGACGTTTAAAATGGAAAATAAATACATGTATGGTCCTTGGTTTATCATATATTGCAGGTTTAGCCCTTGTGATAAGTTTGGATAAGTTTCAAGTTCAGTCCTTCAGTTTCACCAAATTACATGAATGGTCCTTGTTACTTAACTAAACCAAACGGACCATTTTTATTACTAAACACCAAATCCATTTAACTCACCCAACCAGCTGGCCCATCACAAGCCCAAACCCACTAAACTTGACCCTTGACCCTTGACCTATACCCCTTGAGCCAGTCCAATATCCATTTTGACCCGTCCAAAAACCCCAATTGAACCCCCCACGTATTAAATAAATTCGGTCAAATGGTCAAAATCCCGCCCAAACCAGAAGCACTGTTCATCTCCCTCTCTCAAACCTGCAAACCAGAAACCAGAGTGGTTTTCTCCACTTGCTCTTTCCACCTCACTTCCCCAGCTGTATACCAACCCCCCCTCCACCTCCACATCTATCCAAAAGCTTTAATTGAGAAAACCTGCTTAAGACTTTTTTGGCGCCAAAAATGCCATGTGTGTGATTCTGGTGTAATTGATGAATTCAAGGGCTGAAGTCAAGTGGGAAATGTTCAGAGGTCGACACCAAGTCAAAAAGATCTCTATAAAGAAGATAAGAGGCAATGTGGAAAGATATCTAGTGTAATTTTAGTTTATTTATGTCGAACTAGTTAATTTTAAATTTCCAGTGTTATTTAAAGCTTTCAAGTACTCTTTTAAGTATTCTCAGTGTAATTTAAATCTTTTTCAATAAGTAATTTCAGTGTTAAGCTTCATTTTCAAGTTTATGCAATTTTCATTTCAAAAATCTCATGATAAGATCAAATGTTGTTTGTAGCTGTTGTTAAGGACTTTTAAGCCAATATAAGCTCCTATATAGCTTATGTAAGCTATTAGAAACCCTTTAAAATCAGTCTAGTACAAAAAAGAAAAAATCACCAAAAATACAAATAAATTAGTTAAAAATAAAATATCCATGGAAATGAAGGTCAAAGCTGGAGCAGGGTGAATACAGGATTCCCCTTGGGTTTAGAGCTTCTTGGGAAGCTATAGGAAGTGGTTTCAATCCTTGATTCTCAGTTTTCACTTGGAAACCAATTTGTAAGCTTTTGCTCAATTTTTGGCATTTCACTGTTTGAGTATTTCTTGAGCTTAAATCTTTGTGACTTTATGTTTCTTAGTTATAGTTAAGTAAAAATAAACATTTAAACAGGTTGTTTGTTATTTAGAATTAGTAGTTGCTTTAAAATCTCATTTTTACAATTTTAATAGCATAATATTTATTTTCAAGTTCTATGTTGTCACCACTGTTGTTTAATGCTCATTTAAACTTATTAAGTGATAATATAAGCTTATGAATCATTTTCATGGTCTTAATCTGTGTTATCCTTTGAAAATCTTCAAAACAGTTTGTTGAAGGGGTGTTTGGATTCACTGTTTTAATGGTGTTAGAGGGCATCTGTGACATTGCTTGTTGTTGTTTCATATCACTTTAGTGTTTAATAGCTCAGTTCAAGCATAAAATTTAGTCCTTGTTTCATAAAAAGTCAAAATCATTGTTAAAATCATTCTACTTATTAACTGTTAGAAATTTAGATTGCATAATCATCATTTAAGTTTTAAAAGTTGTTTATCTACCCTAAATTAGTCTCATATTAGCTTAATACATCAAATTAGATCATCTAGGATCATTCAAATCTCATAAAAGTCAAATTCTTAGTGTAGATTAAAAAGTCAAAATTTCTCAATGTCAGTTTTTGAATAAACTTACGAATTTTAGTGTGTATTTAATACCAAGTTTTAGCTTATAATCTTTTGGGATATCAATATTTAGCTGCTCAACTTAATTAGAAAAATATTAGTTTATCTCTGCTTAGCTTAAAAAGTGCTTATTTCTCAGCTTGTTTCAGACCCTTTTTCAAAAACATGCCCTGTGCACAGTGTTGCTAGCCTATTTCACAAGCTCTCAGAGAGCTTATTAGTGACCCTTAGCTTATGTACCTTAGCTTTTTGAGAAGCTCACCTAGCTGACTCAAGGTTACAAGTGCTTATTTTCCATTCTTAGCTTATTTAATTAACCTGCTAAGTGCTTTTAGTTTTGTTCATTTTACTTGGTACACTATTAAATCAGTGGTTACCATCTTTTTCAAAAGCTTCTCACAAGCTTATTAGAGTAATCCAAACTTTGTAATTTAGCTTTTTGGAAAGCTTAACTGGTAAACTTGTTAATTCCAGTATTTGTTTTTATTTCTTAGCTTATTTCAGTGCTTAAAATTAAGCTTGAAGGTGCCTTGAAACTCAAATAGTATACTGTGTACCAGTTTAAGCTAGTGCTTATTTGTAGCTTGTTCAGTGCTTATTTCTAGTTAAAATTGTTTTTTTTAGTTTTCATATTAGCTTATTACAAGTTTCTTAGCTTATTTTCAGATTCACTCTTGCTTATTTCTAGCTTATTAGCCATCTTGGCTAAACATTGAGCTTATTCCATTTTTTGCTAACTGTTAAGCAATAATAAGCTCAAACTGAGCTTATTAGTTGTTTTTATAAAAAGTTGCAGTTTTATAATTTGCTTATTATCATTAGCTTAATAATTTTGTAAAAGAAAAATCCAAAAAGAAAAATAAAAAAATAAAAAAGCCATTGCTGGGATTCGAACCCTGGCCACCCAGCTCACCACACACACACACTACCATCTGCCCTTGGGTCTTTGACTGGTAGTCCTTTGCACAATTTAATACATAACCCGTTTTTGTTCATTTAGCTTATTCGTATAAATTAGCTTATTTCTAGCTTATTAGATTAAGCTATCACACCTTTTATATTTTTCTTAGCTTGGTATTAGTATAAAGTATTTTACAAAAAAGTTTCAGATTTTTCTTAATAGTTTTAGTATTTTTAATCATTTAATTAGTTTAAAACAGTATTTAATTCACAATAAAAAATATAAAAGTCAAAAAAATATAAATCTTTTTTCTAAAATTTTCTTTTGTCATATAGTAAGTAAGAAAATTGTTTTTACACTCGTAGGACTTTTATTTCATAAATTTTACATTTTTACTTGCGCACTCGCGTAAATTTTACATATAACGCACGTTTTCATTCTAGGTCACGTTTTTAGATAATTTAAGTTTACGTTTTAATTAAAATAGTTTATTTAAGTTATTTTGTTTTATAAATCAAGAAAAACATCATTTTAAAAATAGTGATAGCGTTTATTTAATATAATTTAGCTTTTTAATTTTCTTTAATTTGCATTTAAGCCCCTGTAATTTACAAACTTTCTCTTTAGGTGTAATTATCATTCACAATCCTTACTGATCACTATCCTTAGTGATTATTCGACATCTGAAAGTGTTAAACACCATTAATCCTCCGTGGGACTTAACGACCTGAGGTAACACTATACTCTCCTGGATCTAATTGTATTTGTTTCAGACTGTTCGGACTCTTTTATTACGGTTGACCATTCACAAGTGGTTGATTTGTGTGATAAAACCTGACCGTCTGGAGCGAATCAAATTTTGGCGCCGCTGCCGGGGAGGCTTTCGCGTGTTTTAAGCATTCTCAGACCCGTACTTGCACATATACCACCTTTTGTAAACAGTTTTTTTTGTAAAGTTATCAAAAGTTATCAAAAAGTCATTAACACTTTTCCTAAAGTGTTAACAACACCAAACAAAATATAAAACAACAAAACAATCGTAACGTTTTCTAGCTTGTGTTTCCTTTAAGGTGATTCTTAAAGAGATACGATTTGGTTAAACGAGACGATACCAAAAATATTTTCCAAAAGTTTTTAAACCATTAGCACAAATCCATACCTACGTCTTTTCAGTGGTACTTAAATACATAAAAATCAACCACCGCAAATCAAGGCAGTACACCTACCAACTGGGGGTGTGACCATAATAAGTTCCCGAACCAAAGATTTAAAACTTGCCTTTGTGTCCTTGTGATTTGGTGTACCTTTTTCAAAGAAGCCATTTCATTTGTGATTATTGGTTAAGTTCACTTGTCGTTTTGCCTCGCATTTGTTTTGAAAATTGATTTTTAAACTTAGTGCATGCGCACTCGTTCTTCCAGCTCCACAAGTCCACTTTCTGAGCTTGCAAATATTCCTCGTAGGCGTAGAGGACGTTCTGCTCCTTCAGCCGTGACTGAGGAACGTCTAGTACCACCACCCCCTGTCGTAATGGCAGAAGACAAGCCGATGAATGAGCTTCTCCAAGCACCCATCGAGGGTTACGGAGATGCCATTATTGTCCCAGCCATCGTGGCTGATACCTTTGAGCTCAAAACCGGGTTGCTTAATCTGGTAACCCAAAGCCAATTTTATGGTTTTGAGCGGGATGATCCTCATGCACATATTCGATGGTTTAACAAGATTGCATCTACCATCAAATACAAGAATGTCCCACATGAAGCAATTAAGCTTCTTCTGTTCCCATTTTCTCTAGAGGGACAAGCCGGAATTGGCTTGAGAAACAACCCCCTCGTTCCATTGAGACATGGGAGGATCTAGTCACCAAGTTTGTTAACGAATTCTATCCTCCATCCCGAACTACAAGTCTTAAGAATGAGATAATGAAATTCTCTCAAAGATTTGATGAATCATTCGGGGAGGCATGGGATCGTTACAAAGAGTTGCTCCGGAAGTGTCCACATCATGGTTTTACCGAGTTAATGCAAATGGATACTTTCTACAATGGTCTAAACCAGACTAACCAAGACTCTTTAAATGCCTCCGCGGGAGGTAATTTCCTGAGCAAGACCACCAAAGAAGCCTTGCAAATCATTGAAAACAAGTCCCAGGTCCGCCCTTTCCGAACAAAGACATATCAGACTCAGTCTAATGCAGGACCTTCTACTTCATCTCACGTGAGTACATCTAGCACCGATGCTAAGATTGACAAACTCACGGATATTGTTCAGGCCTTGGTTCTTGCTAACCAAAAGAAAGTCACTTTCACACAGACATGGTGAAGTGAAGAAAGTTGAAGTCTGTGTTACTTGTGGTGGCCCTCATGCATACTACAACTGTACTGCCACCGATGGTAGTCCGTTTGAAGCCAATGCCATAGCCGCTACTTCACATCAAGGAGGTAATCAATACCGTCCTCAAAATGAGCCAAACTACCGTGCTAACACTTATCAGGGACCACCCGGTTTTAGCCAGAATCCTAACATGCAAAACCGGAATCAGAACCAACCTAGAATGAACCAAGGTTATCAAAACCAAGGTAATTTCTATCCTGGACCAAATCAAGGTTTCCAAAACCAAGGAAACCTTAATCAAAACAATTTCAATCGAGGGAATCAATTTCAGGGAAATATGAATCCTAACCAAGGGAATTTTCAACAACAATGTCATAATCAAAACATACGACCTCAAAATTCCCCCCCCCCATCCTCCAGTACCATCATCTGATGAGTTATTGAAGCAATTCATGAAATCCCAAGATGAAATGAACAGGTTGTTGGTCAGTCAGATCGCTGATTTAAAGAAGTCTTTAAATGATCAACCCTCGGGCTCAGGAAAACTTCCGAGCAACACGATCGCTAACCCGAGGGGCGATGCAAAGGCGATCACAACCAGAAGTGGTGTTTCATACAATGGACCCGCTATTCCTACTACCTCTTCTTCTTCTTCTCTCCCGAAGGTAGTGGAAAGTGAACCTGAGGCAACAAAGGACAAGGAACTTCCTACTAATAACGGAGGTACCAACGATGTCCATCCTCAAGTTATCCAGAAACCCAAATCCAATCCAGGAGTTGTTTTTGAACCTCCAGTAGCTCCCGTTGAAAACCTCAAATCCAAATCTTCTATTCCTTACCCATCACGTTTGAATGAGCAAAAGCTCCGCGAAAAAGCCAGTCATCAAATGGACAAATTTTTTCAAATTTTCCAAGAACTACATTTTGACATAAGCTTTTCGGATGCTATCATGCTGATGCCCAAGTTTGCAACAACTCTCAAACATATGTTAAGCAACAAGGAAAAGCTGTTTGAAATGGCTAAAACTCCTCTGAACGAGAACTGCTCTGCAGTTATCTTGAAGAAGCTTCCAGAAAAGCTTGGAGATCCTGGAAAATTTCTCTTACCTTGTGTATTTCCAGTATGGTTGAATGCTTTGCCTTAGGCGATCTTGGTGCAAGCATTAACCTGATGCCTCATTCAGTATGGAAGAAACTTTCTCTTCCCGACCTTATTCCTACATGCATGACTCTCGAGCTTGCAGATCGTACAATATCCCGTCCACTTGGCATTGCCGAGGACGTATTTGTGAAAGTAGGAAAGTTCCATTTTCCAGCTGACTTTGTAGTTGTTGATTTCGATGTTGATCCACGGGTTCCTCTCATTGTTGGACGAGGATTCCTGAGAACGGGCCGTGCTCTCATTGATTTATTTGAGCAAGAAATCACATTACGTGTGGGTAATGAAGCTGTCACCTTTAACCTTGATCAAACTTCGAGGTACTCCGCAAACTATGATTCTGAGTCGGTTAACCGAATAGATATCATTGATGTTGCTTATGAAGAGTACTCTCAAGAAGTTCTTGGTTATGTTCATAATTCTTCGAGTGATAATCTCACTCATTCATCTCAACCCATCATTGCCAATTCTACTCCTTCTCTCACTCCATTTGAGGAAAGTGACTTCATCTTGGAAGAGATTGAAGCATACTTGTCTAGTGATTCTGTTCCATGGGAAATTGATCACGCTCCCATCGACATCGAGGGGGACATACTTCTCATTGAGAAGTTGCTTAATGATGATCCATCTCCACTCCCTCCCGTCGAACTTCATAACAAGGAAGTCAAGACAGTTGAGAAAACTGAAGAATTTCCTGAAGTAGAACTTAAGGACTTACCACCTCATCTCGAGTATGCATTTCTTGAGGGTGATGATAAATTACCCGTCATTATTGCTCGAGATTTGAGTAAAGATGAAAAAGCTGCTCTCATAAAGGTCTTGAAGTCACACAAGCAAGCAATTGCTTGGAAACTCTCCGACATTAAGGGTATCAACCCTGAGTTTTGTACTCACAAAATCCTGATGGAGGATGACTTCAAACCAGCAGTTCAACATCAGAGAAGGGTGAATCCAAAAATCCATGATGTTATTAAACAAGAGGTTCTCAAACTTCTTGATGCAGGATTAATTTACCCGATCTCAGATAGTCCTTGGGTTAGCCCAATTCATTGTGTTCCTAAAAAGGGTGGCATAACTGTTGTCACAAATGAAGATAACGAGTTAATTCCAACTCGGCTGGTAACGGGATGGCGTGTTTGCATTGACTATCGTAAGTTGAATGACGCCACCCGAAAAGACCATTTTCCTCTACCCTTCATGGACCAAATGCTTGAGAGATTAGCAGGGAACGAATACTATTGTTTCCTTGATGGTTTCTCGGGTTATTTTCAGATCCCCATTAATCCACAGGATCAAGAGAAGACCACATTCACCTGCCCATACGGAACTTTTGCCTACGAACGTATGCCTTTTGGCTTATGTAATGCTCCTCGCACGTTCCAACGATGTATGATGGCCATTTTCCACGACATGATCGGGGAAACAATGGAGGTGTTTATGGATGACTTCTCGGTCATTGGGAACTCGTTTCAAACATGTCTCTCCCATTTAGAAAAAATGCTTCAACGGTGTGAAGACACCAATCTTTGTCTAAATTGGGAGAAGAGCCACTTTATGGTCAAAAAAGGCATAGTCCTTGGCCATAAGATTTCAAAAACGGGATTGAGGTAGATAGAGCAAAAGTCGATGTTATTGCTAAATTGCCTCATCCTACTACCGTCAAAGGTATTAGGAGTTTTTAGGTCATGCCGGTTTTTATCGCAGATTCATACAAGATTTTTCTAGAATCGCCCGCCTATGACCCATCTTCTTGAAAAAGATGCTCCTTTTATCTTCTCACCTGAGTGCATCAAAGCTTTTGAAACATTAAAGAAAAAGCTTACTGAAGCACCCATTCTCGTTGTTCCCGACTGGGATTTACCCTTTGAGCTCATGTGCGATGCAAGTGATTTTGCTATCGGTGCAGTCTTAGGGCAACGTAGATCTAAGCATTTTCAGCCTATCCACTACGCAAGTAAAACAATGACTGAAGCTCAAACTCATTACACCACCACAGAAAAAGAGCTACTAGCCGTGGTGTATGCATTTGAGAAATTTCGGCCATACCTAATCTTGACCAAATGCGTGGTGTATACGGATCACTCGGCTCTCAAATATCTCCTTGCAAAACAAGATGCAAAGCCGAGATTGCTCCATTGGGTTCTCCTCCTACAAGAATTTGATATCATCATACGTGATAAAAAAGGAGCTGAGAACCTGGTTGCTGATCATCTGTCACGTCTAGAAAACCCTCACCAAGATGTTTTCGAGAAAAAGGAAATAAACGAAACATTTCCTCTCGAGACACTCAATGCGGTTTCTTTTCGTGGAAACTCTACCACCCCATGGTTTGCTGACTTTGCAAATTACCATGCGGGTAACTTCATAGTGAAATGAATGTCGACCCAACAGAAGAACAAATTCTTCAAGGATGTTAAACATTACTTCTGGGATGACCCCTACTTATTCAAAATCTGTGCGGATCAAGTCATCCGACGGTGTGTTTATGGGACAAGAAGCTATGGACATTCTCAAAGCTTGCCATGCCTGGACCCACGGGGCCATCATAGTCCAAACTACACCGCCAAAAAGGTGTTTGATTCCGGGTTTTATTGGCCCACGATTTATAAGGATGCCCACGATTTTGTCAAAGCCTGTGACGCTTGTCAACGTCACGGAAATATCTCGCAAAGAAATGAAATGCCGCAAAACGCCATTCAAGTGTGTGAGATTTTTGACATCTGGGGCATTGACTTTATGGGGCCATTTCCATCATCTCGAGGAAACAAATACATACTCATGGCTGTTGACTATTTGTCAAAATGGGTTGAAGCGAAAGCTTTACCTACCAATGATGCCCGAGTTGTTGTGAAATTTTTAAAATCTCTTTTTGCTAGGTTTGGAACTCCGCGAGCTATAATCAGTGATCGTGGTACACATTTCTGCAATGACCAATTTGATAGAGTCATGCAAAAGTATGGTGTAACCCACCGTCTCTCTACTGCGTACCACCCCCAAACAAGTGGGCAAGTGGAAGTTTCCAACCGAGGGATTAAAAGAATTCTTGAAAGGACAGTAGGCGAAAACCGTGCATCCTGGTCGGATAAACTAGATGACGCACTCTGGGCCTTCCGTACAGCTTATAAAACACCAATCGGGTGTACTCCATACAAGCTAGTATACGGAAAGGCATGTCATCTGCCGATTGAGCTTGAGCACAAAGCATACTGGGCCTTGAAACATGCAAACTTCGATATTCAGACAGCTGGTGATCACAGGAAAGTTCAAATGAATGAATTAAATGAACTCCGTGATCAAGCATACGAGAACTCTTTGATCTACAAACAAAAGACAAAGAAGATTCATGACTCTAAAATCAAGAACCGCGTTTTCAACGTTGGTGATCGAGTCCTTCTTTTCAATTCAAGATTGAAGATTTTCTCGGGAAAGCTCAAGTCCCGTTGGTCTGGTCCATTTACTATTTCTAAGGTTTATCCTTATGGTACCATTGAGTTATCTCAGCCCGATGGTCCAAATTTTAAAGTGAATGGTCATCGATTAAAGCATTATTTTGGAGAGGACATTCCACCCGTGGTTGTCCCAGATCTACAAACTTTCCCCATGAACCAATGAATGCGGGGATCGAGTCAAGCTAGTGACTCGGGAATCAAAAACAGTAGCACACACCATATGGGTTTTCACCCATATTTCAGACTTCTTTCTATTTTCTACCACCCTAGTGTGGGGGAGTTGCCCCCGCTGTTGTATATAAGTATTCTCTAAAAAAAAAATGTGTATATATCAAAAATAAAATAAAGGCCGTAATATTTCCCTTTTACGTTCTATGTTTCGGCATAACCGCCGGTACTTTGAATATTGAGGGCAATATTCATTTCTAGTGTGGGGGGAATTCTCACGAATTTTATCATGTAATTATACCACCCAATTCCCCCATTTTTGGCCAAAATTTTTTTTTGGAGTAAGTGTTTTTCACTTACTCAGCAAATGGTAATCAGTCCGCCATGTCTAACCCACATAAGGATTGGCTAATCCAGGAGCAAACGGCTCTTGGTAAAGATTTATCAAATCCGTTGACGGCTCGCAATTTGCCCAAAATTGTATGGTGTTCAGCTCACCATATCTTTAATTAGTGAAGAGTTGGCTAGCCCGCAAGTTTATGGCTTGTGGTAAAGGCAGTTGGAAATCCATAATTGGTAATCGGCTCACCAAAGATAATATTGATAATTTATCTAAGAGTTGGCTAGTCCAGAAGCAAACGGCTTCTGGTAAAGACAAATCAAAACCGTTGAAAGCTGGTGATTTGCTCAAAATCATTTGGTTATCATTGTACCAAGGTTCTTACTTGAACTTAAACAACTGGCTACTCCAGAAGTGATGGCTTTTGGTAAAGAGTTCTTTAAAATCCATTAAAGTTTCAAAACATTGCTAGGGACTAGCAATATCTTAGTGTGGGGGATTGATGAGTGTCTAAATACTCATCATTTTTGTACCATCTAAACTGCAAAAACATCTGAAAACGCTCAGAAATGCATCAAAATGATGAAAATATCACAAATAAGTGTTTTATGTGTTTTAAACGCAAAAATACCAAAATCAGGAGAAAAACGTATCAAATTTGCATAATTGGCAGTTTTAGTCCCTCAACTTTACAAAAGTGTCAAAAATAGTCCCTGGTAAATCAAAATTAAGAAAAATGTCATTCAAGGTCCATGAAATATTCTAAATTATCAAAAATGGTCCTTGAATGAATCTTTGGGCAAATGGCAGAAAAGGTCCCTCAAGTTTAAAAATTGACATAAAAGGCCCTTGGACGTTTAAAATGGAAAATAAATACATGTATGGTCCTTGGTTTATCATATATTGCAGGTTTAGCCCTTGTGATAAGTTTGGATAAGTTGCAAGTTCAGTCCTTCAGTTTCACCAAATTACATGAATGGTCCTTGTTACTTAACTAAACCAAACGAACCATTTTTATTACTAAACACCAAATCCATTTAACTCACCCAACCAGCTGGCCCATCACAAGCCCAAACCCACTAAACTTGACCCTTGACCCTTGACCTATACCCCTTGAGCCAGTCCAATATCCATTTTGACCCGTCCAAAAACCCCAATTGAACCCCCCCACGTATTAAATAAATTCGGTCAAATGGTCAAAATCCCGCCCAAACAAGAAGCACTGTTCATCTCCTCTCTCAAACCTCGCAAACCAGAAACCAGAGTGCTTTTCTCCACTTGCTCTTTCCACCTCACTTCCCCAACTGTATACCAACCCTCCACCTCCACATCTATCCAAAAGCTTTAATTGAGAAAACCTGCTTAAGACTTTTTGGCGCCAAAAATGCCATGTGTGTGATTCTGGTGTAATTGATGAATTCAAGGGCTGAAGTCAAGTGGGAAATGTTCAGAGGTCGACACCAAGTCAAAAAGATCTCTATAAAGAAGATAAGAGGCAATGTGGAAAGATATCTAGTGTAATTTTAGTTTATTTATGTCGAACTAGTTAATTTTAAATTTCCAGTGTTATTTAAAGCTTTCAAGTACTCTTTTAAGTATTCTCGGTGTAATTTAAATCTTTTTCAATAAGTAATTTCAGTGTTAACCTTCATTTTCAAGTTTACGCAATTTTCATTTCAAAAATATCATGATAAGATCAAATGTTGTTTGTAGCTGTTGTTAAGGACTTTTAAGCCAATATAAGCTCCTATATAGCTTATGTAAGCTATTAGAAACCCTTTAAAATCAGTCTAGTACAAAAAAGCAAAAATCACCAAAAATACAAATAAATTAGTTAAAAATAAAAAATCCATGGAAATGAAGGTCAAAGCTGGAGCAGGGTGAATACAGGATTGCCCTTGGGTTTAGAGCTTCTTGGGAAGCTATAGGAAGTGGTTTCAATCCTTGATTCTCAGTTTTCACTTGGAAACCAATTTGTAAGCTTTTGCTCCATTTTTGGCATTTCACTGTTTGAGTATTTCTTGAGCTTAAATCTTTGTGACTTTATGTTTCTTAGTTATAGTTAAGTAAAAATAAACATTTAAACAGGTTGTTTGTTATTTAGAATTAGTAGTTGCTTTAAAATCTCATTTTTACAATTTTAATAGCATAATATTTATTTTCAAGTTCTATGTTGTCACCACTGTTGTTTAATGCTCATTTAAACTTATTAAGTGATAATATAAGCTTATGAATCATTTTCATGGTCTTAATTTGTGTTATCCTTTGAAAATCTTCAAAACAGTTTGTTGAAGGGGTGTTTGGATTCACTGTTTTAATGGTGTTAGAAGGCATCTGTGACATTGCTTGTTGTTGTTTCATATCACTTTAGTGTTTAATAGCTCAGTTCAAGCATAAAATTTAGTCCTTGTTTCATAAAAAGTCAAAATCATTGTTAAAATCATTCTACTTATTAACTGTTAGAAATTTAGATTGCATAATCATCATTTAAGTTTTAAAAGTTGTTTATCTACCCTAAATTAGTCTCATATTAGCTTAATACATCAAATTAGATCATCTAGGATCATTCAAATCTCATAAAAGTCAAATTCTTAGTGTAGATTAAAAAGTCAAAATTTCTCAATGTCAGTTTTTGAATAAACTTACGAATTTTAGTGTGTATTTAATACCAAGTTTTAGCTTATAATCTTTTGGGATATCAATATTTAGCTGCTCAACTTAATTAGAAAAATATTAGTTTATCTCTGCTTAGCTTAAAAAGTGCTTATTTCTCAGCTTGTTTCAGACCCTTTTTCAAAAACATGCCCTGTGCATAGTGTTGCTAGCCTATTTCACAAGCTCTCGGAGAGCTTATTAGTGACCCCTAGCTTATGTACCTTAGCTTTTTGAGAAGCTCACCTAGCTGACTCAAGGTTACAAGTGCTTATTTTCCATTCTTAGCTTATTTAATTAACCTGCTAAGTGCTTTTAGTTTTGTTCATTTTACTTGGTACACTATTAAATCAGTGGTTACCAGCTTTTTCAAAAGCTTCTCACAAGCTTATTAGAGTAATCCAAACTTTGTAATTTAGCTTTTTGGAAAGCTTAACTGGTAAACTTGTTAATTCCAGTATTTGTTTTTATTTCTTAGCTTATTTCAGTGCTTAAAATTAAGCTTGAAGGTGCCTTGAAACTCAAATAGTATACTGTGTACCAGTTTAAGCTAGTGCTTATTTGTAGCTTGTTCAGTGCTTATTTCTAGTTAAAATTGTTTTTTTTAGTTTTCATATTAGCTTATTACAAGTTTCTTAGCTTATTTTCAGATTCACTCTTGCTTATTTCTAGCTTATTAGCCATCTTGGCTAAACATTGAGCTTATTCCATTTTTTGCTAACTGTTAACAAATAATAAGCTCAAACTGAGCTTATTAGTTGTTTTTATAAAAAGTTGCAGTTTTATAATTTGCTTATTATCATTAGCTTAATAATTTTGTAAAAGAAAAATCCAAAAAGAAAAAATAAAAATAAAAAGCCATTGCTTTGGGATTCGAACCCTCGCCACCCAGCTCACCACACACACACACTACCATCTGCCCTTGGGTCTTTGACTGGTAGTCCTTTGCACAATTTAATACATAACCCGTTTTTGTTCATTTAGCTTATTCGTATAAATTAGCTTATTTCTAGCTTATTAGATTAAGCTATCACACCTTTTATATTTTTCTTAGCTTGGTATTAGTATAAAGTATTTTACAAAAAAGTTTCAGATTTTTCTTAATAGTTTTAGTATTTTTAATCATTTAATTAGTTTAAAACAGTATTTAATTCATAATAAAAAATATAAAAGTCAAAAAAATATAAATATTTTTTCTAAAATTTTCTTTTGTCATATAGTAAGTAAGAAAATTGTTTTTACACTCGTAGGACTTTTATTTCATAAATTTTACATTTTTACTTGCGCACTCGCGTAAATTTTACATATAACGCACGTTTTCATTCTAAATAGTGATAGCGTTTAAATAGTGATAGCGTTTAGATAATTTAAGTTTACGTTTTAATTAAAATAGTTTATTTAAGTTATTTTGTTTTATA
>OU343218.1:109432156-109442346 GCA_910596185.1 Chrysanthemum makinoi
GAGGCGTCCCTCTCGCAGTAGAGTTCCAAACCTCGCCTCGCTCTTGTGACTTTCTATCATAATTGTAATGGGTTAGACATTGTATATGATGGAGATTAAAATGATCAAATTACATTATGTTTGGTATTTTACCCGCCCTGTATGTAATCAACAAATATACCCAATTATAGTGTAATTGTTATATGTTTCATGATTCAAAAGAACATAGTTAAGTCAGTGTATTAATCAAATATATATTTATATAGAAATGTTATCTTTAAGTTTTGTTTGCAATTATAAAATAGGACAATTGGACTATAATCGGTTATCCGCATTTAACTTTTGGATTCACAATTTTGTTTGATATTATTTGGTATAATTAATGGTATTTTGGACTTACCAATTGTTACGAGGTTAATTATTTCACGGCTAGAGTTGGTATTATTTTAACAAAATGACTACGGGTTTTTGTACGATATTGCTTATTTAAGATTGAAATGGTAAAATAGTATTAACTTGGATACTTATTGTGTAAAAAAGACATGTAGTTTTGTGTATGTTTGAATATGTTAAATTAGCATCTATATATTTCACAATGTTCTTTTTCTTTTGAAGTGGTTTGTTTAATCTTACTTTACATATTACCATTATTGCATTTAAAGAAATCAACTTTTTTGTTCACATAGGAGAATAAGAAATTTAGAAAGAGATGATTTTTATTTTCTCACATAATTGTTATATTTTGTTTAGCTTAGAAAAGATATGTATTTATGATTCTATTAGTAATACATAAGGGTCATTTGATCACTTGGATGCACCATCTTACTTACACTTCAACAATTTACACATATATTATGCAATCAACAATTAGATATCATAAAACATCATAATAATAAGTAAATAAATATATAATTCATTAACTAACCGCATCTAAAACGGATACCCTTAATGTCACAAACAAATCTTGCGTATACCATCATTTTGAATTCTTGACTCGACCTTAATTAAAAGTGACGAAATAAAGGCACCAACAATTTCCATGCCATGGTAACAAAATTTGTGGAAACAACATCGCAACTTAGGATCTTATTGACCAACAAAATCCGACCATCACAAAAAAATAGAGTTTCAAATATAGAAAATTAGTGTTGAACATTACGCAAGAAACAATTTGATCCAATCTCTATGCATACTCAAATAACATAATAAGTAACCATTTGCCCAAAAAAGCCCTTCAACTATAATACATGTGATTAGATAAACCGTCAAGTTTTATCACGCAAGCCGACCACTTGTGAATGGCCGACCGTAACAAACTTAAAACAGTTTAAGCACAAATGCAATGAAGATCAGGAGAGTATAGTGTTTCCCCAGGTCGTTAAGTCCCAACGATCTGTGCGAGAATAGTCAAACGTATAGTGATCGAGAGGATTTGAACGGGAAAGGATTGTGATTGGTCTATACCTAAAGAGAAAATACATAAACTACAAGGGCTTAAATGCAAATTAAAGAAAATTAAAAAGATAAAAATATTAAATAAACGCTATCACTATTTGCAAAATGATGTTTTGTTTTTATGTTTTTATAAAACTTAAATTAAAAACTACTCGACGTACTAAAGAAAATGTAAAATTTACACAATATAAATCCTAAAAATATGAAAATGACATTTTTACAATCCTAATGATAAAATAAAATTTATATAAAAAGAAAATTATTTTATGACTAATTATCTAATTATTATTAATTAAAAACTATTTTTAACTATTTAATATTAGCCTAAAATACAAGAAAATATGAAATTAAGCTAGAAAAATAAAATTATGACTTAGAAAAATCTAAAATATCAAAAGAGAATTTTCAAAACTATTTTTGTATTTTTCTGAATATTTTTCTATTTTTTTTATGAATTAAAAACTATTAAAACTAATTAAATTATTTAAAAATACAAATTTAACTAAGAAAAATCTAGAAAAATATTTTTTTGACTTTTTATATTTATCTTAACTTAAGAAAAATGAAAACTTATTTTTTTGAAACTTTTCTTAATTAATTGTATTAAATACTATTTAAAAATGCTTAAAAACTAATTTAAATTAAGAAAAATAGCAAACAGGACAGGAAAAATCTGAAAATTTCAAGAAAAGTCTAAAATAATATGAGGAATCTATGAAAAATGGAAAAACAGGTTGTTGTGTGGAGGAAAATGAGGCTGCTATGTCAAGTGCTTGGAAATAAGCACTCTAAATAAGCAAATGCACACAATCGATGACCAAAGCGAAGAAGCTTCAATAAGCTAAAATAACTCTAAAGCAACTAAAAACAACAACCCATAACCTCTGAATTGCAAGATACCAAGATTTGATGAATTGAGCTTATTGTGCAAAAACAGTTTTGAGGTGCCTACTTTGGACATGAAAATAAGCACCCAAATAAGCAAGAAACTGAAAAGCAAGATAGGCAACCTAAACTAGACCTGGCTAAGTACTCTTAAACCAAAGAACAGACCTAGAGGAGCTCTGATGAGCTTTGTGCAAGAGCTGCAAAAGCTGCACAAGTCTGTGCAATGCTCGATTACTACCGCAGGCATTTAATCCCATTTTGACAAGCTTATTTTGGGCTTATAAGAAAAATGACAAAATTCTGTAAAATTGACAATAAGAAAGTACTCCAACAGAAGTTTAAAAACCCAAAGTTTCACTGACATTGTCCTAGAAATGAATCCATGAAAAATCATCTTAGATGGGCTAAAACCGGTTTTTCATTTTGACTTTTGAGACAATATTGAAAGTTGACCAAATGGAACTTTGATCTTGATTTCTCAACTGAATATGATGTAATATGATAAAATGAAACTAAAGCAAGCAAGTTCTAAGATTTCTAAACACAGATCAAGACTACGCTTTGATAAAACTACAAATTAAGCCATGATAGAGACAGATTATTGAAATTTTGACTTTAAAGATTCTAGGATGCACTTTGATGACTGATATGGGCTCAAATGAGCTAAACAAACATGAAACCACAGGTCTTACTCACTGAAATAACCTTAAAGACAGATTTGCTGTCAAATCCAAACACCCTTAAAACATTGATAATGAGATTAAAACTAGACCAACTGTTACACTAACTCTTGCAAACACTTAAACTGAATCTAACTATGCTAAATACAACTTAATCAACAGGTTTCAACTATTAATGATCACAGATTCACTATAAGCATAAAATGCAATATTGAAAAAATTTGGAAATGAGAATAGAACTCACAAATGTCCAGCTGGTATGCAGACTAAAACCAGAATCCCCACTATGCTAAATTAGTCTAAACCAACCCAAAATCACTCTGCATCAACCACATTTCCAATTCCAAACTGCTTGAACCGTGATTGTCCAAAGTTTGACTTTTGTTGACCAACCATGAGAATTACTTGAAACTGAGTTACAAGCTTATCAAAAACAATGATAAGCTTGAATAAACTTGTTTGAGCTTACAAAGAAGCTAATAGAAGCTTGTAACTAAGAAAATGGAAATGAAATTTAACTTGCAGTAACTTGAAATTTTGAAATATAACTGAAACCTTGAATTAGTACTTGAAATGAGTTTATAATGATTAAGTGACTTATGTTTATTACATTGAAACTTAAAATTACATTTTAAAACATTAACTAAGATAACTTCATAAAATACGACATACAAGGAAAAGATAAAAACTAACTACTACTTGTTTCATCTTTCTTCTTCCTCTTTTATACTTCAAAAAGTCTTGCCACGTGTTTCGAAAGTACATCCCACCACACTTGAGAGCCAATGGATGAGCGAAACTATATTGGCTTTTTATTAGTTTTTAGCGGAAAGGCTGATTTTGACCTCTGGGGCTTCAGGCTAGCAACTAGGGGGTGGATTTGTAGGGGTGATAATGAGGGGTGAGAGGTGTTGGGATAAGGTCTGGGTGATGGGAGAGGCGGTTGCAAGAGCAAGCAAGTGGGTGGAGAAGGGAGTGGGTGGGAAATGGAGAAGGTTTGACTTGTGTTTGATGGAGGTTCAAAAAGGGGTAAATGACAGGGGTCAAAAGGGTTATGGCAGTGTGGGGACCATAATAGATTTTGACAAGGGCTTGGTTTTAGTATAAATGATAGGGACCAAAAAATAAACTGCCAAACTAGAGGGCCATTCCCGCCATTTTCTCAAAGTTTACACAAGGATCAATTTTGACAAGTTTCAATAGTACAAGTACCATTTTTGACATTTTCAATTTTCCAGGGACCAAACTTGACATTTTTGAAAGTTGAGGACCTTTTCGTCATTTAACAAAAGATTTATTCAAGGACCATTTTTGACAACTTAGAATATTTCAGGGACCTTGAATAAAATTTTTCTTTATTTAGATTTACTGGGACTGTTTTTGACAACTTTTGAAACTTGGGGACTAAAAGCGCCAATTATGCAAACTTTATACATTTTCACCCGATTTTGATATTTTTGCATTTAAAACACATAAAACACTTATTTGTGATATTTTTATCATTTTGATGCATTCTGAGTGTTTTTCAGATGTTTTTTGCGATTTAATTAGTACAAAAATGATGAATATTTAGACACTCATCAATCCTTATCACTAAGATATTGCTAGTCCCTAGCAATGTTTTGAAAACTTAATGGATTTCATCTCTTTACCAAAAGCCATTACTCGGAGTAGCCAAATGTTCTAGTTCAAGTAAGAACCTTGGTATTACACCAGATAACTAAGTGATTTTGAGCAAATCACCCGACTTTCAATTAATTTGATTTGTCTTTACGTAAGCCGCTTTTTCGGACTAGCCAACTTTAGATAAATTATCAATATTATCTTTGGTGGTGATTACCAATTATGGTTTTTCCACAGCCTTTACCACAAGCCATAAACTTGCGGGCTAGCCAACTCTTCACTTTTTAAGGATATGGTGGTGAATACCATGCAATTTTGGGCAAATTGCAAGCCATATAAACGGATTTGAGATATCTTTACCAAGAGCCGTTTGTTCCTGGATTAGCCAGTCCTTATGTGGGTTAGACATGGTGGGCTGATTACCATTTGTTGTGTTTAGTACATAGTACTTTTTTTTTTTTTTTTTTAAATTTGGCCATTTTGGGGAAAAAGGGACTAAAAGGGTACATTTATGATCAAAATTCAGCGCATTTCCCCCACACTTAGAAATGAATATTGTCCTCAATATTCAAAGTACCGACTGTTATGCCGAAACTTAGAACGTAAAAAGATAACATTACTAGCTAAGTGTGAAAACACAACAATTATTCTCTTTTTTAGTATTTACAATTTTCATTCATTTTTAAGATCTATATACAACATGTGGGGTATCTCCCCCACACTAGGGTGGTACACGGGTGAAAACCCATGTTTAACTCTTTTTTGATTACCGAGTCGCTAGCTTGACTCGACTCGAAATAATTTGTTCATGGGGAAGTAGGTGGAAGAGACAATCTCCATCGGACTTTCATTCAAGATGTTTGGATAAATATTGAAGTACGTGAAAGTTCCACACCGATGAGATATATCTGGTGACGACCCGCTCACAATTGGTACATGGAAATGCACTGGTCAAAGATAATGTCTTCATTCCCGAAGGAGTGAAGAACAGGGGAAGCCACGGGATATATGAAGAAAAGAAAGAAAATCATGATACGAATCATGACTAACTCTTTTTCATCTCAATAGGAGAATTCATAGTTTCATGAATCTCCTCGGTTAAGCCACTTGATCAAGACATATTATGGGTGTGTCTAGATCAAAGTAGAAATTATCATACTCCGTCGGAGATATGATATGAGTAAGTTCACAGGAGAACTCCTCGAAGGTAAATGAATCATATCTGAATTGGTATCGGTGGGTTCAGGTGAACTCATCCAATGTAAATGATTCATAATCGGGGGAGAGAATTATGAGAATGAAAAGTGGAATGCTTACTAATCTTCTCTCCCATATTATTAAAACAGAAGGCTTTCATTTCGGAATAGAATCATCGGAAGAATGTCGCCACTATCCTTAATGGGGATAGGAGATGAAATAAGTTTTTCATTGAAAGCCTCGATTTTAGAAATGAAGATCACTGACATTCATAATGTTGCACGAAGTGCTTCATCTTTGATTTCAATGTCAAGAACTTTATCATTCTCTTCTTCTAAGCTAACAAGCTCGAAGGTAATTCTTCCATATAAAGCGATGTCTCCACAAGATAGCGAATCGTCATCAATAGAATCGAGCACATCTCAACATGATTACTTTAAGACAAGAGGAGGAGGGATATCACACACACATGTCAAAACTTCTGTGACTCTCTTGGGATTGGGACAAGGTTCTCAACACTAGACTTTATGAATTCGTCGATTCCTTTTAGGACGGTGTCAAACTCATCCCCATGTTGAGAGAGTGAGTGGGAGCCTCGGGTGTAGTGCGTTGTTTGAGAATGAATCTCAACTGCTGGGATATCATCTGATGAACTTGATGAATCAAATGTATCCTCATCATCCGTCATCGGGAATAAAGCGAAATTGAGAGCTAGATCTGGCTGCTTTCTCTTTTGCAATTGATTCCCTAATAGATTTTTCAAAGGCAAATTGGGAATTTATTTTAGCACACTGCTCTTCACTAGCAATTCTTCCATGGAATTTTTGAATGATGAGGGACATTGTGGGAGTGGAGATTTGTCAAAACCGGAAGGTTGACATTGATAATCATCATGAGGACCCTTACAATATACACAAGAAGCGGGAACATTATGAAATCTTTGTTTTATTGAACTCCTCACCTCTTTTCACTATCTCCAGAAGCTCTAGATAAGTGTCTTGTTGGGTTTGTTGAGGAGTTTGAGTCATTTGGCACTGTGGAGGTTGGTCGTGATATGGATAGTCGTAATTGTCACAAGGAAATGGATTCCCTGTTTGACAATGAGTGAAATGGGGACCTCCACAGTTCTCACACAAAATGATTGTTGTGTCATGTGAATAATATGGAATTTGGTCATTTCCAAAGTCACAGTGTTACCGAAATGACCGTGGACAAACGTGTTTCCGTTGACACTCAAATCCTTGGTGAGGACCTCCACAAAATTTACGAATGATGTTGATTATATGAAGATAAGTCGGGCGTGGTGGTGGGGAAGGAAAAGTTTGAGGGTCGTTAAATGAGTTCGGATTAGGATCATAATCAAATGAATTCCTTGAACCACAAAACAAACAACTCCCGTTCCGAATATCATTACCACATTGTACACCATTACACCAACGACGGGGTGAACCAAAGAGGTTCACCACAACCGACACAAGGAATAAACGATTGCATTTGAGAGTTATGAGAAGGAATCGGTTTATTCAAAGAATCAACAAAACCAACATGGTGATTCGAATGACTATCTAGTCTCGAAGAACATTTTGAAAAATCCGGAGGTGGGACAAGTGGTGTGCTCTGAGAGCTAGCAATTTCCACCACTTCGTTATGGTCTGGTTCTTGAGAAAGCGTGAAGATTAGGCAAGTCATTCTTGCTAGTCACCGGTCTAAATTCTGCATGTTTGCTTTTAACCATAAACCGTGAAAGTTTAGGATCAATTACGGGCGGCTTAGGAGCAATTGAGGGATTAGATCTTTGGATAACCGTAGGTTGGACGTATTTAGCACTTCCATTATTAGAGGGAAGTAATTGGTCCTTTGTCACCCGGTTTCGTTCTATTTCCCACGCAGATTAATGGATCATCACGAACAACGAATTCTTGACATTTGTGATAAAGTCGAAGTTTTTCACCGTCCGAATTGCGTCGCGGTCGAGATTCCATGAGAATAGAAGAAGTTAGAATCAAAAGGATAGAGGGTAAAGGGATAAAGAATCAAAAAGGGTAAGAGGGTAAAGATGAATATTTTTGAGTTTTTGGATAAACATTATGTAAAAACAAAGAATGAAAATCTTTTTGGGTTTTTTTTTTTTAAAAATATATATAGATGGTATGAACAAGGAGTGAATATTCAAATCACTAATCTGCTAAACTTAAGACTATTAGCACTTCCTCCCCGTGTGGCGCTAAAAATTTGATTAAACTCCCAACGGTCGAGGTTTTATCACACAAGTCAACCACTTGTGAATGGTCAACCGTAATAAAAGTCAAAATAGTTTGAGAACGAAATGTAATTAAGTCCGAGAGAGTTTAGTGTTTCCCAGGGTCGTTAAGTCCCAACGAGGTGTGAACAACGTAATAGAAATCATTGATCGGGTGATATTGAATGGAAAAAGGGTTTGAGCGATTTATACAAAGGAATAAAAAAAAGCCTTAAACAATCTATAAGAACAAATGCGAAAGCGTAATACTTAAAAACGTCTAAAATCTAAGCATGTTTTAATTAAAATTCACGTAAACGTCACGAAACAAACGTGAAATTTAAAGAATAAAACACCTACGGATATGAAAATGACATTTTTACAATCCTATTGATAAAAGAAAATTTATAGAAAAAGAAAATTATTTTTATGACTAATTATTTAATTATTATTAATTAAAAACTATTTTTAACTATTTAATATTAGCCTAAAATACAAGAAAATATGAAATTAAGCTAGAAAAATAAAATTATGACTTAGAAAAATCTAAAATATCAAAAGAGAATTTTCAAAACTATTTTTGTATTTTTTCGATTATTTTCTATTTTTATGAATTAAAACTATTAAAACTAATTAAATTACTTAAAAATACAAATTTAACTAAGAAAAATCTGGAAAAATATTTTTTTGTCTTTTTATATTTATCTTAACTTAATAAAAATGAAAACTTATTTTTTTGAAACTTTTCTTAATTAATTGTATTAAATACTATTTAAAAATGCTTAAAAACTAATTTAAATTAAGAAAAATAGCAAACAGGACTAAAAAAATCTAAAAAATTCAAGATAAGCTTAAAATAATATGAGGAAACTAGGAAAAATGGAAAAACAGGTGGTTGTGTGGAGGAAAATGAGGCTGCTATGTCAAGTGCTTGGAAATAAGCACTCTAAATAAGCAAATGCACACAACTGATGACCAAACTGAAACAGAAGCTTCAATAAGCTAAAATAACTCTAAAGCAACTAAAAACAACAACCCATAACCTCTGGATTGCAAGATACCAAGATTTGATGAATTGAGCTTATTGTGCAAAAATAGTTTTGAGGTGCCTACTTTGGACATGAAAATAAGCACCCAAATAGCAGAAAGAAAGAGAAAAGCAAGATAGGCAACCTAAACTAGACCTGGCTAAGTACTCTTAAACCAAAGAACAGACCTAGAGGAGCTCTGATGAGCTTTGTGTAAAATGCAAAAAGCGCACAAGTCACATGTGACTCGATTATACCTGTGCATTTAATCCCATTTTGACAAGCTTATTTTGGGCTTATAAGAAAAATGACAAAATTCTGTAAAATTGACAATAAGAAAGTACTCCAACAGAAGTTTAAAAACCCAAAGTTTCACTGACATTGTCCTAGAAATGAATCCATGAAAAATCATCTTAGATGGGCTAAAAAGCTGGTTTTCATTTTGACTTTTGAGACGATATGAAAGTTGACCAAATGGAACTTTGATCTTGATTTCTCAACTGAATATGATGTAATATGATAAAATGAAACTAAAGCAAGCAAGTTCTAAGATTTCTAAACACATATCAAGACTATGCTTTGATAAAACTACAACGATTAAAGGATAAAAGACAGATTATTGAAATTTTGACTTTCAAGATTCTAGGATGCACTTTGATGACTGATATGGGCTCAAATGAGCTAAAAAAACATGAAACCACAGGTCTTACTCACTGAAATAACCTTAAAGACGATTTTTATGAAATCAAACACCACTTAAAACATTGATAATGAGATTAAAACTAGACCAACTGTTACACTAACTCTTGCAAACACTTAAACTGAATCTAACTATGCTAAATACAACTTAATCAACAGGTTTCAACTATTAATGATCACAGATTCACTATAAGCATAAAATGCAATATTGAAAAAAAATTGGAAATGAGAATAGAACTCACAAATGTCAGTGGTATCTTGAGACTAAAACCGTGAGTCCCACTATGCTAAATTAGTCTAAACCAACCCAAAATCACTGCATCAACCACATTTCAATTCCAAACCGCTTGAACCCGAGTTGTCAAAGTTTGACTTTGTTGACCAACCGTGAAATTACTTGAA
>OU343218.1:109442446-109673617 GCA_910596185.1 Chrysanthemum makinoi
TTATAAATGATGTATTGGGATGAAATAAGACCTAATTTAGTTAACCCTAACATGAATCGGCCCATCTAAATCAACATAGCTATCTGAACCAGCGAACTGAGCGATGTGAAGAAAATAAAAGCAAACAAATGATTTTGACTTTTATGTGAATGCGACAGCAAAATAAGAACTTATAGTGACTTACTAATAAATAACTAGACTTAAAACAAGCTGATCCTTACTCTGAATCATCCTCTAACACGAGATAACAACCTTGATCAAACATACTTTGTGGAACGGGAATGTAATTTTTACTAATCAAAACAGCGTTTCTAAGCTTATTTAACCTTTGAAGCAGAGATACACAATACTTAAATCTAACTAGAAGAAACATATTTAACAACATTGAAACACTTTCACTACTAAATCCTAATAATGCAAAACTCAACGGTTTAGTATGTAAAATTGACGATTAAGCTTAAACAAATCAACTACCAAACATACTAGAAATATAATGATTATATAATCTAATTTAAACAAACAAAACTAATCTATACCTAGATTAAGAAATGAAGAAAGCAGTGGACTTACAAATGTCTACATCATAATGACATGCCTTTGAAATCAATGTAACCACTATCAATTACGATATCAAACAAAGTATATCAAGTTTAACCCAAATCCAATTCCATAGCAAGAGAATCGGAATCATGTCACCCATGAAGCGCAACTTTGACTTAGTTGACTTTCGTTGACTTTGTGTGAAACTTTGCATTGACAGCGAAAGCGCTTTAATTCACTTAAATAAGCTTGAATAAGCTTGAAGAAGCTTATTTGAACCATTAGCAGTTAAAGCGTAAAAATGACAATGAACAAATTTGGCGGAAAAATGAATTAAAGGTACAAACTTGGAATTTCTTAGAAAACACTTGAATTATAACTTCCAATGCTTGTACAATCTGAAAATTACAAAACCCAATGAACTTTTACATTAAACTTGAAAAGCGATTTTAAAGTTACTTTGAAATGGTCTAACTGGGACACTTATTTCTTACGTCTTCTTTTCTCTTTTATAGCTCTGAGAAAGTCTTCTCATCAATTCTTGGCCCGATTTAGTCAACGATCCAACCATGATTTTGCTTTTTGGCCAAAAGTCTTGGCAGGGTTTTTGCATTAAATTTTGGGTGGATGTGGAGGTGGAAGGTAGTGGGTAGGCGACCGGGGAGGAGTGGAAGGAAATCGGTGGATGGTGGTGGTGGTTTTGGAGCGATTGTGTATGTGAGGGAAAAGAAGAAAGGTGGGTTTGACTAAGGTTGACCACGGTATTATTTATAAGGGATTGAAATTGGGTTGTTTGTTAGGCTGGGTTTGGATTTGGGTAAATAATACAAAGGGTCCATTTGGTTTGTAGTTTATATCACGAGGACCATTTTGCAATATTACGAAAATGAGGGTGAACACCTAATATTCCAAAGTTATCACAAGGAGATATGCCATATATGAATAGTACAAGGGTTATATTTATTAATTTTCCATTTTAAATAACCAAGGGACCATTTTTGACACTTTTCAAAGTTGAGGGACCAAAGTTGTAAATATGCAACTTTAACTTCAAAGGACTATTTCTAACAACTTGTGAATCCCCAAGGACCTTTAATGATATTTTACAAGTTTTGAATTACGGGGACTAGTTTTGCCAATTTATGAAAGTTTAGGAATTGGCTATAAATTATGTAAACTTTGTTGTTTTTCATCAGTTTTCAATCATTTTGCACTTGTAACTCATAAAAACACATTTTCATGAATTTGTAACAATTATAGGGTCATTTGTTGTTTTGGTAGTTTTTGTGGGTTTAAATAATATAAAATATATGTGTTTTTAGACACATATCGAGAATATCATGCAGTGAGTTGAACCTTATGCATTGTCAGTGTGTCGGCTTTAACCTATTCACCTTAACTAAAAAAAACACCCCTTATCATAACTCACTCTTAACTCACTTTAACTCAAATATTTTTAAATTCAACTTCTAAACTAAAACTAATATTTCATTTAATAAAAAACATAACATTTAAAACACGAATTACATTAAACATTAAAGTTAAACACAAATTACATGGTACGATTAATACAAATTGCCACGAAAGTAATGAAAATAAAACTGCAAATTAATAAAAGGAATCATCTGAGTTATAACCCGCATCACTCGAAGAGGACCTAAACTCGCCATCATAATACTTTCCTTCCATAATGTCAAACTAGTTACGCTTAAGATATACTGCGAGCGGCTTCTGCTCCAAACGGCGACTTCCTGCATGCCTCGTTTTCTCGTATCTCTCTAAGATTTGCCTCATCCTGCTCAAGTTCTCGAAGATAATCCTCAGTAAACCCAAACAGATTGTTTTGGAGGTCCACCGATGGAGTGTTAACAGGTAGAGTGTTTACAAATACATTTTTCGGTTGGAATACCAGAAAGACATGTTCTGATGGAGTGTGATGAACTTCATCTTCTGGGGGAAAGGTATCTTTTGGCATGTTTTGGACTAGGGAATTGTTGGGAGAAATCTTTGCGAGACATTGTTATGAATTTGTGTATGAGTTGTATGTGATAAACAACTCCGGTGGAGTTGTATATATAGGCAGCTTTTAATTTGAATTTGAATAAATCCCTCTCCAATTTAAAATTAAATGATACCGCTCATATTTGAATTTTAAATTTTAAAATGTGAATCTAGTTATCTCGCTCAGACTGGACCGTTTAAATTTAAATTTGAATAGGTTGAGAGGGTGTAAGTGAAAATTTGTTTTAATTGAAACGTAAACTTTGAGGAAGGTGAAATGATTTTTTTTATATCGCAGCTTAACGTTGCGTTATGAGCTCAACTTACCCACGTTAACGCCCCCCTTAACTCAAGGTTTAACACCCCCAAAATTTCATAATCACAACTGAAGAATAATTTGGGGTATTACGTAGAAGATCACAGTCATAATCATAGAAAACGACTCAAAAGAGACGTTTTTAAAAGTCATTTATTCAATTCAAATGCGTAAATGTTTCTAATGTTTGGCAAAAATATAAATGACAATAGTGTTTGTGATGACAATAGTGCTTGGTCAAATGCCCACTTCGTGCCTTCATTTCCTGCTTCAATTACCTGAGATAAACATGCTAAAAGTCAACAAATTTGTTGAGTGAATCAATAGTATTTGTATTAATAATCATTTGAACACAAGGTGAATCATTCAAATAAATCAATATGTATATTGACATAAGTCTCATGAACTCAACATTAACTGGTGTGTTAATATAAGGGGTGTCCTCGGGGTAGGAGCTTGCCATTCTCCTAGTATAAGTCAAATAATGTGCATTTAGCTATCAATCTGGCTAACACAAGGTTATCTATCCAACTAGCTCAAATGGGCTGTCAACTTCCAATAAATCTATTCACAGTATTCGCGTTCACTCGCAAGTGACTAAGGTTCATGATAAGAGGGCCTTTATAGGGGCAACAGTGTAACACCCTAGGCAAATCCCACATCGGCTGTGACCTGGAGAGATGCTAGGCTCATAAGATAATATTCGCCTTACAATGGCAGCGTTTTGTGGTCTTCACTGGGTGGAGTTCTTAGAACCCGGCAGTTAAGCGTGCTCATTTGAGAGTAGTGCGGTATGGCGACTATCGGAAGATCTTACAGAGGCCACAAAACAACCGGTGAGCTACGGGCAGCGAACAATATTGTGTGTGCAGTAGGCGGGGTGTCACAAGTGGTATCGAGCCACTCCGGCCGTTCGGGATGGTGGGGCAAACCTGTCGAGGATGATGAGTCCCTAGGGGGTGATTGTAACACCAGAGGAAAATCCCACATCAGTGGCACGGAGATCTTTGGGCTCATAAGATAACATTCGCCTTACAATGACATAGCGTTTTGTGGTCTGGTGGAGTTCTTAGGAACTAGCGATTAAGCGTGCTCATTTGAGAGTAAATCGGGTATGGGTGACCTATCGGGAGTCTTCTGAACCCAAAACAAATCCAAATGAACTGCGGGCAAAGCGGACAATATTGTGGTCTGAGTAGGCAGGGTGTTACAAACAATGTGTCTTATGCAATAACATTCGGGATAGCATACATAAAAATACTTGTATTCTGTTTGTAGCATGTATTTCCCCACGGGTTTGTAAAATATATAAAATGTGGGACTATGAACTCACTTTGATTGGGGGTAAGTGTAGATAAGTAAACGATATCAAGTGCAATTCGGGAACGGCTCCAACACACTACCTGAATAATAGTGAATAACTCAGACTTTTGGTGGTTTGGAAATGCTTGTAATGCTTAAAGTTTAAAAACAATATTACGAGTAATATTTGCTTATCTCCGTGTGTTTTTATATTTGGTGAATGCATTCTCCATAAAAACTGGTAGACGACAAGGTTAAAATAATTGTTGGCAATCTCCTTAGCATACGCTTCATGTATCATCAGTGTGGGTGTGTAAATTCATATTATTATTGTGTGTATCTTCAAGTTACGAGAAATTTACATTCTTGACTTTTACGAGGAATATTTATATTTTAGTCCCTGTACTTTGGTAAAAATACACTTTTGGTCCAGGTATTCAAATGTGTTCATTATCATTAATAATTTCCAATTATTTACTATTTTTACCTTCAAGTTATCAAAATGACAGGTTTGATATACATTTATGAAATGTTACACATTTAGTCCTTTAACATTATCATAATTACATTTTTAACTTTAATCATCAAAAATGACATTTTATCACCCTTGGTTATTAAATATTCCATTTCCTTCCTTAAATTACCACTTTGGCAGTTTTGACACCCTTTTACGAATATTTACAAGATTAGTCCTTTAACTTTACAAATTTACACTTTTAGTCCTTTGTTAATAAAATGTAATATTTTAGTACGCATAGTATCAAAATAGCCAATAATTATCCTTAGTTTACTGAAAATACCATTTTAACCCCAACTTTATCAAGTTGGCAACTTTAGTCCTTGTATTTACACATTTTGCAAAAATAGTCTTTTTCCATTTTAAAATGTACCATAAGGTCCATGTATTTCAAAATTTACATTTTTGACTAAAAAACATCCATATATTCTGTTTATACCCTTACTTTATTGATTTGGCAGCTTTAACCCTTAAGTTTGAATATTTACATATTCGACCCTTCTACTTAACAAAATTTGCATTTTTAGCCCAAAATCAATGTTTAGTTTATGATCTCATTTCTATTAGCTTATTATACTTCCAGAAGCTTGTTGAGCTTTTAAAATAGCTTATTTGGGGCGTTATGAGCTTATTTGAGCTATTGGGCCTTGCGTGACTAACTAAGGCCGAATGATGTTTTTAGTGGCCCAATGGAATTGGGGTTTTGGGGTTTGTTTCATGGGCTTAATATGGACTTATTCCAATTTACAACTTAGCTTATATAGTGCTTAAAACGAAATTGCTTATTTAAGAGCTTATGGGCTTTAGGCCCGTTAGGGGGTTTTTAAGTGTTTTGAAGCTGTTGCGAGGGGCTCTAGCTTTGTAACACCCATGTGGCTCAGCGGAAGCATAAAAGTATTGGGGTGCTACTAAATTGATATCACAACATAAGCATAGAATAACTGATTTTCATAAAGAATTTTCATTCATTCTTGAAAACAATGTTTACATTATTGATTAAGTGCGGAAAATGGCCCATTATAAACAAGTGGTCCCAATACATAAGTCAGAGTCGTCTATGACCATGCCATGCCTTTGCCTTTGCGCCTCAGATAAGCTATCACTTCAAAACCTGAAGATACATGTTATAAGGGGTCAGCTTACGCTGGTGAGTTCATAGGTTTATTTAAAAGGACTTTAGTATACCATTTCACATTTGGTTTTTGATGAACATTACGTCTTGCATAATGTCATAAAATTTATGATTTCATTTCATAAAATAATTTCATTAGAGGACCATAAGCAGGGTATATGCACATTACAACGAATATAATGTCATATCTTATAAATCTATTACGCCAGCACTAAGTTCATGCAACCGAAGTTATGACAGTTTTCTGTATACACAAAGAAGTCATAAAAATAAGGAGCCCATGGCGGTGTTTATCCCACACTTTCGGTTGCTATATATGTTTGCCTTGACCCATGCGGGTCCCGGCAGAAGCAGTCACCCATAGATCTATTTATAACATTCGCGTTTCCAGCGAGAATTGTGGTTCATGAAAAGGGCAATATGGGATCTAAGGACTTAGGCTAAGTCGCATAATATTCTAAGTCAAGTTAATTTTGGTATGGTCCATAAAACATCTATGTATGATGTATCTTAAAACATATCAATCAAAAGGCATAGTATGCATAGAATGTACCATTAAAATCATTTAAGTAAAATGAGCATGTATCTTCCCCAAAACAAAGCGTATGCTGGCAGGGCTATGAAACTCACCTTGGCAACTAGAAGTTCAAGGGGAATTAGATCAGGGATGATAGTGCACCTGCCCCACACGAACCCAATTGGCATGACATATTTAGTCTTTACTCATGTTTAAGACTCGATAAAGTTTAACTAACTTTATAAATTTTAATTGTTTTGCTTGTTGTTGTTGTTGTTGTTGAGGTGGTATCATTTATCTTAAAAAAATTTACAAAGATTTTGATGGATCTTGGCTCATGAGGGTATGACATGGAGAGAAATCTCGAAGAAGGAATTACGACTTTGGTTTAATGATGACCAAATGATAATACTTGGAAGAGTACACGCAGAAAAGATATCAAGGATGAACAAGACTTCGGCTTGATGATAACCGAATGACGATGTATGAAAGGTATGTACATCTATTAGGACATTATCGGACTAAGTTGATATGATGAAGGAGATATATCTTTATATACATTTTCATGTCGTTACAAAGGTTAAAAAAAATCGATACAACTAGTAAAAGGTTTTGAGTATAATTCAACTTGTATACTTTTATAATTTGAATACCCATGTAAGCTTCAAGATCCATTTTACGTGTCTCTAACATTTGTTTAAATTAAATGTATTCATTTTAAAGGAAAGTTTATAACTTAAATTTAATCAAGCTTGTAAGTGTCATCATAATTATTCCCGTTGCTTTTGAAAATATAATATGGCTATAACAATATATTTGTCGAGGTACGGGCATGATATGGGTGTAGGTTTGTATAGGAAAAATCTCATGTAGAGTCTTAATAAACATATTCCAAATACTAAAATGTTTCGAAAGGTTTTATATAACTCGTCTCATATGCATTAGGGAATATATAATATAGATTTTCATGAATTATATCTCGTTTGGAAACTTGTGAAGAGAAATATGTTTTTAGAGAATTTGGCACGAACTAAGTATATATTTTCTATTGACGATGCGTCAAAAATCGTATATCATGTTTTATTATCCGGTTGAATATATATGTTTTCTAAATTTTATGACTTTATATAGTTAAATGTGTGATACATTTTTGGTTGTTAATCTGGTTGCGATATTTAAAAGTCACTTGTTTTAATTATCTCGTGTTAATTATTAATGTCTCCGAACTTTTGTATGTCGTATTTGCGATTGGAATCGTCGTATGACGAGTCGATCAGGAATGGAAAATAAGTCGAATCAAGTCGGGATTGACTGAGGAAACTCGAGACCACGCGACGATTTTGCATACCCTTCCACGGGCTATCAAACTCCTTGTCCATGGGCTTCGGCCCAGACAAAAACCCAACTACCCCAAGTCTAAACATCGGGTTGGGCCTGTTGTCATTACTAACCGAACATACCCTTTAAGATCTGGGCTTGAGGCTTGATTAGCACAAAACTTAGTTTAAGTTGATGCTGGTGTGCAGTTTTGACGCATGAGACTAATTCAAAACGTAAGGCACTTCGAGACTATAAATACACCTAGACCCACACGAAATAGCAATTACTCTCGGGACTTTCACTTGTTGACTCGAACAAACATAAACACAACCATTAGTCAAGCAAGGACTTTCAATCATACACACTACGAAAAACAAACTTATGACCCCTAAGTAGTTTAGAAACTCGACTCGAGTAAGGACTCGATACCAAATCACACCCTTACGGTTCAATCCCGTAGACCGAGCATCGACACAAAGACTACGAAACATTCTCGGGTGGAGTTTAGTCCTAGCCGAGACCAACAACCTGAATAGGTCAAGATTATAAGTGACATGTACTAGTAAAATGGGCCGAAAGACACATTAAGCCGAGACCTCAAATAAACCAAAATCTCTATAAGTTCAAAACCAAAATAATCCAAATATACGAAAATCCGAATAAGCTGAATATAAGCCGCAAAATGATAAACCGATTACTACAATATAAGCTAAAATTCACATCAAACTGTACAAGTTGAATTTTTAAGCCAAATGCTAAGGGGCCGTTTAGTTGGTGAAAAATTTTCCTGTTTTTCCGTTTCTAAATTCCTAGAGAAGGGAATGGTTTTTCTCCTCTAGAGAAGAGTTGAGAAATTTGAAAATCCGTTTAGTTGGAGTTATATTTTTCATTTTTTTTCAATGAAAAGTTGTTTAAAATGGAAGGTGGAGGATGAAAGAGGCGTGATAAAAGTGTGGGGTGAAAGGAAATGGTGTTATTATTTTGGAAATGAAAAAAGTGAGAAGGGTGTAACGGTATTTTCATTTTTTCTATTAAAAATTGGAAAATGTGAATTTCATATTTTTGGAAAATTATTGGAAAAAAGTGCTACTAAACGGATTCTCAGTTTTTCTCTTTTCATATGAAAATTTTTCTGGAAAAATGGAGTATTTCTCTCCAACTAAACGGCCCCTAAGTTTCTCTTTATTCGGTTTTTACCACACCTCAACAACAATAGTTAATCAAATTATCCCATTTTATCCATCATTTGACCACATACGATTGGTAAGAGATAAAAATAATAATAGAGAATTTAATAAACAATTCAGAAGATTTATTAATTGTCGTAAGTAAGATTCCTTACAATTTGAAGGTGGTGGTCGAAGGAGAGCGAGACCCGATTAAAAACGAATGTGTGCTCGTACAATTCTTGAACCCAAAACTTGATTACAAAACAATTAACACTTCAAATAAGACTAATTACACTCGAATTTACCAAACTCCAACTTAATTCGAATAAGCCCCAATTTACCATGAACCCTAATTTGTGAATTTGTGTGTGATATGTGCCTATAAACTGAAATTTGTGAAGCTATAAAAGAAAATAATAGGAAACATTGCATTTCACTTTCTTGGTCTTGAATTTGAGAAAAACCCTTCTTGGCTCACCTCCCTTTCGCCGCCTTCTTTGTGTTTGCCCTGGATTGATAGTGATTGATGAGAGTATAAAGGGTTTATCACCAAAATGAAGACTTGGGAGTTTGAAGTTGAAGATGGCGTGGGATAAATTATCCAGAAGAAGGAGAATAAAACTTTTGGGTCTTGTGAAAGTGGTAGGGAGGGCGGCGTCTAAGTCAGGGGTGGGAGTAGGTTGGATTTTGTTTATTTATTTTGTATTATTATTAGACACAGTATAATTTGTACCCCGTGTTTTGTCGAATCTCCGTGAAATTATACCTTCCCGGTACCCGTAAAATGTAAAAATTTTACTTTTGGAAACGTTTTAACTAGCGTAATAATATGGTATTATTATTACGTAGGATTTAGATTATAACTGTTTGCCGTTGTTAATTTGGTGTCGGTATGCGTGCGGTGCCGTGATTCTCTAAATTCACGAGATAACCTCTCGTTTTCTTCCGTAAATTATCCTTGAATGATAAAATGTGTATATTTCACTTATCTCATTATTTATTTTTAATCTTGTATGCTACTGCGCTGCAGTATGCGGAATAACTTCTAGAAATAATGGATTAAGCTTATGTATGCTTAAATTTTAATAATAAATTTCACATTTATTATACAGATACTTAGTGGACAAGTATCGTGCGTGCAGTGTCTTATTTTTAAAGAAACGAGATTATTTCTCGTTTTTAAATCTAAATATTCACATCTGTCAGAAAGTAATTACCGATTTGAATTTTCTGACGTAATAAATATTATTATCATAATCCGGAAATTTACGGGTTGTTATAAGCTTTGAGCTTGTAAAAGCTGTCAAATGAGCTTGTAAAAGTGGCCAATAAGCTTTGCCTGTTTATTTAGTGTACAAAGAATTGATCCAAACAGTTTGTGTGGATTTGTGTACGTGGGAACATAATTTTACGAGGCTGTTTCTAAGCGACCTAAATATATCTGTTTCGTTTATATACTTAGGCAGTTTTGTGAGTTATTCATGTGCACTCCAAAACGTGTGATAATAAGTGATTATATGTTGTTGTGAGTGTGTAACAAGTGTTTAGACTCTTTCATGGTCATATAGGGATTCAAGTGAGCTTGTTCATATAGTTTAGTTTTAACTAGAGATAAAGAAACAAAGTATAAAGCTTAACGTGTTAAACATGTTATGATATGTATCAAAGAGTTAGAAAAAATGGTTAAGTGTTTTTGAAATACTTACACCACCTCAAAGGTGGGTAGGAAACTCAATCGTGGGACTTGCTGGGGATGGGGGGACTTGTAACTCGTTTGTGCTCACACCAACGTATTGAGGGAGGCTTTTGGATGGCTCTTAAACTCTAGGATCAACCAGAACTTGGCTCATTTCTTCTCTACTTGGTATGGCAAAGAGAATGACTTGGAGGGTTTTGTTTTGTGAGTTATTGAGTTATACGTATAGAAGAAGTTTGCATGGGACTATTATAAAAAAAGATAGGATCAAGTGTGGGGGGGGGGGCAAAGGGAATATGGAGGGCAAAGGGAATATGGAAGGTGATAAGCCAATAGGAACTAAGTCTAGGGCATAGGTATACTTGAGAGTTTGCAAAGTAGGATTTCCAGGTGGGTTGGTTTCGTTTGGGGGGGGGGGTGACTAAGCATGGGTCTATAAACCGACTTGATGCATCCCTTGTGTGCTAGGAGACCTTAAGTAACTTAGGTAAGTGGTAATAGTTGTGTTTGAGGCCTAGGAAGATTTATACAAGGGTGCATTTGGTGCCACGAATACTCAAAGGGTCACACGACATGTTTAACGTGTCAAATTGTGTTTTGGGAGTTTATGGAAGTTGAGAAACACTTGAAAGATCATATCTTATAGTTATGAATTCATGTTGAGTGATTAGAATCACCTAGGAACTAGTTGGAAATGTTTTGGGTTAAGTTTTATGAACTTGAACGTTTTTAAGATTTGGGAGATTATGTTTTACTTTTCCATTCGTTTGGTGTTAACATGCACGTATAATTTAAATGTGTTTAGTGTTCTTGATTCTTTGGAGTATGAAGAATTGAGTGGTGAAATTTGTTTTATACGTTGTGTGTACGGATTGTGAGTAATCGAGCCAAAGTAAAGGCGACTTGCGTTTGTATGTTGAGTAAATTTTAACGTATTGGGATTGGTTTTGGGCTTAGAGTTTGGTTAGGCCCAATTGTAAATTATTAGGGTCCATTTGGTGTTAAATGAGCTTAGTATTAGGCTAAGTATGTTAGTAGGGCCCAAAGTTTGTTAAGGGGCTCAAGTTCGCAAGTTAGGCCCATTAAGAGAAAATGTGAGAACCAGGGGGTTGTGAGTGTGTTGTGTTGTTGTGGTGACCAAAATGATATCCAGGTTTGATTGGTACACGATCTAAAATATCATGGTATGTGTGTGAGCTCGTTCCAAGGAAAATGTGAATCATATAACATATATTGATTCGTTGTTGCACAGTGTAAGTAAAAGTTTTAAATTTTGCCTAAAAATGGGTGTGTGCATAGTAATACGTAATTAATCCTTGATTAACATTTATTAATAACTAGGAAATTTTACAGGATGCTACACAATGAGACGTTGTGGTTTACATGCCTTAACGCAGGCGCGTTAAGGGTTAACTCACCACCTTGCGTTGTGTTAACCCACCACCTTGCGTTAACACACCATTTGCTCTTACCTTTGTATATACCTTAGAGGGTGTTTGTTTCGGCTTATGGCTTATTTGGTTATGTGCTTATGTTTCATAAGCTCAATTTTGTGGCTTGTTTTAAAACTTTTCGGCTTATATAAGTTTCTTATATCATAATGAACTTATATAAGCCGAAGATTTTTGTAACAAGCCACAAAAAGTGGGCTTATGAAACATAAGCCCAAAACCAGATAACTCACAAGCCAACTATATAAGCCAAAACAAACACCCCCTTAGTTAAGGGAGTTCATTTTTTATATATTTTACACCAGACACAATGGTCACCATTACCCCTGCCTTAACGTCAACGTCACTTCACTATTCAACGCATCACCACTATCATCACTTTTCAGTTTCAATGGTCATCGACTTTATCACCATTAAACCCATTTTTTTTTTAAATTTATTAAAAACTAAATTAAACCTTTATTCATAAATTAAAAACACTGCATTAAAACTTAAACGTACGAAATTAAAAACGCAAACTAATATGGTAAATTCCACTTCGCCTTGATCGCCTCCTTCATATGCAACACTCTTTCGAGGTGAATTCTACGCAAGTGATCAATAGGGCTCATATAAAGAGTTCGTCTTCTTGTTGTTGTTTGTGTTTTTGGATGGCCAATATTTGTTGCTTTATTTCAAGCTTCCTTTGTTATACTTCCATCTCATTGTCGACCTTCTTTTGTTGTATTTCCATCTCCTTATCGAACTTCTTTCGTTTCATTCTCATCTCCATCCTTTTGATCTCTAAAAAGGCAGTGTGGTATTCATTCTTCATTGACATAAACGACTCGGTTTCTCTTGCATATTCGATGACCATCAATGTAAAACCTAGCCAACGCTTACGTCAAAAACCTTTGCATCATTCCGACAATTAAAAGATCTAACTTATGGAATGTTTAAACCTAACGATGATTTTGTCGCTTTCTTTTTTGCTATGTCCCTGCCTATTGGTCGTCGAACTTCATGTTGTTGGGTTCAGTAAATACCCAAACCCCTTAATCTAGGATTTGAATTGAAAATAGCCCAAGTGTTTAGACCGTTAAACACTAACAGGTCACTGAGTGCATAGTCTCTCAGTGAGGCATCTTCAGGATACTCAGTACGAGGCAACAAGGAAGTCTCTCCACTCAGCAAGGAGGAACTTAAAAGGTGAAGACTGAGTCAAGAAGAAGATGGTGGAATCAGTGAGTGATGACAATAACTCACTGAATCCCTAAGACTCCTCTCCAACTACTTACATTGAAGATAATAACAAGAAGTAGAAGACTAAAATCATGAACATGTTTGTTATATTTATGAATGGTTTATGAAGATGCAATGTTTGGAACAAGAAGAAGCGGGTATAAGGCGGGTGTGGGTGTGTCGATAAGTTTGAATCAGATAAGACGAAGTCCTTATCAACCAAAGTCAATTTTCCCTGATGGCAAAATATCAGGCTCAGTGTCATCACTGACCTTAGGAAAGCAGTCTTGTCCCTTACCAAAAATAGTATTTATAAACAGAGACAAAATACATCAGTATTTTGTCTTTTGTAAGATGTCAGTTTGTCACTTAGGAAAGAGTCAAAACTCATACATGTATAAATAGCATAAGAGACGGAGTGATAGATTAAGCTTGTGAATTGTAAAAACACACACACACACATTTTGGAAGAGAGTCCTAAAACATTTTAAATCGAGCTTAATGATGACCATATAAGTCCTCAACCTTTTATAAAAAATTTTAAGTTTACCATTTATCTCTAAAACATTTTTAAATCAGGATCCTTATGGTCGAAATTGATGTACCCTAACTAGTCGATAAAAGGGTGGAGCTTATTCAAATTTTATTGCCCCTAGACTTGAAGTTGGTAAATTCAACAAATGGAAAAGCGTATGCTTTGCTATTTGATTGGGATGGAACCTTATTATATCAAGTGTATAAATGAAGGTCCATTTATCCCAAAGAACTGAGGTTTTCCTAAACACGAGCTCGATTGAATATGAACTTCGAGGATGAGAGAAGAGTAGTCAACAAGACCAAAGACTCAAAGTATCATCATATCATGTCTTCTGATGATATTATGGAGTCGATTATAAGCTACGTAGTACATCTAAACAAACACAGGATAACCTTGTTCATAGCCATGAAGGCCCATCGATACCAAGGAAAACGGGATAATGGACACGAAACTTGAGTATAACACCTTCGTGGCTAAGGACTCGAAAACTCTTTATCTCAAACTTACATGTTGATTCGGTACAAAGCTCTTTTAAATGAAGCTCTAATGATGGTGTTAATTTAAGTTGTCCAAACATGAAATCAATGTTGGTTTTGTCAATAGTCTCTTTGAGAAGTGGCTGAATTTCTCTCAGGGACTTAGGAATGCTAATCATATCCAAAATTAAGTATGATTGTTCTTGAACTTCCGAAATATTTATGGGAAATTTGTCTATGAGGAAAACCTCATCAACAGATGATACGACTTAAAAGAAGTCTCGGAAGTCAAGAAGTCCGACGATCACCACTTCAACACCAATATCAACTTCTTTCTTTTCTAACAATGTGGTTCAAGATTTCCAAGAAAATTGGATGATGAGCCGATGAGATCAAGTGAGAGTACCTAAATGTTTACCCGAACATTGAATTTCGGAAAGGGCACTCAATTTCTTGCAAACTCTCGAAGGTTTATAAAAGAAACAAAGGTTTTTCAAATGCTAGCAAATGAGGACAGAATGCTTTAAGTGTCACAAAGAGGTCATTTTGCAAAATTTTGCAAAAACAATTCGAACCCTCTTATAAACCATCGGTCAAATCAGGTCCCTCGGGCTTTATAAATTTCAACCAAAGATCTATCAGTCTCATCAAAACTTTCAAAACAAATCTTACCAAAACAAAACTGTTGATTTTGAAGCTAAGTATAGGAAAGTCAAAGCTAAGCTTGCATTGCTTGAGGCAGTCCCTCGAAAACAACAAAAATGTTCAAACGTGCGGGTAAAACAAAGGCCTTGTGGAAACCTTTGGTGGGATGAAGAGCCATTGTCATCGATGATGAAATGATGCATGTCAATCGATGGCCCTCGAAGAGGACAAGCTAGCAATTGGAAATAATCATGCCAGGAATGAAGAATGGGTCAATATCACAATGAAGAAGGTAAATATTTTACTTTTGATGGATGATGACTCTGATTGGCAGTCTTATATGAATTATCTTAATGTTGACCTTAAGTTCGTAGAAGAGCAAAGACTAAATCTTTTTTCAAAATACAA
Source organism: Chrysanthemum makinoi (assembly GCA_910596185.1). Taxonomy (NCBI): domain Eukaryota; kingdom Viridiplantae; phylum Streptophyta; class Magnoliopsida; order Asterales; family Asteraceae; genus Chrysanthemum; species Chrysanthemum makinoi. The sequence continues at coordinate 109,457,696 of OU343218.1, forward strand.
CAAGCTAAGTTTTGAATTGAATAAGTATAGGGATGACTTAAGCTTGTGAATTTAAAACAACACACAGCTAAGCATTTTTAATCGAGGTCCTTTGCAAATTCAAAACGAACTAGTTAAAAGAAATCAGGCTCTTCAAGAGAACTAAAAAGGTTCAAGATATCCTTAATAGTTGGATGCTAAGAATCGTCTTTGATTTGATTGGGTACCCCATAGCAAGAAAAGAGTCTTGAGTGAAGATCACCTTCTGACTCTCTCAAAGACCGGTCCTAAGCCATTTGTGTGGTGGCATGATTACCCGATATGTTGTCTACCCAAGACCAATTGAAAGAAATAATCACAGAGTAAGCTTCCAAACTTTGATTATGGAAGAATACTAGAACAAAGCTCGATCATAGCCATGCATGCTCTCCCTGATGTGCCCAACTTGAGTACTAAACACATCTCTGGCGAAGTCAAAACTCGTCTCAAACTTACACCCTAAAACCTTACTCTGGGTGTTAAGTCTGCTCCAACTCGAAGCTTACTCCACTACAATACAATCCACACTCACCAAAATTTATGAAAGGTGGGCTTGGTAGAACCATCCCGAAAAGACCATCAAAACCAATTCAACAAGAATCTACCCAGAGACTTCACATCCTCTGTCCACACGAAGGTGACAATTCGTGGTTCAAGGAAGCTAACCGAAAAGATAGAATCCCGAAAATGTCCCCGAATCAATCAAGGAGACAAAGTCATTTCCTCTAGTTCCTCAAATTCAAATCCACCACAAAAAAAGAGAATGTGATCTACGCCACTATACCGGTCATACCATCAATCGTTATAGAATCCTTTTTTGTATTATCTGCAAAAAGGATGATCATAGAACTTCTGATCACTTACAATATGTAAGTTCTCTCAGTAAAGCAAACTATACCAAAGTTGGTCACCAGTATGCTTCAACCTCCAAGTCTGCTCAAAAGTTTAGAGCTAAACCCTTTCCTCCTTGCCCTCACTGTGGCTTTAATGATCATCATCCTGATGACTGTCTCACGAACACATGCTATGAGATTTGCGGAAATCCAGCTCATGAGACATCCCGGCATGACAGTGTCATCCATGCAAGGAGAAGTACCAAGCAACCCAGAGTCACTGAGTCACTCTCTGTCTCCAAATGAAAAACTTGTGGTAGCACAATGCACTCAACCACTGACCATGAGTCAATTGCCAAATTCAAACAAACCTTGAAGCCCAAGCCCACTAGTAAGTGGGTTACTAAGAGAAACTAATTCAGTTTACTACTTGTGCAGAGACATGCCAGGGAACCTATCTGGCATCTAGACAGGGGATGCTCAAGAAGAATGACTGGAGTTAAGGAATATCTACACAAGTATGTAGAGGAACCAAGACCCAAGGTAGTATTTGGTGATAACTCATCATGTCCCACTGAAGGTTATGGTTCAGTAAACTATAATGGAATAGTTTTCTCAGGATAGCTTATGTCAATGGTCTAAAATACAATCTCATCAGTGTCAGTCAACTATGTGATGCTAAGTACATTGTACAATTCAATGACAAACAAGGTACCATTTTTAATGCCAACAAAGAAGTTGTTTTGATAGCTCCTAGAAGTGATGATGTTTATGTCTTTGACATGTCTACTCTTTCTCAAGATGGAACTTGTCTCTTTGCCAAAGCCACTGAAACTATCAACTGGCTGTGGCACAAGAGACTCTCTCACTTAAACTTCAAAAATATCAACAACTTGGCAAAACAAAACAAGGTCCTTGGGTTACCATCACTGGTTTTTGCAAAAGATAAACCATGCTCACCGTGAAAAAGCAAACATCAAAGAGCATCTTTCAAAACAAAACAAAATTTCTCAATCAAAAGCGTCTTCACCTCTGCATATGGATCTCTTTGGACCTGTCAGTCCTAGATCAATCCAGCATGAGAAGTATACACTTGTCATTGTCGATGAGTTCTCAAGATACACTTGGGTATACTTTCTTTCAAAAGAGTCGGTGATACTATAATGTCATTCATCGAACACGAAAACCGTAATGACATTACAGATAAAACAAATCGAAGCCGACAATGGTACCGAGTTTAGAAATGAAGAGCTTGAGAGTTTCGTGATGAAAAGGAATATCCCAAAATTTTTCATCTCCTTACACCTCTGAACAAAATGGGGTAGCTGAAAGGAAAAACAAAACTCATTGAGGTGCAAGAACCATGTTAAATGGCTCGACCCTCTCAAAGCATTTTCGGATTGAAGCGGTCAAAACGACTGTTATACTCAAACAGTCAATCATTGTCAAAAGACATAACAAAACCCCATATGAGATATTCAAAGGTAGACTTCATGACATCAGCTACTTTCATGTGTTTGGATGTCCCGTGTTTATTCATAACCACAAGGATCATCTAGGCAAGTTTGATGCTAAAGCGGATGATGGATACTTTCTAGGTTACTCACTGATCTCCAAAGCCTTCAGGGTATTTAACACTAGAAGACAACAAGTTGAGGAAACCTTTCATGTCACCTTTGATGAGAGTGTAGAAAGCATCAGGTTCACCAACACCTCAGTAGAAGAAATAGGAATTGATAACTAATCAAGATATCCTCCGGATGAGTATAACACTGAAATCAATTCCTCATACCAAGCTAATGCTGACATCTCATATTACGTCTTGCCTCACAACCTGTCACAACCGACTATCAGTGAATTCATTGATAATCAATCAGTCCCTGATGGGATAGGTAACACTGAACCAAATGTTCAGGAACATGTGATTCATGAAACTCAACATGAACAAGACATCTCAACTGATGCTCTTAATGATCTTGTGGCTCCTGCCACTGAACTCACCCCTGAGTCTCCAATGACCTCTTCAAGCTCAGATCCTAGACCACAAAGTAAGTGGACAAAATCTCAGGACATTGAGCTTGTAAACATCATTGGTGAACCCACTAAGTGCATGCTCACTAGAAGCATGGCTGCTAAGTTAACTGCAGCTTCAACCAATGAATGTCTATATACTGATTACCTATCAGAAATAGAACCTAAAAGTGTCAAGAGGCTCTAAAACATCCAAGCTGGGTCCAGGCCATGCAGGAAGAACTTCAAGAGTTTGATAAAAATAAGGTCATAACCTTGATCAAATGTCCTCAAGATGTCATAGTCATAGGAATGAAGTGGGTTTTCAGAAACAAAACTGATGAAAACGGCACCGTCATTAAAAACAAAGCCAGACTTGTAGCCAAAGGTTACATTCAACAAGAAGGCATTGACTATGATGAGACATTTGCTCCTGTTACAAGAATGGAAGCCATCAGGATCTTCCTTGCATATGCTACCTACATGAACTTCAAAGTTTACCAAATGGATGTAAAAGTGCATTCCTGAATGGTGAACTCAAGGAAGATGTATATGTTCAAGAACCTCCGTGATTTGAGAGTAGTGAATTCCCGACTATGTGCTCAGAAGCTTGATAAAGCCCTTTAGGACTGAAACAAGCTCCCAGGGCATGGTATGAAACTCTCTCAGCCTTCCTGATTCAAAACAAGTTTGTCAGAGGAAAGATAGACAATACATTGTTTATCTATAGGACAAAACAAGATGTGATACTGGTCCAAGTATGTATTGATGACATCATCTTTGGCTCAACAAACTACACTCTTTGCAAACAGTTTGAAAAACTAATGACAAAGAAGTTTGAAATGAGCATGATGGGTGAACTCACATACTTCCTTGGACTATAAATCATGCAAAATGATAAAGGAATCTCCATCAGTCAAGAGAAATACACAAGAAATCTCTTGAAGAAATATGAGATATCTGACTGTGCCTCAGTGAAGACACCAATGGTCCCTCCTAACAACCTTGGACCTGATCTCACTGGAAAGTCAGTCAATCAAACCCATTTTAGTGGGATTGTTGGCTCACTGATGTATCTAACTACTTCCAGACCAGACATACAATTCTCAATCTGTCCAATAGCAAGATATCAGTCCAATCCCAAAGAATCCCACCTCACTGCAGCCAAAAGAATACTCGGTACCGAAGGGAACCCCAAGCCTTGGACTCTATTATCTAAATTGCTCAGGGTTTGATCTCAAAGGTTACTCTAATTTTGATTATGCTTTGTGCAACATGGACAAAAAAGTACCTTAGGGTCCCGACAATTTCTTGGAGGAAAACTGGTTTGTTGGAGTGCTAAAAAGAAACAATCATTGGCTATGTCTTCACCGAAGTGAGTATGTGGTCTGCTGCAGGATGCTGTGCCAATGTTTTATGGATGAAAAGTCAACTCGGTGACTATGACATCCATTACAAAATGGTACCCATCTTCGTGACAACACCATGCAATTGCAATCTCCAACAACCCCGTCCTTCATCAAAGAACCAAACACATTGATATCGGATATCACTTCATCAGGGATCACATAATGAAAGGAGACATAGAACTCCATTTTATCCCTACTGAATATCAACTGGCTGATATCTTCACCAAACCCTTGGATGAACCTACCTTCAGGAGACTGAAAGCTGAATTGGGAATGCTTGACATTGAAAGTCAGATATCTGAAAACCAATTACAGTAAGTTCTCTGAAATGGTTTCTCCTCGCTAAACGAAACCCACAAAACAACCTCTCACTGAATGAGTAAGACTCATTCAGGGACCCTGACTAGCTATATTTCATGTCTGTTAATATACAATCGCAATCTAGCTATGCATCGCACATACATTTAGATTTTTGTAATCCTTTTTTGGAAGACACAACCTTCAGTATCTTTCCAGTTTTTGATTATATATTATTGAAACTATGTATTTATGTTTAAACAAGTTGTTACTTTCGTTAATGATTACTCATTTGCTAATATGTTATTGATTCAACATGATTTAAGAATAGAACAAATAATGCAAAAAACCTAAACACAGATTTTCCCAGAGAATTTTTGCTAATCTATTGTTGATACAACATAATTTAATAATATTACTAATGATTGGGTGCGACCAAAAACAAATTTGCCACAACAAATTGTTTACATAATACCTGGATTCAACACAATGTCATGCTACAACATTTTATTTACATAATATATGCATTTAACATACACCTATATTGGATGGAAAATGTTAAGTAGCCAATCAAACAACACAACGTCAAAACAGAAAATCAACTAACAATCCTAAAAAAAGCATAACATAAACTAAAAATAACATAAAACATACGTCTGCATCAAATTAAACAATAACAAAGACTAAAAATCCTAAACAAGATCATACCATAAACTAAAAATAACATAAAATTGACAACACATTAATAAACATCTAAAATATATTAACATAATTAAGTCATAATAATAAATACACATACTAATGTCATAATAAAGAGTACTAAACATCCATCATATACAACAAGCAAAAGATTGTTAGACTCCGCATCTAAGCCATAGAGATAACAAACCAAAAAACATAAACGATCATATCAACAAAGCAGACACCACTAATACTCCAACGCCTTCGCCATCTCCACCATATCAAACAATTCTTCAAGGCGCTCCTGCATCTTAATAATATTCATCAGGAGTTTAGTAGCTTCCAGCAGATCTTCTTTTTGGACCTTCAAGAGATGTGAAACACACTTCAAAGAACCCTCCCAGAAAAACATCTCCAGCTCCGTCACCAGCTGTCCAAATATGTGAATCCGTGCTTGAATCTCTGTCAATCTCCTTCTAAAATCCGCATCTGCGCACTTGGTCGTTTCAATTTCATTTGCAAAAAATACAAGCATCATATCTTTTGGCCACCTAGAACCAGCAACTCTTGCTAATTGATCACAAATAGGCATTGGAGTAGGAATTTTTGAACCTATAAACACTAAACTTTCATTGCAAAATAAAAATTATCATTATTAAGAATCCACATATACATCAAACAGAACAAAAGGTGGTTTTACAAATTAGCAACAATAACAACATGCGATAACAAACAAATGGAGTAGGCATTTTTTAACCTATATACACTAAACTTTTATTGCAAAATAAAAATTATCATTATTAACAATCAAAACATAGATCAAACATAGCAAAAGGGGGTTTACAAACTAGCAACAATAACAGCATGCAATAACAAACAAATATATGTATATCAAAATACATATGCCAACAAACAAATACATTATTTTTAACTTAAACATGCACACTAAAGATTCAAAATAATAATCGGTTACTAAAAAATACTCATTTTTACTCTAATTAAAATAACAACAAGTAACCAACATCGAAGTTCATAAACTAACTCACATTGTATATTAGCAAGAAAATCGAATAGATTTTTGGAGAAGATGAACAGTTGGTGATCCAAGATGACGCTTTGATTCTATCAGCTTCTTTGATACGCTAAGTGTTAATAAAATAAACATTAGTAGAAGTAGTAGTTAGGTGTTAATAATAATAATAAGAATAATCAAATAAAAATACAATAACAATAATATATTATTAAAAAAATACTATTTATGATATAATGTTTATGTACAAACAAGTTAACATTGCAATAATAAAAAGGGAAAATGACACAAATAGACCGCGCGCCCTGATGCATATCACTTTATGGACCACTTTTATTTTTAATTTGAAAATAGACCGAGGGCAACCGCTGTCATTGGGCAACTCATCGAAATTGTGACAAGTGTCCCGTATGTGTAAGGTATTGTTTTTTGGCATACGAAAAAGCGATGGGCAACCGTATTTTATAAAAAGGATTTTTTGGTCATTTTACATTACATAGAACGTACACAATTAAATAGTGAAAGTACATTACATATGTATTCAAAATCAATTTCCCACTCGCACAAAAACATTCATAGTTACCGGTTTTCTCTGTTTTTTCTTCTCGCATAAAAACATTGTAACTAAGTTGTTTTCACAAATGAGACTGTCTTTTTTCGTCCCTCTTTTCCTTGTATCGTCAGTTATGTCACCAGCTATAAAGGTACACTTTTGAGTGCAACCCACATTGGATTGATCAAGTTTGTTTAAAAAATGTGGCCAAATATAGTACGTAAATATTTTCCTCGTTGTTTATTGTACATTATTTATTTCCAATTGGTTATATGCTTCAACAAATCGTTGTTGTTATTCGATTAATACCTTTGATTTCTCCTCTTTTATGTCTGTCTGATTCGTAATTATGTAGGGTATAATACGGTAGATGTCGTCTGTTAGGTATGTAACATAACCTGGTTCATTAAAATTTTTAGTGCCACTCTCTAGACTAATAAGGAGTGGTTTATATGCATCGTATACGCAATTATTTACGACGTTGGTATAGATTCCATCCATGGTCTGATTTAAATTGTTTTTTTTGTTGACCTTTTTTAGGACTATGAAGCTATGTTAATCATTACCAGTAAACTGAACTACTTTTGGTTGATAAATCAAAAGTTAGACGCAAGACGCCACATCTTGTTTAGGAACACCTGCTTTGGAAGATGGATTGATTTGTTGTTTTTTGAACATGAAACGCACATCATAGATTATATGCTAAGGAAACAGCATAAAGTCGACGATTCTCACTATGATATGACCTTTATTTTTTACCTTGAAGGGCATGCTTTACATTTTGGTCGTCGTGAGTTTTGTCTAATGACCGGTCTGCGGTTTGGATCTGTAAGCTTTGGGTTGTATACATCTAGGTTCTCTAAATTTTCGTAACAGGTATTTCCGACAAGCAAGGGTATATTATAACCAACTTAGATGTTATTGGTGTTATCGAGGATGAAGAGCGGTTTCGACAGATATCTGATGAAGATGTTGTACGTCTTTGTCTTTTGTTAGCCTTAGAGGTGATCTTTATGGGTCATTTGTTGACATGCGAGGTGGATGATACACTGATGAGGTTAGTTGATAATCTAGACGATTGGAATGCTTTTCCATGGGGTGAGCATATTTGGACTCATTTATACGACCAACTTCATAATGTATTTGATAAGCACGCGGATGACCACCTTTTAAGATTGAAGAAAGATCCAAAGCATTGTCCAACATACACACTGCGGATTTTTGTTTGGGTTTCAGGTATCCATTTTCCAACTTAACATTTTTACTGATTCGTATATAATTTTATGTTTTATTTTCATTTTTTTTTTATTCTCATAGGTGTGGATCCTTGAGTCGTTTGAAAAATCTCATGCTTGGTGGATTAAACATCCAAATGTGATACCAAGAGCACTTGCCTCGTCTAGGAAGTCCATCTTTAAAAGAACTGATCGTTCGAACCTTTTTTCAAACGTAAGCCAGTTAAACTTTGTTGTTATTATTTATTGTTTATAGGTAAAAAAAATAAACCTACACACAAAATTAGATGTTCCATTTCCACCTATCTAAGCACCTAATATATTATCAGACTCAGATTCTTCATCAAATGCTTTTTATCTGTCTGCCTTTCTTTTCATTTTACCTTGAGGCTTGCCTTTGATGGCCAAATGAATTTCATAATCAACAATATTCTCAATCTTTCTCAGCAGTGGATGAACAATTGGATTAGTTGATTTTGTACACTGCAAATTAAGGCTATATGCTCCTCTCTACTTTTAAACTTCAATGTTGGCTCTGCAATCCCTTTACCCTTTCCAATATCAGGTTCAGTAACTACACCTTCTACACAGTTTCACCAATCTGTAGACTATTAGCAATAGTTTTGGGTGCAGGGATAGGGTCAGATTGCTTTATTTTGACCAATTGTATGGCAACCTCATTCTCAGGCTTATTTTGGTTTTGGTGATGGTGTTATTGTGGTGCTTATAATTGTAGCAGATGTTACCTCTGGGCTTGAAACGTCTGAATTGGCCGTGGCTATAATAATACCAGCAGTGGTTACTTCAATACTATCAGCGGATCCAAAGAACACCGCAGCGATTGCTGCACCACTTCCTTATCCTTTTCTTCAATGCATCCTTTAAAGAATCATCCAAGATCGCTTCTTTACCTTGCATGCGTCGCTTGAATTTGTACTCTCACTCCTCCCCTGTTTGGATGCATCATCTAAACTTTTAATAATATTGCAGGTTGCCTTCTTTCCCAGTTTCTTCACTTTCCTGAATGCATGGAACCTTGGCCTTCTTAGTCTCTCCAAAACACTTACCCTCTGCTTTGAACCTCCTCCGATTGTTTCAGCCAGGTTGTTGTCGAATTTTAAGACCGTGATCTTTGTCTCCATACTTGTGAATATATCCGTCAATTTGAGATTGAGTTTCATATTATCCTCACCCACCTTGACCTGTGTAACCTGGTCCTAGAAGTGGATCATTGGAATTGTCATCATGTAGAAAGCCATTAGTCGTCAAATCATGTTGGTGTTCCAAACTACTCTCATCTATTCGAGATGTGACTAACATTGCATCGACCTAGCCCGAACATCCATGTCCCCCAAATTAGCCAGTTGTATAGGGATTCCTCCACCTGTGTTGAATTGCAAAGAACTATTCACATTAGGAGTTGCCATTGGTTCGGTCATTCTTACGTTTCCACTGCCCTGCATCAGCAGTGATTTGGGGAATAAATATGTTATCACCAAAAAGTTACAAAATAGCTCTTATAGTTTCCACAATCATCAGAAACTAACTAGCAGTGATTGGCTAGAACTAGCAGTGTTTTCAAGCTAGCTAGCAGTGGAAATATTATTTGCAGTGATTGCCTAGAACTAGCAGTTTATGGCTTTAATTACGAATCCCTTATAAAATGTTGTCGTATGTATTTTTAACCATTACTGAACTTTAGGATTCAACTACAATTACTGATATGAGACCTACTATACATGAGTTCCAATGTGCATGGTGGATAGATAGTGAAGATTTTTCAATGACTACGTTCCTGCATCGGTCAGGACCCAAGACGACCTTGTTGATACCTACTTTTCGAGTGGAGAAGTCACGCCAACGTCGCGGTTTGAAAGTAAATTCAAAACAATGCAAGAGTGGAAATAGTTCCAGAACAAAAAGCCTTAAGGATCAAGTAATTTCCGGTCTGAATCGCCAAGTTTTTAAAATTGACTGTATTATTCAGGTTCTCTTTATATTCATTATAATATAAGAATAGCAGATTCACTTTTTTTTTAACATCACCTGCCGGAATTTTCTAACACTTAGACCTTCACAGGTTCTTGCACATGACAGAACGGTGGTCTTCAGTATTCCTTTCAACTAATCTATAGTTATTTCTCACTGCCATTGTTTATTTTTAGAAATTTCATGCATATTTTTTACAGGACAAACTTGATTTTGAGTCACATTTTCCAAACACAAGGATTGCCTTTTCCGATTCACTTAACAACATTTATCTCAAACTGATCGACTTGCCGGAATCGACGTGGGCGTTGCTCAGGGTTAATATTTCTTCTTTGCATTTAGTTGTATGGCCATTATATACAAATGTCATCGGCTAGTCTGTTCCGGGAGTATCTCTTTTTAGAGGAATTGAGATTCGCGTTGGCAGAGGAAGAAAGGTTACAGTTGGAACAAGAGAAGTTGAATGCTGAGGCCAACATCTTAAGGCTGGAAGAGGCTAATAGGTTGCGGTTGGAAGAAGCTGACATGTTGAAGTTGGAGGAGGAGAAGAAGAAAAAACGACGCGCGTTTATGAATTCGTCACATTTTCTTACCACCCGACAAGAGGATTCTCATGGAACCTGTTTCGCCACAAAGCAATCAGGAGGTTAAACGGCGTAAAATAAAAAAACACGGTCCTAACATGAACAACCCAAGTATTGATGAGGAGCTTAACAGAGTGCAACCTTGGGTAGAGGTATTGTGATAGTTTTTACGAACTTGTCAATATACTTGCTTATCAATAATGCTCTTTCAAACTAATACATTGAACTTGTTTTCTAGGATCTAAGTAGATGGTTTCATTATGTCGAAAATCTTTTTCTGTCTGATGAGATTGAAGAATTCCTCAGTGATCCTGATAGACACCGGTGTAAATTTCCATGGTCAGATGATTATACTGTAGACCGCAATTTCTGGCTTCGCTTAGTTTGCTTAGACCCTGCTAGAAAAGGTTGGCTAACTGAGGAGGTTAGTTTATATACGCATTCTTATTCGATTTTCTTTTTACCCTCTATTTGATTTTCACCATTTCTTAAATTGGTATTTTATTTGCTGCAAATGCGTAGCATATAGACCTATGGGTTGACTACATGTGGCACGTACGACCTCATAATGCTAATCGGGCGATGGTTAGTATTTACTTTGTTCAGATTCTTCTTCAAAATGGCATGCCCGTGTTTTATGCAGACGGGACGAGGTATCCCATGCCTTGGAATGATGTTGAACAGGTAATATATTTACTTTTCATTTCCTCCTATTTTTATCATTTACGGTCACTCAATAATCAGGTAGTTCATGATAGCAACTTTAAAAACGACATATTTTAAAGTATGAACAAACTTGATATTTGTCCCTCATCTTTTAAAGTATGAATAATCAGGTAGTTCATGAACAAACTTGATAGCAAATCATAAACTTTCCTTAACGTATTAACAAACTTGATACTCACAAACTTTATCCATAGCTTTTGATCTATCAGCAGTTCTTCCATTGCCACAGCTTTTGAATAATTCGTCCAACAGAACCAAAAAACCAAACAATCCTCTTTTTGGACGGTGCTTCCAAAGTGCTATGATCTGTATGCTCCATCTCAGAATCTGAATACCTTCTTTTTATATGCCAGTGATCTTAGACTCCATTGTAGTACGTTTATCCGTCAATTCCTTTATAAGTTTCATGGTATCCTCATGATAAACTAACTAGCAGTGTTTTCGTAACACTAGCAGTTTCTCCATGCAAGCTAGCAGTTGGAATAGTTTAAAATCCAATCTTCCAACCAAGTTATTATAATTTTTTTTACACAATGTTATTATTAATATTTTTTTGTTATTTATTTATTTATTTAATGTTTCAATTCATTGATTTTTTGGTTTTTTTTTTGTTTTTTTTATTTTTTTTTTATTAATTTTTTTTTGACACTAAAAGGTCCAGCAACAAAGGCCAAAAAAATCCTAGTGCTCATAAACATAGTAGTTATAACTTATAAGTGTAACCCAACCACAAAAACATGATATCCACTAGCAGGACTTAACAAAAAGAACAAGCAGTTGAATCATACACACTAGCCGTACTAAGATTTCCAATAGCAGTACTACCTTTGTTACAAAGTTTTGAAAAAAACATCTTGAGACTTGAGACCAAGTATGCATGAAATTTACAATCCAAAATTAGTAAGTAACATATTGCTTACCAGCCGTAAGCCATGTCAACAGCACATAAAACACGACAATTGCATTCTTGAATTTACCTTTGACCATATAAATAAAAAGTCACTTTTATTAATTTCAGACGTTGACCAACTATATCCTAATACACAGCCAACTTTCTTTTAGGTTTTTATTCATCTCAACGAGACTGTTAAACACTGGTGTCTTGCCCAATTTAACATACCTACAGGAGTGGTAACATTCTATGATAGCGGCGACACGCCTGACTATGAGTCACGTGTATGGTATGTCCGTGTTAGGGAGTGCTTACATGTATCTTCTTATTATAATCCACTCATATTATTACTTGTTTGTTATAACCAACATATATAATACAATTACGGACAATACATACATAAATAAACTTATACAATAATTTGTTATACTTTGTGACCAGACACGAATAAACCATGCTTGTGAGTAGTTGCCCATTATTTGTGTCTAGTTGCCCAAGAACAAATTTATTGTTGGCCTTAGTTTCTTGGGTGTTGTGTTGTAGCAGTTTCACTTTGAGTTTTGTGCACACTAGTTCCCTTCAAGTACATGCCACTAGCTACCACCATCATTTCATTACGTCATTTCCTCATTAATAAAGTTTGTCCTACTTATGTGCATCCCCGATTTGTACAAAATATCCATTCAATATTGAAATAGCACAGCCAAGTGCACACTTAGTCAGACTTTATGATATAAAAATATGAGTTATATTATGGTAGTGTATTATTACATAAAAATATAAACGATATGTACATATAATAATAGCATATGTGTGTTAGTTCATTTAACCAAAAAGTAATGAATATAAACCTGTTTAATGGCGTCTATTTACAAAACATACTAAATTAATAATTTTTCTAACCCAAGGGACGTAAAATTTTGTTGCATTTGGAACTAAACAAAATTCAAACTGGTTTAGTTGCCCAAACTGAAACTAGTTGCCCAAAATGGTTATCTTGTGGTCAGGAATCGGTTGTGTACAAGAGAAGCTTCATTAATTAAACTTGGCCTAAAGTGCAACAGTACTTACTTGACATGACTCAACTATTCACCACTTGACTATCCACATTAATTCAGATAGACTTCAATTCAAAATAAACTCCATGTCACCCCACCCCCGCTCTTTCCCCCCACCCCATTTGGGTTATATAAACGGACATCATATATCCCAATATCATACATCTTTTGTCAGGGGACACACACTAGCCACAACACAATTTACTACAAAAGAAATGGACAACGTACTTAAAGACATGGTTAACAACGTGTTTGTGCATGACAATGAACGTGACTTCAAGTTCTTAAGTGACATGCATGCAAAGGTGATCGACCTAACTCGTCGTTGCACTTTGAGGGCCGAGCAAATCAAGCACTTGGACTACGTGGTTGGGTCCAGCTTGCCGATCTTTGTTTTGGAAATCCTGCGTTACAATTGGGACGAGGAGCTTGAGAAACACAGGACACTGATGAGGCTAATGAGTGAGACTCAGCTCCAAGTTCTCAAAAATCTCCTTTTCGCAAAGCTGCGCAAAAATTATTAATCCTCTACTCCTACCTTGTTATGTGGTCTCTCTCACGTTCTGTGATTGTCATATTTTGTGTTTTGGTATCTTCATGAATGTCGTTGCTACGTTGATGTATTTTGTTATCCTTTAATGTATTGAAATGAAATCTATTATGAATAAAAATATTTCGAAGCACATGTCAAATGTTCGATCATTGTTTATGAATCACCAATAAAAAACATATAATACTTTTGAACACGTATATAATTTACAACATGAAACTAGATATCATATTTAATCCGGTTTGAACAAACACCTATATTTCATCAATAATTTGGTGACAAATGTGGTTATTTCGATTATATAATACTTACATTTTTCTGACAAGCCTCTAACAAGATCACCCGTCTATTTATTTTAACAGTTTATGTTATTCTACAGGTCAAACTACCAGTTGTTCTAGAGCAAGCAAACGTTTTTGATAAGACTGGAATACATCCGAATGACTATAAGATTTCATTTAGGTTAGCCGAAAACGTTCCTAAGCAAGGTGGGATTTTTGGTGATTGTGGTGTGTGGGTTTGTATATTTTTATATCGATTGGAACATGGTCAATCGTTGCACGTTGATGATCCCGCTGACGTCGCGCTAGCATATCGCGAGAAGATGATTCAGTTTTTTATAAACATAGATTTTATCGTTTGTACTAACAGTTTTAAACTTATCTCCAACAACACTTTCATTGTTTTATCATGCATGTTGGATCGATGTACTCTAACCAAACTAATTTAACTAGCTTGTTTAAGGTTTAATAACCTCGGAAAAATCCTAAGTTATTAACAATGAAACACTGAGTAATCTTTATTAAGTACGCGGAATTTACTCAATAAATCTAAGAAGAATAACTTTATTAACTCTAAATCTGCTTCTTATGCAGATACTTCAACAACACTAATAATATCGAACTCTCTAAACTCTAAACAACTTTGTAATCGTAAAACTCTAAGACTTGTGAATTCGTACCTCTAATGCCAATCTAGGGGTCCTTTTATTGGCTCAAGGATATCCCTAATCGGTTTACAATTGTATCCTTGTACGACAAGTAATCTAATATAGAATTACAATACTTTCCATAAACGAATAAACAGTTCTTTAACACTTGCAGTACTTTGACCTTCATGTGCAGTACTTTATCTTTAGCAGTACTTTGACTCTTTGACTTTCTCCAGTTCTTTGCCATTCTGCAGTACTTTGTAAATCGTCAGTACTTTAACCATTCAGCACTTTCATATCCCAACAATCCTCCCCTAACTTGAATTCTACTTGATTGACTTCAAGTTCTTTTGTAGTTTAATCTTTCACTTTTCCAGCTTCAAGGATTGATTGTCTTTGTCTTTGAATTGTAGTTTCTGCACTTTATCAAAGTATCTTTAGTCTTTTACAGCATCATCCAACAAGCTCCATCTTTTCAGCAACACAGCAACATATGACCATTTGTACATTAATTCAGTTTAAGTTGCATACTATTCTCATCACTTCCAGGTGTGTTAACTCCTGTGAGAGGTGAATCATTGAAAATTAATGGATTTTAGTCTCTTTACCAAAGCCATTAACTTTGGAGTAGCCAAATATTTTGGTGTGTAAGACCATGGTACATTGATAACCATAGGATTTTTAGCAAATCACCAGCTATCAACAGATTTGATTTGTCTTTACCAAAAGCTGTACCCTTTTAGACTAGTTAGTTCTTTTATCTAAAGGTGAACTAATTACCAATAATGGTTTTTCCACAGCCTTTACCACAAGCCATTTTCTTGTGGGCTAGCCAACTCTTCACTTGAACAGATATGGTGAGTTGATTACCATACAACTTATTAGCAAGTTGTCAACTAAAAACGGATTTGAGATATCTTTACCAGAGCCGTTTGCTCATGGATTAGTCAATCCTTTTGTAACCATGGTGGATTTACAACCTATTTATGTTACCATCTCAAAAACCATTTATTTAACCTTTGTTTCAAAATACTTATTGCTTAGCAAAAGGTTTCTTCTAAAAATTATTTAACTGGTTTATATCTGCAAACAGTACTTTGATGAAAGTACTGTCTGATCAGCAGTACTTTGAATAAAAGTACTAATATATCAAAAAGTATTTATTCAAATAAAGTTCATACCAGTTATTGATCATCCTCAGCAATAGTAGTCCAGTTAATAAACAGATTGATGACCATAAGAGCAGTTTCATTATCTTCTTCTACCTCCATTCCATGCTCCAACATCCTTCTCATAAGTTCAACAGTGAGAGGATACCTTCTGTCTGCAAACATATGGATCATAGTTCCATTTTCCAGCTCTAGAACATGGACTCCAGATTCTTCAAAAAATCTCCAACAGACAATCTCCCAGCTCTCTTGATCTTTCCAAATATCATCATTGCTCTGTTCTTCAGCTTCCCATGCTGTAGTAAGATCTCCAAGTAGTACTAGGCCAATTCCTTCTAAAGGATGGTGTTCAAAGTAGTCTCTCACCAAGTGATATAAATGGAATAAATCCATTCTGTCAATTGCATGTAGAACATCCCATAGCCTTTTAAACACCTTGAAGCTTTCATCATCTCTGTGGAACATCATATAGCTTCCTTCTTTAGCTTCCACAACTTCAAAAGAAATAATTTGAGATCTATTTATCTTCATATCAGCATCTTCTTTTGAGTAATCAAAATCTACTACTCTGAGATAGTTCTTTAATTCATCCTTTGTCTCAGTCCTTAACTCGATTTTCTCTTTCTTTGAAAACTGCACATCTTCAACATCAGTTTTCCTTTTTCTTTTCAAACTCTTCTTTCTTTCAGCTTCAGTCCAAGCAGCTTCATCTTTATAATCTCTGATACTTGCAACATCCTTCTTGTAAGCTTCTGTCTCAGCTTCATATAATCTCTTCATGTTAACATAGTTCAGCTTTTGTAACCCTGTATACCCTCGACCTTTAAGATAAGCCATCATAGTGTTTCTTTCTTTTGCAAGATTAGGTCTTCTAGGCATATAAGCAACAGGTGTAGGTGACTGTAGAGGTTCAGCATCTGGTTCAACATTCAGTTCTTCATGTAACTTCCTAGCTACTTCTTCATCCAGTGCCTCTTCATGAGTAACTTCAGCCTCTACTTCAGCATTAAGCTCTTCTTGGACTTTCCTAGCAGCTTCCTCATTCCTAGCAATTTCAATTGCTCTAATCTCTGCTAAGGTTAGCTTCTTCTTTTTAACTTCTACCAAAATGCCCTTTCCTTTGTATTTAGGATCTATAGCAGGTTGAGATGTCCTTGTTTGTTCCTCTGCAACTTCAGAAATAGTAACAGCCCTTGGCCTTGATAGATCATGTAGAATAGTTTCAATCAGCTCATCATCACTTGCAGTCCTTTCAGGCACTTCTGGTATAGCTGTTGTTGAAGGACCAGCTTCTTCTCCAAAATCTAAAACTCTAGGAGTAATTAAGTCTTGTCTGAAGGTTCCATGAAAAACAGTACTTTGTTGTTCAGTACCTTGATCTTCAATAACCAGTTCTTCAGTACTTTGAGGTTCAGTCCTTTCATCAGTACTTTCAATATTAACCAGTTCTTCAGTACCTTGAGATCCATTCTCCTTGTCATCTTCTTTCTCCTTATCATCTTCTTTCAATTTCTGTTCTTCTAATTTCCTCCCCAAATGGATAGAAGATGATTTAAGAACCTTTTTGCCCTTGGTTTTCTTCTTAAACTCCCTAACAGGTCGTCCTTGCCTTCTCTGAGATTTGACCCATAAGTGATGATGTTGAACCAATGGCCAGACAAAATTATTGAGTCTCCTAAATTTAGTCTTCAACTTGATAATCTCTACAGCCTGATCTTTAAAAGATTTCTTTAACCGTGTCAATTCCCTTGTTAATGCATAGTTATTGAGAACTTGACCTTCAGGCTCTATAGAAACTTCATCGCCTTGAGATTGTGAGTGAACTTCTTGTTGAGATACTTGTAGAGATGGTGGAAGTGTAACTGCAATGTCTTCTTGAGCTTCAGTACTTTGATGAGAAGCAGTACCTGGGGTTGCAGTACCTTGTGTGCCAGCACTTGGTGATGCAGATCTTTGAGAAGCAGCACTTTGAGTTGCAGCACTTTGTGAAGCAGTACCTTGTGCAGAATCAGTACCTTCACTTTCTTCATTCTCTCCAGCTTCTTCACGTACAGCTTGAACAACTTCCATCATTGTAGTAGGCAATGGAGTATCTCCACCTCTGAACAAAGCACTTCTCCTAGCCATAAATGTAAATATTTTGGCTTGTTTCACAATAACAGGTAACAAAGCAGCAGGTTTGGGTATATCAGCCAATTGCTTGTTGAGGAAAACCTGTACAAACCTTTGGTACATCAACCATTTTGACCCAGATGATATATGTGAAAGCATCCCATCCAAAATTAGCCTTGAAAAGTTAAAAACTCTGTTTGTAGCTAATCCAACCACTGCAGATGCAATATTTGATCCAAATTGCTCTCAAGAAGTACTTTTAGCACTGATGCAATGGAGCAATACATGAATTAAGAACTTCCATTGAGGACAGAATAATGCTTTCTTGAACGTTTGTTCTGTCAAAGGCCCTTCATAGCCAAGATCTCTAAACGTATCCCAAATCAATTTCTTGTCAAAGCGAATAGCCCCTTCATCATCTCCAAATAACAAATCTTCACGAATAGAGGTCTCTGTAATCTTCACAGTCCTTCCAGCAACTGTAGATCGATTATAATATTCATCCTCTTCCATATTATCTCTAGCATTAGCCCAAAACTCTTGAATCCAGGGCTCAATGATATCCGGCTCAACTAAAAGAGCATAACTGATTGGCGACCCACTAAGATAATCTATTATGTCATGAAAAGCCACATTCGCCTCAGTTTTGTCTAAATTAGCCACCATATTGTGCTTTGAAACAGTTAATCGATTCGCCATTGATGAATAAGTGAGCACAATGAAAATATATGATCGAAGAATAAAGAGATGGTGAATGGTGAGATAAGTAAGGAAAATATTCGAAAGTATCAATATTAGAGGGAAACTCGGAAAGTAGTTATATATGGATGAGATTTGAAAAATCACAGCCCATAATAACAAAGTTACCATTAGTGGCAATTACCCCTCAATATGACCGTTGGAACAGTACTTTAATACGACAAACAGTACTTCTACATAAGCAGTACTTTCCAAGCAGTACTTTCCAAGCAGTACTTTCATGAACACAAAAGGCAGTACTTTCCCAAATATCTCTGTACAAACTAAGTATACAACATAGCCTCCCCTCAAAACAATGCACAAGACTATAATAACACCTTATAGTCCTCCCCTCAAATGTAGCTTAGTAGTTAATCATGCCAATGCTCACGACCAAGTGATTGAATCGTGACACATCAAAACCTTTTGTGAGTAAATCAGCTACATTGTCATCTGTGTGAACCTTGACCACATTAATAAGCCTATGCTCATAACAATCTCTGATGAAGTGATGTCTAATCTGAATGTGCTTGGTCTTGGAATGATAAACTAGATTCTTTACAATACAAATAGTACTCTCATTATCAATATGGATAGGAGTATTCTTAAAATTGAACCCATAGTCCAAGAGCTGATTTTGCATCCACAACACTTGTCCACAACAGCTTGCAGCAGCCACATATTCAGCTTCAGTAGATGATGTTGCTGCAATTGTCTGCTTCTTGCATTGCCAGGAGACTAATCTTCTTCCAAGATATTGGCATCCTCCAGTTGTTGATCTTCTATTATAGTTATCACCTGCATAGTCACTATCTAAAAAAGCTTCCAAGTGAAAAGGTGAATCCTTAGGATACCACAACCCCAACTTGGGTTGTTGCTTCAAATAACTAAAAATCCTCTTTACTGCATTCATATGAGAGACCTTTGGTGAGACTTGGTATCTTGCACATAAACACACTGCAAACATGATATCAGGCCTGGAGGCAGTAAGATACATAAGACAGCCAATCATTGATCTGTATAACTTGACTTCAACAGGTTGTCCATCTTCATCCTTGCCCAATGAGTTGATTGATTTAATAGGTGTAGTTACTGGCTTCATAGCATCAAAACTGAACTTCTTAAGTATGTCAGATACATACTTGTCTTGACTTATAAAAATACCCTCCTTAGACTGCTTAACTTGAAGTCCCAAAAAGAAAGTTAACTCACCCATTGAACTCATCTGAAATTCCTTCTGCATCAGCTGCTCAAACTCCTTAACCATGGACTGTTTGGTAGCCCCAAAGATGATATCATCAACATACACTTGAACTAACATGATATCCTTCTTGTCTCTCTTAATAAACAAAGTCTTATCAATAGCTCCCCTTCTGTAACCATGTTGTAGTAAGAATGTGGAGAGCCTTTCATACCAAGCTCTAGGTGCCTGATGAAGGCCATAAAGAGCCTGAACCACCTTGTAGACCTTGTTAGGATGTGTAGGATCTTCAAAACCTGGAGGTTGCTTAACATACACCTCTTCTGTAATAGTGCCATATAGAAAGGCACTCTTGACATCCATCTGGTAAACCTGAAAACCCATATATGAGGCAAAAGCAAGAAATATTCTAATTGCTTCAATCCTAGCCACAGAAGCAAATACTTCATCATAATCTACCCCTTCTTCTTGTCTGTAACCTTGAGCTACTAACCTTGCCTTATTCTTGATAACATTGCCTCTTTCATCTCTCTTTACTCTGAAAACCCATCTGGTGCCAATAACTCTCTTCCCATCTGGAAGATCACATAAAACCCAAACTTCTTGAAGTTTAAATTGAAGAAGTTCTTCCTGTATAGCTTCAATCCAGCTTTCCTTAGTCAATGCCTGAGCAATATTCTTGGGTTCCTCTTGAGAGATGAAACAAGTAAATAGACAGGTTTGATGATCCTTATGATTCAGCCTGTTTTGCTTATACACAAAGCTAAGCAAAGCATTGTGAGGTGTAGTGAAACTCTTAGCTTTGTGTCTTGTCATAACTCCAGAAGTTGAAGGACCAATGATTTGACCAGTTGGATGATTCTTATGAATTCTTAAGATTGGAGACTGTGGAACTTCATAAGTATCATTCAAGTTAGTGAAATCAGCATCTTCATTAGAATCTGAGAAAATACCTTCATTATCCAGCTCATCATCAGTATCTTCTAATCCAGGCATGGTAGGATCATCCAAATCATCTAAAGTACTGTCCACTGGTGCATCAGTACTTTGTTCGAAAGTACTGTCCAAAGTACTGTGAGGGAACTCTGCATTCTTATTCTTTTTCTTTGCTTCCTCATAAGCTTTTCTTTGTTCATCAGTATAAGAATGTGCCATAACATCTTGAGAAAGCATCTGATTAAGTGTCTCTTGAATAGCTTGATCCTCAGCAGATAATGAGGATTTGGGTTCATCAGTAATTTGATTTGGTGCATCACCAGTACTTTGCTTTGAAGCATCAGTACTTTGCTTAGGTTCTGCATCAAGAACAACATCAGGTCTAATATGAACTCCATGAACAACATATTGTGAATCTTTTCCATGATACACAGATTTTTTCTCTTCTCTAACAGGTACATAGTTCATGGATGGAGTCAAAACTTCAAGATCAAACATCCAATCAGGACCTTTACCCTTCTGATTCTCTTGATCTTCTAAAAACTCAACATGAAGACAATCTTGAACCTTCTTAGTGACTTTGTTATAAACTCTAAAGCCTTTGTTGTTGGTACAATAACCCAATAAATATCCTTCTTCTGACTTGCCATCAAACTTTCCCAGATTGTCAATTGTGTTCAAAATAGTAAGAGGGCATCCAAAAGGCTTCAAAAATTGAATGTTGGGTTTGTTGCCCATCAGCAACTCATAGGGTGTCTTCATCTGAGGCTTGGTGACTGATACTCTGTTAAGTACATAGCAAGCAGTACTTACAGCTTCAGCCCAGAATTGAATAGGTAGTTGTGAGTCTGCAAGCATAGTTCTGGCTACTTCTATCAAAGTCCTATTCTTTCTTTCTACAACACCATTTTGTTGTGGTGTTCTTGCAATACTGAACTCCCTCTTGATTCCTTTGTTAGCACAAAAGTCATCCATAAGCTTGTTCTTGAATTCAGTCCCATTGTCACATCTAATACCTCTAACCTTGAGTCTCAATTGGTTTTCCAGTGCTATGATTAGAGTCTGAATAGCATCAAAAGTGTCATCCTTAAATCCCAAGAAAAATACCCAACTGAATCTACTGCAATCATCTGTAATAACCAAGCAGTACTTCTTCTTGTTTAGACTTGCCACAGAGACAGGTCCAAAAAGATCCATATGTAACAGCTCCAATGGTTCTCTAATATTTCTCTCCTCAAGCTTCTTGCATGAAGCTTTATGTTGTTTACCCTTCTTGCATGCCAAACATGAGTGATCATTCTTGTAAGTCTTTGAAGGTAAACCTCTAACTAAATTGCCTTTGACCAATTTCTTGATATTCTTGAAATTAACATGGCCCAATCTTCTATGCCATTGATGTGCCTCTTCAGTTATTGCTTTTGCCACTAAGCAGGTGGCTCTTCCATAAGAGTGAAGACTCTTCATGTCTAGACTATACACATCATTGGTTCTTGGTACTCTGAGTACTACCAAGTCATCATCAACAGGCTTGAAGTCAGATGAAAGAATGAGACATTCTGTGTTAGTGAATAACACAGGATGCTTTTTATCACAGATTTGAGAGACTGACAACAGGTTGAACTTGAGCTCCTTCACATATCTAACATTATCAAAATCGATTCTTCCAGCTTTGATTGTTCCTTTCCCAGTAATCCTTCCTCCATTGGGATCATTCCCAAAAGCAACTTTTCCTCCACTAATA
This sequence comes from Chrysanthemum makinoi, assembly GCA_910596185.1. Taxonomy (NCBI): domain Eukaryota; kingdom Viridiplantae; phylum Streptophyta; class Magnoliopsida; order Asterales; family Asteraceae; genus Chrysanthemum; species Chrysanthemum makinoi. Next base: position 109,480,389 of record OU343218.1, read on the forward strand.
GATCTAAAATCAGACAGAATCTCCTTGTCTCCTGTCATACTTCCAGAGCAACCACTATCTACAATCAGATGATCTTTAAGCTCCTCCTCTGGGTTGCCCTGCACAAAGATATAGAGAGTTAGTTTCTTTTAGGAACCCAAGCCATTACTGACTTGTGTTCCCCTTGTGGAGTTACAAGCTCAAATTCCTTGAGAATGTAATTTCCACTATCTTTTAAAACATGATCCATAATTATCTTTTGACTTTTTACATGTGGATTTTCAACACTTTCTGGATTTTTATCAAAACTCTCTTTTGCAAAATCATTCACATTATCTTGTATCACAAAAACATCTGATTCACTTTTTGTTGAACGTACTGTTTGTCCCTCAGCAGTACTTTCCTTTTTAACCCATTCAGTTTTAACACTTGGTTCCTGTGATCTAGATCCTCTATGTGAATTGTAATACCTTCTAGGTTGATAATAGTGAGATCTCCTAGGATTCCTGTTCCAAGTAGTGTGAGCAGTACCTTGTGTAGGCTGAGCAGTTCTTTGAGAAGGTACTGCTTGTGAAGGTACTGGTTGCCTAGAAAACTGTCTTCTCTGGTGTGGGTACCTATGGTCTGGTGAGAAATTACGATGATTAATCCTATTTGAATTATTCCAGACTGGTTTGTTCTCTCTAGGTTTTTGGTTGGTAGACATATTCTTTGGAAAGTTGCTAAGGTATTCTGAGTGTCGGTCACAATCTTTAATTAAGTGATGAGGACTATAACACACAAAACACAATTTTTCACCCATAGTTCCAAAGTGTCTACTCCTATGTCTATGACTAAAACTATTGTGCCTTCTAGGTGAATGGTAAGATCTGTTTTGACCAAAGTTATCCCAAAAAGGTTTAGCAGTACTGTTTTGAAAAGGTTTTTCTGAAGGTACTGCATGTGAAGCACTACTTTGAGTTGAAGGTACTGCTTGACTTTGAACATTGGATTCAGCAGTTTCTTTTGGGATTTCTATCCTAGATTGACCAATAAGCTTCTTCCTAAACTCAAGACTATCTACACCAAATCTAGAAACATCAGGCCTAGGGGGTTGATGAATACCAGTGGGATGAGGAACTGCATGATTACCAGTGTCTTTCTTAGGCTCAGGAGGCAAATCACTAATTGAATCCTCATTACTAGATGTGTCTACATAATTAATGAGTTCATCATCACTAGTGGTTATGTCTTCTAAGTCATCCTGATCACTAGTTGTGTTTTCTTCCATGTTAGTAAAGTCCATACCAAAACCTAAGCCAGTTCTAATGTAAGCCCTTCTCTGTTTTTCAACATAAGAAACATGTGACAGGCCAGATTCATTCCAGGCATCAAACTTAGCTAACAGTGCATCTCTTTCCTTAGTGAGTTTTTCAATTTCAGCAATTTTACAGTTTAGCTTCCATTCACTAAGTTTTAACTGGTAATCCTGTTGTTCATATTTTTCAACCCAAGCCATTTCATTATTTTCATGGGTTAATATTTTGGCTTCCATAGACTCTAAAATGATTTGATAACCTGCTACCTCAGACCTAGCCCTAATGCAATTATCTCTTTCAATCACATAACTATTTAACAGTTTTTGATATAAATCATGACAATTTGAGCATACCTCAGGGATAGGAGATGAACTTGGTGATGTAGCTACCATAGCAAGTAGTACAGGATCATCTTCAGACTCCAAGCTCCAATCAAATCCTCCTACACAGTCTCTGGGTTCCAAAGCAGCATGTTCAGGTTCTTCATCAAAAACAGAGCTCCAGTCCAGTTCTTCCACAGAATCATTAACCTCTTCCTCCATAGCAACCATACAGTAGGTTACTGGTTCATCATCAAACTCAGCACTCCAGTCAACCTCTGATAGACTTTCTTGAGCAACCAAAGCCTTGGTTTCAGTAATAGGGATTTCTTTGAGTTCCAGCTTTGGTTTTTCAGTCATCCTATTTGCTTGATACTTAGCAAATCTGCACTCCCTTGCAAAGTGTCCAGTCTTTTCACAATTGAAGCATTCAATCTTTGATTTGTCAAAAGTGATTCCCTGTTTTGGCTTGAAATCAATGTTCTTTCCTGTTTTATTCATGTACTTCTTAATCCTTGCAGTAATCATTGCTACTTGCCACCTGATATCAATTTCTTCTAAAGCATCCTCTTCAATCTGTGAGAGATCTTCTTCATAGGTGACAGGTAAAGAAGCCTGTTGAGCAAAGAAGGAACACACAACTTCATCTGAGTGCATAGTAGTAGATGGTAGTGCTTGCTGAGTATGTGTGGGAGCAGCATACGAGACAGTACTTTGAGTCACAGTACTTTGAGTAGGAGAAGCAGTACTTTTGGTTGAAGTACTGCCCCTCTTTTCAGATGATAGGAAAGCAATACTGTGAGACTTTGAACTTGTTTGACCATTCATCTCATGCTCATAAACCTTAAGATGGTTGTAGAGATCATCAAAGTCCATGACATCTAAACCAGGGTTGTCCTCGATCATTGTAGCAATCACATGCCATGTAGATGACAAACTCCTTAGAAACTTCAGATTAGCATCTTCAACGATACTACGCCTTGTATAGCTCCAACATGTTGAGAAGATTCTCAAACCTATCATATGCAGCATCAAGACTCTCTCTTTCACCAACTGTGAAAGTTTCAAACTGTTGCTTAAGAAGATTTCTGTGCATCTTCTTAGAGGCTTCATTCCCTCCAAATCTTGTCTTGAGAGCAGCCCAGAGTTGCTTTGCATCTTTAGCATCATGAAATTTCAAGAGATGGCCATCAGGTATAGCAGATAAGAGAATATTAAGAGCCTTCTCTTGATTCCTTATGGTAGCAACTGGTAAAACAACTTTGGGAGGTTTAGGTTGTCCTTCAACTGCTACAGGTTCTGGAACAACTTCATTACCATTGACAATTACATTTCATAAAGCATGGTCTGTAATGGCAATGTACTGCCTCATCTTCATACACCATAAATCATATTCTCCCTTCTTAATGATTGGAATCCTTAGTGAGGTGATTGATGGTGGTGGAACAGCTTCAGTCGACATCTTTAAGTTTGTTGTAGTAGGGATCTACAAGGTTTTCTTGAAGAAGAAGAAGAAAAATTCGAAGATGTCAAAAATTCGTAATACTTCTGCAGCACTGTTTTCCAGAAGGCATAACTTTTTATTGAACCATTGGATCGAGCTAAAATTCGAACTGGAGCTTCTTGGTATATCTATCTTTAATCTCACTGAAGGGATTGTCAATCGGAGCCCTCAATCAAAAGATATAAGCAGTCGAAGTCTGCTGCTGATTTTTCGTAAGGTTACAACAGCACTGTTTTGAAACGGCGATAACTTTTTCGTTAACCGTTGGATCGGAACGAAATTTTGTGTGGATGTTCTCTATATACCAATCTAACTTTTCACCAAAGGGATCATTGATCTGAGATTCCAGTAAAAAGATATAAAGCGTCGATGTTGGCTGCAGAAAGGTTTATGACAGATTTATTGTTGTGATTCTCGATGGTCCACTTGCTCATAATAATATTTGCTTTTTTGTCCACTCTTTAAACGTGGATGGCTGCTGTGGAGAATTATTTTGGACACAGAAGAATAAACATATTGGCTGCTGCTACATGTCATGTGCATGATTATCATCCAATGAGATTTTACCTGTTGATAAACATGGGTCTGTGCTATCTTTATTCTCGTGGGATGGTAATTATTAAATAAAGATTGATGGTTGAGTTGTTTAAGTAAACCTCGTACTGAACATATACTTATGAATTCACTGGTCGATTGTACTTATCTTTGGAACGCATGTGACTGATATTTAATAGTTAATGCGAGATATTCGAGGTTTTTGGTTGATCAGTATTCGTTTTACATTAATTCAAAGATTTGATTTGACTGATTCTCGTATCTCGGTCAATAATATTCTTAATATTTGAATTGATGGGATTTGGTGTGATGGAGTGTATGTTTGTTTCGGTAGTCCAGACTTTTGATTGGCCAAGATTGTTATAGGGTCACGTGGGAGATGGTGGGGATAAGCTGATCTCATAAATGATATTAGTAAGGGTTGAGTTATTAGAACGGTGCCTACTTTTTTATTAAGACCCCCCTAGTTTTTTTGTTTTTTTTTTTTTATTTTTTTTATTTTATAATTTTGTTTATATCAAAAGCTATAAACCTCAAAATAAATATAAAGTTTAATAAGCCAAACGCTTAAAATGTTGTAAAAAATGGGGACAAGGGAATATTCATGGATGTGACTCCATAGGGAGGGTTCCAATAGTAGTACCCAGTAGTAATTCGTATCAAGTGTCTTGGTCCCTCATTCGTTTGAATGGTCATTCACATGACTGCTATTCGCTCTATTGATGATATCACATGGGACCCTGGAATCTCATTCCTACTAATATATATTTTAATTCCTACTGATTATAATTGGTACTAATGTTATGAGGAACGGATGTTGATTGGCTACTGATCACGTGATAAGAGCTTTGGTCCTTACTTGTTGCTATATTGATGATGGCGTAGGATTGCTACTGGACGAAAGCACTGTTATTGAAGGTACTGCTACCCTTTTATGAAAGTACCGTTTTAGTTTAAAAGTACTGTTGTGCTAAATTGAAAGTACTGCTTGGTGTTTTTCAAAGTACTGCTTCCCATATTTTCAAAGTACTGTTCGCGCTTGATCAAAGTACTGCTTATGTTTACAAAGTACTGTTGTTTGACGAAAGTACTGCTGATTGGATGAAAGTACTGATCTTTCTCAAAGTACTGCTCAAGGTTTTTACATGGCGAAATTTATTTGAATTGGCAGTGTAATGGTTTATTACGAGGAGATTTGGAATTAAGGGGAAGTCGAGCGTGATAATGGTTATGGATTTTTGGATGACACACACACAGAATGGTTGTTTGGTTCACACACACAGGAAGAAATTTTTGTTCTTAAAAGGATTTTAAAAAAGGCTCGTTATGGAGATTTATTGAAGAATTGATTACGAAGAGGATTATTTATCACTTATTTGAAGGTGAAGTGGAATTACTTGGTTTGTGTTCTTATTATATAAGATTTGCAAAATCTAGTTTTCATAGGTCAAGAGGGTGGATGGATGAAGACCTAGTAAACTATCACTTAAAGGAGTTACATTGTAGTGCTCAGTGTCTCATATTAGTTGAGGATTTTGTCAAGGGATTGCGGTCTACTTATATTTGTTGGTTCGTATAAGTATGGAGTTCCGTGGATAGTAAAAGATTTAAGACACAAGTTTGGGAAATTCTACTTCTTCATCAAGTTCGTTATATTTGGTTTTCTTCACAAGTGATCATTACATAAAGCCTACAGATTTTGAAGAATCAAGAAGATGGTTAACATATGGTTTTTAGGAGAAGCTTATTGTTAAATGTTTAACCATCTACATGCACCACTCAAGGGGAAGTTTCTACTGCTTATATTCCCTATTTGTTGATAACAAAAAGGGGAAGAGATGTTGAAGTGGCGTAGCATGGATTAAGGGGAAGACAAGGAAGACAAAAATGTTTCATTCATGGTGAGATTTAATTATCTCAACTTCTGCTACTTCGTCTAGGGAAGTTCGTACAAGAACCGTGTTTGTTTTGTCATCATCAAATAGGGGAAGATTTTTGGGTTTATTGATTCGATGATACAAAACAATAAAGAATGAAACATCAAGGGCTTAAAGTGACAAGAAGGAAATCTACTAAAAGATGGAGGGACTTGCTTGCAAAATAAGATTTATTTTTTAGTCATTAGTAGAGATTTGTAAACCCTAATGCTCTAGTATATAAAGAGGACATGGGGTGTAGGTTTAATATACAAGTCTTCCATAATGTAGTCGACTAAAGGGGTGTGTGTGTATCCTAGGCGTATAGTCTTGTAAACGCCTAGGTTATTAGTTTAGTTAGTAGACGTGTTCCTATAAACGTCTAAGATTAGTTAGTGTTAGTGATTGAAAACCTTGTGTCAATAACAATTATGTTTTGATTTATCCGCTGCGTATTGTATATGTTATTGTTATCCTTAGCTGAGCTTATAAACGATCTTATCAATGCACCATCTATTGATATATTCATTCACACATAAGCCATTAATGACTAGACAATGGATTCATAACAACTATTTACTACACTAAACACACTTATAACATGCATACATAAACCAATAATCATACTATACCTTGCATGCAGCAACCTTGGGTACGTGTAACATTCATTCTGTATACAATGGGAGACACGACGTAAAAGTATGCACACATTTACATCTAAATATGTTGTATAGTACAGATAATCTTTCTTTTTAAAACTCCACAACTCCAGTTCATTTATTCTTCATTTGGACGTCCATTTAATCATGACATTTGGCCGTCCATTCCAAGAAAAAATAAAAAGGGGTCACACATAGGTTTGTCAATTGATTTATTCCCATATCATTACACAAACACACTACACATAAAAACTTATAACAAATTAACCAAAATTTTCCCTATTACTATTTCCATATTAAAATAAACGGATCATACTTTTCATACTATTAATAAGTACATTATTAATAGTAAAATAATAATACAACCTTACCTAATATATATCAAATCTTCATATAGATCACATTTTTACACAAGTGATAATGCCAATCTTCCAACCATCTATTTCATCAAAAAATTCTGCTAAGCCTCCAGTTGCCTTGTTTAATTTCAAGCCAATGTATGCCTGCCATTACCTTTCGTGATTGTCACTTGCCCTTGCTAGGTTTTTGTCCATACTTGCTAATCTCATTTGTATACATTTATTTACCTTTATTACAGGAGTACTACACACTATGTATCTGAGAATCTTGTAGTTGAGATTCACTACGATGGTGAGTTCATTCGGTTGCCCAAATTAACTTACGCGTATGGGCGCACCCTTGTGCAAACGTTCAGTAAGTCCACAAGGATGAACTTTAATCAAATGCTTGACTTTTTGGCCAACAAGTTAGAGTGTGAGATACGGGCTTTGTATTTATGTAGGCCACTATTTGCTCTTTCTACTGGTTTGACAGTTGTTGAATGCGATAATGACATTAAAAGGATGTTTCAACTTGCCGAGGAATGTGGGTTGATCGGCTTGTACATTGCACATGCACCTGATAACTTAGCATGTTTCTATTATGATAACCTAATTGTGGATCTTCTTGATGAGCCAACGCGTGCCAGGATAGCAATACATGATAAACTTGTGGAGCTTGCTACTTCTAATTCTACCTCTGATATTGCTGCATGGGAGGAGGAAGAAAGGCGGTCACCTCCCTAAGAAGCCCTCCGTTCCAAACTAGAAGTCAAGGAATTGAATGTCAAGGAAAGAATCTATTCATGGATTTTTTGGCTAGCGAAATTGTTGATGCTGCCATTGGGTTCAGTGACGATGAATGGTACTATGGGGTATTTCTTGGGTCTGTATCTATGGATGTTGGGGCTTCTTCTTCTTCCGTTAAGGACGATTCGGTCATAAGGTCTCTAGAAAACCTTATGCAAGGAGGCACTGCTTTCAAACACCAAGATCGGGCTTACGGAAGTTCAAGATGTCGAGGCATTTAAAGGCTCTAACAAGAGACCGCCGTCGAGGAGGTGCGGGATTAAAAGCAACTTGGTTTTCAAGGAACGGAAGGTTGGAGTATAGGTATTTTTATGCAGCATGCTCATCTTTGCCGATAACGTTTAGTAACTGGGGTGTTAACATAACTTAAAACTCAAAATAGTTTGTCTAGTTTAGCCTTTTTTGTAAAGCGACGTTATGTAATTGTTAAACATTTATTTGTTGGTGTTTCTTATGATTACAAAAAAAACATGTTCAACAATTACATAAAATTAATTAACATGCGATGTTTTTGTGTAACCATCTGCTTTGGGGTTATCGTAGTATGCACATGTTTTTTTATCTACGTTCGGTGTCCGCTTACATAATACTGTGTATGAATGCAATAGTATGATGTATATCATGGCAACCTTGATGAGGCAACTCTGTTTTAGGATAGCAACCCTATAGGGCAACTTCATTTTTTTTCTTTTTTGTAGATAAGTAAACAAAGTAGAAACGTATCGTATAGGGCAACTTCATTTTATTGGGGGACTGTAGATTTTTTTTTTTTTTTTTTTTTTTTTGCCTTTCAATAGTCAGCATTTTTTGGTGGGTGTACACGTGTTCAACTATGTTTTGGGCACGTGCATGGTAACTATCTCTTCCTGCTTTAGTGCTTTATCCAACCTTGTTAGTATTTACCCACTTTCACCTTAAAAAAAATAAATAAATAAATAACACTAAAAAAATTGTATTTGACAGTTTTGCAGCTTGATTATACAATTTGCATCTTGTCTATCTAGTGTTTGGATTTACCCAATTTTTGCTAACTAAATACGTGGTTGCATTGGCATAACATAACAAATACATAATACAATTTAGTCTACATATATTATGAAATACAACATATAACGAGAATAGGTGGTGGCTCACTTGTTCAATGACGAGCATGTCATTACCTAGGTTTATCAATTGCAGCTTGTTCAATTGCTCGGTGTAGGATAGGTGGTTCACTTGTTATTCGATTTGCAAGTGGTTGGGTTTCTTCATCACTAAGGTCACTGGGTTCTGTACACATAGAATCATGAATTTCATCAGTTGTTGATGTAGCCTCACTTCTACCTCTGATACTCACTGATCCACCGCCTATACAAGATGCTGGAACATGTAGCCCCATCACACCTTCACCTCTACGAACTGTAGCCCCATCACACCATCACTGGATGTAACATGTACACCACCAAGTCTACATGCATCAACCCCACAAAGAGTATTGTTGTCGCTTCCGTAAAAATTCATTGGACAACAATACCACATGATTTCTCTATTCGATGCACGCCTTGCATCTAAGGTCAGTCATACTTGTTGTCTCTTTCCATCCTGCACCCAATGCATACCATTTTCTCAACCGGTTTCGATGTTATAACAAAAAGAATAGCATTCACGGTTTATATAAGAACTTCTACTAGCATAACCATCTGTATTTTTACTCTTCATTTATTACACTTGAATGGTGTGCCATACTAGTTGGTTGGAGAATTTAATTGAAGAGTAACACACACTGTTTCTAAAATATTCAATTACCTTGTGACTAGTCAAATTAAAGGTCAGCCAACATTGTTATAGCAGGAGTAACCTTAGAAAACATGTAGTAACAACATGTTTATATTATTTGGTCTTCAACACTAGCAGTACTAACATGTAATAACATTTTTAAGTCTTAATTCCGAAACCTTAGACAACATGTAGTGACAACATGTTTATATGATAAATTGTCTTCAAGACTAGCGTTATAACTTTAACTAGCGCTTTTAGTCGTTAGTGTGGCAGCCGTAAGATACATGAGGGACCTAGAATGACAAACACTTAAACCTTTTATACCCCACACATCAGTTTATGGTCCCAAGTCCCAACAATCAACATCCCCACATTCCTTGTTATACACTAGGTCACTTACAGCGAAGAATCCAAATAAAAATATATCGTTGTCCTTTTCGTCTATTTTTATAAACAAATCCAGGTTTTTTGTACTCTCCCGTATGTACTGTGTTACTGTATTCGTTCATATTTTTATACATGAATATAAATAACTGTGCACTTTTATATTTTATATTATATTAGTAAATTTTTTATTTAATTCAAAGTTATTTAAATTGTTATTAGGGTTTATGTTTTATAGGTATGCTCATTATACCCTTTTAACTCTAGTGGTTCATTCTAATTGTTAGGGTTTATGTTTTACATGACATGTCGAAAACCAACAGCATGATGTTCTTTTGTGTCGTTTACTTGATACACTTTGTTTGTTTGAAACGTTACATTCCCATATGCATATTTTAATAATGAGATTTACTTGCATTAACCAGGTAAACAGGTCCACAATGACAGCCGGTCAAACTGATTTATTCTTGAAACAGTGGAGCCGGTATTCTTTCAGAATAGATCATGAGATTCAGGCACAATTAAAGGTGACCATAATATAATTATTTAACAGAAACCATGGCTTTTATTTATTCAAATATTTTACATCCATTTGCCAAAGCCTAGACCCACATTTCACAACAGCAGTCAAACTAAAATCCAACACAAGATACATGACTAGAAATAGAAATACCAACATAAACAAGACATCGTCACCGCCAAGACAACAATTAACCGAATCAGTACACCATGCCTTTCAGCTTCTCTATGAATGACAGAAGGTCCTGGGCTCGCTTCTGCTTCTTCATTACATTGACCAATATCGCTGCGGCTTCGTAGATCTTCGGTTTGCAGCTTGGTTAATTCTGAAATACTTTCCACACAAGATTCAAATGGGTGTAAAAGCTCCAACTCTCCAATAACATAATCCCTTTCAGCCACACGTGCCATGATTTCTTGAGCCTTCTTCATCAACTCTGCTTCATCCACCATGACAACACTCACATCCCTTCAAAAACGAACAATCATCATATCTCTAACAAAACTAGATCCTGCAACGCCGACAAGTTCTTCACAAAATGGCATAGGTGTAGTCATCCTTTTTTCAATTTTGTTTTGTATGTTTTATTTTTTTCCCCTTTGATTGCCATGTGTGTGTTTTAAATAAAAGGTTTAGTTTAAGTTATAATATAATTAGTGTTGTGTCAGTGTACACAACTGATGCGTCCGTTGAGTTGACAGCCACCCTCGCATTTTGTCTACCACAAAAGTAGCATTAAATGACCAACCTTTCACATACACGCCTTTTCATTTTCCCCATTTTTTATTATTACATATACTGCAGTTTACTACTATTAAGATTAAAAACGAAACCACGTCAAACAAATTACGTGTATATATATGAAACCACGAGGACAAAAAAGAATATAATAAATTACAAAAAATAAATTACAAATAATAATAAAATAAAATAAGATAAAACTGGACACTTATTCATATTCTATGCTTACTTACTTGCAATATGTAACTTTTAATCGTTTTTTTTTATTTTATTTTTTTATTTCTTTTCTTTTTTCTTGCACTTTGCATGTTTGATTTTTTTGGGGCATAACAATACAAGAAGAGGGAACTTGGCATAAATTTATTCCAAACGTTCACACATTAAAAAATAATTCGCTAGGTATATTGTATGTTTGATTTACCCAAATGTGTATTGTATTTTTTTTACCCAAATAAATTTGTCAAGTTTTGTAACAAGTTGGCCAGTTTACATGAATACACGTATGACTAATAAAATATGACTGAATGCAAATTATATCCACTCAATCCCCGCCCCTTTTTGCATACATCACAACTGGACTAAAAGTACTATTGTAGTTGCCATGAGTACACTATTTAGTTGCCCAAAGTACCATTTGCTAGGTATGCACTAGCAAACTAGTCATAAAAATAGTTTAAAAAAATAGAAAGATGTAAATTAAAGCAAACTAGTCATAAAAATAGTTTAAAAAAAATAGAAAGATGTAAATTAAATCCTGTGAAACCCTAGCCCCTTGTTGCATACATCACCACTTGACTAAAAGTACTACTACGTAAACGAGTTGCCATGATTACACTATTTAGTTGCCCAAAGTACCATTTGCTAGGTATGCACTAGCAAACTAGTCATAAAAATAGTTTAAAAAAATAGAAAGATGTAAATTAAATCCAGTCAAACCCCAGCCCCTTGTTGCATACATCACCACTTGACTAAAAGTACTACTATTTAAACTAGTTGCCATGAGTATAAAATTTAGTTGCCAAAAGTATAGTTGCCATGAGTACACAATTTAGGTGCCCAAAGTACCATTTGCTAGCTATGCACTAGTAAACTCGTCATAAAAATTATTTGAAAAAAATAGGAAGATACTATAAAAAAAACAAATTGTGGGTGGGTACTTATTTTGTGTGATCCACTTGTCCATTGGAAACAGACAATTGTCATAACTAGTTTGTCAGAAATTTCGTGTCTATATATGACGCTATGTAACAAAAACAGTTTTTGGTATCTCTATTAGTGATAGTATTAGAAAAGCAAACATAACGATGTCTGCTGGCATGGTTTTATGTGATGAATTACCAATGTTTGGTGGCTCAAAGTTGTTAAAAGATATTACGATCGCGTACTACAGAGGTGAATTGGAAGTTGCTTTACGTGATGAAGCAGATCATAGGAGGAATACTGTTGAAATTAGGGGCCGTGTCAACCGTAGACAACAAATGATAGCGGAAGTGGAGCTTTTATGCGGTTCGGATTGTTGGTTGCCAACTATTAATCACCTGTTAAGGATGCAAAATGAGGATCTGACTGAGAGTTCCAAACTTCTGTATTCTTGGTTTAGAAAACATGACCGTGTTAAAGAGCTGAATGGTTTAATTGAAAAGCTGGAGTCAATGGAGATTTGATGTGCTTTGTATTAAGGGGATTAATTACATGGAAGCTGCTGCCTTTTGTTTATTAGGGGATCGTTGTTACATTTTGGAGTCACTTATCTCATCTTTGTATAGTCTGTGTATGTCATGTTAACCTATGGATGTCATCCCTTGTATGTTACTAGTATATATTTGTTTGCGTAGTTATTCAAACTGTGTGCGAGATAGTAAGTCACTTTACAAACGTAAAAAATTTACTAATAAAGTAGTAATATGAAGATAAAATTTAATTTAGTTAAAAAAAAGTCATAGTGTGGGTGGGTAACTTGTTTGGGGAATGCAAGCCAATGAGACGATTAATAATGGTAGTAAGCATTTTTGTGTCTCGATATTAGAATATGATGACGTATTGAGTTACATGCTTATTTATGTGTTAGAATAATAACCCTTATTATATCATTAAAAAACATTAAATAAATACAAAAATTAAAAAAATAAATAAATAAAAAGGCATAATTTTAACAGCACAGTTGGGCATATATGCGACAAAAAATTAGTAACAACTGCTACAAGTGTTAAAAAGGTACGTTTTTAGTACAAATTTATTTGGATTGAATTGGGGATACAAACTCGATTAAGAGTTACAACTGCTGCCGCGAAAGGAGGCTAAATGTTTTGAACAAATTCTTAAGTCTGTTCATACGTAAATCCCCAACCACTGCTAACGTCGTTGTACCCACTCCTAGTGTCGCAAAAACCACCGCTAGTTTCCTCGCAAAAAGCAAATTTGTTTGTGTTTACGTAATCATTTATATTCAAATACCAAAAAGGAGAGAAAATCTGCATGTAAAGATTCACGTTCCTTCCCAAGTAATTTTATGTCAAATATAGCAGCAACAGTGTAGGAGCCTAGGAACGTGCCTACCCACAAAACAGCTAATGAAAATTAATGATAACGCGTGCATGAACAGTAAAATCTTGGCTATAAATACGCGAGGGTAAATCAAGGGGAAAGTCCAGAAAAAGCAAAAAAGGAAGCATTCCTTCACCTACAAAAATATTTCCACCTGCAAATCAGGCAAACATAATATTTTAAAAAACCGAAGAGAAGTTGAAGATGTTATTCAGAAAAAGATACTGATGGTACACAGTACAAAAAGAATACATACGGACGTCAACAACACTCGTTGCCCATGCACGGCCGTTTCCAAAAAGACCATACATAGCCTAAACCTTTACCCAAAAAAAACGCAAAGCTGATCTTTGCGACAAATGACACATGTTCTAAAATGACTACTAATAACAGTTAGTCGTTCTAAAATGACGAATAATAACCCATCTCCGCTAACATCCACAGCACACCTTCACCCAAAACCCATGTCCATTCAAGTTGTGGTAGTCTGCCAGGACCATATGCATACCAAAGGTGGGATTTTAAACCTAGCAGACTCTCATTAGCAATACGAGATCTTGAAAGTGCAGGCATTTCCTTCGTAACCTTGGCGTTCGAGAGCGGAAGAAGGAAATAAATCATGGGAATTGGGTCATGGGAGTGACAATATATGTTCGGCAGATGGGTCCCGTAGGGAAGGGCGACAAAACGAAGTTAGGGGCAACGAAATACGTAAACCAACCCCTGACTAACAAGAAACTTCCCTAAGAAAGTCAAAAAACTGAGGATGAAAGCTATGCCTTCTTCCTCTGTTGGTGCAGCCCGGCCCCCATTGAAGTGTGCGTCTACTAATTCAAGGATATCTGGTTGGATACACTGGGTCTAAGGAAAAAGTGACCAGCTTGCGGGAGCCGGGATAAAATAAAACCTGCGTGGGTTGGGAAGCTACATTACCAAAAGCCCTTCCTGTATCGCGCAGAGGGGCGTATTTAGACGGGAAACCCCCTGAAAGGCTCATTGAAGTTGAAAGGCCTATCTAATTCCGCAGGGAATCCCATGGGTTGAATACGCCGGGGCCACGAGGAAGCAAGTTACCGGAACTCCTTCAAGAAAAGGATAAAGGAAAAAGACCCGCACCGGAAAAGCCACCAGGAAAGCCATCGGAAAAGAAGAGTGTCAGCAATACACAAACCAGTGGCAGTAAAAGTCGCGTACCACTACTAATGTACTTGTCACTTAGTGTATTTTGTAAAGGACTCCTTATATCCTAATAAAGGAGGTCCTAGGTTTGAGTTATATATTAGTGTTGGTGATATCTAGAGTTGATATAGTTGAAGGTTTTAAACGCCAATACTATTCAGAGTATTCGTGTATTAACAACATATCGAGGTGTTTAGTGAGAATTAACTGTTCGTTAATTATTATTCTTCTTAAGGAGTATTAGGTTGTGTTCGTTTAGTCACCTTCTATAGTAGATCCTTCGCTAAACTGGGATTTAAAACAGATTTTTATGTTAAATGGACGAAACAATTTTAAAGACCATAACTCATTCCAAAAGATCATATAATCTTGAATTCTCTATTTTTTAAAGAACATCTTGACAACGGCATCAGGTTATCAGATGTGTAGAGCGACATTCGTTTGAGTGGATTATTTTGAGCTTTATACGATGTTAGGTCACTAAGTTTACAACAAAAGCCTTAAGAGAAGAAATAGATAAGAGAAAGAGATCGGATGAACAATAAACACACACACACACTCGTATGACTTGACCGGTTATGCGTAGGAAATGTGAGAGTGAATAAATTGAACAACCAACCCTCAAGTGAGGGTTATTACAAGGTATTTATAGGAGAGGGAGCTAGGGCAACACTCCTTGTCCCTTCCTATCATTATTGGACTTAGGCCTAGGCTTATGGGCCTTCTACATAAGCCTAAGGCTAATTACTAACATAAAGGCCATATTAAGCTAACTATTACTTATGAATCACCAACACTTGAATTAAGGTTTAGGAGTGATTCCAACAATCTCCCCCTAAGTGTTGGTGATGAAAAATGTAGGATCTTGGATTGATACAAACACAAGGTAGGCGGCGTTAGGTTAAGGGTTTAGAGAGAGAAAGTGGGAGAGAATGGGAACCCTAGAGAGACAAAGAAAAATGTATTATGGGAACCCACGGTGTTACAAAGTAAACTAAATACTATCTCTGAGTTACTACGACTACGAGCTTTCTAAGGAGCATACATACTTGAGGTGACCGATACTTTAAGTACTGGATTTACTAAATCCTAACAATCTCCCCCTAAGGGAGGTCACCTTAACTTACAATGATTACATATTGATAAAGCATTTCGTTGTTCTTGGTTTCTTTGATTAAGCGCTTTTGTTCTTTAGCTCGTAGTCTTTGATTCATCAAGTTCTGCATGTTTTGTTAATTCAAGTGGAGGTCTTTAACTGATCCACGTGATGTTTGAGTATTTGAACCAACTTTGAGATTATCATCTACCATAAATCTCTGACTCTTCCATTGTGGTGATGATAGTGTGTGATGTTGTAACTTTTGGACCGACATGCTCACATTCTGGATCATGATATCTTCTTATCAGAGGAAGCTTTTATTGATTCATGATATTTGCAGCAGCGTAGCAGAAGCATGGAGTGAAAATATCAGAGTCATTGATGCACTGATCATGATTTCTTTAGAGATGAATGTGTTGATTGAGCATGCGGCTATGAATTGACTGCTTCATTCTGATCAGCTGCAAACGTAGGATGTACCTGCATACAACAGTTAGCAATAAAGCACAAGAAAGTGTCTTTGATCACTTTCGTTGAATTGAGGTACACGGCCCACGGTTCCCCGTTGATCAGTACAAGTACTGCCTGTGATCAGGTAAAATTCTGAAGAATCTCCTTGACAGGGTTTCGCAGATGTTCTAGCCGTTCTCAAACCGGAACGTCTCAAAGAAGACAACACGGAGTGAGTGAACCAACGAATTGAGATTCACTGATTGATAAAAAGATATTTGAAGAACAATCGTATATTACTCAATAGAAATTGTTTTTGCAATACAACAAAGGTTTTAATGAAAATCAATTATCAATCATAAACACCTTTTATTTTGAAATATTAATACACAGTCGATGTGCTATGGAAAAGAACATGTAAGCACAACGACCGGTTTTTCAAAGGTATCCGTCAATTCATTTCCTGGACCAAGGTTGATTCAAGAATGAATCGCCCCATCGTTTCTATCCAGTTGTCACAAGCTTGATCTTTTGAAAGATCTCACATGTCACCTACCAAGAGCTTGTTTGATGTTGGCTCTAGAAGGATTTCCATCTTCATTGTGAATATTTTTACATATCACTCGGATGTTCTGGCAATACCACAAGGATAATGCATAGGACTCTTAATATATATTCTCACTTTCCACATTGTGTGAAACAGCAAGTCTTCATTAATTTTGTGTCCTAATGAGATATTGTGAATGATCTCTTGGCTCTAGACTCAATAGTGCACATTTGGTTTCCTATGTCGGAGACTAGGGAGAGGGTCTCCTTCTTCAATATCAACAATCTCTAAACGAAAGTCGATAGATTATGTAGGTTTCCCGTGAGAATGAAACAAGTCCTTTTAAGAGGAACTTGAGTAGCTTGGGAAGATGTAGTGCAGTGCGTCACTGGGTCCATGACGTCTTGTCTTCAATACCAGTGTTACCTTAGTAACCACCAGTAGCATATGAATTGAACCCGGTTTTACGCCCTAAGGTTGAATTAATAGAGGGCTATTTATTTTCACCCTTTTCTCATTCAATTCTTTTTCATTCTTCAACCCCTTCAGTGCTTACCGAGATTTCATAACTAGAACATTGTTGGGTTTATTCCAGTTCTAGCTCTATCTCAGTCGACACTCTTCCCATATTCTCATTTTTCTCCTTTTTATATCATACCTAAGGACTTCTACACTATCTAGTGGATTGTCCATGGGTAGATCCCTCCAGTTCTGGTGGATCATGGGAACGAATACCTAACCTAACCATCCTTATATCACCATGCATAAAGTAAATTTGGTCGGTCTATTTGGTATTGTTCATCTGTTATTGGAACCAATTGTAAACCATTTGAAAATCAATCCAGATACTTGTGATATATTATCAAAGCATTTTGTACCTGAATTGTTTTTGATATTTTTAGAAAAAGAGAGCTCCCCCTCAACATGTGCTTCATGTATTTGAAATCGTTTAGCACACGGAGGCAAGAGGAAGTAATAACTTCTTTGATTACCATTTTCTAAAAGATATCTTCATCACTTCCCAGATTAAATCAAGTAGAAAAAGCATTTTGGGGAAGGATGAGGTTTTCAAAAGATTGCTCCCCTCAATATGTGCCTTGTGGTTAAAAAGAGTTTTGCACGTACTAGAGGGAACTTGCACTTTGAGACAAATTACTCACGTTTCAATTCATTGTGGTTTAAGATAGATGCTCCCCCTCAACATGTACATGGAAAATTTGAAATCGTTTGTCACATGTGGGGAGGAAGGTTTGCTAAACACTTTATGAAACCATTTACTGAATTATCAGTTTAACTCCAATTTAAATCATAAATTCTCTCTCGATCATAGTTTTCAAATCATTTGATATTTGTGATCTCTGTAGATTTAAATTGATTTGGAAAGCTTTTAAGAAGAATTATGACTTGATTATGAATACATTTTGACTAATAAGGATCGGATTTTAAGACTTTAAAGTCCATTGATTAAACATGCATGATTATCTTTTGAAAACAATTGATTGACAAATAATCCTTTTGATTTAGTTGAAATCATTCTCCCCCTCAATCAATGACCAAATTTGTTGATTGTGAGATAGATATTTTGACAAACTTTAAGTCCAGATGATTTTCAAAAATATAGATCGAGTTATTTTGCAACCCAATTTGTTTTCATTAGATAGTAAGAAAATGTTTTATAGAATCAGAGCATGAAATTTGAAAAACATGATAAGGCATGGCTCTGTTCTTTCTTTGAAATACGGGCTACTGCCTGAAAATGACAATAAACCTACATTTTTCTCCATCTCGTTTTTTTTTTTTTTTAAGATTCGAACTTCATCTAGAGACCCGTGTCATTCTTTGAGTGACACCTTAAAGTCCGTAGATGTTATCGAACCAACAAGAAAAAACATGATAAATAAACAATATTTTTTGAAGATTTTCTGATTTTTATGGGTTTTTGAAAAGTTTTATATTTTTCTATTTTCGTTTTGTTGGTTTTATATTTTTGTATTTGGTTTTTTTGAAAAGATATATACAAAGAATAGATAGAGTCGGACACCTTTACTCCTCGACGTCTTCCTGAAGACGTTTGAGTGTTTCTGGTTGAAGGCTCTTTAAGCCTAGTCGTGGAAGAATGAACTCAAAGCGTTCTCGAGAAAGAGCTTTCGTGAAAATGTCTGCAAGTTGATATTCAGGTCCTTACAGTATAATTCAACCATACCGTTTTCAACTTGTTCCCTGATGAAGTGATGTCGAATGTCGATGTGCTTTGCTCTAGAGTGTTGAACATTGTTGCAACAGAGAGCAATGGCACTTTTGTTATCACAATACATAGGAACTTTGTTGAATACAAAGCCATAGTCAGATAATTGGGATTTCATCCATAAGATTTGAGCACAACAAGATGACATGGCTATGTATTCAACCTCTGTAGAGGATATGGAAGTGCTCATTTGTTTATTTGAAGACCGACTTACAAGCTTATCACCTAAAAATTGAGCACCACGGCGTTCTTCGGCGTGTATCTTGACATCTGCATGGTCAAGCATCTGCATAGGCCGTTAGTGACATACCGAGTCCTTGGATACCAAAGTCCCATGTTAATAGTTCCTTGGAGATACCGAAAGACCCGTATAACCGCTTCAAGGTGCTTTTGGTAGGCTTAGCACGGTATCTAGCACACATGCATACAGCGAACAAAATGTCTGGTCTGGCGTGAGGTACATCGGGGATCCAATCATACTTTGATATTTCGTTTGATCTACTATGATCCCTGAGTGGTCCTCATCTAGTTTTGTACGCTCCACCATAGGAGTGTCAACAGGGTCACTGGAGGTAAATCCAAATTTCTTTAAGATTTCATTAGCGTATTTAGATTGATTAATAAAAATGCCTCCGGGACTTTGTGAAATTTGTAATCCCAAGAAAAATGACATTTGTCCCATCATCGACATTTGAAATTTGGAGCCCATCTCCATATAAAAACGGTCACATTCATTGGGGTCAGTCGAGGCAAAAATAATATCATCAACATAAATTTGAACGTGAATTAAATGTTTGCCGACTTCACGGTGAACAATGTTGGATCAATGCTCCTTTCTTTGAATCCGTAGATAGAAGAAACTTTGATAGCGTATCATAGTATGCCCTTGGAGCTTGCTTCAAGCCGTATAGAGCCTTCTTCAAGCGATAGACATGAGTAGGATTTTCTGGATTCACAAAACCTTCCGGTTGGCTGACGTATACGACTTCTTTAAGATCTCCATTGAGAAAATTCGTCTTTACATCCATCTGATAGACAATCATATTCTTACTTGCAACATTAGCCAGGAAGATTCTGATCACTTCGATGCGTGCCACAGGAGCAAAAGATTCTTCAAAGTCAATACCCTCCTCATGACGGATCCTTTAGCAACCAATCGAGCCTTGTTCTTTAAGACATCACCATGCTCATCAAGTTTCACTTTGAAGATCCATTTTAGAGCAATGATCATAGCACAGTCCGGAGCAGGTACTAATTCCCATACATCAAGTCGATCAAACTCATGAATTTCTTCTTGCATGGCATTGAACCGGTTGTCTTCATTCATGGCAGTTTTAACATCTTTTGGTTCAACCTTAGAGAGTACGGAGTTGAAGAAGCACCATAAGGCATCGGTTGTAAGTTGTTTCCGTGTGGATACAGGACGAGAGAGGTTTCCAATGATGTTGTCCAATAGATGATCATGAGTCCATTTTCTTAAGTGTTCATGTGGTTGTGGTTAAGGAATTGAGGTTGCAGAGTCAATTTCTCCTGATGAAGATGGTTCTGATGATGATTCAGGAGCAAATACGTTCTCAAAGGGTACATCTTCGGGAGTAGAAAAGGGATTAACTTCATCATTGGTGTCAGAAACAATTCCATGATGTACACTCGATGATGGATGATTTGTTGATGAGACATAGTTATCAGCAGCAGGCGCTTCTTGACTTAATGACATTGAAACGGAAGAGTTGACTTCATTGACCGAGACAGGAGCAGCCTCTGTTGATGGAGTTGATAGATCATTGGCACTTGGCTCATAATGTTCATCAAACATTAGATCAAACAATTTCTTCACATCATCTTCAGATGGAGGTACATATGGAGTTGCTTGAGAGGACATTGGTACAAGGGATGAACCAATGGGACTGTTTTGAAGTGCGGGTCCTGAACTGGATTGTCCAGGAGCCATTTGACCGGTCAGCTCATCGAACGTAACGTGAATAGTTTCCATGATATCTCTAGTTCTTTTGTTGTAGATTCGGTAACCCTTCTTGTTTGGTGCATAACCTACAAAAACTCCAATGTCCGCTTTAGCTCTTAATTTACCTAAATCTTGACCGTCATTTGTCGGATAGCACAAAGCACCAAACACACGAAGGTAGGGTAGATCAGGTTTTCGTTTATGGATAAGTTCATAAGTAGTTTTTCCATGAGAGGTGTGAATGGGAGAACGATTTTGGGTGTGGCAAGCAGTGGCAATGGCTTCAGCCCATAGAAACATTGGAACCTTTGAATAAATTAGCATTGTTCTTGCGGCTTCCACAAGAGTTCGATTTCGTCTTTCAACTACACCGTTCTGTTGAGGAGTGCGTGGAACACTTCTTTGATGACTGATTCCAATACTTTCATAAAATTGGCTTAATTCTTTGTTAACAAACTCTGTGCCATTGTCAGTTCGAACAATTCTAACCGTATTGTTAAGACGTACCTAAAGTTGCTTGATAAGTTTGATGATGACATCTGGAGTTTCATCCTTTGTCCTCAAAAACTTTACCCAAGTAAATCGAGAGTAGTCATCAACAACGACTAAAATATATTTCTTCCCATTAATTGTTTGCACTCTCATTGGTCCGCACAAGTCCATATGAAGGGTATGAAGGACTTCCATTACGGAGTTCGTGGGTTTAGGTTTGTGGATGTATTTTGTGCTTTTTCCCAATTGGCAAGCTGAGCAAAGATGATCTTTTTCATATTTTAATCTGGGTAAACCTCTGACAAGATCCTTTCTGGAAAGGTTGTTTATGGTGCCGAAGTTCAAGTGATTGAGACGACGATGCCATAACCAAGACTTTGTTTTAGAAGCCTTTGACAACAAGCAGATTGGAGAAGACTTCATCATGTCGTCGATAGAGATGGTGTACAGGTTTGAACCTCGAGTACCTCTTAATAATTCCACACAATCAAGTTCTTTAACGAAGCAAGTATGTTTTCTAAAGGCCACTTCTAGATCGGAATCACAGAATTGACCAACAGAAAACAAGTTATGACCAAGACCTTCCATATAATATACCCGGGAAATTACACTATCTCCGACCACATAATCACCATATCCCATAATAGCTCCAAAATGGTCGTTTCCGAATCTAACAGTTCCAATAAATTTACTCACGAAGTTCATGAGCCGCGACCGGTCTCCAGTCATATGTTTGGAACAGCCTGAGTCCATGTACCACAAAACGATTTGAACGATGTGCAGTTTAACACAGACAAAAATGGATAACTGGATAATTGGGATCCCCATGCAAGAATGGGTTCCATTTGGTTAGTAACAGTAATTGGAACACCCACATTAGAAATAGAAACATTCGTATCAGAAATCGAAGCAATGGAATCACTAGAAATAGATGCAGTGCTAGTGTCCGTATTTGACCTGTTCAAAGTATGCTCACTTCTTAAGGGAATAGTTCTACCAGTAGGCATCCATTTTCTAGTGGGCATTGTCTGATTAACCTTATGGCCAAAAGGTATCCATTGATAACCTATCTTACTAAATGTTCTTCCTGTGGGTTTCCACTGTTTTCTAACTCTCTTTCGCCTTTGCCTTTTAGCCTTCTTAACATGATTTTTTGCATTAACAATATTAACTGGGCATTTGACAGCATTAGTCAAAACATTCATACCACATTCATGATTAGTAATAGAATTCAGACAGACATCATTACAAGGTTTGCAAATAGTATCAGAATTCGAATTAATTACAGTACGCCTATGGCTAATACTAGAATCAACATGATTCCTTTTATTCAGCTCAAGCTTAAAGTTCCTAGGCTGGTCTTCTACTTTCTTCCAATGCACATTCTTAGCTTGCGAGGTCCTATCTTGCTTGGTATTGCCTGGAGGCTTTGACCCGCTTGCTTTAATGTCACTGATTACTCCTGTAGAGGGAATTATGGGAACATTAGTTGGTTGATCTACCTTTTGCATTCCTGAACTAGATGTGCAAGGATCTGAACTACTAGAAGGCAGATTAGTGTTTACTTTCTTAAAACTGGGTATGGAATGGTTTGTTTGCTTGGCACTGGGCATAGAACAAGGCATTACAGCTTTACCTTTTGCACCTAAGGATTTAGGACATGTTGCAATTAGACATTCTAGCAGCTCCTGAGATCGTTTGGCACAAATGCAAGCAAACCTAATTTCTCTGTCAAGAGGTTTATTTATGAAATCCTCTTCTACAATCTCACGGAGACATTCTAGACTATCCTTAAGGTAAGCACAGTATTTCTGAAACACACGTTCATTATTCCTAAGATGCGGAGGAATGTATTTAACACAGAATATTTGCAGTCAGTTGATGATTTAGAAGCAACATTCTCATTAAAAACAAGTGGCAGTCTCCCTCTTTCCTGACTCCTCAGATTCTCAATTTCTTTTTGTAAAGACGTTATTTTTTCGTTGTTCTTGTCACGAGTGACTTTTACAGAATCATATAACTCTTTAAAGTGACGTTTAACCTTTTCATTTTCTTCTAGAAAACTCTTGTTTTCCTTTTGTAATGCATTTACTAAGTTTTGAAGATGAAATGTTTGAGAATGCTGAGAATCTAAAGGAGGAGGCATTTGGGAACCAGTCACATTATTATTTTCACCCTTTAATTGTGAAATTTGGGCTTTCAATCTTTTGATCGTGTTATAATGAGCTCGAATTTGTTCATCACGTTTGTTGATTTCAAAAAATGCATCAAACTCAGGAGCATCAGACGATGTCTTGATATTTGAGGTTCTAACATTTTCTTTGAGATGTTGATATTTTAATTGCAAAGCAAGATGTTCAACTTCTAATTTTGAAAAATGTTTAACCAGATTATCATGATCATCCTGTTCAATTTTCTAATGCCATTTTGAATTCGTTGTCTCAAGCTCAATTACACGATCATGGGAAACTTTTAAAGCAACAGATAATTCATGAAATTGGGATGCAGTAATAGAAGAATTCGTAGCAACATAAAACACATCTTGAGCAACACATTGAGAGATCAAGTTCTCATTTAATATATGCAGATTCTTCCTTTCAATTTCATTATATTTAAGTTCCCGTTCATAATCATTGACTTCAATTATCATTGCATCAAATTCTTTTTCCGTTTCTTTAATGTCAGTATTTATTCCAATTTTAAGACTCTTAAATTGACCTTTTAACTGTTTAAAGAAAGGCATGACCTCGGTTAAATAACATTCTTTGGTTTGCTCAAAGCCCCTTTCCCCGTCAGTTATTCCTGTAGGTGTGATTCTCTTTTTACACGTTTTCTCAAAATCAACAAACAACTGATAAACAACATATAGGCTGATTAAGGTCCTGCTATTAGTGGCAATAGATCTAGGCACTAAATGCATTGGTGTATTGGGAGGATACACAGTTGCTATAGGCAATTTCCTACAAGTGGAATTCTTCTCAACAAGATTTTCAGCTTTTTGCATTTCCATATCCTTTTTCCAAAAAATCTGTTCTGGGGTTAATTGAGTTTGAGGCTTGAACATGTTCAATGAAATCCAATTTTCCTTTTTGTAATCATGGGGACTGATTGTTATGTTCTTCTCTTTGCATTTAAGATCTTCTAGCTTCTTATTCATTTTCTCTCTAGTGATTTCTTCAGATTTCTTATCTTCCTCAGTGCACTCAACGCAACTAGGGTTCTGCCTAGGCTTAAAGATTTCATTACCATCATAAAGTACCTTATGAGCAGCTCTAGCCTTTTTAATATCCGCTGGACTTGGTTCCTCAACAAGGGGAACGCTATGCTTATCGCTTAGGACTCTATGCTTAGTGATCATGTGAGCAATCTAAATGGTATTCCTTTGTACGTACAACTTATTTTCAAGTTTGTTTTTCAAAGTTTTCAGATTGGAAAAATCATTCAAAAGTTTTGATTCCTTAGCATTAAATTCTTGCTTAAGAATTTTCACATTTTCTTGAAGTTCTTGTTTTTGCTTAGCAGTTTTAGAAAGCTTTTCTTGTAAGGAGTTTAACTCTTGTTTTAATACTTCTTCTCTAAAATTACTTTTTAAAATTTGTCTTGCCCTTTTAATAATTGTACGCATTTCTCAATTTTTTTTGCTTTAATCAAAAGTTATCCATATCCGCTCACGGGTTTAGCTCAAACTTGGCACGCTGTTCATAGATAGCAACTTGTTCCTTATAGGTATTGAGTTCATTGGTCAAGGAATCATCAGCACAAATGCATTATATTCATCATTCATCATTCATCATTCATCGGGCACTAGGTACAATAATACAGTCATCTTGTTTCACATATTGTTCATATGGGATAACATTGTTATTTCCCATATTTTCAATATCTGACTCAATGACTTCAGTAGATTGTACTTCATGGTGAATCTTTGGCTCATCAACCACATCATATAATTTGAGTACCTCTTTAATGATGGATTCCTTTGATGGACTGGCTTGTTGAGGTGAAGTGGTCATTGGGGAGATATTAGCCATGAAGATAGTTTGTGCATATGGTTCATCATCAACGTCCGAGTCAAATGCATCACAATCTGCAACTTGAAAGGCGTTGGGATTGTTCTGAGCAGCATGCACTGGTTGTTCGTCCACATCAGCATCGTATGTTCTAGCATTCCCATCAATCATGAACAACAACTCCTCTTCATTCAACATTGCACCATTATCTTGTGCTTGAACCAGTAACATCTTGTCCCTGAAGTATTCTGCGTTTTGAGGACGTTTTGGTTGGGTGCAGTTCCTAGCAATGTGCCCTTCTCCACCACAGTTTTAGCACTTGATTGGTTTTAACTGACCCTGAAAAATATTCCTTCCACGATTCTGATTTCCAACATATCCCCCACCAACACCAGCATTCCCATAACCTACATTACCTTGTCCATTGTGTGGAAGATAAGCATTATGTCTTCCTTGCACATTTTCCACCACAATCTTTCCGTCTTTCACAGTGGCATGATTTTGACGATTTGATGCAGTTCTGAGATAGTTGTTAGTGTGTGGGGTGAGGTTCAGGTTTTGCTTAACCATAAGAGCCACTTGATTGATAAAGTGGTCCATGACTGCATCAGAATCTGGTTGCTTATATCCAGGATCAGGAACGAGCTTGTGATTTCCAGTGGATATGACTTGTGATGCCTTGGTGTAGAAGGCTGTTGACTCATTTGATGAGCTTGATTCACCCTGAGATTTGAACTGACCAAGGATCCTTTTTTCAAACATAGCATGTTTTTCATTCTGAAGAAGGAAAGCATACGGTTGCTCATAGTTGGTGTTCTTTAATCCTTTGGTCAGCTTCACAGAGGTAACAAATTTGTGCCATTCGGGATTCAT
The DNA here is from genome assembly GCA_910596185.1 of Chrysanthemum makinoi. Lineage (NCBI taxonomy): Eukaryota > Viridiplantae > Streptophyta > Magnoliopsida > Asterales > Asteraceae > Chrysanthemum > Chrysanthemum makinoi. The sequence continues at coordinate 109,506,573 of OU343218.1, forward strand.
GTTGTTCACAAACTTCGAATTTAGCTGAATATTTGGCATAGTCATCTTGATATTCCTCATATCATTCACCAGCTTGTGGAATCTCATGGAACATTCATAGACGCTTTCTTCAGGTTTCATCTTAAAGTGCTCAAATTCATCATACAGCTGTGATTCTCTGTCTTCGATGGTCAATTCAGAACCTGAGAGAAGCATCTTGACATTATCCCAAACCGCCTTGGCTTCTGTGTTGTGATTGATAAGCTTGTAGATGTCTTTTGGAAGACCCTGAAGTATGATGTTTGAAGCCTTGACATCAGCATCAAATCTCTTTTTCTCCTTATCACTCAGCTCATCATAAGTCTTTGGTCTGTCTAACCCAAAGATCATTGTTCCATCTGCTGCAGTATCAATTATGTCTCTTGTAGTCTCAACCCGATACGGTCCTTCATCAATTGACTTAAGGATGTTAACCCCATTCTCCTTTCCTAAGCAGTACAGCCTGATTCTTTGTGACCAAGACTCATAGTCAGTTCTATCAAGCATGGGAGGATAAGTATCAGATCCTGCAGCTTGTACATCATCAACAACGGAAGACATGTTTAAATTCTACGGGATTTTACAAATCTTTGACTTAACCGGGAAATAGATTCTTTCACGGGATTTTACAAAATCAAGAGAGAAACCGTAAAACTTATACACTTATGCGTAGACAGATACTTTACGCGTAGAACCTTAGGCGTAAAACCAACTTATGCGTAGATGAAGGCTTACGCGTAGACAGAAGTTTACGCGTAACTTACAAACTTACGAGTAGACACAAGCTTACGCGTAGACAGAGTTTACGCGTAGACTAGAGCTTACGCGTAGAGTTTTTAGGGTAAAAGGCTTAAGTTTATGCGTAAACTAAAGCTTAGGCGTAAGAACCTTATGCGTAAACTTCCCTTAGGCGTAAGACAGGCTTATGCGTAAGAATTTCTATGCGTAAGTTTTATGCTTATGCGTAAAATTAGGGTTTTACCCACAAAAATCTTTTACACTTCACAGCGCAAGAGATATCCAAAGTCGAAGTGTTTTTCAGGCTTATCCAAGCAAGAAGAACACTGAGTAACCACCAAAGATGAAGATCACGTCAAAAATTCCTTACGCGTAGGATTAGGGTTTCGTTATGCGTAGGAAGTACAAAATTTGCCAAACACGTTTTTAAGATCAAAACCGTTTAGTAAACCAGTATAAGATGATGAAACAGCCTTAAAACACCAAAACTACAAAGCTTGATGATCAAAAACACGATTCTCTCTTACGCGTAAGTCCGTACACTCGTATCCAAACACGCTTACAAACCAAGAAAAACTTGTAAGTTTGAACCTTTTTGCAATAAACTGAAAGTTTAATACTCAATAGACATTAACCCACAAGAATCTTGAATTTTAAAGTGTAAAATTTGAAGCTTTAATGATACCAAAACACCGTGTACGAGACTACCACTTTACGCGTATAAACCAAACCTTAACCCAAGAATGACTATCAAACCAAGAACATGAGAGATGGATGATCAAACCATGGCTCTTGATACCATTTGTAGGATCTTGGATTGATACAAACACAAGGTAGGCGGCGTTAGGTTAAGGGTTTAGAGAGAGAAAGTGGGAGAGAATGGGAACCCTAGAGAGACAAAGAAAAATGTATTATCAAAGCTTCAACCCTTTGCCTTAGAGGGCAAAGGGTATTTATAGGGTACAAGCTTAGACGCCTCAAATTGGCTGTGGATCAGGCATACAGTGGGTAAAGACCCGTCCGTCCTCCACGGTTTTACAAAGTAAACTAAATACTATCTCTGAGTTACTACAACTACGAGCTTTCTAACGAGCATACATACTTGAGGTGACCGATACTTTAAGTACTGGATTTACTAAATCCTAACAAAAAATATAAACGGTGAAGGTGCTGATGTAATAGTAGCTTTGACGTCTTCTGACATTCTTCTTTCTCGTGAGAAGAATTATCTTGATTCGAACAATCTCCCCAGTGTAGAGAAATTGTTTCCTTTGAAAGGTTCTGCTTTGACGTCATCATTTTCTTTGCTCTTTGTTCTTTGTGATGGATAGTGATAGTATGTTGCTGTTGTCTTTTTCAGGTCTGCTTCATTGCTCCAGTGTCTCCACGTCTTTCTTCAACATGCTCACACGCTATTTGACGTTGGATTTCAATACAGATGTAGTTCTCTTAGTCTTTAAACTTTGTAGATTCTTTGACTTGATGAAGAATCATTCTAACTTTTGTGTTGCCTTTTGAGAGAACTTCCATTAGTGATGTTGTTGGTTTGAGCATATGAAGAATCTGCATGATCAGTCCGCTCCAGAGCTTCCATAAGAAGAAAACATAAAACGGTTAGTAATAAGCGGAATCCGGCACTTACAAGTTTGAACTTCGAGAGCGTTAACAACATAGTGTGAAAACAAAACTCTAATTCTTACAAGGGCCGTTCCTGAACTGGAGTCCCACAAGTGAGATAACGCGATGTACCGAAGTACATCTACAGTTCAGATGAGCTGCTGAGGTACACCGAAGCATCACCTCATGACTGTAGACCGTTTGAGACACACTAAGCGTAATCCACGGGAAGTTACCGAAGTGACCTGCCGTCGTCGTTTGATGTTGACCTGGGTAGGAGTTTCCATTCAATCACTGAGGATCACAATTGTGAACCTCTTATAAATGTTCACCACAGATTGCTAAGATCTGTGAAGGACTCGATAACGTACCACTGATGATCTTATTAGGTGATCAACAAGTGGTGAAATGTCAAGTGTTCCTAAGAGATCTTTTGATGAATCTCGTGGCTCTAGACTCAATAGTGCGCTTTGGTTTTCTTGAGTGGAGACTAGGGAGAGGGTCTCCTTCTTCAATATCAGCAATCTCTAAGAGAAAGCTGATAGTTCACGTAGGGTTCCCTGTGAGAATGAAACAAGCTTCTGTTGAGAGAAACTTGAGTGGCTAAGAAGGTTTAGTGCATGCGTCACTGGGTCCATGACGACTTTTAATCTTCAATACCGGAGTCAACTAGTGACAACCAGTAGCATATGAATTGAACCCGGTGTCTGCCCTAAGTTGAATAATCTGGAGGGCTATTTGTTTTCACCCTTTTCTTTGCATTTCTTTTTAATTCTTCAACTCCTTCTTTCACCGATTCTCATTTTCTCCTTTTTATAATCATACCTAAGGACTACTAAATTCTAACTATTTGTGATGTCCTTGGGTAGATCCCTCCGGCTCTGGCGGATCATAGGACGGTTATTCCTAACCTTAGTCACCTTCTAACTCCATGACTAACCTATGTTGCCATAAAACCATTTTCTTGAAAATCTCCCAAAGTGTTTGTAAATGAAAAACATGTTTGAACACTTCGAGGTTTTAGATTTTCAGAAATACTCCCCCTTCACATGTGCTTAAGAGTTTTGACGGAAATCTGCACAGTGAGGAAAAAGCGCACACTTTTGAATTGATCGACTCAAGATAGACAGTTCCTTGCGAGACACGATTACATTGCATAGTTAAAGAGTTACATTGTCAGCTTTTAGGTGACAACTAGCTCTAATAACTATCTTGAAGGTGTGGACAATCCCCAAAAGGTTGTCAAACCCGTCAAAGTTCATGTCTATCAAGAGCTTCTCGAATAGGTACAATTTACTTGGATAAGTCTTGGAAGACAAATCTTTTCAATGTATGACTGTTCCGTTCCCGTCAATTCATGGGTTGAAGTCTTTTCACACGAGGATTCAATAGCAAAACACAACATATTTCTTATCACATAATTTTCTCCCCCTCAAAAATGGCATATAAGTGTTGTTTTTGAAGAAATGTTGAGAATAAATATGACCATTCTGAGTTTTGTGGGAAAAATACTACAAAGAACAATTTGTGATCAAAGTTTTTAATCAAATACTCCCCCTCAACAAGTGATATAAACGGTTGAGGTTTTGAAAATCATAAGGGGAAGTACTTGTTCTTTTGAGCAAAACCTTGAAAAATGAAAGGTTTGATAGGTTTTACTCAAAAGTAAGAAGCTTTCGCTCCTTTTATAAGGATTGTGGCACTGAAGTGTACCACAGGGTCCTTTCTTGACAAGTACGGGTTGTACACTGTTATGTGTGCACAAGCCATAGACATAATAATATCACACATCCAAATTAATATGAAAAAGAAGCAGTTTAAGGGGTACCAGGTAGTCCATCAATCTTTCCAGGAATGCGATCAGGGCGTTGATAGCCGGTGAGAGTAATCCTGGGACGACCACCTACAAAGCTCTCCAGTGTTCTGAACTGGTCCCTTCTGTACAACCTTTCATCAATCATAGTGATGATCCTCTTTATACCCCGTCTGTCCTAAGAATTCCATCGCTTTGGAGACCCAATGTCTTCATGTATATCCTTGAACCTGTAAGTTAATCCGTCCCTAACCTTCTTCAAAGTGTGATCCCCAAACTTGTGAAGATCTCTACACGCCATCAAGTAGTTTCGTTGTAGCTCACTACGGTAAACTACTCCGAATGGTTTGCTGACGAGGGTGTATTGTGGAAGCTGGTTGATGTCGGGAAGTTCAAGCTGAGGTCTGGTGAAGTTGACACGGGTCTGATAAGATTCAACAGCAAGTTGTAAGTCTTCTACACGTTCCTGTATCACTATGCTTCTGATGAAGATAAGCAAGGACTTGATGTATTCACGTTGAACTTCAGTCGAGAATTGTCTCATACGTCCCTGTACTTTGGCAAGATACAGATCTTTAATGTCGTTGAGAGACAAGTTCTGAAAGTCCGCTTCACAGAATGCATAGTCTCGTTCGTCTTGTCTTTTGACCACAATATTCTTGAGAAAGGTGTAGTCCTATTTAGATGAAAGATCTATATGCTTAACAGCAACGATCCCCTTAGTACTGAACACTTCATGTTGAGACTTCTAAACCTGGCAGCTTCTGTAGTAGATTCGTCGGCGTTCTGGCCAATGGTGAATCCCATACATTGCATCACGGTCATACAATTCCACATTGTTGGAGAACATGTGTGTAGCCTTTTCCTCGATGGCTATGCAGTTAGAGTATATGGTTTCCGGGAACAGAAGTGTCAGTGATGTAGCGTATTTCCTTGAACCATCACTGCCGTGTAGAAGAAATTCCAAGTCATTGTTGAAAAAGTAGCGAAATGGAATCTTAGGTTGATCTGGTTGGAGAATTGTTGGTAGAGGTTTAGACCAATCGGTGTAGTATGGAGTGTTGTCTCTTCTTGAGAAGTCGATGTTTGCTTCAGGGTTGAGCCAATCAATGTTGTTGGACATGGCTCGTACTATGTTTTCAAGGTGGTATTCAACCTCGATGGCACTTTCCGAGCTGTCTTTTAGCAGTTGAAAAGCTTCATTCTTGATTCGTTTCAACTCTGATTTCGTCATCTTCTTCACTCGGAAATTTTCTTGCAGTACCTTTGCATGCTCCAATGTACTACCGTCTTCCAGATCTTGACCTTCAGGTGTGTGGGGAGTTGAATTAACAACTGTAGAAAACCAGCCGTATTCATCGGTGTCATCGTCATCTAGCCATGATACGACATTAGCCTGAGGCATCTTCGTCTTCTTCTTTTTCTTTGGCCTAGATGAGGATGCTGGTTTCTTAGCTTTGTCAGGAGAGGTGGGTTGTTGTTGGGGCTCAAGTACTTCCTCATCATCACCACCCGTATACTCAAAGTGATCACCGGTTTTCTGAGTCTGGGGTGGTAACTCAGAATCCTGAGGTTTGTCAGTAGAAGAGCGAGAAGGAGATCGTGGTTGAGCTGGAGTCCTTTGGGGTGAAGGTTGCATGGAAGATGATTCACCAGACTTCTTCGGGCATTTAGGCTCGTCATTCTTATCCTTATCCTTATCTTCATCGTCTCTTGGACGTTTAGGCCTTTCAGCTTCTTCTCGCATGCTTGATTTGAGTTGGTATTCCAGCAATGCTTCAAACAATTTACCTTCGTAAGAGGCAAATGTTGCAGAGCGTTTAGACATTTGAGCTACCAGCCGGTTAACCAATTCAGCATCTGAGAAGATTATGGGATCAACTGGATTGATGTTAACATGCATCGGTGTTGATTTCATATTTGCTTGGCCAAATGTAATAGATTCGGATAGAGTTGTTTGGTAAACATCTCCTTTGTAACTCCAGGAACGATGTCAAGAAGTAACTTGTGAGTGTAACCTTTGATCATCTCGTTCATTTCCCCTTGAAAGTCACGTTGCATGAATTTCTGGATGTACTCCCTTTCAGCCAACATCTTTTCATTCTCATCATGAAGATATTGAACTTGTTCAGTGAGAAAATTTAGCTTTCTGTAAAGTATGTCTTTCTTCCTGACCTGCTTAATAGCATTGACGATTTGTGTCTTAGCTTGAGAGATCCAAGAGGTCGTTGGCTTCTTCACTAATTTGGATGTGGATCTGGTTGATCTTTTGGATGGTGGTGGTGAAGAGTGAGAAGATGAATCTGATGATGAAGAGACATGAGGAGACTCGGAGTCCTTCGGTGGTTCAGAAGTTTCCTCCTTAGAACGAGCGGGACTGTCTAGAAGAAAATGATCATAGTCGGTTTCTTCTTCATTTCCAGACTTAGCCTTATCATCAGCCTTTTTAGAATCATCAAGGAGATTTCAGTCCTTTTCGCTGGTTCCTCAATATCAAAGTTGATGGAGTCCTCAATCTGCCGTTGTTGTTGTTCGTGGGTGATGGTAGTACCAGTTCCCTTATCGGGTTGATTAACCGCATCAAGAACTGGTGTTGCATGAGTACCACCACTTGAACCTCCAGGGCCACGAGTTTGATCTTTTACAAATGCTTCGGCAAAATGTTTATGTCTGAGTTCCTTCAACTTCCTTTGATATTCCTTTTGCTCATCTAATGGTTCTTCTTCAGAGCTCTCCTTATCATGCTCAAGTACTGGAGTTTTCCCTTTACCTTTGTCAGCTGGTGGACTGGGAGGTTTAGCTACTGATGGAGTAACATTGGTTGCAGTTTCAGAGTAGAAAACCTCATCGTCTGATTCGGTATCTTCAGAGCTTTCATCCACTAGCTTTCTTTTCGGTTCAGACTTAGGAATGGGAATAGGAACATCTTCCTTAGAGGGAACTGTCCTTTTTCATGCATGTTTCCTCTTTGGGAACTTCCTTTGACTCTCAGTGCTTGCACAAGACTTCCTCGTGACCGCTCTTCTGGTTTTCCTTGTAGGTGTGCCAGAAGACTTTTCATCGAGATGACCAACTTTGCCTTCTTTAACTGCTACCAGGTACCTTTTGTATGTGTAGAGCTTTTTAATTTCATCAGAGAGAAGGTGATCCGGCAACACAACACCCTGTTTCTTCGTTGTTGATTCCTTGATTCTGGCTGTTATAGTAGGTTCAGACAACATGTCGTGATTGTTAGGGTCATTGAGTCTCTTGGGAATATCAGGATTAAGCCCAAGTGCTCTTTGGATCAACAGTTTTGTATATCTGATATAAGGAATCTTTGAGCCAAGCTTTTTGAGGAATGACATCATGTCGTCCCATATCAGTGCTTCAAGTTCGATGTGTTTCATGTTGATAAATGCCCAAAAGATTTGCAGTTCCATGAGCTTGGGATGCTCATAGCCACTGTCATGACCAGAAACAGATTTGGTGATGATGATGAAGAGAGTTCTCCATGGTTGAGGAATATTCTTAAGATCCACGTGTGAATGCTTAGTGATTATTCCTGAAGCTTCATCATAACCAATGTCGATCATGAATTGTAGAACAGTCTCTTCAGTTGGTGTGGCAATGAGTTCGGTTGGCTCGATGTCAGGAATGAGAAGAACAGCCCTTAAGTCTGCATGTGTGATGGTAACTTGTTTGTGATTGAGCGTCACTGTCACCACACTTTGACCTTTGATCCTTTGCATTGTGTTCCAGAACTGGTGAATGTAGATCTCCAAGATCAGAAAGTAGTTGGTGAGCATGTTCTGATAAGGATGATTCTTTAGAATATCCACAGCAATCAAACAGGAAGATTCTGAGCAGGTGAGAGTGTCAAAGTCAACTCGAAGGTTGTTCTTTCCAATCTTCATCGGATAGCCATTAGGGAAGATATCAGCAATGGTGAGAATATTTGGTGCATCCACATTCTGTGTCTGAGCGTCCATGTCGTGATCTGAAAGATATTTAGCCAAAAGAACCAACATATCGAAAGACATAATGTTAGTCAACAGATGGTTTTATTGTCTACTTATTGAATGTGATATGTCGATGATTGTTACGAGTCCAAAGTCACTTGTTTGTCCAATAGTCTAATGATGTCGTGATAAGTTTCGTGAGTTAGTTAACTTTAAGTTTTAAAGTTTATGTTATCACTTATTTTGCACGACTTGTTGAACATTTTAGCTTATTAGTGACATTATTGGTTTCGTGATGTTATGACTTATTTATTTACAAGTTTGCACGCGTAACAATTCATTACGAAGTTTATACTAGGCTTAGGCATAGAAATGGTAAACTTATGCATAAACAGAAATGGTATACGCGTAGACGCAAGCTTATGCGTAGGATCTTATCTTACGCGTAAGAAATATTACGCGTAGGAAAAGGAGACCTTATGCGTAGAGCTTACGCGTATGCGTATATGGAACCTTACGCGTAAGGCTACTCGTAAGAGTGAACCTTATGTGTAGAGGTCACTGTTTACGCATATCCTTCACAGGATACGCGTAGTCCCTTATTTAGAACCTTACGCGTAACAGTTACGCGTAAGATTACTCTTACGCATAACCTTCTACGCGTAAGGTGATCCTTATGCGTAGATTGCTAATAACCTTGATTCTGAATTTTCACTTGTTACAAACCTGAAGTAAGTTAATCATAGCACCAATATTAACACATACATTCAATATTTATCAGCTCAAACATGAAAACACATTAAAACAGTTTATGCGTAAAAACCCTTATACGTAAACCTAAACCCTAAGGTTTAATTTCTACGAGTAAGAGATTTAGCCATAGGAATTGCACCAAAATGATTCTGGTAAGTCTAAGAAGCCTATTAAGTTGTCTTAACCAAGTTTTAACATCAAACATGTCATGAATAAGAAATACCCAAACCGTATGAACATAAACCCTAAAATTCAAATACTATCACGATTGACGTTTCTGGGTGAGTTATGGGCATAGGTATGTTCAATTCAACTTTTAAACAACATCTTATGACAATCTTTATTACCAAAAACACTCACATATGAAAACACCCAATTCCACGCATAAACCCTAATTTACAAAATCACTCAATTCGTGTATCTGTATGTGTTTTTATGATCAAAATAGTTTCAATGATGTTATATAAATGTTTTGACACTATCTTTTTAACCACAAACACACAATCTTGATTATGTGTTCATACGCTTATGCGTAGAACACAAAATCACTCATATCTCACGTTTTAACCGTTGGATTTGTAAAATATTCAAAACCATTGTTTGTAAATACGTTAAGATTATGAAAACACTTACAAATTGATGATCAAGAACTCGGATTTGCAGTTTTAATTTTTGGCGTAAGATTGGTTTGGTGTAGTAATAAATGAGATAATAAATGAGGTAGGTGGTTGTTTTGTTAAAATATCTTTGAGCATTTGACAGTTTTAGTCCCTCCACCTTTGCAATTTACAACCATTGCCTTTAACTTCCATTTAGGATACCAAACAAGAGATTTTAGGAAAGAATTTTGACGACACTCCCTCTTGACTTAAGAAATAATGAAAGTTTATAAATTTTAGTCCGAGGAGTGTCAGTAAACCAGAAATGTGACCACCATTGTTAAAGAAACAACCGGGATAAGATAACATGCAAGTACAAGGATTTTGTGAAACGGTTAACAGTTTGTTTTCTCCCCCTCAACACTTGATCGAAAAAATATTGAATTTTGAAAGATTAGAGTGTTGACGGAAGAATTGTACTTGCCATGTTTAAAGAAATATAGAGTAGAAGAATATTTTTGATGTTTTATCAGATTTTATATTTTTGTATTTTGTTTTTGAAAAAATATGTACAAAAGAGGTTTTGGTGTTTGACTGGTTTTTAAGAATGTTTTAAGAGTTCATCCAGTTCCTCTTGAGTCAAACATCGCATACCAATTCGGTGGACCAACTCATTAAACCTAGCAGGAGCTAAGGCTTTGGTGAGTAGATCTGCCAATTGATATTCAGTACCCACGAAGTATAATTCAACTGTACCCTGTTCCACGTGGTCCTTGATGAAATGATATCGAAGATCGATGTGCTTTGATTTCGAGTGTTGAACTGAGTTGCACGAGATAGCAATAGCACTCCGATTGTCGCAGTACATCGGGATTCTGTCAAATACGTAACCATAGTCTTTGAGTTGTGTTCTCATCCAAATGACTTGAGCACAACACGACGACATGGCTACATATTCTGCTTCGGTTGATGACACGATGTACGATCTGCTTCTTCGATTGCCATGACACCGCTTTGTCACCAAGAAATTGTAAAGCTCCTAAAGTACTTTTTCGTGAATCTAAGCATCCTGCGTGATCGGCCAAAAAGCGATTAGTTCAAAACCGTAATCCTTCTGGATACCGGATCCCCAATTTAATGGTTCCTTTGATATATCGGAGGAGTCTTTTAGCCTCAGAGAGGTGGGTTTCAGCTTGGTCTCGACGATAACGGGAGCAGAGATATACGACAAAAACAATGTCAGGCCTGCTAGCTGTTAGATACATGAGAGACCCAATAATACTACGGTATTTGGTAGGGTCCACCAATTTCCCATGTAAATCAGCGTCTAGCTTCTTGGTATGAGCCATTGGTGTGGCATAGGTGTCACAGATTTTCATTCCAAACTTGTTTAACAATTCAAGGGCATATTTGGACTGACTCAAGAAAATACCACGGGGTGATTGATGAACTTGCAGTCCTAGAAAGAACGTAAGTTCACCCATCATGGACATTTCAAAATGTTTCTTCATTAGTTTTGCAAAAGCGATTGAGTACTTTTTATGTGTTGACCCAAAAATTATGTCATCCACGTAAATTTGAACAATTAAGATATGTTCCCCGTGATATTGAATGAAAAGAGTTGGATCGACCGAACCTTTGGTGAAATAATTGGCAATGAGGAAGGATGATAGCTTATCGTACCATGCCCGAGGAGCTTGTTTGAGTCCGTACAGAGCTTTGTTCAGTTTGTAGACATGGTTCGGGAACTCAGGATCAACGAATCATTCTGGTTGGCTGACATAAACCGTTTCTTTCAAATTTCCATTAAGAAATGCAGTTTTGACGTCCATCTGAATGACCGTTATATTCAAGTGTGCCGCGAACGCTAGAAATATCCGAACAGCTTCAAGACGAGCAACCGGAGCGAATGATTCTTCAAAGTCAATACCCTCTTCCTGACGATAACCCTTAGCCACCAGACGCGACTTGTTTCGGATTACGTTCCCTTCAACATCCAATTTGTTCTTCCAAATCCATTTGAGACCAATGACGTAGACCCCTGTTGGTCTTTCAACCAGTTCCCATACTTCAAGACGTTTTAATTGGTTGAGTTCTTCTTGCATGGATTCAATCCAGTTGTCTTTTGTCATTGCGTCTTTAATGTTTTTAGGCTCAGATTGGCAGACAAAGGAGTGCATAAATGCAATGTTCACCATCTGTGTGAAGACGTTGTCTCGTAACGTGGGTTGATTAGGGTTGCCAATAATATTCTCGGGAGGATGGTCTTTTGTCCAACGATGAGTCGAGGGTTGATGTTGGTATACATTGTGCAGATTTTAGGATTCAAATGGCTTGTTGATGATTCCGCGACATCTGGTGCAGCAGTCACATTAGCAAATGGGTTAAAGAACGCATTTGGATCAAAATCTGCAGGTGGGGTACTTCATTAAGAACATCATCACCGGTTCATCATTATTGGAAGCGTTTGTTCAACTTTGTGGTGGAGTCAACGGTGGTGCTTCTTCAACAGAGTTGTTGTAGCATGTGTATCGGTATAGGAGTATGATCAGGTTGAGCGGGAAACATCGGATACACCGGAGCACGCTTCATCAATATCGCCACGAACGAGGAGCAAAGAGCTTTTCCATTTGCTGACAAGTAAGCTGGGGGCTTTGTTCAGCTGATGAGGGGGTTTGAGGGAAGTTTAAACGGTTGTGACCGGGTTCTAAGCTGTTATGCTCAAAAGCCATTTCTGTAAGCTCATCGAAATGTGCATGAATCGTTTCCATCACTTGCTTTGTTCGACGATTCCAGATCTGGTAACCTTTAGAATTCTCACAATATCCGATAAAGACTCCAATGTCAGCTTTGGCTTTGAGCTTACCAAAGTCATCACGATCACTATTTGGGTAGCAAAGAGATCCAAATACATGAAAGTGTTTGAGATTCGGTTTTCTTTTGTGGATCAGCTCAAAAGGTGTTTTGTTGTGGCGTTTTGTAATCATTGACCGATTTTGAGTGTAGCATGCAGTTAAGACAGCTTCTGCCCACAAGTAATCTGGGAGATTAGCATTGATTAACATTGTTCTTGCAGCTTCCACCAATGTACGGTTTCGTTATTCAACAACTCCGTTTTGTTCTGGTGTACGTGCAATAGATGTCTGATGCTCGATTCCCACTTTCTCATAAAATTCTCGAAGGATTTGGATCACAAATTCAGTTCCTTTGTTTGTTCGAATTTGTCGGACTGTGTTCCGGAGCTGAACTTGAATTTTCGTGAGAAAGGTGATGATCATCTGTGGAGCTTGATCTTTACTTCGAAGGAAATAAACCCAAGTCCATCGTGAGTAGTCATCGACGATTACCAAGATGTAGCGTTTGCCATTAATCGTTTGCACGCGCATCGGGCCACACAAATCCATGTGAAGTAGATGAAGCACATGCTGAGAGTTGTGTTCCACTTTTGAAGGAAAATGAGCACGAGTGTTTTTCCCTTGTTCACAAGCTGAGCATAGGTGATCATTAGAATATCGAAATCGTGGGAGACCTTCAACTAGTTTAAATCGAGCAAGGTTGGTGATGGTTTGTGATACGCTTACACAGCGCGTTCGGGGTCAAGGAAACTTCCTTTTCTTCGAGCAAGTTATATAACACCCTAGGCAGTGAACCTAATCGTTGTAGTGTAGTAATTAGGGTAAGCCACGGGTATTGATATCGTTCTCTAGGGGAATAGGAATGCTAGTGAGAAGTTACTATGCTAAGGTTGAGGTTGAGGAAGATTATTTTTGTATTTTTATATTTTATGAAATTGAAAGGTACGAATCTCGGGTATTGGATTGGGGGGTTGGTATTTCTACCGATTACTCTACTATTATCTAATTATCTAAACTAAGGTTGTGGGAGTCTATGTCTAATTAATGTGTACTCGTATGATAGTTTAAAGATGTGTTTACTTAGGTTTTACTACTCCTTAATTATCTCCTATTGATGGTTGAGTTGTCACGTCCTTATTCTTAGTTGCGTTGTGTGTCTAAAGTTGTAGGGTATGCGTTTCTCCCTAACTCTTTGAACTTACCAAAGGGTCTCGTCTACAAAACCCACTAGGGATGATAAACTCTTACTCTAAGGCACTCTTTGGATGGTTTAGCCTACAACTACTCAGGTAATCATATTCTAAGGTTCACAAAGATGAATCAAGCATTAAGTACACAACGAATGACCTATCGCATTACTAGATCATTAATCAACTAAGATAAGAAACAACCAATCAATATTCAATAATTAAGTTTCATACTTCCTAAGCAAACACACAAATAAATTAGCCGAACATGGAGAACATGCAAGCATACACACAAATAATCAAAGACATAATTGAATTGATGAAGTAAATAATTATCTTGATGTAAAATAGGGTTTAGAACCCTAAAATACTGTACAAGACACCTTTGGTTCGGTTTTAGGTTTTCACTCCAAAAGACTCTCCCTAAAACTGAAAAATTCGGATTCTATATATAAGATTACATATGCGACGGCGTCACCTTATGTTTCGTGACGCCGTCGTGTCACCGTCATTAGGGTTTCGTCTTGGCCACGTTAACCTTGCGACGGCGTCACCTTATGCACTGTGACGCGTCCTCTTCAACTCGGCGCCGTGCAGGTTACATCTAGGCCGTGCGAGTTGCGACGGTCTACTCCTTTAAAGCCCGGCCTCTTGAAAATACGAGTTTTGTCTTGACCCGTCACAAAATCCTCGACGGCGTCGCGGTTAAGCGATGGCGCTTCGCCTTCTATTTTCGGCAGACTTTGAGTGTCTCGATTTTTGACTTTGGCCATTTTCTTCGTATATTCGCGCCTTTTCGTCCAAATAAGTGCCATTCCAGAATTTTGCCTTCAAGAGACCTAAAAAGTGAAAAGGAACGGTATTAAGCAATAACGGATACAAAAGTGATCAAATAAGGGCTAAAACGACCCCTCAAAATGGTACATTTTAAAACCTTATCAAATATCCCTACACTTGTTATTTGCTTGTCCTCAAGCAAATGTTCTTTTAGCCAATTAATTTATAAGTTAGGGGTCATGAAGCATTAATTCAAAACGGACCACAACACATATAAGCCCCGCAAAAGTCATAACAAGCACGTAAATTACATACTAGCACCTCACATGGGGTGTTTGGATACTCACATCTCTCTCGGGTGTATATATGAAATATAACAAATAGGAAATGGAAGATAAACACTCATTAACCGGTCCTAGTACATAGATTACCATAGGCTTGAGAATAGATCAAATCTCCATCACTTTGGCGTAAGCACCTAGGAAAGACTATCAAAGAGGTCTTTTAAAGGGTTGTAATGTTAGGCTTACGGTAGGGAAATAAAGGGTTTGGTGGGATAGGCTTTTTAGTGGTGGCAAGTCAAAAATCTCTATGTTACAAGCATACGAAGAATGGCGTTGCTAAGCCAAGACTCGACACTCTAAAACTCTAGGTAACGGAAATAAACAAACATAAATTTAAAAGATAGATGTAGGATGGTAGCCCGTATGTTTTTTTTTTTCACTCTATTTTTTTTCTTTTTCTCTTTTTCTATTTTTTTTTCGATTTTTTTTTTTTTCATACACTTTTACTCTACCATCCTCTAAGGTAACATCAAAATGATAGGGATTTATAGCACATCCCTACACTTGAGTTTTTATTACTCTAACACTAATTTGACCTGAATTGAAAAGATCAAAACACTTGGGGTACATTATTATGCAAACAAAGGGAATTTGAATTTAACGTTCCCTTCCCGTCATTTCATAAACTTTAACTTTTCCCATGAATCCCAATCGTCCCAAAGATACAAGGGATATGACTCGACTTAGCAACTCATGCAAGCAACTGGATAATTGAACTAAGGGTTTAGGGTGATAACAATAATGCACTAAAAGTGAGTGCATATAGGGTAAGCTAAGGCGATTTGGGTGTATATTTGGGGGTGGGGTGTAAACAATGCTCTTCATTGATATTCGGGAAAACCGAAACATCACGAGAACCGCGAAAAGGATAGGCTCAGAGGGGTTAACTAGGGGTATCGTGTACTAAAGATGAGTACAACGCAAAAGGGTGTGGGGGAAATTACTCAACCGATGTGGAAGAAGTAATTATATTACGGGTATCAAACAAGGGTTATCCTAATGCCTCTTATCATTTAGTTATTCCTAACTACACAAGTGTAGTCTCACTTGCGATCTCGGAATGCATCACAAAACAAGTTCTAGAATCTAATATACTACCGGTTCACACTCTAAGCATTAAAGATGAATGCTTTTAATTCCTACTAATCTAAGGGCGATCCTCACATTTTGGGTGGAATTTAAGTGGTAAAGGGTTTTTGTGCTAGTCATGCAACTTCCTATCCATGAGACGCTTTTGTTAAGACTAATGGCCCACTCCTATATGTCATGAAAAAATTTTAAATTTGGTGCCAAAATTACCCTAACCGACATTTTCTCATGGTTTATTACACAGATGCACTTGGACAAAGCAAATAATCAAGGATAAGCATAGTTTCAAAGTTCCCGTTTTATTTTCCCTCCCTACACTTAAACTGAACATTGTCCCCAATGTTCCCCGAAAGTATCAAAGTTATGATAATGGAAGGTAATTAAAAACGAAAGAAACTAATACTCCCCTGATTAGCTCGGTAGGATCCGTGTAAAGTGGTGGTCAAATCCTTTCCAAGAAGAATTATTGCGTGAAAAGCTCCTTCCAATCTTATGTAACTTCTTCTTGACAAACTAAACTTGCACACTTGAAGAAAACAAACGAAACCTTAGTAAAATCGGTAATAATATATATATAAGACTCGATTTAAAACTAGGATATAATGCTTGTGGAATGGATGTTTACGGAATTTCTAAGAAAATTAAGACACGAAAATTCCAAAAATTTATAAGTAGCTCGAGAAAACGAGAAAAATGTAATCGATGTTTTTACTCCTTCTGACGCCGTCGTTGCAATCTGACGCCGTCGGTTATCCCGACAAAAGCGTGCGATTTTCGGAAAAATTCGGAAAATTTACATCCTTTAGAATCGGAAAAATTTACGCAAAACATCCATTATGACTCGATACAAGCATTTGACTTGAACAAACAAACATATATATCTTTTAGTTAATTGTTATTCTCATGTTTACGTTTCTTTTGAAAACGTGTGTAATCCTCCCTACACTTATCCCTTATGTAAAATACCTTTATATGCAATTAAGAAGAGGTTAAAAACAAAATAAAGCATTTTTACAAATTTAAACATGAGGATAAACAATTAATAAAAGATACATGACACTAACAAGCAAACAATTAAGCATGGGTTGCCTCCCACGAAGCGCTTTTCTTTATTTAAGAGTCTTGTAGCTAGACTCGAAGTCGTGCTCCTACGTTTTTGCATCACCGCCCTCTTGACGGTCTCTATCGGGGGATTCCATGTTGTAGAAGTGTCCTACGATGCACCTCTCTAAGAGTTCGTCCTCTCCCCACTCGGTCCTATATTTTGGTCCTAAGTTCAAACAATCTTTATAGAACCCGAAAATCTTAGCCATAACATAATCTACTCCCTTTTCCCTGTCCTCATCATTCCTGTAATAGACCGACAGTTTAAGTTCCTTTTCATCATTAGAGAGTGATGAAAACTTCTCAATCTTAAACGGCATTTGGTAAGCTATGTCGTCGGTCTCATCCTTGAATCGCACTACTCCTAACGAGGGGTCATAGGTCATCCCGGTGCTTTCTATTAAAGGTTTTCCTAGAATAACGTGGGACAAGCTAGGGTCTATGGCCGTGCTAATATCATCCACAATTATGAAGTCCGTAGGGAACGTGAAACTACCTACATAGACGGGAAATCCCTTAACTCTATCAAGAAAATTGCACTTATCACTAGGATTATCGGGGTCTTGCCTAGTTGAGATAGGCTTCTTCATTATCCAATTGTAGTAGGTGCTAGTCATTATGTTAATTGGGGATTTGCGATCAATGTAGGCCTTTGCCACAAAAAGGTGTCCTATGCAACATGGTATGTTAAGATTCCAAGGGTTCCCAAACTTGATTCTAGGGCTTTTCCTAACATACATGTGACGGAGGTCACGCACTAAGTGAGGGTGGCGGGATAGTTCTTCTTTCGTAGGAAATTTGTTGAAATAGTCAATGTCTACTTCATCTACTTCCTCGGGTGTTTCATCATCCTCAACTGTATGGTCCTCTTCGTCATCTGTTCTATCCGGTTTCACTAAGGCGATGGTATTGACGAATTGGACGTGCTTAGTTAGCTTGCTTGGATCCTTAATCTCTATACCTGAAGGCTCGGGAGTTGAGATAGCACTAACCTTCTTATCACTATTAGTTATGGCTTTCAAAAGGTTGTCTATTTTCCTATCCATCTCGGCTTGTTGATGGTTGAAGCGGTCCGAGAGCTTAGCCATTTTGGGTTTCTTGGGATGCAACTAGGTTTTGCAACATCCCTTCGATGTTTTGTTGGTTAGGACCGTTAGGTGGGGGCCATGAGAAATCATTGGAGGTGAATTCTTTGGTTTGTCCCCAGTAAAAGTCGGGCTTGCTTTTCCATGCCTCACGGGTTTCATTGAAATTCCTAGGTCCGGGTATTGTAGGGAATCTTCCTCCCGTTCCATTAATACGCGAGGACGCGTAGTCAACGAAAGCATGTTCGGGGGATCGGGTGCTAGTGCGCGTGTTATGAGGATCACAAAACGGCTCGCACGAGGAAGAAACTTTGTTCACGTGGTGTGAAGACTTAGGATTTTCGTAAGAACTCATGAGGAAGTTAACTTGATCTTCAAGTTCGATCATCCTACGATTAGTCGAAGGTTGTGAGTTGATGGAAGGCAAGGAGATTGCCTTGACGGTTTTAGGTAGCTCACGGGGGTCGTCCCAACTTTCGTTATCGTAGAGGGCAAGGTCCTCTATTATACCCCATGATTCTTCCGCGGTGAGATCACTAAGTTTTCCACCGGCCGCTTGGTCAATGGATCGCTTAGTGGGGAAGTTGACATGATCATAAAATATTTGGACTTGGAGCCAAAGATCAATGCCGTGATGAGGGACTTTATGAAGTAAGTCCTTGAATCGGGTCCATGCTTCGTAGAGAGATTCACCTTGACGTTGTTGGAACATCAAGATGTCATTCCTAAGCTTAGTGGTTCTCCCGGGTGGGAAAAATTGAGCAAGGAAGCGAGAGGTAAGATCATCCCAACTTGAGATGGAGCCGCGGAAAGTCGCCAAGCCAATTACTAGCTTGGTCCCGTAGAGAATTGGAAGAGACGCAAGCGCGTGGTCTCCCGAGTAGTAGCATCAAGGTCGATGGAATTGACGATTTTGAGGAAATCCCTCAGATGCTGATTTGGATCTTCGGAACGAAGTCCATGGAATGCACATCCGTTTTGCACCAACCGGATGGTGTCGGATCGCAGGGCCGTAGTTTGGGCTTGGTCGGGAAGCTCAATGGTGTTCCAATAGCCTAGGTGGCTTGGTCTTGAGTATTCACCAAGAGTACGGGCTCTTGGCGGGTCATTTGGTGGTGGGTTGATGAGTGGTGGTTGGTTATCATCCTCCATGATGAAAAGTGATGGGTGTTACGAACAAAGGTCACGAAGAAGGGGGATAGACTACGAGAAAGCTAAAAATGAGAAAAAAAAAAGTTTACTTGATAGGAATCAAGTAAAGAAACCTAAACGAGGTGGACTACTAACTAGCTATTCTATTCCCGGCCAAAACTTGATACGCTTACACGTCGTTGGTCAAGGAAACTTCTTTTTCTTCGAGCAAGTTTTATAACACCCTAGGCAGTGAACCTAATCGTTGTAGTGTAGTAATTAGGGTAAGCCACGGGTATTGATATCGTTCTCTAGGGGAATAGGAATGCTAGTGAGAAGTTACTACGCTAAGGTTGAGGTTGAGGAAGATTATTTTTTGTATTTTTATATTTTATGAAATTGAAAGGTACGAATCTCGGGTATTGGATTTGGGGGGTTGGTATTTCTACCGATTACTCTACTATTATCTAATTATCTAAACTAAGGTTGTGGGAGTCTATGTCTAATTAATGTGTACTCGTATGATAGTTTAAAGATGTGTTTACTTAGGTTTTACTACTCCTTAATTATCTCCTATTGATGGTTGAGTTGTCACGTCCTTATTCTTAGTTGCGTTGTGTGTCTAAAGTTGTAGGGTATGCGTTTCTCCCTACTCTTTGAAGTTACAAAAGGGTCTCGTCTACAAAACCCACTAGGGATGATAAACTCTTACTCTAAGGCACTCTTTGGATGGTTTAGCCTACAACTACTCCGGTAATCATATTCTAAGGTTCACAAAGATGAATCAAGCATTAAGTACACAACGAATGATCTATCGCATTACTAGATCATTAATCAACTAAGATAAGAAACAACCAATCAATATTCAATAATTAAGTTTCATACTTCCTAAGCAAACACACAAATAAATTAGCCGAACATGGAGAACATGCAAGCATACACACAAATAATCAAAGACATAATTGAATTGATGAAGTAAATAATTATCTTGATGTAAAATAGGGTTTAGAACCCTAAAATACTGTACAAGACACCTTTGGTTCGGTTTTAGGTTTTCACTCCAAAAGACTCTCCCTAAAACTGAAAAATTCGGATTCTATATATAAGATTACATATGCGACGGCGTCACCTTATGTTTCGTGACGCCGTCGTGTCACCGTCATTAGGGTTTCGTCTTGGCCACGTTAACCTTGCGACGGCGTCACCTTATGCCTGCGGACGCCGTCCTCTTCCTTCGACCGTCTGGGTTACATCTAGGCCGTGCGAGTTCGCGACGGTCTACTCCTTTAAAGCCCGACCGCCTCTTGAAAATACGAAGTTTTGTCTTGACCCGTCACAAAATCCTACGACGGCGTCGCTTAAGCGATGGCGCCGTCGCCTTCTATTTTCTGCAGCTTTGAGTGTCTCGATTTTGACTTTGGCCATTTTCTTCGTATATTCGCGCATTTTCGTCCAAATAAGTGCCATTCCAGCATTTTGCCTTCAAGAGACCTAAAAAGTGAAAAGGAACGATATTAAGCAATAACGGATACAAAAGTGATCAAATAAGGGCTAAAACGACCCCTCAAAATGGTACCTTTTAAAACCTTATCAGTTTAAAAGTTTAAATGTGAGAGACGACGGTGCCATAGCCAGGATTTTGTTGATGTTGCCTTTGAAAGTAGACAGATAGGAGATGAAGCAACCATGTCTTGCATCGAGATAGCGTAGAGACTTGAACTGCGAGAACCAAACATAAGATCGTTTCCTTGTAGATCACGAATGAAACAAGTTTTCTCCCTAAAAGCAACTTCTAGATCACCATCACAAAATTGACCGACTGAAAAGAGATTGTGACCGAGTCCTTCCACATAATAAACCCTGCTTATTTCGATGTTGCCATTGATATAATCTCCGTAGCCCATGATAGCTGCGAAGTGATCATTCCCGAATCTGACAGTGCCAATGAACTTTGCAATAAAGTTTGATAACAGTTTAAGATTGCCTGTCATGTGTCGGGAACATCCGCTATCAACAATCCGAGAATGATCGTATCACCCGCAATACACACGATGGAATATAAGTAGATGTGGAACCCGAAATGTTAGAGGGTTCCGAAGCAGTTATAGTAGACATACACACATCAAGCATTTTAGGCATCCATTTAAATCCTAGTGTGTTATGTATCCATTTCTGCCATCTCCAACTAGTATTTGCTTTAGTCTTAGTGAATGCACTAGGTGGTACTACATTCCTTGGAGGTGAGGCTGGAGCTACAGGGATATTAATACGTTTCTTAGAATCTAAAGAAGGCGGTTTACCACGTATAAACTTAGACGGTTTAGTGGGCCTAGAGGTATTCCGATTCTTAAGATTCCGTAAACGAGAGATGATAGCTTTAGCAACACACTTGTCATGACAATCAGAATTCATACTTTTACGACAAATAACACAAGATGCATCAGACTGAATATCAAAAGTACTTAAAGGTTTAGCATACGTTACAACACTTTTTCTATTACATTTGTCAGACGCAATATCTAAAGTAGGTGCAACGGGAGTCTTATTCAAAATCCTAGGGTGTTCTTCTACTGCAACATTCTTTATTGATCTTTTCTTAGGTCGCAACTTCCTATCCTTCCATGTATTGCTCCTAGGCTGTGAAGTGCGGACGTATGGAAAAGAGGCAACTAATCCTGTTTCAGTAGAGGGAAGCACATTAGTATCATGTGTTTTGTCAGTAGCATTTCTGGGGTCACGTTTACTAAGTGTTACTGGTGCAATTCTCTTAATGATGGTAGGGGGAAGTTGTTCATACTTTCATAACATTTCTCTTAACTTAGAGATAGTGTGAATCAAATCTTGATTTTCAGAACGAAGGTTTCCAGCAAAATTTAGGACTTCTTTAGTGTGTACAAGATAATGATCAAGTTCGTTTGATGCTTCATCACGAGTCTTTTTGAGTAAATCAAATATGACACCATATTCCTTTTTAACTTTTACAAGTTCTTGTTCATATTTTGAGATTTGACTTTTCAAAGACGCGTTTTGATCATCCAGTTGCTCAAATTTTGGATTAAAAGTTGTAGAACGCAACTGGTGGTTTTTGTTTTGCAAAGCAAGTTCACGATTGTGAAAATCTTTTTGACACCATTGAAGACGACGTTTTGCATTTGAAAGCTCGTTTGAGAGTCGTTCGTTTTCAACTTTTAAAGACTCGTCCGAAGCACATTATCGGTATTCTCAACAGTAACATGTAATCAACGACGCAGAGATAGAATCAGATGAATATGGCAAAGAATGTAAGAACACAACATTATGGATATCAGCACAGATAACATCTTCCAAGAGTCGATCAACATCTTTTCTTAACATTTTCTTTTTACGTTTAGTATTAGAAATAGATGTTTCTGTTTTCTCGAAAACGATTTTCATCAATCCAAGTTCCTTATGAAAGTCCTTTTCCCAATACAATGCACAACTTTTCAAATTTTTAACATGGGGCAAAAGTCGTTTCTGAAAAATATCTCGTTTTTCTCACGCCTGAGGCGATTGAAAATGTTCAACTTTTATTTCAGAATGAAATTCAATCTCACGTTCTAAAAGTTTGAGGTCAGAAGTGAAAATGTCAAAATATCTAAGAATTTGACGATCTTCGGGTTTTACTTCACTGATTGAAGGTAAAGGACCATAAATTTGTGCATAGTTTGGTTTGGGAGTAACATTAGAAGACTCAGACGTTTTGTGATAATCCTTGGTGTGTTAGAAGAATCCTTTGGTTCGACGAAAGTGACAGCTTTTGAATAGTTAAATGGTTTGTTATAAACAACCGTTTCTAATTTTGATCGACTATCGTCTTCAGCATCTAATTCCTCTTGACGATGATATTCAACAACAGTCATAACAGAATCATCAATTTTATATACTGCACTGGAAACTTCAGGAATTGGTTTGAATACTTTGGTTGAAAGCTTAGGTTTGTAATCAGCAAGATTCGGTCCATATCCATCTGGATTGGGTTTTAAAGTAAACTTTTGAATAATTGTGATTGACTCACCATGTTTCTAAACAACATTTTTAAACTCTTTGAGTTTGTTTTGTAAGCCGACAATTTCTTCAAGTTGGTCATCTATTCGTTTCGTTGAATGCTTTTTGTATGCAGAGAACTGTTTTTGACAATTTAACAACTCAGCCTTGGCTTTTTGAGTTTCCAAAGTAAGAGTGTTAATTTGTTTTTTATGTTCCTGTTTCAGTTGTTCTATCTGAGACAATAAAGCATTCTTCGAAGCAGCTAGATCACGCATCTGTCTTTCTAAATATTTTTCGTTTTGGTGTGATTTGGCAAAAGCGGCTTCAAATCCTTGTTCACGTTTTTCTTTAGATTTGAAAAAGTTGAGTTGCTTTTTTAAGTATTCAATTTCCTTGGTTAACAATGCATTTTTACTGTGTAATTGGTTATTCCGTTCACGACATTCTTCCATTCGGGATTGTTGGTTTTTAAGTAATAGAACAATATCTGGATTAGGCAAAGGTTCAGCGTGTTCAACGTGAGTCACAACATGATCATTATTCAGATCCTCAAGTATGACCACGGAGTCAATTTGAGTATCAAAGGTAACCATAGGGTCATCTTGATCATCAAATGTAACTACTGGGTCTAGTTGAGAATCATCATACTGAGATGTGGACGGCTTATGTTGAACAGTCTGATCCTCGTCGGATTCAGATATTGGCTGAGATATAAGTTCAGAGATGATAATGGTTTGTTCATGTACCTGAGACAAGCCATCAGTGTCATACACTGGGCCTGTGTCACTCATGTGTAGCTCTTGCATATTAGCCATCAACATGCATTAGCCTGCAAGTCCTCCATATCATCATCTGAGTCAGCATTAGCCATAAAGCTCTGTTCTTTGGTTGTGAGAGTTCCACCAGCTTCATCCTTAAGAGCCAAAAGTAAAGCCTCCTTGTGATAAGCACTGCCTCTAGTCCTCGGCTTAGGGCATGCATTAGCCAGGTGTCCCTTCTCATTACAGTTGTAGCATCTAAGACCATTAATCTCATTTGGAGCATTCCCTTGTTCAACCACTTGAGCTCTCTGTTGTTGTGGAGCACCCATGTTATTCCTAGCAATAAACCCTTGACCACCTCCCATCTGACGACCATAACCACGATTCTGAACTTCAACACGTCCATTGTTCACAACAACCTGATTCCTTGTGTTAGAGGAGGAACGAATGCGGTTGTTGGATTTGTTTGTATAATGGACAAAAGCTTTAGCAATCATAACAAATCCTTCTTGCAGTGCATCGAAAGCATCGGAGTCCTCATTAGATTCACTGTAAAGTGCTTGATCATTGTTGTTGTTGTATGGAACCAACTGAGTTTGTTGCTGTGAATGATCATATGGTGTAATTGTTGCAGTTGGTTAAGGAGCGGGTTGAGGAGGATAACTTGTTTGAGCCCACAAAGCAAGTTGTTGATTATCTGGTAGTGAAGGTGAAACAGTTTGACCACGGATAATCCTTTCCTTATCAACTTCTTTCTGATGAGGCTTCAAATAGTCATACAATAAACCGTAAGTAGCATGATCCATATTCTTCGCTTGTCGAAGGAAAATGACATACTTCTCCCATTCAGGACCAAGACTACTTAGGAACTTTGTATTGACAGCAATTCTTATCCAAATCATTGATGATGTCTGAGAATCGATGATGATAAGACTCTAGTATCTCTCGTGTTCAATCATGAAGTGTTCATAAGCCAAGTAAATTTTGGATTCGATATCCTCTTGATTGAGTGCAGTTCCTTCCATGAGAAGATGAATGTGTTCCCACATAGCTTTTGCAGTCTTTTGAGCATCAACACTGCGAAGGATTGGATTTGGTAGTCCTAAAAGGATGTATTGCATTGCAAGCTCATCAGCCTCGTAGTGTAGAAGATCATCTCCAAAAAGTTCAGCAAGAGTTGTAATGTGAGTAAGATCATCTCTTGGTGGAGCAGCAGTTGGATCTCCGGGTGTAGTGACAATAGGCATCTGAAATGGACCTTCCAAGATAAACTTCTTTAAGAACTTTCCATGTGGCTTATTTAGATCACAAAACCTAAAGAACCTTATCACCCATTGATCATAATTCCCGGGAGTGAGCATTGGAGGTCTATCAAGTGATCCAGCCTCTTGAATGGATTGTTGGCTACTTAAAGCTTCACACATCTTAGCAAACCAAGTGGGTTCCTTCATAGTATTCCTGGATGGATGTTGATTGTACATGTTTGTGTAAGGTTGTACTTGAACACAAGGTGGTGGTTGAATCATTTGAGGTTGTGGAAATGCTGCAAGTTGTGGAGTATGTTGTTGATAAACTTGTTGCATTTGATTAAATTGTTGATGTTCTGGACTTAATTGTTGTTGTCGTTGAGAATAAGTGTAAGGAAAGTAGTTAGAGTATGGAGGTTGAGACATGTTGGAAAAAAAACTTGTGTTATAAAATGGATCTTTGTAGTCGAATGAACCTTTGTTGATGAAGTATCCTTAGGCGTAGAAATCACGTGAAGGCAAGATAACACTTATGCGTAAAAACACCAAAGTTACGCTTAACAGCAAAGGTTACGCGTAGGATTAGCTTACGCGTAAGAAAAGAGAAAAGCACTAAAGTTATGCGTAAACAGTAAGTTAAGTGTAGAAGACTTAGGCGTAGGATTACCTTATGCGTAAGACAAAGCTTAGGCGTAAGATGAATCTTATGCGTAAAAAATTCTACGCGTAAGCTTATGCTTATGCGTAATTTTAGGGTTTTGCCCAAGTGATCTTTTACACTATCACAGTGCAAAAGATATCCAAAGTCGACGTGTTTTCAGGCTTATCCAAGCAAGAAAACACGGAGTAAACCACGAAAACTGAAGATCAAACCAAGGAACAATTACGCGTAAGATTAGGGTTTCTCTTACGTGTAGAAATTAGCCAAAAGTGATTTCTGCCAAATGATGTTTCCAAACCAGATTTTTGTGATGAAATAGCTTCAATATCACCAAAATAACACAAAAGTGTAAAACTTGATGATCCAAAGCTTAGAAAACAGTTATGCGTAGAACTACTACCTCGTACAAAAACTAGCTTAAAAACGATGATCCACGCGTAAAGTTTGAAACTTTTTGCCAAAAACAGTTATTTTAACACCTTAAAACGTTGAAAGTACAAGAATCTTGGATTAAAAAGTGTAAAAAATCAGTTTTTAAGCGTGACCAAGTTCGAACCATTGTTACGCGTAAGACCAAAACTCACTTTTAACAACAAGAACGATTCACCCAACTATTTGGCAATTGATACCACTGTTAGGTCACTAAGTTTACAACACAAGCCTTAAGAGAAGAAATAGATAAGAGAAAGAGATCGGATGAACAATAAACACATACACACACTCGTATGACTTGATCGGTTATGCGTAGGAAATGTGAGAGTGAATAAATTGAACATCCAACCCTCAAGTGAGGGTTATTACAAGGTATTTATAGGAGAGGGAGCTAGGGCAACACTCCTAGTCCCTTCCTTTCCTTATTGGACTTAGGCCTAGGCTTATGGGCCATCTACATAAGCCTAAGGCTAATTACTAACATAAAGGCCATATTAAGCTAACTATTACATATGAATCACCAACACTTGAATTAAGGTTTAGGAGTGATTCCAACATACGACGTTTGTAAACATAAAACAAATGCTACACTGCTTTTATACTCGATTACTTAAAGTAAGTTACAACTGCTAGTTATTTTTTACTACTGCTTTTGTGGGGTTGACATTGTAACACCCCCAAAAATGGTTTGCAGCGGAAGTAAATGTTATTGGGGTGCCACTCGATTGATATCACAACACCAAGTATAGAACAACATATTTCCTTAAAAGATTTCATTTATTGAGATAAAACAGAGTTTACAACATTGTTTTTGTGCGGGAATATAAGCCCATAAAGAAATTTAAGTGGTCCCAAATGTATAATCAGAGTCATCTATGACCATGCCATGCCAATGCCCAAGTGCCTCCAGAGTTAGCTATCGCCATTTTAATACCTGAGATAAACATGCTTAAAAAGATCAACACAAAGGTTGAGTGATATTCATAGGTTTAGTAGATAGTTGAACACAAGTAAAAGATGATAATTGCTTCGAAGACAATCACCATAGAAAACAGAGATTATTATTATTATGCACTAAGCTCATGACACCAAACTAACTGCATACACCTTAATTACTGGTGTAAGTAATATTGCCCTCAGATGGAATTGCCAATTCCATAGTTACCAAATATAGTGCTTGATTATTTCCGATAACCGAGACGGGGTCGTCAATTCCCATAGTACTATCCACAATATTCGCGTTCACTCGCAAGTGATTAATGGTCCATGATCAAAGGGACTTATGGCAGGCAACTTAGGCTATAATAATAATGATCATGCAAGCATACCTTTTAAGAAAAGACTTGTGTTCTAGTTTATAGCATGTATCTCCCCCAAAGAGTTTATAAAACAGTAAAAGAGTCAAAGTGAGGCTATGAACTCACCTTAGTGATACGGTAGGAAATGCACAACAATAGCAAGTACGATATGACAATGGCTTCAACACGAAACCTAGATATAATATGGCAAGTCTTAGATAATATATTCCATTTACGACCGAAAGGATAGAGTATTGAATATAGAATTCAATAGAGCGATATTAGTGTTGATTCATAAATATGACGATGTTGCCAAAAGTTTAGTTTATTTACTTTAGAGTGTGTCGGTATCGAACAATGTTTTCATATATTTATATACTTATAAATACATATATAAGTTTAATTAGTTATCGAATTAATAATATTCATATATGAACACTAGGTAGTCAAAATACTCGTTTTTATAAGTTTATAAGTTTTCTAAACATTTTTCTAAATTTACACTTTTTACCCTCAATTTATAAAATGTACGAGTTTGGCCATTATATTTTGGAAAAATGGCAATTTATACCCAAATATATTTCTCATTCAGAATTTACAGGTTTGGTCCCTCTAAAATCTGTTTTTACAAAGTTTCTCCAAAAAGTTATATTTTCACTTTTAGTCCTTTTAGTTCCAAAATTTGTATTTTTTGACATAAGATGTATTTCCTTTTTACACTAGTTTCCCAAATTTACAAAAATGGACCTTAGGCTTTTTCATGCACACGTAATATATAAAATACATATCCTTAACTTCCCATAATGTTTATTTTTAACCCGAAATTCAAAGTATTTGCAAATTAAGTCCAAAAATTCATTTTGACATAGTTAGCTTATTAAACTTTTTACAAAAACATAGTTCTAGCTTATTCTTGGCTTATGAGCTTATTTTCGTTTCCAAAGGGCCGGGTTAACTTAAGTTGGGCCATAGTTTAAACATGTTTAGAGTTTAGTCGCGACATATGGGAGGATTTCAAAGAGTTCTCTTGAGTCGTCTTAGCTCAGATAAAGTCATCGTACGTATTAAGAACTTTTAATGAGACATAATTATTTGTTTCATCGTGTTATAAAATGTTTGCATGGTTGCTTACGGGATTACTTTTGTTAACGTGAGAGAAGACATAAAATGCGAGGAGGGTTGTGGTGACTTACAATACCCAAAGGGGTGGCGACGAGACACGAGGAGTTCGAGCAAAAGAGACACAGTTAGCCTTGAACCAAACACCCACACGATCAATGTAATATCCCGACGTGACTTAGACGGTCTTGAAGTATGCACCAACGCCCTTTCTTTTCCTTTGTGGCTTGACAGTGGAGATGAAAGATAAGAAAGAATGGAAGTACTTGGACTTGTATGTTTTTGTGGAATATTGAAAGAAGAAATATGGGGGTATGTTTGTTTGATGGCTCGACAGTTTATAAAGAACAAGAAAGGGAATTTTCTTTTCTTTTGATTTTGTGTTTCGTATGGGGTACAAGTGAGCATGAAAGAGGGAGCCTTGTGTTTCTTGGGTTATTTCCACACGCAAGTAGAGAAGTCAAAAGAGAATGTTATGTCTTGTCTTTGTTTACTTGCACAGGAAAGGAAAAAGATATATGAAAAGTGTTTGTGATTTCATAACTGTCGAAAGAATAATCAAGGGGAAGAGGAAAGCACATGAGTGTGTCGTGGGTTTGTAGCTAATGTGCATGCTTTGTCTCATCAATTTCTTCTTTAGTTAAACAAGTCATTGTAAGTCAAAACATGGTTTATATATTATTAAAATGTTATAGGGTGGCATGGTCTTTATTATATACTAAGATTCTAGTATGAATAGGCCAATATAAAATTTGTATGGGAAATGTGTTTTGTGTTGTGTTTGTCGTAGGTTGCAAAGAAAATGGGGACAAGGCATGCTTGGTCCTCTTGAATCTTGGAGGTCAAAGTCAAAAAGTAAATTAATAATCATAGTGTATGCATTTAAATATTTTCATAGGGACAATAGGGAGGCTAGTTGTCAAAAGATTTAAAAGTGTATGTTATCTTGTATAAAATATATTATGTGAGTGTATTGGGTAGTAAAAATTAGGTATTGAGTATTAGTTTTGTAACTAAAGTTAAATATACACATTTAAGTGTTTATAATAAAAGAATTATGAAAAGTGTTAGAAATGTATATATATATATTTTTTTATATTTGTAGTGGTTTAAGTAGTGTAAGAATGTATTAAAATTTATTGTTTGGAGTATTAGGTACACTATGTGTTCATGCAATTTGTGAAAAAAAACGTTTACTAAACAAATAAATGTACGTAAATAAAAATGCAAATGTGATAGTAATTAAATGTGAATTGTAGTAGTGCCAATGTACTAAAAATATGTAGACTAAATCTTAGCCGAAAGTTAAGTAGTGCACGAGAGGGTGCCACTTGTTTACGCGATTCAATTATACAAAATGGTGAATGTGAAATCTTCCAAAATAGAATAGATTTTGAGTTTGAGGTTGAGTAAGGACTTGAAAATTTACGGGTTGTTATAGTACCTACCCCTTATGGGAACCTCGTCCTCGAGGTTAAGTTTGTGTTAGTTGCTTATGTGACAAAGAAATATATATATATATATATATATATATATATATATATATATATATATATATATATATATATATATATATATATATATATATATATATATATATATATATATATATATATATATATATATATATATATATATATATATATATATATATATATATATATATATATATATATATTTAAATTTCTAGTTTTGTTCGCAAACGTGATGTGGATATATTTATTCGAATAAAAGAATATTTCCAAGAGGCACAATTTCTTTGGGATGAAAAACAATTGGGTAAGAGATTTGTATCCTCAAAAGGATCCTATAAAAATCGGTTTTTACACGTGATGCAAATAAAACAATTTCGCAAAGGTCGATAATTGATGTTTCTTAGCACAAGAAGTTTTGATAAAGTTTGACCAGAAAATTCTAACTCGCAAAAATAAGTGTTTTCAGAAAAATGCTATCACAAGTTTAATCGCTGATAAAAATGCATTCTAAAGAATAAAATCGTCGAAGGTGAAAATGTCATAGAAGAAGATGTGGTTGGGTATGCTTCTCGAATTTGAACAGTATATAAGAAAAATATAGAGTCTTTAAAAGTTTAAATGTAAAGAAAGTTGCTGAATTTCAGCTTTTGTGATGAAGACTTGTTAAACAAAATTTTAAGTGACAACACAGAATCGGTTCCAAGTTGGATGTTTACATGTAAATTCAAAAGTTGTTTCACAAATTCAAATAATTTCAAATACCTTAGCCTTTGTAGATAATAAATCAGTCTTGTTTCTTAGCATTTCTCATTATTGTTTTCAAAACAAGCGCTTATTTTTACTCCGAAAATTTGGTTTAATTTCAAAAGAAAGTATCGGTTATCCTTTAAAGTGTTTCAAGAGCGTAAATAGTTTATAAGGAAATTGCAGTAAAGTTTATGAAAATGTTTGTAGAACCACTTTATTGAGTAAGAAGAAACTATTCTTATCATTTACAAATTAATAATAAGTCGTAGTTTGGGGTTTGGTATTAAAGTATCAACTTGGTTTACATGACTAACTTGAAAATAGCTCATAAGGTAATAGAAGAAAGATTTGTCATTTATAGAACATTAGTGAAATCGCAGTCAAATTTTTGTGATCTCTTGGTAAGACAACAAATCAGGTTATAAAATAACTTTTGAAATGATTTGTAAAAACAGCTTACAAGAAAACAATTTTTTTTTTTTTTTTTTTTTTTTGTCAAATAGTAGAAAATTTCGTAGTTCAATTAATATCAAGGTGGTTTATAGGGTGTTAATGAAATAGTCAGTAAAGTAAAGACGAACAGTTTGTGAGAGTAACGTAGTTTAATGGTTTTTAGATCAGGCAGTGGCTAAAGCAGCTCACTAAAAGGGTAAAATAGTTTATAAGACCGTAATATAACTTGTAGGGAAAATTTGTAATATAGTTTACAAATTGCTATCGCAATTTTTTTTCCATAAAATAGTAGTAAAGTAATGAATCGGTTTATCATTCTATAGAGAATAGTTTGCAAAGCATTAATAATTGTTTATGATGTATGAGTAAGGTTGTAAATTTATGGTTTAATGGAACAATAGTAAGGCTTTTTGGAAAGGTGGTCGTGAAGTGATTGGTAAAATAGTTGAAAGTAGTTCACGTAAGATAACGACAAAGTTTATTATTTCATAAAAAGGTGGTAGGACAGACAGTTGGTATTTCAAAGGGATGAGTGGAAGATTAGGGATTCGTTCTCAGAAAAAGTGGCTCGAGTTGCAAGCTATCCCTTGGTATGCTTTTAGTTCGTTTTAGTCGTTCGTTTATTATTTATGTTTAGCGAGGGGTTCCCTTTGTAGATGTCGAGGTGTGTTGTTCCTAGAACGGCTAGGGAAGAAATCTGGTTCATTGATTGGGTACGAGTTTTGGGGTAGAGGTGACACTGTTATAGCAGTGGATAACGAGACAGCTCCGATCTCAACGTTTAAGAGAATGATAATTGGATGGGATGATTGAGACATAGGTTCCGATGATTCAACAATAGAGGTTTAATAATTCCGTAATGAAGACGATAAGTCGATGGGATCGAAAACAGAAGACATGGTATTGTAGCGACCCAAAAATATAATCTAAACATAGAGTAATGTCGTGCGGTAAATAAAATTTTAGTTAGTCGCGCATAATCTACTAGGAAAATCTGAAATATAATCATTAATTCGCATCATGCAACATTTCGTCGGTTATGTATTATCTGCTAAGTAAATCTCGTAAATAATGTAGGCACGATGGGAGTGGTAGTGTGCATCATCTGCCATGCAAATCTCTATGCACGTTGGTAGTAAGATGTAAACGCGGAGGCATAAGGTAGTATTGTAAAATGGTCAGTTTAGAGAGTGTAGTAATGAAAAAGGCATTCCACTTAGGAGAAAAGTACCGTAGTGAGAAAATGTTGTGGCGTCAGTATGTGATGAGTAGAAGTAAACTTTTATAACTCTTATAATGAACACACATAAAAATTTTACCATTTTTAGAAGTCAAACCATTATAACTACTTTCAGTATTGCAACATTCACCTCTGAGTCGGACATAGGTGATCGGTATGTTCCACTCCCCCTGGTCAATATAGGTGATCAGGCTATATTCACCCGAGGTTCAATGAATCTTGCAATGCTTAGTTTAGTTATACTAGTATCATGTCCTAATGCTTTTAAAGTTTGTTATGAAAGATTGAACAAATATATCATTTGTATGGGAGGAGAATGCATAGCGCAATGTTATAAAATCATACATAATAGTAAGGCAATCATAGCTAATAGTGAGACTAAGTTCTCAGTAATGAAATACATATCTTATCAAAGATGACTTCAACGAGTCATAAGTGAGGCAATCAGCTTGGCAGGCAGGCATTTGTCGGTCATAGGGTTAAGTTTTTGAAAAAGTGGTTATAGTCTAGGTTTGAAAAATACCTAGTTCTCTATAACCAAGGCTCTGATACCAATCATAACACCCCAAAATGGTTTGCTTGAAGTAAATGTTATTGGGGTGCCACTCGATTGATATCACAACACCAAGTATAGAACAACATATTTCCTTAAAAGATTTCATTTATTGAGATAAAAGCGAGTTTACAACATTGTTTTTGTGCGGGAATATAAGCCCATAAAGAAATTTAAGTGGTCCCATATGTAAATCAGAGTCGTCTATGACCATGTCATGCCAATGCCCAAGTGCCTCCAGAGTTAGCTATCGCCATTTTAATACCTGAGATAAACATGCTTAAAAAGATCAACACAAAGGTTGAGTGATATTCATAGGTTTAGTAAATAGTTGAACACAAGTAAAAGATGATAATTGCTTCGAAGACAATCACCATAGAAAAGCAGATTATTATTATGCACTAAGCTCATGACACCAAACTAACGCATACACCTTAATTCTTGATGTAAGTAATATTGCCCTCAGATGGAATTGCCAATTCCATAGTTACCAAATATAGTGCCCAGCTTATTTCCGATAACCAGACGGGTCACAATTCCCATAGTACTATCTACAATATTCGCGTTCACTCGCAAGTGATTAATGGTCCATGATCAAAGGGACTTATGGCATGCAACATAGGCTATAATAATAATGATCAGGCAAGCATACCTTTTAAGAAAAGACTTGTGTTCTAGTTTATAGCATGTATCTCCCCCAAAGAGTTCATAAAACAGTAAAAGAGTAAAAGTGGGGCTATGAACTCACCTTAGTGATCTGGAGGAAATGCACAACAATAGCAAGTAGATATGACAATGGCTTCAACACGAAACCTAGATATAATATTGGCAAGTCTTAGATAATATATTCCGTTTACGACCGAAAGGATAGAGTATTGAATATAGAATTCAATAGAGCGATATTAGTGTTGATTCATAAATATGACGATGTTGCTCAAAGTTTAATTTATTTACTTTAGAGTGTGTCGGTATCGAACAATGTTTTCATATATTTATATACTTATAAATACATATATAAGTTTAATTAGTTATCGAATTAATAATATTCATATATGAACACTAGGTAGTCAAAATACTCGTTTTTATAAGTTTATAAGTTTTCTAAACATTTTTCTAAATTTACACTTTTTACCCTCAATTTATAAAATGTACGAGTTTGGCCATTATATTTTGGAAAAATGGCAATTTGTACCCAAATATATTTCTCATTCAGAATTTACGTGTTTGGTCCCTCTAAAATCTGTTTTTACAAAGTTTCTCCAAAAATTTATATTTTCACTTTTAGTCCTTTTAGTTCCAAAATTTGTATTTTTTGACATAAGATGTATTTCCTTTTTACACTAGTTTCCCAAATTTACAAAAATGGACCTTAGGCTTTTTCATGCACACGTAATATATAAAATATATATCCTTAACTTCCCATAATGTTTATTTTTAACCCGAAATTCAAAGTATTTGCGAATTAAGTCCAAAAATTCATTTTGACATAGTTAGCTTATTAAACTTTTTACAAAAACATAGTTCTAGCTTATTCTTGGCTTATGAGCTTATTTTCGTTTCCAAAGGGCCGGGTTAACTTAAGTTGGGCCATAGTTTAAACATGTTTAGAGTTTAGTCGCGACATATGGGAGGATTTCAAAGAGTTCTCTTGAGTCGTCTTAGCTCAGATAAAGTCATCGTACGTATTAAGAACTTTTAATGAGACATAATTATTTGTTTCATCGTGTTATAAAATGTTTGCATGGTTGCTTACGTGATTACTTTTGTTAACGTGAGAGAAGACATAAAATGCGAGGAGGGTTGTGGTGACTTACAATACCCAAAGGGGTGGCTGAAAGACACGAGGAGTTCGAGCAAAAGAACAGCTTAGCCCTGAACCAAACACCCACACGATCAATGTAATATCCCGACGTGACTTAGACGGTCTTGAAGTATACACCAACGCCCTTTCTTTTCCTTTGTGGCTTGACAGTGGAGATGAAAGATAAGAAAGAATGGAAGTACTTGGACTTGTATGTTTTTGTGGTATATTGAAAGAAGAAATATGGGGGTATGTTTGTTTGATGGCTCGACAGTTTATAAAGAACAAGAAAGGGAATTTTCTTTTCTTTTGATTTTGTGTTTCGTATGGGGTACAAGTGAGCGTGAAAGAGGGAGCCTTGTGTTTCTTGGGTTATTTCCACACGCATAGTAGAAGTCAAAAGAGAATGTTATGTCTTGTCTTTGTTTACTTGCACAGGAAAGGAAAAAGATATATGAAAAGTGTTTGTGATTTCATAAGCACGAAAAGAATAATCAAGGGGAAGAGGAAAGCACATGAGTGTGTCGTGGGTTTGTAGCTAATGTGCATGCTTTGTCTCATCAATTTCTTCTTTAGTTAAACAAGTCATTGTGAGTCAAAACATGGTTTATATATTATTAAAATGTTATAGGGTGGCATGGTCTTTATTATATACTAAGATTCTAGTATGAATAGGCCAATATAAAATTTGTATGGGAAATGTGTTTTGTGTTGTGTTTGTCGTAGGTTGCAAAGAAAATGGGGACAAGGCATGCTTGGTCCTCTTGAATCTTGGAGGTCAAAGTCAAAAAGTAAATTAATAATCATAGTGTATGCATTTAAATATTTTCATAGGGACAATAGGGAGGCTAGTTGTCAAAAGATTTAAAAGTGTATGTTATCTTGTATAAAATATATTATGTGAGTGTATTGGGTAGTAAAAATTAGGTATTGAGTATTAGTTTTGTAACTAAAGTTAAATATACACATTTAAGTGTTTATAATAAAAGAATTATGAAAAGTGTTAGAAATGTATATATATATATTTTTTTATATTTGTAGTGGTTTAAGTAGTGTAAAAATGTATTAAAATTTATTGTTTGGAGTATTGGGTACACTATGTGTTCATGCAATTTGTGAAAAAAAACGTTTACTAAACAAATAAATGTACGTAAATAAAAATGCAAATGTGATAGTAATTAAATGTGAATTGTAGTAGTGCCAATGTACTAAAAATATGTAGACTAAATCTTAGCCGAAAGTCGTAGTGCACGAGAGGGTGCCACTT
The DNA here is from genome assembly GCA_910596185.1 of Chrysanthemum makinoi. NCBI lineage: Eukaryota > Viridiplantae > Streptophyta > Magnoliopsida > Asterales > Asteraceae > Chrysanthemum > Chrysanthemum makinoi. Next base: position 109,542,686 of record OU343218.1, read on the forward strand.
GTTTACGCGATTCAATTATACAAAATGGTGAATGTGAAATCTTCCAAAATAGAATAGATTTTGAGTTTGAGGTTGAGTAAGGACTTGAAAATTTCTTTGGTTGTTATAGACATCTAGTGTCGTTTGCAACTGCTTGTAGTAAACTTACAACTGCTAGTTAATTTGTACTAGTGTTGAATGTTAAACCTCTATTTTTGGAAGTGTGCATTGTCTCAAGTTGGTAGTTATTAGTAAGTTGTAGAATACGAAATGTACGTCTAGAAGGAGTCGTGGGTTTATAAAAGTAGTCCGTATGGAAAACAAGTTGCCCTAAGAACAAAATTAGGTTGCCAAAATTATTTTGGGTAACAACCGCTTGTTGCCCGATAAAAAATGGATAATGGGATAAGAAAAGAGATGAAATAGTAAATACGTTGACATACAACGTTTGATACAGACAACCAACTACATATTACGATTACTACATGGTTATAACTTTAATTGTTACATATTATATAACCACTTGATTGATAACATTCATCGACTACTTAAAAATCTAAGCAGTCTAATGCTTCCTTCCCACACAAAAAGCGTACTAAAACCACAAACCTGCATTCCCATTTAGCCCGATGTAACTTCAACAACAAACATTTGGAAATGGCATTGATATATCATTAACCAAATCAAGTGATAATGTTTAAAAGGAACATGAATAGAATGGTAAGTTATAAATAAAACATACTATAGACAAAGACAGTGCAGTATGATTTAACAAAAGAAGAGATTCTTTGTATGGGGCAATGTAGAAAGATCCCGTATCTCCTAAAATTCCCATGCTGACAAATAATTCAAGTTCTTTGTTGTACAGGAATAACGAGTGACCCAAATGGTTGCCAATGTACGCTTCCACTATCGGAGCACGATCCTTTGTAAACCCAAGCAAACGAATAGATAATAGGGCGGGGATGGCAAAGAGGCTTCTAAATGATCTTATGGCAAAACCATTCACGTCCAACACCCATCCACAAAACAATGGCATATCTTCATCAATGATCATACCAGAAATCACTAGAGAGGTTCCAATATCGAAAACATAGAATGGAACTGGAATTTTTTTAAATCTGCGGAAGGTCTATAACTTTAAATTCGTTGGTTACCAAATCAAACGAAATCAACATGTAAATCTTGTATGTAACACCGCCCTCATTAGTTAACTTTTCACTCCCAGTCCAATAGATAAAATGACCTACAACTGCATGACTTTGACGTTTCAATTTGATAGTTTCACGAGGGGGTGGAAATTTTCAAGGCATGTCCACCTTAACGAGTTGAAAGAAAAGAGAAACATACCGAAACCACTTTGGAAAATAGGATAGGAGACCTTCACGATCGTCGGGTCAAGAGTGTCCGGACGGACGGCAAAACCAAAACAAATCTTTTTACATTCAATTTGATGCGTGTAAAATGAGACATGTACTGCAAGTGATTTTTGGATTGCCGGGTTCCAAATAACAGACATTAGATTAGAGCCATAAACAAAACACGAAAGACCATGAGAATTGCCAATTGCAATCATAGATGAAAGCATTAAATCTGTAGGAAGTATCGTAGCGGTCAACTGTTCATTAAAAGCTAACATAAAACCTTTGTGACCTTGATCAAATGTTAGCGTAAAAAGATACTCGTGGTTACGACGAACACCGTAATTAGAGATGAAAAAACCACAATCTATACTAGCCTTCCATAACTTGCAAACACTACGTAGCTGGAGTATAGACTTAGGAGGTAGCTTGCGAATGATATCTAGTTGAACATCCAGTGGGATATAGTCGGACATTTTGTTAAACAAAAGCAGAAAGATTGGGATAAAGATATGGAGTGAATAGACCAAAAGAAGAAAGAAAGATGTGGTAAAACAAATTAAAAAATATTTGTATTGAAGAAAGAGATTGGCAAAAGAAGACATTTAATGACATGTACCGTAATGTACTATAGGGCAACCAAATATTAAATTCTGCTAGTATATACCAAATAAATTAATAAAGTATACATAACCCAAAATATATAGAAGTGGTTTGCAAAGCATAGGCTTTTTTGTATATGTGCACGGGTATTAACTAAAGAAATGCCGTTGAGTTAAAAAGAATATTATAATAATCGACTAATATATAATAGAAGTAGAAATACCTACAATATACGTTGAAAGAAAAATACTTCACATGTCAACATTAGACAATAATTATGGGTCAAACGGACATTAAGGATAGTACCTTGAAAGACCGCTATCATATTATGTATTCAACCTTGTGCTTCCAGAAGTATTCAAGCATCCGTTCACGGTAAGCTAAAGTTGTTTGAAGAGAGTCGTCTACTTCAGAGGTCGGTTAATGGAGCAATCTGTACAAAATAATGCACACCCATACTCCGTAGTCACCATACAACTCCGATTGTTTTGGTACTTTTGGACACTTGTATGTGATTTTATAATCCCCCGATGATATGCCCTTACTATGCAGTACCCCAGAGTTTGTTAGGTACAATATAAGCTGTGTTTGTAAGTTTCTCTTGGAACCTCGCAACCACCTTCACTTCCTGATGCTGACCTAAGAGAGTCATAAATGTAAACAACTCCAGTGCGGATATGGAGCTCACAGAGTATCCAGTGTTTTGTACTTTCATTCATGGGAAAATACACCTGATATATAAAACAAATGCAAGATATTATAAGTCGTTATAACATTAGTGGTATATGTACGGTAAGAGTCTGCCAAAATGACCTTTGCAACATCTCGCCAAGCCACATGGTATGTTGTGCCATCTGAATAAGTGGTAGGCATGTTGCCACCTAAGATTTGATTGCAAAAGTACACCGCCAAAGCCCAATCATCACCGGTCTAAACAACCACATCAATTCAACCCATGCATCCAAGTCGCGGATGATAAAGCAAATCAAAGCGTAAACATTCGTTTCATAAGTAACGCGAACGAAATAATAAACAAGTGCGTAGACCACTAGGCATCGGGTTTACTCACTAACTCATTAAGCCACCACGTAGGTCAGCTCTTCAACACATGCCAAGGCTACTCAAAAATCCCTATAAGCAATAACCGCACCGAAGCCCCAAGGAAACCTATAAAGTAATGGTTCTTTAAGCTTCAAATACTTGCGAAGGTAATCGAACAATAACCTTCTTCTTGTTACATTTCGGGTGTCGTAAAAGTTCCTAAAAAATAAAGATATTCAATAACATAGACACAATGATAATGATGTTATTGGATTAACAAACAGAACCTACCTCTACAAACGGTTCAATTATGGGCTTAATATAATCGAATAATCGGACATGTTCGGGTTTCCGGATGTTTCACGAAAAGAAAGTTGAAAGATAAGCGTAGAAAAAATAAAAAATATTCGTTTATTACAATTTTATAAGGTGATGTACATCCGAAACGGCAGTCGGATAATAGCCTCGTTAATGACACCCTGCGATCTTGTAACACGGCGGCAAAGAGTAGGTGATGTTTGTGATACCCCATTTTCCAATTGACAGACTCCAAACAACGTCGCGTAACTTTGTATGCGGTCGCCTTCTTTTCTCGAGGTTGTCATTCAATTTTACTCTCTTTCTTTTGTTTGTATTCATATCGGAGAAAAGATCTTCCAACAGAGGTTTGTCATTAGGACCTACCACATTTGCAAATGACATTTTCTTGGTGGGTGTTCCTACTTCTGTATGCACACAATCAATATTGCTAACGGGTTCAGGTTGGCAAGCCAATTGTTTCTGAACCACATCTTGCTGTTCGTTATCACAATCCATTGCATCTAGACAATTATCACCAGAAACTTTTTCATCGTTTATGTAAGACGACCAATCATTACCACAATGTAGTTGCTCCTGCTGAATTTTAAATATATATACATAAGTAGGGACATATGCTATAGCTGATATTTAAACTCAGAATCATTGAAACATAACGTACAATAATGGGGTCACGGGTATTTTATTTTCCTCTTGTAGGGCAACCTGGTGGAAGTTGAGTACTAATTTCACCTCCATATTCCATAACAGGACATTTTTGGGTCATGGCACAAGCTTCAACAAGCATACCAAGGTTACATGGTTGCATTTCTTTAAGCCCATCATGATTGTCAATGTCCGTTGCATTGTCCGCATGGACAACCTTATCCCCGTTAGGGCCTACAATATGAGACGGCGTGGCACGTATCGACCAATGTTTGATATAAGTGTGGACACGAACGATTATTTGAGTTTGGTATAAACATTAGAGGTAAACTGAAAAGTAAATACAAACCTTTGGATCATCGGAGTAACATCGAGGTCGTTTGTGGTGGCACAACTTTTAGTATGTTCGGATCAACAAAGCAAGATAATTATTAAGACCCAATAGTTGTTGTACTTTTGAAAGTCGCTTTTCACGCAGTCATAAACACATCAAGTACAAAAGGTGTGTTTCGATCCGAATGAATGCCGTTTCTATCATCAAAACTTTTTTTCTAAATCCGTAACTCACGAAATAGACCCCCGTGGAATGAGTAGTTCGGTTTGTGCAACATTTAAATTGAAATCGTCCATGCACAAGTTTAAATTGAAATCGCCCCGAATTCATTCAATGCTCTGCCTTTGTAACCATCGGCGTCTCAGAACAAAACCATCTATAAATTGGCGTTGGCAATACACCACGGTTGCTTCATTTCATGTGTTGAAAGTTCAAAGAATGGGAGTTGAATCCTAACAACAACAAAAAAACAAAACAATAATTACTCATATCTTGTGAACAAATTCAGTACAAGTTAGTGGGGTCAGCAATGTAAGACTGTGTGATGCATACCGGTCCAAAGAGGTTACAACAATCCGGTTTCCAAAACTTTGAAAGTCCTGACCAAGCAAGACCACGTGGAATGATCTTATTGTCTTTCACCCACCAAAGTGAGCTTTTAGGATAAGTCTCCAAAATCCAAATTTGTAATACCCACAATAATCATCTTTAAAACGTGTACTTATGCAAGAATCGTTTTTGAAAATGTTTTAAGGTTTACCAAAGTAAAGGTCACCTGTTTAGGATGAAACAAGACCTTTATGGTTACAATTTAAAAATAAATCACAAACTAAAATGTGTTATAACATTTTTGTTATCTAAATTACGGGGTAACTTTTATATTACTTGTATACTAACAAAACACCAAAGATTTCATAACAATAAAATAACAACATTAATTTTAGGTACTTTTGAAATGAATAAGTAATAGCACAACAAAATAGAATCAAAAGCTTTTAATAACCTGTTTTTGTAAAGAAATATGTTATCAAAGCTAGACATTCATACATTAGTACAAACTACTGAGAATTCTAACCTTGAAAGCCCAAGCGAACCCGTATAGATTGTATGTGGCACTGAACTTTGGGTTTTTTTTTTTAATTTTAACAAATGATCTTTTCTGTGAATATGAACAATATTGACAGTCCTTTGATAAAATTTATGCCACATATATTCACCCCAAGGAAATGCATTCCAGGCTTGAAAATCATCAACCAAGGACAGTAAGTGATTATGGATGCAATTCCTGTCTTCTTTTCCCATAAACACCACTGCAGCTACCGCCAGACACACCCTAACAAAGATCCTCATCGAAAGAGATAACCACCTTTTTCCATCCTTTTTCCGTCATTAACAAGTTCCAAAAGATCAATTGCATGTACATTTGTTATACCATTACTCTTTTTTCAAGGAAATACACGATCGAAAAATGCGCTAGATCGTTTAATAGGTTTTGAAACTTTGCCAAATCGAAACCCCTGTTACAGAAAAATTCTTTCCTACCAAACCTTAACGAATGATCCCCAATTTGGAATTTTAGTGGAGGGGAATCAGAGGAGATGTTAGAAACATATACCTGGTGTTGCAAAACATAATGCATCGAAAGGCATCATTCTCGCACGACTTTATATCCAACCATGGACCAAATATCGCTTTGCTGAACAACCTTTCCCGGTTTTCATTCTTTGACAAACAGAGTTTAATATCTCGCAGCAACTTCAATGTAGAACGAACTGCGATTTTACAATTGTACAACTTTAATTTTGTCATATGGAATTATAGAGTAAAATTAATTAGGGTTTCGAGGATTTTGTGAATAAGATGTGGTTTGTGAATGTGTGCGTGTGATGTAGAAGAAGACGTTTAATTGTAGAAGCTGTTAGAAATTGTACAAGAAGATGTTTGATTGTGTGTGTGAGCGCGTGATGTTGTGTGCGTTTATTATTAGTTTTATAATACAACCAATGTAAAATGACCATATTATCCTCGTGTATAAATACAAGTTGCCCAATAGTATATAGTTGCCCGAAAATACAATTTGGTTGCCCAAAAAACAATATCTTACAATACATGACATATACTATCAAAATAATGACGTTCTCGGTCATACCTTTGTCGGATACATGGCACCCCATGGTTGGATACCAGGAAATCGCTGGGCAACTGGTCCATTTTCATTCGGCAAGAGTGCGTGGTCCAGAAAGTGATAAGCCTCAGGGCGCGCGGTCTATTTACCTCATTTTCCCATAATATAATTATATAAGTAATTTATGCATTAATTATATATTTAGATATGTGTTATAAGTAAAGGTGGCAAAACGGGCGGGCAAGACGGGCACGGGAACGGGTCAAACGGACACTAGCTTAAACGAACGGGCCGAACGGACTCTTGTTATACGAATAGCTTTAGAAAATATCTAAAACAAAATATATATATATATATATATATATATATATATATATATATATATATATATATATATATATATATATAGAATCCGGATCGATTGAGAAGAGTTTTAGATTGAGAAAAATGAGAAGCAATCTTGATCGTTTATTTCACTAAACTAATACAAGGACATAATAGCTATTCATGATTCTATACTTTTTTCATTAAAACTAATTTAATGCATGCATTTATCTTCATCTCCTCCACATATTAATTCCAAATGACTAACTATTTCATTCTGTTATTCGATCAATTCTCGGTGTTCAATGTACGTGTTCATCACTTTCACATGCATATCAAAGAATACTTTAATTTTTAAACTTGACATTACCTTTAACTTTTATTTATTTATTGATGTCATGATGTATATAATAAGTAATTTTTTATATCATTATAAAGGCATATGTATGATTATTGATTCACTGTAAAACAAAAACTTAATTTTGATTCACAAATCGAAATACTATTCAAAACACTAACAATTTCTTTTGTTGAGCCATTAATTCGAATATGATTCAAAAACCCGAATAAATAATACATGATTAAAAAATTAATAACTCACTTCGATTCACAAATCCGAATATCATTCGAAACAAGACGCTAACAATTTATTTGTTAATTCACTAATTCGACTATGATTCATTAACTCTAATAACGATGAATGATTCATGGACTAACAAATTATTCGTTTATTACTATATCTTTAAAGATTCACTTTTTATAAAAGCTACTATGTTTATGATTCAAAATACAAAATACATGCGTGATACATGTAACGTTTAAGAACTTGAATCATACATTTTACAAAATCTTTTTTTAGATGTGGTTTAGGGATTTTCAAAAAATAATTTGAATCCTCAAAATAAGTTTTGATTTTTATTGGTAACTAGTGAAAAATTAAAAAAATGAGTGATTCACAAAAAAACATGGATACTTAAAAATTGAGATAGGAAAATAAATGTATCCATAAAGAGTCATAATTGTTGGAGTCTTGATTGATTCAAATAAAGAATCAAAAGTGAGAAAGAATAGACCACTGATTCAGACCGTAATTGTTGGTGTCTTGAATTCTCATTTAGTTCTTTATTCATTCAATTACTATTTTACCCTTTTGATTCAAAATAATGACTTGTATAATGCATTAAAACAAAACAATTTTAATGGCCTATATTCCTTCTCAACCTTCTCAATCTAAAAACTTTCTCATAACCAAAGTTATATATATATATATATATATATATATATATATATATATATATATATATCATAACACCCTATTTATATTTAATTAACAAAATATATTATATCTATAAGCTTTCAATTATAACAATTTAATGTTCTCTAATTGAGAGAAAAACATGTGTCCATTAATACTCATTTAACTTTTAAATTGTCAATACACGCCTATTTCAACAAAATAAAGAGGCCAAAATCTTTTAAAAATTTGCCTATTAGCCGGCTAATAGGCAAATTTTTAAAAGGCAACCTGTTTCGAGAACAAAACGAATGTTTATTACAACGTGTTTTCGAAACAGGTTGCTTTAAGACACCTTTACTTATAACACATGTCTAAAGCAACCTGTTTCATAACGCCTTTACTTATAATTCGGTTAAATACCACTCTAAATCATAACAAACTGAAGGCGTTTTTCTAGTTGTAACTAAAAAAAATTGACAAAAATAGAAAATTTAAAAGGACCGATTACGAGAGGTGAGTCGGGCGAGGGGGCACTTATATAAAAGTAGAGCCCAATTTATTACTTCCTGAGCCAAATTGTAAATCGACTTCGGATCATTCTAGAAAGGAAAAAAAAGAAAACCGAGACCGAAAGAAAAACAAAACGAGGGATACAAAAATAAACGATCTTGGCTTTTTAATCACGCTAATCGGACGGCTGTCATTGACTTGGATACATGTACAAATATACGGTTGGTATCTCCGCAAATAACAAACCTAATCTCTCTCACACAGTAAAAAAACACACACACAGTTAACAGATCCAGATGGCTACTATCAAGTCTGTTTGGGCACGTCAGATCTTCGACAGCAGAGGCAACCCCACTGTTGAGGTTTGTGTTTGTTATTTAGATTAGAAGATTTTAGTTAAGGACATTTGTTTGTATATTTTTATTTACCTCGACTGTATCGAAGTGAAAAGTTACGTGGATCTGTTATTGTTTTGAGTATTAATTGATAACTGATGTGTAATTTAATCCAGATGATAAACTTTAATGTTACTGTAACATATGACTACTGTTTTATGTATCATTAGTTTACTTTTAAGTTTACAAATAATGTCTATGTATTGGATCGGGTTGTTTTAATTACTGTGTAGATGTGTAACTTAAATCGACATGATAAACTTTTGTATAAAGTAAATGTTTTAAATTATGGCAGTTGGATGTTAGTATGTGTGTTTTGTTATCAGGTTGATTTAATTTGCATCAAGTTGATTTGATTATTAGATCGATTGTTTGTATGAAGTTATTTATTTACGTCTAGATAATATTGACTATAGGTTGATATTACTCTCTCTGATGGAACTTTGGCTAGAGCTGCTGTTCCCAGTGGTGCATCTACCGGTAAGATCTCATTTATCCCGTATTTACGTAATCGTGTTATTTGGTTTACTTATGTGATTAATGTGCTGTAGGTATCTACGAGGCTCTTGAATTAAGAGATGGAGGTTCAGACTACCTTGGAAAGGGTGTCTCCAAGGTTAGCTGGTTTTAACTTTTGTTAATACTTTGTGTTTATTATGAGATTTAGTTTACTGAGATATTGGAACTTTTTACTTTGTTTGATTAGGCTGTTGCTAACGTTAACACGATTATCAGCCCTGCTCTTGTTGGCAAGGTTTGTTTTCTTATCTCCGCTCGCTCCTTTATATATTGTAATGAGTGGTTTATGCTTAAAGATGTTAATTTATCTTGTGTACTACAGGACCCAACTGATCAAGCTGGAATTGATAACTTCATGGTTCAACAACTTGACGGTACCCAAAACGAGTGGGGTTGGTGCAAGCAAAAGGTATTTATTTGCTCGAAACTTTATTTATTTGGTTATTTTTATAATCTTTGAAGTGAATGATTCTTATTCATAAACCATTATGTTTTTCGTTAGCTTGGAGCAAACTCCGCCATCTTGGCAGTGTCTCTAGCACTTTGCAAGGCTGGGGCTAGCGTCCTCAAAATCCCCCTCTACAAGGTAATTTTAAATCATTGTCATAAACAAATGCTCATGTTTTAAACTTATGTTTGCCGTTGGAATCACATGTTATATTCAATTGTTTTTCTCACTGCGGATGTTACTATAACTTCTTTTGTTTGACTTGATAACTTCTGTTTGCAGCATATCGCTAACTTGGCTGGTAACAAGAACTTGGTTTTGCCTGTACCTGCATTCAACGTCATTAACGGTGGATCACATGCTGGAAACAAGCTTGCCATGCAGGAGTTTATGATTCTCCCTATTGGTGCTTCAAGCTTTAAGGAAGCCATGAAGATGGGCGTTGAAGTATACCACAACTTGAAGGTGAGTTAAAACACGATTCCTTGTCCTTAATGAGTTATTCTGCACATTTACCTGTTTGTGATATTTGATTTGTATTTGATGTCTGAGGCACTAATCATAAATCTGATTTCAGTCTGTGATCAAGAAGAAATACGGACAAGATGCAACTAACGTTGGTGACGAAGGTGGCTTTGCTCCTAACATTCAGGTTAAACATGTGTTCAAGTTTGCATGTGTTATTTCCTTTTTTTTTTCCTTCTACTTGTGTTTGTGAACTTCAACTTGTGTTTGTGAACTTCAGGAAAACAAGGAAGGTCTTGAATTGCTCAAGACAGCAATTGCTAAAGCTGGATACACCGACAAGGTAATTGTTAGAAGTCGAATCTCTGCCACACTCATATAGAAAGATGGCACGCTTGCTTTGTTGTTTTCTACATGTCTTGCAAGTTGACTAAATTATATTTCCAATCATAAAATTGTTTTTGGCCTGGCCTGTTAATCTACAGGTTGTCATTGGAATGGATGTTGCTGCATCTGAATTCTACGGTGAGAAGGACAAGACCTATGATCTGAACTTCAAGGAAGAGGTAAATTGCTAATTCTTATCCATTGAGAAGGACAAGACCTATGATCTGAATTATGGATTTTAGACGGATTTCCAGATTATAATTTTTTTCTCATATACTTTGCCGATTATTTTATGCAGAACAACAATGGGAAAGAAAAGATCTCAGGAGAACAACTCAAAGATCTTTACAAGTCGTTTGTGAGCGAGTACCCTATTGTGCCCATTGAGGACGCCTTTGACCAAGATGACTGGGAGCACTATGTCAAGATGATCGCAGAATGCGGTGAACAAGTGCAAATTATTGCTGATGATCTTTTGGTCACCAACCCCACGGTTAGAATCACAACCTTGTGTACTTATGTGCTAGCTTTCTACATGTCTTGCAAGTTGACTAAATTATATTTCCAATCATAAAATTGTTTTTGGCCTGGCCTGTTAATCTACAGGTTGTCATTGGAATGGATGTTGCTGCATCTGAATTCTACGGTGAGAAGGACAAGACCTGTGATCTGAACTTCAAGGAAGAAGTAAATTGCTAATTCTTATCCATTGAGAAGGACAAGACCTATGATCTGAATTATGGATTTTAGACGGATTTCCAGATTATAATTTTTTTCTCATATACTTTGCCGATTATTTTATGCAGAACAACAATGGGAAAGAAAAGATCTCAGGAGAACAACTCAAAGATCTTTACAAGTCGTTTGTGAGCGAGTACCCTATTGTGCCCATTGAGGACGCCTTTGACCAAGATGACTGGGAGCACTATGCCAAGATGACCGCAGAATGCGGTGAACAAGTGCAAATTATTGCTGATGATCTTTTGGTCACCAACCCCACGGTTAGAATCACAACCTTGTGTACTTATATGCTAGCTTTCTACATGTCTTGCAAGTTGACTAAATTATATTTCCAATCATAAAATTGTTTTTGGCCTGGCCTGTTAATCTACAGGTTGTCATTGGAATGGATGTTGCTGCATCTGAATTCTACGGTGAGAAGGACAAGACCTATGATCTGAACTTCAAGGAAGAGGTAAATTGCTAATTCTTATCCATTGAGAAGGACAAGACCTATGATCTGAATTATGGATTTTAGACGGATTTCCAGATTATAATTTTTTTCTCATATACTTTGCCGATTATTTTATGCAGAACAACAATGGGAAAGAAAAGATCTCAGGAGAACAACTAAGATCTTTACAAGTCGTTTGTGAGCGAGTACCCTATTGTGCCCATTGAGGACGCCTTTGACCAAGATGACTGGGAGCACTATGCCAAGATGACCGCAGAATGCGGTGAACGAGTGCAAATTATTGCTGATGATCTTTTGGTCACCAACCCCACGGTTAGAATCACAACCTTGTGTACTTATGTGCTAGCTTTCTACATGTCTTGCAAGTTGACTAAATTATATTTCCAATCATAAAATTGTTTTTGGCCTGGCCTGTTAATCTACAGGTTGTCATTGGAATGGATGTTGCGGCATCTGAATTCTACGGTGAGAAGGACAAGACCTATGATCTGAACTTCAAGGAAGAGGTAAATTGCTAATTCTTATCCATTGAGAAGGACAAGACCTATGATCTGAATTATGGATTTTAGACGGATTTCCAGATTATAATTTTTTTCTCATATACTTTGCCGATTATTTTATGCAGAACAACAATGGGAAAGAAAAGATCTCAGGAGAACAACTCAAAGATCTTTACAAGTCGTTTGTGAGCGAGTACCCTATTGTGTCCATTGAGGACCCCTTTGACCAAGATGACTGGGAGCACTATGCCAAGATGACTGCAGAATGCGGTGAACAAGTGCAAATTGTTGGTGATGATCTTTTGGTCACCAACCCCACGGTTAGAATCACAACCTTGTGTACTTATATGCTAGCTTTCTTCAGATAGACAAATAGCTACCATGGAAATGGCTCCCTACCCTTTCGGACTTTCTTTTAGTTTGGTCTGGTTTAATATTAATTACTTACTGAACTTGTATTTACAGAGAGTTAAGAAGGCTATTGACGAGAAGACATGCAATGCTCTTCTTCTTAAGGTATAATTGTAATAGTACAAATGATGTAACTGAGGCTTTTACACGCATTACTTGTATCGTTTAGGTTTACCAAATTGGGTCTGTGACCGAGAGTATTGAAGCTGTGAAAATGTCCAAACATGCTGGTTGGGGAGTGATGGCCAGTCATCGCAGTGGAGAAACTGAGGACACCTTCATTGCTGATCTTTCTGTTGGTTTGGCAACGGTAATTGCTAGCTTTGATCAGAAATTTATATACATGAAATTGTTATGTACATGACTACGTTCTGATACTGATGCTGACTCTACTATGGAACTTACAGGGTCAAATCAAGACTGGAGCTCCATGCAGGTCTGAACGTCTTGCCAAGTACAACCAGGTTGGTTTTCTTCCCTTCTTCCATGCTTGCTTTTGTTTTTTCATTATGTGTGACACTTCCAAGTTTTTGCCATATCAATGGGTCGACTTTTGCCATGTTCTATTTATAATGGGTAAAACGGGTGAAAGAGGTCCTTTAACCAGAAATAATTTGGGACTATTCGTAGTTTCTTTTATAATTTTTTTGGAGAAAAGTGTTGTGGTTTCTTCTTAGATGTAGTTATCCTGTCCTGGAACAGTGTATGCTCTTTGTTTGGTATGTTCTTATGAGTATTGTTAAGATGTTAACTATATGCTGTTATGTTTCTGGAATCAGCTTTTGCGAATTGAAGAAGAGCTTGGTGCTGAAGCAGTGTATGCTGGAGCAAACTTCCGCAAGCCAGTGGAACCCTACTAGATCACGTATCAAGACAGTTAAGAGTTGAGAATGGCTGTTCGTGCGGAATGTGATAATGAATAAAATTATGGTGTAGAAGGGTTTTTTTTTTTAATAACGCTACTCAAATTTTGTGTTGAGGGTTCAGTATATGCCATATTTAATTGGAGGTTATGACTTCTAAAGTTGCATTTTGATTTTGACGTTTGGACATCCTTTTGTAGTTTTTTTTGGCTTGCCATTGGTAATGTTACTAGTTTTCTTTTAACTAGTTCTCAAGGTTTAGTTTCGTCTAATTGGTTTACACAATACTTTTGACTTGAGGTCGAAGAGCATAGATGCCACTGAACATGAATGTTGATCTGATATACTACACCGCATCCTGAGAACGCAATTGCCTGTCTTAGAAAGGCTGGAACAATATGATTGGCAGATCTCTGTTTCTTTAGTTTGTTTTCATCTTCAAATGCTGAATATCGAATGCAAATGCATAGCTAAAATGCAATCTGAAAGCTAAAGAGGCAACACCTGAGTTCTGTAATGAAGGGAAACAGTTGAGAAAGCATATTTATAATGTCAATTCACGTAATTCGACAACCCTGGGTTGATTTGAGTGCACGTGTATGTGGCGTACAAGCAATTTCTCCTTGGCAACACGGCGAGAAAACACTTGAAACAAACAATATTTGAGCAACCATGCAAATCAAATTATACACTTGACCTTAACTGTGATGACAATGGACAACTAATGCCGCAAAATAAGAAATCAAGCTTCTGAGGGAGACAAACTCATCTTCAAGGATTGGTAATCTTTGATTAGCGGAACTTCATCTGGCAGAGATACCGATTTAATGAATGAAAACATTTCAACATTATTTAAAACTCTAAAGCACAAAATCTTACCGCCAAACTCTTAATTAAAGAAAAGGCAAAAACACCATAACCGAAGACATGGAAACTGAAAGTAGAAGTTGAATTCAATACCCGACCTCAAAACAAAACCACCAACAGAAAACATAAGGATCTAACTAAACAAAACAAGCATCCGCAGTTGCCCAACTTTTCTTTGAAAACAAAATATCTCACGATACGGAAGACAGTGTTCAGATATCAAATGTCCTGCAACCACATGTGATCATTCTCTTGACTCCTTATCATGCCACCCCTGACAGGTTTATTGTCCTCATATCAAGTGTTCGGGTTGATTTTGAATGAGTGTGGTAAGCATAAATTGAAGAGATGTTAGTCTCCTTATTGCAAGAAACTTTTTTGTTCGGAGTGTACGGTAGCAATCAAATACTTTAATTACATAATGGAAAAGCACAGATAGCAACTGCACATGCAAAATTTTAACTAAAAATTCAACCTAACTGTCAAGAAACCTGAATCTGTGCAGCGGTATATCCATTCAATGTCCCTTGCATTCACTTCCAATTAAATATATTCAGCCATAAAAAACAGATCTTGCTGCCGGTTTCTGTCCCTCTTAGGTACAACTTGCATGCGGTTTTAATCTCTAAACTGTAGAGAGTTAATAATCTGTAATAGAGGAGGCAACTTTGACCAATCTGCTTATTAAAAATATGGGTGATGTTCTTTTTTTTTGAACGGCAATTGTGGCTACATGGCTCCTAGCCCAGAAGGCATAGCGAGCCCACACAACCAGGTTGGGTCCAGCCCAGAAGGCAATGGCACCCTTCCCTTTACGCACGCGGGAGGAAACCCCTATCGCCCTGGACAAGACTCGAACTTGAGACCTTGCCTAGAAGGGTAAAACCTCCATACTGCTAGACCCCTTTGGTAAAAAAAAATATGGGTGATGTTCTACCTTAAGCATATCAAATAAAAAGAGAGGGCTAAAGAAAAAAATAAAATGGGTTCAAATGGGTCGAACTGTCATAAGTAGGCTTCTTAATTAAGTGTAACTGAGTTGAAAGGAAGGCTTCTTGTGCATTTGTATGCGTCTGGGAGAATGGAGGTTGGTACAAAGTTAGGACACCAAACCTTCGCTAAAGATGAAAGCCAAAGAGCATATTCTATAAAATTTGTATCCTTCTTCAACATTTTATGCTGAACCTAATGTATACTCGACCTAGGTACCTGTTGAAATGTATAAAAAATCAAATACATGAAATGTATTCCATGAACAAGCAGACAAAGTTTTTGAGATGCAAACTCATGAACTGTTATTACGAGGCAGTTCAACTATGTTATTATGAGGCAGTTCAACTATTTGTACAAAGTTCACGTAATATGGCATTGACCCAAAGCAAATGAAACGGGTCGGATTGACCAACGAACACCTTTTATGCCATTTCTGAGTCTTCTATGATTAATCAAAACTATATTACAGTAGTACCTGATCTTGTGAATATAATAATAATAATCTCTTTCTGAATGAAACCAGATGACAGAAGGTTATATGTGGAAATACCAGGCAACTTTTGACCTTTTTGATCCATTTTGACCAGTTTCCTATTTAGCTAAATTTTAAGATTTCACCGACTATTAGTCAAATTTATAATTTTACATTTAAAAAGGGTATCAGAACCCGTGATTAGAAGGTATTGCCACTTAAAGCGAATGCGGCACTTAACAAATAAAGCTCGCTCTTCGTGGCTGCAAAATGATACAAAATTTATGAGCTATATTCCTGAAAATGTTAATGCCATTATACATTTAACATGATAGTAATACACTTATACTTGAAAAAACTGTAACACTGAATTCATCTCACCTCTATCTACAATTTTGCAACAGCACAAAGATCCTCATTTGCACTTTCAAAATCCAAACCTTTAACGCTCATTTCAGAGTATATTATATGGACTTTATGAAAGCTTCCTTCCTCCTTGAGACCAGTAATAAGCTCATTACCGACACTTACACTTGGCAAAAATCCATTTGTCACCATTTCTCTATACCAAGTATATGCATCACTGAACTTTTTAAGATCACAAAGACCCTTGATTAATGTGTTATACGTATCAGCTTTAGGAACTAATCCAGTTGCCTTCATTTTATCAACAAGATCCTTTGTATCATCGAGCTTTCCCTGCTTTAGATATCCAATGATCAAGCTATTGTATGCCATCCTATCAGGAAAAATGCCCTTATTAACCATCTCATGGTACAATTCTAAGGTTTTCTCCACAAAACCATGCTCTGCATAGCAACGTATTAGTTCATTATATAGCACGCGGTCCAGAGCTAAGTTCATTTCTGACATTTCACAGATGAGTTTCTCCACAAGTGCTAACCCCTCGTTCTTGGTACCACTGATTAGCGGATGATATGTATTAATAGTAGGTCTAATTCCTGACATTTTCATATTCTCATATAACTCAACACTTTTGGCTGTTTCCTTTCATTGAATAGCCAGAGATTAATGAATTATATGTTATGACATCACATTTGATGATTTTTGAAGCTAGTTCTTCGGCTGCCTCAACCCTACCCTTTTTGCATAGCCCGTTTATGATTGTATTATATGTAACCAATGTTGGAGTTACCTTATTGCTCAACATTTCATCGTAAATTTTAAAATCATCTCGTATCTTCCCACTGTTGCAATATCCACTGATTAGCATATTATAAGTATTTGTACTTGGTAAAACACCTCTACCTATCATATCTCTGAAAACCACCTCAGCTTCAACTAGCCTTCCGTCCTTGCATAACTGGTTCATTAATGAACCATAACTTATCGCATTTGGCTTTAAGCCGATATTTTCCATTTCTTCAAGAACCTGAAAACACTTGTCAAATTGTAAAGCCCGTCCAAACCCATCAAGTAGAATATTGTAACTTGCCACATCGGGAGAAACACCAATCTCTGACATCCTCTTTATCCATTTTTCCGCTTCAGCAAGATTACCACATTGACAATACCGGTTAATCACCGAGTTAAAAGTCACACAGTTTGGTTTCACCCCATGGTGTTTCATTTTTTCAATCGTCGAGAGAGCCATTTCTATATTACCCTCCCTACAATAACCATCAACAATTGTATTAAATATCACCTCACTTGGCACAAGTCCCGTCTCTAGTAATCTCACCAAAATCTCTTCACCCTTAGTAGTTTTCCCTCCCTTACACAACCCATTCAACAATACGCCACACGTATACTCATTTATACAAATCCCATCCTTATCAACCTGTTCAAAAAGTGACACACAAGCATCCAAATCACCCGCCCTTGAAAACCCGTCAAACATAAAACTATAACTAAATCCATCAGGAACAAATCCACAAACTTTCATATCTTCCCACACTTTCTTCGCCTCATCCATCCTCTTCCCTCTACATAACCCACTCAACAACGTATTAAACGTAACCACATTCGCCTCAACTTTACACTCCTTCATCCTCTCCCGAATCCTAAACGCCTCATCCAAATCACCCACTTTACAATACCCATCAATCACCGTATTAAACGTAACCTTATCACCTCCAACACCACCTCTCTCAAGCATCTCATCAAACAATTTACGCGCATCAACCAACCTCTTCTCCTTACACAACCCACCAATCAAAACATTATAAACAAACTTACTAACCCCCATCCCACCACCACTCCTCATCATTTTCATCAACTCCAAACCCCTTTTCGTATCTCGCAATTTAACCGCGGATTGAACCGCTTTCCCATACGTAAACTTATCGACCCGAATACCGCTTTTTACCGCATTATCAAACAAACACAACACATTACTATATTTCCCACTCCTAACCAAACACTCTAAAAACATATTAAAAGACACAAGTGAAGGAAAAATACTATCTTTTCTAATCAAGTTAAATAAATCAATGGACTCATTGGGCAAATTTAATTCTGCACAAATAGATAAAATAAAGCTTGGATTTTTTAGTATAGTTAATATAAAGATCAGAAGGTGATTGTTTTGAAGTTAAGAGTGATTTGATTAGGGTTTTAGCAGGTTCAATTTGGTTTCCTTTGAGTAATGAATCAAGGGTTTTGAGTGGCTCTTCATTGGATTGTGTAGCATCGTTTTTGTTAAAGGAAGATGATATGAGATTAGGGTTTGTGGTTGAAGAAGATGAAGAAGAGAAATGTTTGATTTTTAGTAAGGGGACAAGAAGGGTTTTTCTATTCGCCATTGATGTTTTTCTTTTTTTTTGGTTTGGTTTGAGGTTTTGGAACGGGAAGAAAACTTAGGGGCAGTTTGTTTTGGGAATTTGATGTAATCTGGTGTAATTATAATATGAATTACATTACAATCTTGTTTGGTTGACAGGATGGGTGGAATTATAATTCAGATTACATTACATCGGGTGTTTGGTTTGCAACGTAATGTAATTGAATTACAACCAATTACGTCCAGTGATGTGATTCAGATTACATAGCAAACTTGATAGAATGTGTTGTAATTCAGATTTTTACGAGTTAAATATCAGTGTTTATCTTTCATCGTTATTATTATTATATTATTTAATTTAAAAAATAAATAATAATTATAATAATTATTTTTATATTAGATATATATATCTAAATAAATAATTAATATTTTTAATAATTATTTTATATTAAATTTATGATTTTTATTTACTATTTTATTTAAAAAGTATTATTATTATTATTATTATTATTATTATTATTATTAATAAGTAATATTATTTATTATTATTATTATAATATTATTAAGTAATATTGTTTATTATTATTATTATTATTATTTAGTATTACTTTACTATTATTATTATTATTATTATTATTATTTTATTAATTATTATTATTATTATAATATTATAATTGTATCAATATTATTATTATTATTATATTTATTATTTAATAATAATAAATAATAATAATAAATAATAGATAATATTATCTATTATTTATTATTATTATTTATTATTATTATTATTATTATTATTATTATTTAATAATAATAATAACAATAATAATTAATATAATAATAATAATAAATAATAAATAATAATAATAGTAAATAATAATAATATTTATTATTATTATTTATTATTTATTTTTAATATTATTATTATTAATTATTAAGTATCATTTTTTTATTATTACTATTTATTATATTATTATTAATTATTATTATTATTATTTTAATTATTATTATTTTCTTATTATAATAATAATAATTATTATTTTATTTTTATTATTAATATTATATTTTTATTTTATTATTATTATTATTATTATTATTATTATTATTATTTTATTATATTTTTATTATTAATATTCTTTTTTATTACTATATTATTATTTATTATTATTATTATTATTATTATTAATATTTATTATTATTATTATCGTTATTATATTAGCTTTTTAAGTTTTATAAAAAAAAATTGAATTACATTACGTTGCGAGTCAACCAAACACATTGACAGATTTCATCAATTACAATTACAACACATTCCAATTCTTTAAATTACAATTACATCAAATTACAATTCCTTCCAAAGATTACAATTCCTTCAAAAACATTATGTGAACCAAACGCCCCTTAAAGCTATAAGAATCTGCATATTCGAGATGCATGACTTGAATGAGATGCACCTCTATTCATTTAGATGCATCACAATTAGTTTCGAAAGTGATTTTGAGGTGCAAACGATGCAAAGTAGTACTAGCAAGAAATTTGACTCGCATAGGACGAAAAATACATAGGATTTGTATAACTTGATGAAATGTATCTAATATATGTATATGCATCTAATTTTTAGCTAGAAAATATATTGTGATGCATCTAAAAGATTAGGAATGAATTTAAATTAAATCGATGCATATCTAATGTATAGTTATAGTTATTTCTCATTCTTCTTATTTTAAGGATTCTTCTCATTTGATCATTAGTATTTTTAGTCAAACTAAAATTTACATATTTTCAATCAAAATAATTAAGCATAAAATATTTGACTATCATTAAATGCTACTCCCTTTGTCTCAATTTAATTGTCAGGAGACAGAAATCACAAAGTTTAATAAAAATGTGGCCACTTTAATTTTCAACCACACGAATAGAATATTCCCTCTTTAGATTATCTAGTTTTTACTAAAAAAAGAAAAGTGGACAATCTTTTTGAGACATCCAAAAATAGAAATATGAACAATTAAATCGAGATGTAATTACGAAAACATGAAAAGTTTAAACAACACTTACAAGATTGTTGTTTGCAAATTCTTAATTTTAAAGTCAACATATATTAACCACACAATTTCTTGGCAAAAATGCATATATGCAATTATTCACTTTGGGAGTATATAATACAAAATGATGGGCCTATACACATGAAATCCAAACTAATAACTGAACTGGGCCTATAACATTTGCTAACAGCCCCCCGCAGTTGGAGCGGGAGAGGAACGAACACTCAAACTGGAGCGAAACTCGTCAAACAACGCAGTAGGCAAACCTTTGGTGAAGATATCGGCATACTGATAGCGAGACGGGACATGCAGAACACGCACATGCCCAGTGGCAACCAAATCAAGTACAAAATGAATGCCGATCTCAATGTGCTTCGTGCGTTGATGCTGCACAGGATTAGATAAGAGATACACTGCACTTACATTATCACAATAAACGATCGTAGCTATGGTGAGTGGTGTATGGAGTTCACGTAACAAGTTACGTAACCAACAGGTCTCAGCAACAGCGTTGGCAACACCCCGATATTCAGCCTCAGCCTCTTCCCTCTCGATAGAGGGTTAAATCACCTACTTAACACTAACCCAATAGAACCAGGAAAGCATAACACCTTTCGCAGTTCCCCTCGCTGGCAAGCACCTAGCCGAGTTCCAGAAAGCACCTAGCTGTCGAGCTAGTTTTGACTCCTTCTAATAAGCTCTTAGGCAAGCTAAGCTCTTTAAGCATAACACTCAAGCTGGCAAACTTCAAAAGTCATCTTTGAAGGCTAGATACTGGATCGAGAAATTGTAAATTGACGCTTTGAGGACCATGATAGAAGATTGTTGCCAAGAAAAACACAATAGCCTGATGTAGACCGACGTGTAGTGGGACAACCTGCCCAATCAACATCTGAATATGCAACCAAGGATGAAGTCGATGACGAATAAAGTTGTAATCCAAAGTCTAAGGTTCCCCGCACATAACGTAAGATCCTTTTAAGAGCAGAAAAGTGTGGCTCCCGAGGATCATGCATAAAAACACAAACCTGCTGAACTGCATAAGAGATATCCGGTCTAGTAAAGGTAAGATACTGTAAAGCACCTATGAGACTACGATACAAAGTGGGATCCGAAATAGGATCACCATTCACGCCAAGTTTGGTGTCCGTGTCAACTAGAGTCCGACAAGGGTTACAAGTAAGCATGTTAGCACGCTCAAGAACCTCGAGCATACTTCGATTGAGAAAGAAACATCCCCGAAGTAGTACGTGTCACAGATATGCCTAGAAAATAATTAAGGGGGCCCAGATCTGTCATGGAAAACTCTGCATGAAGAGAAGTGATAATCCGCCGTAGAAGAGTCTCTTAGGAGGCTGTCAAAACTATATCATCAACATATAACAATAAATAAGCAGTATCCAAACCCTGTCGATAAATGAAAAGCGATGAGTCACACCGACTATGATGAAACCCAACATAAGTAGCATAAGCAGCAAACCGCTGAAACCAGGCCCGAGGAGCCTGCTTGAGCCCATAGAGTGATCGCTGCAAAAGACAAACATGATTGGGACGGCTAGGATCCCGAAAACCAGGAGGTTGGTACATATATAAAGTCTCAGATAAAGAACCATGCAGAAAAGCATTCTTGACATCAAGCTGATGAACAGGCCAATGTCGAGAAACAGCGAGGCTCAAAACAGTACGTATAGTAGCCGGTTTGACAACTGGACTGAAGGTCTCATCCACATCAACACCTGTAAGTTGGGTACTACCGTTCGCCACAAGACGAGCCTTGTAGCGATTAAGACTACCATATGCATTATGTTTGTGTCGAAAAAGCCACATAGAATGAACTATGTTCGCGTCCGGTGGTTTAGGCACAAGAATCCAAGTATTATTTTTAATCAATGCATTATGTTCATCAAGCATAGCGCTATACCAATTGGGGTCATTAAACGCATGGATGTAGGACTTTGGAAGTGGTGAAATGGTGGACACATGAAAAGTAAAACGTTTGGTAGGACGATTAGAACCGACACGAAAGCGAGTGACCATAGGATGAGTCGAGACAGGATTGGGGTTTAGATTTGATGTAACAGTGGGCGCATGTTGTGGGGAAGCTATTGATGGGCCACGAGTGTTAATGGGTTGTGAGGGGATGGATGGGTTCGAGGTAGGAACAGGATGCGTAGTGATGGATGGTGGACTAGTTGTGTCATTGGGTAGAGGAATAGATGGGTTGTTGGGCGTAGGTGTAGCGGGTGGGCTAATGGTGTGAGTGGGCTGGGTTATAGGAGTAGTAGGTGGCGTAGGGTTATTTATGTGTTTAGTGATGAGTTGTTGTTGTATTAGATTAGGTGATGGCTCAAGAAATGTGTAAGAGGGAGAGGCCGTGGGAGTCATGGACCCATAAGGAAAGACGGTCTCATCAAAGGTAACGTGAAGGGAGAGTATGATTTTGTTGGTATGTAAGTCTAGGCACCTATACCCTCGATGATTGGTTGGATACCCAAGAAAAATAGAGAGAGTGGCTCGTGGTTCAAGTTTATGATTAGGGTGTACATGTGGGTAGCAAAGACAACCAAAGATACGAAGCTTCATATACGTAGGCGTTGTTTTAAAGAGGCGTGAGTGGGGAATCTCATTGTTGATGGCAGTCGAGGGTAAAATGTTTAAAAGATAAACGGCCATGTGAAGGGCTTCAACCCAAAAGGTTGGTGGTAAGTGGGCTTGAAATGACAGGGTTCATATTAGGTTGTTAATGGTACGAATCATGCGTTCTGATTTGCCATTTTGTTGTGATGTTTTTGGGCAAGAGAAACGAATGACAATACCATTAGAGGCAAATAGTTGGTGTAGGGCCTTGTTGTCGAACTCGCCCCCATGGTCACATTGCAGGGACTTAATATCACAATTAAATTGGTTCTTAACAAAAGCACGAAAATGGATAAATTTAGACAGCGCATCAGACTTATTTCGTAAAGGATACACCCATAAATAATGTGAAAAATGATCTAAAAACAAAACATAGTATTTAATACCCGAAAAACTCGGAATTGGTGAAGTCCACAAATCTGAATGAATAATGTCAAAAGGAGATTTAACAACTGTCTCAGAAAGAGAAAAAGGAAGTCTCACGTGTTTTCCAAGTTGACAAGCATGGCAAAGAACAGGAGACTTAGTCTTATTACATGAAATGAAATTATTAAAAACCAAAGAACGTAACACGTCACTTCCCGGATGACCAAGTCGTTGGTGCCACGTATCCTGACTGACCAAAAAAGCTTTAGGGGTGGATGGAAATGTGACCGGATATAAGTCACCTGTGCTATCACATCGGAGCAGAATTTGACGGGTCCAGAAATCCTTCACAGAAAAACCAAACTCATCAAACTCAATAGTACATTTATTATCACGGACAAAATGACGAACCAAAATTAAGTTTTTGACAATATTTGGTGTAATAAGTATGTTATTTAAGTGAAGAGTGCGATGTGACGTAGGTATAATGCTATGACCCGTGTTGGTAACGGGAATAGATTTCCCGTCACCAACAAGGACAGAAGGATAAATGCATGAATTAAAGATGGTACTAAGATTAGCGGTGGAAGAATTAATATGAGAAGACGCACCGGTATCCATATTCCAATTGGCGTGGGCTGGATCCTGAAGGCTCATGGTACTAAAGGCTTGTGGAAATAGCGTTTCCTGACTAGGTGCATGAGGCTGTTGACCCGAAGCTTGTACTGCTGTGGTGTAGAGAGCCTGTTGTTGAGGACTGAAAGCTGGAGTGGGCTGTGGAGACTGTGAGAAGCCTGGTGGAGCAGGTGGAGGAGTGGGCCGAGAGCCCAAGGGTATAGCATAACTCGGCTGTCCAGTGAGTGGTGAGATCCCATATTGGGCCAATATATTTTGTTGAGCCTGGAGAAGTGCCAATAATTGTTGTTGGCCCGCAAGGTTAAGTCCAGTGGGTGAGTGCTGCACATGTCGAGAACTACTACCAGGAATGTTACTCCGATTGTTGCCAGTATTGTTTTGATGCCCCATACTACTTGAAGCATTCGAGTCATGAATGAACCAACAGCTAGTGCCCCGACGACACATGCCACGACTGAAGTTACGACACACTTGAGGCTCAAAGGGTCCTGTGTTGTTGCGAGAGTCTCGATTTCCACGAGAGGTAGTCCTGCGTGAAAAGTCCGTCTCTATTAAAAGGACTTGAGGAGCAGATGGGGTAGTGTTCACAGGAAGTACCGACATTCTGGAACGGAGTTGCATCTCTTCAGTTGTCATTATGGACCTCATCGTTGCGAGGTCCAGAAAGGGATCTCTATGTGCAATAATTTGGGCAAGGCTGCCAAAATTTTCACTTAAGCCATTGATGGCATAAGTGACAACATCATCCTCGCTAACATCCGAACCAAGGTCGTTGAGCAAGGTTACAAGTGACTCGATTTTTGAGACGTACTCTTCTGCACTTTTTTCTCCCATTTGAAGCATACGCAATTCGCCTTTTAAAGCGACTGTCCTTGTACGCTTGTTGTCTTGAAAAAGTGACTCAACTTGTTCCCATGCATCGAGAGCAGTCTTGGGGTTTGTCTTAATAAACCTCCGTTGTTGGGAGGGTGAGAGAGTAAGGATGATCCATGATTTAACGATGGAATCAGCCGTGAGCCACTCGTCCGTGGGTGGCGCCGATGTAGAAGATTCATCGGTTTTGGCTTCGATGTGTTTTAGGACACCGAAATTGTTGCAGTGTATTTTAAAGAAATAGCACCAAGACGAGTAGTTTAACTCGAGTTAGGAATTGGAAATTCCATGTTAAAGTGTCGGTCACCCCAATTATGGTCTAGCATATGTTAGCTCGTAGATGTGTCGTTATTTACGTTATTTAGTAGCTTATTAGTTAGTTTGTAGCGTAGAATAATTTGGTGTAACACCGTGGAGGAAGGGCGAGTCTTTACCCACTGTATGCCTGATCCACAGTCCGATAGGAGGACGTAGCGTCTGTAAGTATAAATACCCCTTCCATCCTTGGAAGGGGCGGTGCTTCTCAATCTAACATTTGATAATTTACAAAGCAAGTCTCTAAGTAGAACACCCTCCCACTCTTTCTCTCTCTAAAACATGGCTTTCTTGTATCACTACCATCCAAGACACCCGAATCATCAAACACAATAAATATTACGATCCTACAAATGGTACCAGAGCCAAGGTTCTTGTGTTGTGTTGATTTGTGTGGTTTTGTATCATGGTTATGTTGGTTTTTGGATCATGTTGTAAACTGTTTTTGTACTACTTTGTTGGTTGGAATTTTTCCGTCTATTATTTTGGTCAAAACAGTTTGTAACAGTTTTGTATGGTATTCTTTATTTGTGTCAAAGTCCAATATGTTTTTTTGTCCAAACTGCAGTCTTCTAAACTGTGATGATAAATGGTCATATGGTCTTTTAGAGGTCAAAATATAATGAGTCCTTATGATGTTTTTTTTCTGGTTATGTTAATCTGGTCATCTTTGATTATTCATACCATGGTCAAAACGGTAAAAATGATATTCATATGCAGTTTTCTGGGTTTGAATGAAGATGGTCGGAAAAGTGGTTGGAATAACTCGCCGGAAAAACATATAATCAAGCTAGCGACTTGTATTTACAAGTTAGCGATTTGTGTCAAGTAAATGATATAGCGACTTATACTTATAAGTTAGCAACTTGTGTTATATGAAAAAACCAGTTATAGCGACTTGTTTTGAGTCAAAAGTCAACAGCGACTTGTTCTTGAATAAATTATAGCGACTTGTGTTTTGACGATAACGACTTGATTCATGTCCATGGATTGTAGCGACTTGTGGTGAAAGAAATCTTAAGCGACTTGGTCTAGCGACTTACGCTAGCGACTTGACAAAAAAAAGATGAAGAAGATGATACAACATATGACCACGACCAAAGAATCAAAATACCAACGACACTCTTGACTTCAGCCTACACATCATTTGTCACTATCAAAACTGAAAATAATAATAACAAGGACAACTGATGTTCAATCAATTTAAATACAGCCATCAACCACTCGACATACCCTATAACCAACTCCAACAAGCTATCCTATATCCCATCTCCAATCGTTTTCCACTCGGACCAAATAGAAAAATGAAAATAAATATAAATCTCAGATCTAATCGTGTTTACTCACGTTATATCAAGACCCTAAAGATCTTATACACGATTAATCATCATCGATTCATTTATGTTTGAAGCTTCGCCTCAATAATTATATGAACAGCACACGAGGTGTGTAACAATTATGTTACAACCTTTTTTATGATTCGTTCATAACCAGACACAACATTTAATTAAAACCTACCTTGATGCCGCCTGTTTATCTCGTTACCATCCCTGTGGTATTAATGAAGGGCTCCAGCCAACCCTATGGCGAGCAAGAAGGTGTGCTTATCGTGATGAAAGGGAGACATACGAGGATTTGATCTATGGGGCTGATATGTGTGCATGATTTGGACTAACTGTGATTATTTTTTATACATGTTCATTGATATCATTAGGATATGAGGCGATTATAAGTAAGATTTGGGATTTATATTGAGTGATTTTTGGATTAGTGATGGGTGGTTAAAGGATTTGAGCTGATTCAGGAAAAGGGGGCGGACTATTTTGGTTGGTGAGAGATTGTAGGGTTAAGATACGTGATTTTAGGTGAAAGTGTGATATGTGTTTGTATTTTATACCTCAAAGTATTAGGGTTAACTGATTTGGGCTCGGTAATATTTCTCTGGGGCTTTGTATCATTAAGCTTGGATCTGGTATTGTGGTATGTAATAATTTTTAGTGGGCCCCGAAAATGATGTTTATTTGAATGGATCGTGTAGGTGGTATACACTTTGGGCCACGAGATGAATCTTCTTTTTCCAAATGTATAATTACGATTGAATGGTTACGTCATTAGATCAGTTGGAATTGATATATGCTATTGGTTGGAACGAAATTTGGTAATACATGTCATTGTACAATTTTGTGATTCGTAACATTAAAATGACAATATTGGAACGAGTGTGAATGGGCCTTAAAATTCGAATGGACAAAAAAAATTGGTACGGGTTGGAATTCGCTGTACGGATATGACGAGGTTGGAATTTTTGTGTTAAACGAATTGGTACAATGAGTTTGTTGTGTAAGAATTTGAAATGATTTGCACAGTGTGCTAGTTCTTACGTGTGTTAACCGGATTTGGATTTAAGCTATTGAGATAGGGACTTATTTGAATTATTTTGGATTTATTGGAAAATGTTGACTACGGGGCTGTTTGGACGGTATTTCTTATTTGGATTTAAAGTGAGGTTTCCCGGGCGCGTTCACATAATTTTCGTCTTCTTTCTTTCTACCCTTCTGCGAAGATGACTTGTTTGGGCATTTAAAGAGGGTGATAAAGACTTGGCTATTTAGTTACGCTTATGTTTCTTTCTTGCTTAACTCACAACGTAATTATCACTTCGGTGTTTCACGCAGTTGAGAATACGTCAAGAGGTTTGGTACATTGGGTACACTGTTTCTTTTTCACGAGGATTAGTACAAGTTTTAGTAACAAATCTGGGGAATTTTACTTCATGATCAAGTTTGGTATATCTGGTTTTCTTCACCGTGTTGTCACTGCAATAGCCGACAGAATATGTGAAAGATGTGCTTACCAAAGTAAAGAATTATTGATGTTGGATTATGAATCGTTGATGAATCGCTGCATATTCCCCTAAAACAGATATTCACCGAAACCAATGCTGTCATTACACTTTCATGCTGACATTGTTTACGGTTTTGTCTTGATTTTGTAAAATCCCGCGAAAGAATCTATTTCTCGGTTTAAATCATAGACTTGTAAAATCCCGTGACAATGGAAATATCCTGGTAATTGTAAAGTGCATTTCCGGATCTATCTTACGGTTTATTCTTGGTTTTGTAAAATCCCGCGAAAGAAACAGTTTCATGGTTTAAACCATAGAGTTGTAGAATCCCGTAATGATGGAACCATCCTGGAGAGAGGAAAGTGTATTTCGGGATCTTTTCTGATCTCTGGTGCTACGGTTTCTACTTCGAAGAAGGAATAAAAGGGTGTACTTCATGAATTGGATGTGTGTTTGGATATTCGTCATGGCAGTTTGGCTATTACAAGGTTTTATGGGGTTATGTGCTTTTAACCATGGTCGGGATGGAAACCATTATCATAGTTCACTTAAAACGTCAAATGAGGCTAGATGTGAGCTTTTAACCAGAAGATGTGACAACGGGGTTAATTCACTATTATTTATTTGAGGTTGAAGTGAAATATCACGGGCGAGTGTACTTAGTATCTGAAGGTATCGGGGATGGTTGGATGAAGATTCTTCAAGATCCTTGTTCGAGCTTATTATAAAAAACGAAGACTTGGAAATCTAGTTATTGTTGGGTGACTTTTACTTTTTCTTTTACCACTTGCGGGAATTGGGCTCTTATCACCATAAAATAACTATCACTTTAAGGAGTTACGTTGTAGTGCTCAGAGTCACATTCAATTGTGGATTTTCAAGAGGTGAGGTACGTCTTATACTTGATTGTTGGTTGGTTGAAGAGTATAGTCTACTTAGAGATTCAATGGAGGATGAAGTCTCGGCACCGCTCTTTGTTACATATGTGCAAGTTTAAGTCACAAGTTCGGGTTAGTTTACTTCAGGGTCAAATTCATCATATTGGGTTTTCTCCATCAGTTGTCACGACAAAGAGCCTACTGAATTATAATGGGTTGATTACAAGTTTGCCAAGAGAGATTGAAAAGAGAGATATTAATGACGTCTGTAAACATCAGTTCAGGCCTCGTACTTCATCATTATGACGTATGAACACAACAGTTCATGCCTCGTACTCTAAAGAAAAGAAAAGTGTACGTTTCAGTGCGCTTTATCTTCTGAAGAAGAGAAATCTTCTTAATATGACCATTCTCATCAACATGCTTCATGCTTTTTCCATGCGCTTCAGTCATCAAGTGAACTGGACTACTGATAATTACTCTTATTCCACTTGCTCAATATAATGAAGATGGCGACATCATGTGCTAATTTTGCGGGGGAGAAGTGTGAATAGAATACTTTTGGATGATTTCACTTATTTAGTCAAGAATGGCAACTTCGTCTGCAATTCTTGAGGGGGAGAAGAAGTGTGATAATTCTGCATGTTGAGTTATTTTTGAGAATATATGGTCATACGGCTTCTAACTCATGTAAGAACCGAGCTTCTTCTTATCTGGTCATCTTTACATGATGTTTCTTCTAAGAGCCGTTGGTTGACATCTTCTCACGGACTGATGAGTTTATCGACAAAGTGCTTCCGGTTAATGCTTCACGTACACATCAACATGATGATTCCGAACAATCTCTCTGTTCTTGTATGATGTGATTGGTAGTTTAGTGTTACCATTTAATGTGTTCGTTGCGGGCTGATTGCTGATTTACTTGATGAACATCTTTCTGTTCTTGTTTGATTAGGAGGGATTTTAGTTAAGGGGATTCGAAAGATGTAAGTTAATTGGGATGCTTTTTGGTGATTTGAAGGTGTTACCTATTTATTCCTAAACTGGACAATCTTGAAGAAGGTCGAGTCTACAGTCGGTTCTATATTTTCTGCTACATGTTAGAAGACTAAAGATGAGTTGCATTTAACGATCTAAAGACTTCTTCTTATTCAAGGCATTTATCAAAAAGATTGTCGGTTTAGGGGAGAGCACTAATTGGGGGAGGGTGAAATGTTTGATTTAATCCCCAATTAGATTTGCTCACACTATTCTACAACAAGTTGATTCTCACAATGACTTCAAGCGATCTTCTCAACAGATTTTAAGTATTTGGGCTTATAATGTTTTGCTGATTATGAAGTATCAAAACCAGCAAGGGGGAAGGAGACACACGTCTAAATGCGAGTAAACTTGATGAACTTAATACTTCTAAGTGACTGAAGATATCCCGGGAAGACTAATGTCAGTACCGCAGAGAAACTCAAGGTTTGACTCATGGCGTTTAGTGTTCTTATTCCAACTATGTGGGGGAAGAGATGGAATAGTTAGTTTCTGGTGATAAAGGAGGTACGCAAGTGTGTGATGAGTTCGATGCTATCGCAATCATCAGGGGAGAGAGATTGTGTACATTGGGGATGCTCAGCTGTTTTACTTGAGGGCTTAATCAGTGATTCAGAGATATAATCACTTATTCGGGTGTTGACATCCGCAGAGATTGTCACCCGCAGAGATAATCAGTGATTCGGCCTGCCTCTTCAATGTTATCGGTTATTCTCTCTTTGGGCATTCGGGTACTTCGGGTTCTTGAGCTTCATACACTTTCTTCAGGGGGAGAGAAAAGTATACATCGGGGTTACTCTTTGGCTATTGGACTTAATATGCTACTTCGATGGTATAAGCTTCTCTATCTTCGGGTATATGTGTATTCGGGTTCGTGAGCTCTAGTCTAAGAAACTGACTGCATCAATTCATCTACTTGGGGGAAGTGTTCTCTTGACAACTCTTGGTGTGGATCGCTTCAGACTTCAGTGGTTATGAAATTTGAGAAGATTATTTAAGAGTGGGATGATACGTTGTTGTTCTTGTTGATGATATAACCCCGAACGAAGAATCTTGACTATCGTTCTTAAAAGGAGCAGTGGGTTTATGATAATAGTGTGCTTCTCTGTGCACCTGGCTAAGGCAAGCTTGAAATGGAGCTTCGAATCTGCTCATCTAATGGATTTTCGGTTTGGGGGGAAGCTGCCAAAGTCTCACTTTCAGATGGTTCAATTTCTTTCTTCAATGCAAGATCCTCGGAAGATTTGGTGGTGAAAGTTTTAGGGATGATGACTTCTATCTTCTACAATAGGACTGTTCGATATCCTTATCTCGGTACTCGTATCATCATCTTCTTTAACTATATCATCTACTCTATCTTTGTAAATATTTATCAAAAACAAAATACAAAAATATAAAACCAGCAAAACAAAATAGAAAAATATAAAACCAACAAAATCCCATAAAAATCAGAAAATTTGAAAAATACCAAAAATATGTTTTCTCAAGACATGTCTTCTGGTATCGATAACATCTGCGGTCATAGAAATGTCATTCAATAATGGCACGGGACCATAGATGAAGTTCGAACAGGAGGTGTAAATATTATTTTTCAAAACATGTCTCAAAAAATGGCTTATAGTTATTTCAAACTGTAACCCGCGCTTCAAAAATGGCTTGCTATTATTTCAGATAGCAACCCGTTCTTCAAGGATGGAAAGTGCCACGCTAAACCAATTTTCAAATATTTCATGCACTTTTCCTAAAAAAGGAAAGTATGTCGAAGGACTGCTGTTCCTACTCAAATATTTTTCCTTCTACAATTCTTCAGAAAAATATTTGTGTTAACTGAATTGGTGGAAAATGAGTTGCTTATAAAACAATCAGTTTCAGAGTTTTTGAATAAATTGAAAACTCAATCAATGACTTCCGCGCTTTAAATCTTTTCATAAAATAAGTCATTGATTGAGGGGGAGAATGTTTTCAAATCTATATCATCTAACGAGATTATCTAATTATCCTGTATGCTTAATTGAAAATGAAGTTAACCTACGTTGAAGGACTAGGTGCCTAGGATATGATTATTAGGATTAGATGATTAGAGATTGATAAACACATTTTTCCCATACCTTATATGAACTGATTGATATGTTGAATTGACTTGAATTAGTCGATTGTTGTTTGGGTGATGTCGACCACCATATATCTGTATGTGTGTTCACTAACGTATGCAGTTATATTGGTATATAAGAATGTTCCCGATCCGGATCCCACAATTGAAGAAGATTGGATGCCGAAAGGAAAGGGTAACTATATCTTGGGTTGACAAATGAAGAAACGGAGCTTAATTTGACTTCAATGGAGAGTTGGCATAAATGCAACGTAAGAGGTCTCACTGCATCAGCAGATGGTTTTCTTCTAAGTGATTGAAGAAACGGAGCTTAATTTGACCTCAGTTGGCATTAAAATGCAACGTAAGAAGTCTCACTGCATCAGCAGACGGTTTTTCTTCCCAGCCCTACAGCAACAACAACAAAAGCAGCTCAACCACCTAACGTATCTTTGTGCAGGATATCATTTTTTAAACAATTTTGAAATTTTTGAATAAATTGTTTTGAAAAATGGAAAATATTGTTTTTGAAAATAAATTGGACTTAATTTTAAAAAATCACCGGGCTTCATTTTATCAAAATCTAAGTCACTCAATCAACGACTACGGTAATTGATTGAGGAGGAGAGTGATTTAAAATAAATTATTTTCAAACGATATTTCTTCATAAAAAGTCCGGTTTGTACAAAAACAAAGTGGTGATCTAAAGATTTAATGTTATGTCATGGTATGATTTTTCATTAAGAATCAAGATCTTTCAAAATGAATTTTTTTGTTCTTGTTTGATTGTGAAATTGTTTTATTTTACTTAAAGATCTCTTAAAAACTATCATACCTGACACTAACAATCTTTAAATGTCTTTAATTGGTCTATATCAGTCATCTTTTTCAAAATTAAATCTTGCCACGTCTTTCCCTAAAATTTTCGAAATGATTTAAATCAATCGGGATCAAAAATCTCAATTGGTTTGAAAAATATGATCGGGGGAGAGATCTTGATTTAAATCTCAAATTTGTTTAAATGGAATTGGTTTTAGTCCTTTAAAGGCACTCCTGCCTCCATGTGCCAAACGATTTCAATACATGATGCACATGTTGAGGAGGAGCATTTATCCAAAAAACAAGATGAGTATTTAAACCAGGCCACATTTTCTCCCATGTTTTCTAAACCTTATTAAATCACTTGGGATCCAAAATCTCAAAGGTTTTGATATTTTTGATCGGGGGAGAATTTGTGATTTAATTAATAAATCTGATAAAGGATGATTGATTTGATTCAAATATGCTAGTTCTCTCTAATATG
The DNA here is from genome assembly GCA_910596185.1 of Chrysanthemum makinoi. NCBI lineage: Eukaryota > Viridiplantae > Streptophyta > Magnoliopsida > Asterales > Asteraceae > Chrysanthemum > Chrysanthemum makinoi. Next base: position 109,576,449 of record OU343218.1, read on the forward strand.
TGCTAAACTCTTTCGTTTATCGATGCACATTTTGAGGGGAGCAAATGGTTTCTTAATGGCTTTTGTGATCGTGATTGTACTTCAAAAGAACTCTTTCCTCTATGTGATAAAATGATTTCAAATATCCTATGCACATATTGAGGGGGAGAATTTACCAAAGAAAATCAAATGGCTTTTTCTACGGAAATTGTGATCAAGAAATTATTTCAAAGAACTCTTGCCTCCATGAGCTAAACAATTTCATAATCATATGCACATGTTGAGGGGGAGCATTTCTAAATGATCAAAACTATTAAGGTACAAAATGCTTTGATTTTATATCACAAGTACCTTGATTGATTTTTCCAAATGATTTTTCAATTGGTTTCATGAAGAAAAGAACAATACCAAAAAGACCGACCAATTTACTTTATGCATGGAGTTATAAGGATGGTTAGGTTAGGTATTCGTTCCCACGATCCAGCCAGAACCGGAGGGATCTACCCAGGGACAATCCACTAGATAGTGTAGAGTCCTTAGGTATGATGAAAAAAGGAGAAAAGTGAGATATGGGAAGAGTGCGGATGGAGACTGAGCTAGTACTGGAATAAACCCAACAAGGTTCTAGTTATGAAGTCTCGGTAAGCAGAAGGGGTTGAAGAATGAAAAAGAAATGAATATGAAAAGGGTGAAAAGAAATAGCCCTCCAATAATTCAACCTTAGGGCGAAAACCGGGTTCAATACATATGCTACTGGTGGTTACCAAGGTAACTATGGTATTGAAGACAAGGCGTCATGGACCCAAAGTGACGCCTGCACTAAACTTCCTAAGATACTCAAGTTCCTCTTAAAAGGGCTTGTTTCATTCTCACGGGGAACCGACATTATCTATCGACTTTCTCTTAGAGATTGTTGATATTGAAGAAGGAGACCCTCTCCCTAGTCTCCGGCATAGGAACCAAATGTGCACAATTGAGTCTAGAGCCACGAGATCATCATATAAATCTCTTTAGGACACTGTCAATGAAGACTCTCTATTTCACACAATGTGGAAAGAGAGACTATATCTTATGAGTCCTACGCATTATCCTTGTGGTATTGCCAGAACATCCGAGTGATATGAAAATATTCACGATGAAGATGGAAATCCTTCTAGAGCCAACATCAAACAAGCTCTTGGTGGGTGGCATGTGAGATCTTTTCTAAAGATCAAACTTGTGACAACTGGATAGAAACAATGGGGCGATTCATTCTTGAATCAACCGTGGTCCAGGAAATGGATTGACGGATACCTTTGAAAAACCGGTCGTTGTGCTCAACAATTCTTTTCTCTAGCACATCGATTGTGTATTAATCTTTCAAAATTAAAAGGGTATTTATGATTGAAAATTGATTTTTCTTATAAAACCTTCGTCGTATTGCAAAAAATCTTTATCTTAAGCAATAAGCGATTGTTTTCAAATCATTTTCTATCAATCAGTAAATCTCAATTTTTTGGTTCACTCACTCCGTGTTGTCTTCTTTGAGACGTTCCGGTTTGAGAATAGCTAGAACAACTGCGAAACCCTGTCAAGGAGATTCTTCGAATTATACCGATCACAGCGTACTTGTACTGATCAAAGGGGAACCATGGGTCGTGTACCTTAATTCAACGAAAGTGATCAAAGACACTTTCGTGTGTTTTATTGCTAACTGTTGTTTGCGGGTACATTTGGACGGTTGCGGTGATCGAATTGAAGAGTCAATCCAAATCCGCATGCTCACGCATCCACACTTAATTGAAGAAATCATGACGGTGCATATCTACATAACCGGCTCGATATTTTTATACTATGATTCTGCTACGCTGCTGCAAATATCATGAACCAGTAAAGCTTCCGCTACTCTGATGGAAAGATGTCTTGATCCAAAAGTGTGAGCATGTCGGTCCAAAATTCACAACTTCACATGATGGCAATACAACTATGGATGATCCAGGGAGATTTCTTTGTGGCTGATGATCTAAATGAAAGCTCGAAGATCATCAAAGATGTGGATCAGTTAAAGGCCTCCACTAAAAGTATAAATCAGTGCGGACTTTGAAGAATCGCTACTAAAGCACAAATATTTGGGAACTTGAAGAATTGAAGTCTACGAGCTCAGAACTAAAGACAAAGATAGAATGCTAGGATGCAAAATGTATTTCATGGGGTGACCTCCCTTAGGGGGAGATTGTTAGGAATTGGAAATTCCATGTTAAAGTGTCGGTCACCCCAATTATGGTCTAGCATATGTTAGCTCATGGACGTGTCGTTATTTACGTTATTTAGTAGCTTATTAGTTAGTTTGTAGCGTAGAATAATTTGGTGTAACACCGTGGAGGAAGGACATGTCTTTACCCATTGTATGCCTGATCCACAGTCCGATAGGAGGACGTAGTGTCTGTAAGTATAAATGCCCCTTCCATCCTTGGAAGGGGTGGTGCTTCTCAATTTAACATTTGATAATTTACAAAGCAAGTCTCTAAGTAGAACACCCTCTCACTCTTTCTCTCTCTAAAACATGGCTTTCTTGTATCACCACCATCCAAGACCACCCGAATCATTAAACACAATAAATATTACGATCCTACAACTTGTCAAGATCAAGTTTAACAGGAACTAGGTTATTAATGTTGTGAACAACGTAGAGTTTTTCTACGAGGGTGAGGGCTGGAGCAACCGGAGGGTTGTCGTTGGTCATGATGAGGGAGATGAACAACTCTTAAATTGTTGTGGTGAAGGAGGAAGATGGCGGCGGTATTAGGGTTTAGGATCGGATGTGCTGTAGGCTTGATACCATGTTAATTATGTAAAGTGTGTGTTGATTGATTCTCATAATGTTACAATCGTAGAGTATATAATACACAGTGATGGGCCTATACACATGAAATCCAAACTAATAACTGAACTGGGCCTATAACATATGCTAACATTTTTTTGGTTATTATCATTTTTCTCCTTCAGATCAAGAGGATCAGTTCTTCCGACTGTTTTGAACACCCGGATTATCCAAATGGTGCCTAATACCGTATAGATTGTTCGAACTGTATAGAAACAATAATCAATTTTAGCGTAATCCTGTAGTTGTTTCACATAAATATTAACGATTTTTTAGATATATTATTTAAAAAAAATAGAAATGAGTTTTAATTAGAAAAGAGGAAGTTAGAGAGGATTAAAGAGAGTGTTTTATTTTATTTTAAAATGAGTGTTTAGGTCATATTTATATCCTATCTTTAATAAATCACCTCAAGTAATTAGGACAAGTTTGAGGGAGCACCGATTCTCAATAGAGATCAGGGCAAGTTTTAGTTATCGGCTTTGGGGACAGGGGTAGTCGACCGTCGACCACCGAACCCACCTATCTGAATACCGTTATTTTCTTTATTTTATTTTGCGATATCAAAGCCAACTGATGTAACTCAACAACATTATAAAAAATACCGGTCGAGTGTTGGATTCATATAGGAGTTATTTGAGTTACAGGACTACAAATTGCCTGAGTTCTACTTTTGTATAGTTTCATGATGATAAAATGATGGCACACAAGAGAGTTATGAGGTACAATAAAGCTACTACTGATCATCTGGGTATCATTTACAAAAGAGAGTGTGTAGATGACAGCGATTATGCAAGACATGCACTTGGATGATCGAAGAGGTACTTCTGGATACATATTCACGCTAAGTGGCGGGGGTAGTGGCTTGGTCATCAAAGAAGCAACTAATGGTGACACTTTCAACTATTGAGGTAGAGCTAGTATGTGGTAACTGCTTCATGTGCGTGTCAATGGCTTTGGATGCGACAAATACTTGAACAAATTGATGGTGATCAAGGTAATAGTGTTACAATTTCCAAACATAAGCACAAACATAGTGTAATAAATCATAAGAACACTAAACGCCATGAGTCATATCCTTTGTATTTAGATATGAAGAAAACATAATCTAAAATAAATCATAAAAAAGAATCTATTTGCTCATAAATAATAAACATAATATTAACGTTAATAAAACAAAACATAACATAACGTAAATATAAATAGTTCATATGAAGAGGTTATTAGATTTACTGATTGATAGAAAATGAATCAAACACTTATTAATCAAACATCAATAATTAAGAACTATTTATATTTATAATTAAGTTTATGAAGAGGTTATTAGATTTACTGATTGATTTATTGTACGTTAGTTTTATTATAACGTAAATATAAATCCTTTGTAAAATAAATCTAATTAGTTTTAAATAAATCTAGTTAATAAAATAAGTCTAGTTTTATTATAATTAAGAGGATTTTTTACATAAAATAAAACAAATAGACTTATGTTTATTAGTTATGTTTATCAACTATTCCTAACATAAACTAACGTTCTTATGAAGCACGTTAGTTTCTTGAAGTATTTAGATTCTTGTCAAATGTTCAGTTTAAGTGTAGGGAGGGAAAGTAAAACGGGAACTTTGAAACTATGTTTATCCTTGATTATTTGCTTTGTCCAATTGCATTTGTGTAATAAATCATGAGAAAATGTCGGTTAGGGTAATTTTGGCACCAAATTTAAAATTTTTCATGACATATAGGAGTGGGCCATTAATCTTAACAAAAGCGTCTCACTGATAGGAAGTTGCATGACTAGCACAAAAACCATTTACCACCTAAATTCCACCCAAAATGTGAGGATCGCCCTTAGATTAGTAGGAATTAAAGCATTCATCTTTAATGCTTAGTGTGTGAACCGGTAGTATAATAGATTCTAGAACTTGTTTTGTGATGCATCCCGAGATCGCTAGTAAGACTACACTTGTGTACTTAGGAATAACTAAATGATAAGAGGCATTAGGATAACCCTTGTTTGATACCCGTAATATAATTACTTCTTCCACGTCGGTTGAGTAATTCCCCCACACCTTTGCGTTGTACTCATCTTTAGTACACGATACCCCTAGTTAACCCCTCAGAGCCTATCCTTTTCGCGGTTCTCGTGATGTTTCGGTTTTCCGGAATATCAATGAAGAGCATTGTTTACACCCCACCCCCAAATGTACACCCAAATCACCTTAGCCTACCTTGTATGCACTCACTTTTAGTGCATTATTGTTATCACACTAAACCCTTAGTTCAATTATATAGTTGCTTACATAAGTTGCTAAGTCGAGTCATATCCTTTGTACACAGTTTTGGGACGATTGGGACTCATGGGAAAAGTTAAATTTTATGAAATGACGGGAAGTGAACGTTAAATTCAAATTCGCTTTATTTGCGTAATAATGTACTCCAAGTGTTTTGATCTTTTCAATTCGGGTCATATTAGTGTTAGAGTAATAAAAACTCAAGTGTAGGGATGTGCCTATAAATCCCTATCATTTTGATGTTATCGTAGAGGATGGTAGAGTAAAAGTGTATGAAAAAAAAATAAAAAAATAAAAAAAAATCAAAAAAAGAGAAAAAGAAAAAAAAAGAGTGTTGAAAAAAAAACATACGGGCTACCATCCTACATCTATTTTTAATTTATGTTTGTTTGTTTCAGTTGTCTAGAGTCTAGAGTGTCGAGTCTTGGCTTAGCAACGCCATTCTTCGCATGCTTGTAACATAAAGATTTTTGACTTGCCACCACTAAATAGCCTATCCCACCAAACCCTTTGTTTCCCTACCGTAAGCCTAACATTACAACCCTTTAAAAGACCTCTTTGATAGTCTTTCCTAGGTGCTTACGCCAAAGCGATGGAGGTTTGATCTAGTCTCAATCCTATGCTAATCTATGTACTAGGACTGGTTAATGAGTGTTTATCTTCTATTTCCAACTTGATATATTTCATATACACCCGAGAGATGAGAGTATCCAAACACCCACTGTGAGGTGCTAGTATGTAATTTCCGTGCTTGTTATGACTTTTGTAGGGCTTATATGTGTTGTGGATTGTTCTAAACCAAGGCTTCATGACCCCTAACTTATAAATTTATTGGCTAAAAGCACATTTGCTTGAGGACAAACAAATACCAAGTGTAGGGATATTTGATAAGGTTTTAAAATTTACCTTTTTGAGGGGTCGTTTAAGCCCTTATTTGATCACTTTTGTATCCGTTATTACTTAATATCGTTCCTTTTCACTTTTTAGGTATCTTGAATGCAAATTGCTGGAATGGCACTTATTTGGATGAAAAGGCGCGGATATACGAAGAAAATGGCCAAAGTCAAGAATCGAGACACTCAAGCTGCTGAAACACAAGGGGACGGCGTCAGGTGTTACCTGTGACGCCGTCGGACAACTTTTGTGACGGCTCAGTAGCCAAATTGCTTATTTTCAAGTGACGGCTTCAGGTTTTAAAAGAGTAGGGCGTCGCAGCCTAGACGGCCTAGATTTGATCCAGACGACGTCAAAGACTGAAGGGGACGGCGTCGCAAGCATAAGGTGACGCCGTCGCAAGACTAACGTGGCCAAGACGAAACCCTAATGAAGGCGACCCGACGGCGTCACAAATCAAAAGGTGACGCCGTCGCACTTGTAATCCTATATATAGAATCCGAATTTTTTAGTTTTCAGTGTGTAGTCTTTTGGAGTAAAAACCTAAACCGAACCAAGGCTGTCTTGTATAGTATTTTCGGGTTCCATACCCTATCTTACATCAAGATAAGTGTTTTACTTCATTAATTCAATTATGTCTTCAATTACTTGTGTGTATGCTTGCATTTTCCCCATGTCCGGCTAATTTACTTATGTGTTTGATTAGGGAATATGAAACTTAATTATGAATATTGATTGGTTGTCTCTTATCTTAATTGTTAATGATCTAGTATTATGATAGGTAATTCGTTGTGTAGTTAATGCTTGATTAATCTTTGTGAACATTAGCTTATAATACCTAGAGTCATTGTAGGCTAAAACATCCGAAGAGTACCTTAGAGTTAAGTTTATAAATCCTAGAGATTTTGTAGGCGATAACCTTTGGTAGTTTCAAAGAGTTAGGGATAAATGCATACCCTACGACCTTAGACACACAACGCGATTAAGAATAAGGACGTGACAATTCAACCACCAATAGGAGATAATTAAGGAGTAATAAAACCTAAGTAAACACATCTTTAAATCATCATACGAGCACACAATAATTAGACATAGACTATATACACCTTAGTTAGATAATTAGATAAGTAGAAGTAATCGGTAGAAATACCAGCCCCCAAATCCAAACCCCGAGATTCGTACCTTTCCATTTCCAAAAAAACATAAAAAGATAAAAAATAATCTTCCTCCACCCCAACCTTAGCGTAGTAATTTCTCACTAGCATTCCTATTCCCCTGGAGAACGATATCAATTCCCGTGGCTTACCCTAATACTACACTACAACGATTAGGTTCACTGCCTAGGGTGTTGAAAAACTTGCTCGACGAAAAGGAAGTTCCTTTGACCCCGAACGACGCGTGTAGCGTTATCAATCATCAACCACCTCATTCACTTTTTCTACAGTCTCTTCACTTCCAACCTATTCTACATTTTTATCTATGTTACTCCTAAATTCAGCCATATCAGCCTCTACTTCATCAATCATGTTGTCTTGATCAACTATGAACTCACTGTCATCACTGTCTGATTCATACTCACTATCTGAAACATGATCACTATCTAAACCATATTCCCTATCCGAACCATTCTTGCCAACATCTACATTTGAGCTTTCATTCCTACTTGACTGACCTACATCTAAACTATTCTTACTCTACTCACCTACATTCTCGTTGACCCTTTTAACCTTCTTTAAAGCTCCCCTCAACCACTCATCCCCACTTACATCATCAAGTACATCTGTATCAACATTTTCTAGTAGTTCATTATTCCATCCAATAGAAATAGGTTCTACAATGTTAGGGTAATTAAAAACAGAGTGATCAACATATAAATCAATGACCTTATACTTAGCAACAAACTTCAACAATTCTACCACATCTTTATCAGTAACTAGTTTTCTTATACTATTATCTAAATCAAGGTTAGGTACCTGATAATAAAAGTCCATAGATAAATTTTCATACCCTAACTCTTTCATCATACTGGTAACTTTATGAACAGAGAACTCATCTGAATCAATAGTATCTATCCAATTTATCTTCCCACATTTGTAACGTATCTTAGGAGGACTGGTGAATACACCTCCATTGTCAATCTTTAGATAAAAAACTGGTGGAAACTTACCTGTTCATACAAAATAAGATTTACATTAGAAACACAAAATTGTTACAACAAATGAATAAATTAAAGGAAATGTACTTACGATAATCATGATAGGGATATGATGTCGAACCTTTTTACGCACCCTCCACTCACACAACATTGTTAATTTTGGTTTTACTTATCTAGGGTTTTATTCAATTTGCAGGTTTAGAGAGAAAAATTGGTGGGTGGGTGGGTGAAACTATTACCCTAAGGAGGAGATGTAAAATGAAGGGTTTAATAAAGTCAATATATAGGCAAAACAAAGAGTGCCAAAAGGGAAATTACAATAATACCCCCACATATTTGCCACGTCACAGGATTTGGTGGTCAACAAGTGAAAAATTTGGTCAAGGAACCAAACCTGTTATGGGTCAAAACCATGGAGAGAGGATTCGTGAAAAAAAAGAAGAAAAAAAAAGAAGATGATTTTCGTTATACCCGACAAACCACAGAGACTTAAGTAATTAACTTTTAAACTTAAGTTAAAACTATATTAGTGTGACTTATGTCAAACTAAAAGTGGTTGATTGATGCACGTTGAAAACAATGTTTTCAATCAAATCAATTTGCCATTGAGATTCCTAAGAAATGAGCTACAAAAATAGTCCAATCGTGTTGGGTTTTAGTAAATTATTCGTTAAATAAATAAGTACAATTCAAATAGTGTCAAAAGTTGAAAGCAAAAGATACAACTTTGGATAGGTACAATAAATCTGTAGTTAGACACGTAGGGTGTGTTTGTTTTTAAAAAAAAAGTCTTACTACCCCTCTTACTTTTACCGGTAAGAGGTGGACAGACGTTTTGCTTGTTTGTTTTTTTCTTTTGAGTAATACCCAGTTAGACATATAACATCTTACTTAGTAAGAGGTGGGGGACTTATCTTACTACCTCTTACTCATTTTGTAAACTTTATATAATATATTTGATTGTTTATTAACTATGTTATATTTATGATAAAACATCTTGTTTCATATTTACATAAGTTGCTTATTATCGCATAGTGGGTAACTTATCACCCTTCTCAACAACATCCCAGATGTTGTAATCAATCATGTGAATGTATTGCCTCATTCACATTCTCCATACTTGATACTCACCCTGCTTCAGCATGGGTACCTTTGATGCAGTAACCATATGAGTTTCGGAACAACTTTACTCTTCTTGAATTAGAGTTAACTTGACTTCTTCTTGATCACAGCTTCTAGATCACAAGCTCTGATACCACTTGTTGATCCCAGTTGAGCAAACGATCTAATATAGAAGCTGACTTAATGAACACAATATATTAAACACTATACGGAATCTAGTGTTTAATCTTAAGAAGAATAATAATAAACAAACAGTAATAATCACTAAACACCTCAATATTATTAATACGAATACTCTGAATAGTATTAGGGTTTTACAACCTTGAAGTGTATCGACTTTAGATATATCTAACACACGTATATCTAACTCTAACCTAGGACCTCCTTTTATAGGCTAAGGAGTCCTTTACAAGATACAATACATAACCTACAAGATAAATATCTTTTCCATATTTATCTAATACAAATATTAAACCGACTTATCTAACTAGCAGTGCTTACAATACATTAGCAGTGGTTACATACTACTACTAGCCGTGGTTTAACTCAGCAGTGGATTCATTTCTTCTAGCCGTGGTTTCTTTTGCTCTAGCAGTGGTTCCATACTTATAATAATTCCTTTTCAGTGGAACCTAAAACCCAACAAAATTCAAGGTCTAGAAGATGATGAAACGGGAACTACGCAGGATCAAGAACGATGCCTTCAATCTACTCAAAGAAAGATCCTGCAATGCAATTGAGCTGGAATACCACTTGGACAACATTGCCCGTGCAATATCCAACAATATCGACTGGCTCAACCCATAATCAAACATCGACTACACCAGAAAGGATAATGAACCTTACTACAAATATTGGACCAAACCTCTACCGACTATTGGCAAACCAGAACAACCAAGGATTCCATTCCGTTTCTTCTTCGACAATGATTTGGAGTTCCTTCAACACGGAAGCAGTGTAAGTAAGAAGTATGCTACATCTCTGACGTTCAACATTCCAGCTGCTTTGTTCTCCACCAACATCGCCATTGAAGAAGATACCACATACCTGTTTGTTGACAAGGTTGTTGAGTATGACATTGACGCTAAGTTTGGTATTCATCATTGGCCAAAGAGGAGAAGACTTTACTAACGAAGCTGCAGAGTTAGAAAGTCAAACAAAGAGGTGAAGCATGATAAAAGAATAGTTGTTGTTATGTCGGTAAAATTGGAAACTAAGTGGGACTACTCATTCTTGTCCAAGATCAAAGTCAAACGACAAGATGAACAAGAGTATGAATTCTCTGAAGCTGACTTCCCGGATTTGTCGCTCAACGACATTGAAGACATGTATCTTCTAAAGGTACAAGGAAGGATGCGTCAGTTATCGACAGAAATTCAGCTCAATTACATCACTGCACTTCTAATCTTCATTCGCAGCAAGGTTATTCAGGAACGTGTTGAAGACTTACAACTCGGAGTTGAATCGTACCAGAAACTACTCAATCTCACCAAACCACTTCTACACTTCAACGACCTGTTTTGCAATTAAAACTATTGTTACTTATATATATTATGGGGATGTTGATAGGATAAGTTCATAGTAGTGTGTTGCTACAATGGAGCCTACAACCGTAATATGGAGGCATTAAACATCAGATTCGCACAGTGGAATATATTCATTTGGGTTGACCAATTCGTTGAGTTCCAACAGTCTAACTTGTATTTTAGTTAATAAAGAGTCTAGAGTCATTTACTTTTATATCATGGGTCTTTGTAGATTAAACAGTTCGAAGTATATTGGACTTAACGATTTGTGGTAGAGCTACGTTTGATTGTATTTGTTATTTGGTTTTGAATTTATGGAGACGTCGGAATATGCTCTTGGTCTAAAAAGTTCTTAGACATTTCAAAGGCTTGTGTTGGTTTTTATTGAAAAGGTGATGGTTTCAAAGTAGTAAAGTATATACGTGTGTGTGGAAATACTTTTATCAATGAGCACGAATTTACCTTCACCATTGAAGAGTTTGCTAGGATACTTCGAATAAAATTAGGTAAGATACGATGGTTACCAAGGATTTATATGGTTCTCAAACATTAAACATCCAAGACAATAGTTATTAAATAGGTATGTATTATAACAATATATTTAGGTGGTTACTTAAGATGTTAGGTTGTATAATGTATACAACACGATTTTTGTACACACTCAAAAAGGTGCAATTGGCCTCTATCATAGAATATCGTTTCATGTTTTGCAGCGGTGCGTTTAATCATTTGAGTAAATAGAGTGGGTTGGTTAGTCATGGGCTCACAAGCCCATCAAGAGTTATAGGGATCGTTTGGTTTATGTATGTAAGTATAACTGGGCCAAAGCCCAGTTTCCAATCTCAAAACCGTTTGTTTGGTCGGCCCACCAGGGGCATATTTGGTCGAATGTGCCTCGGGGTGGCCGTGACACAATTTCGTTTCATTTAACTTGTCTTCTTCTTGTCTCGACTTACCTCACGTAACGATATTCTCGAGCAACACAACTTATCAAAGGCACCACACGATGAATGTTCAATAATAACATTAACATTAAAACGAGATGTGAAACAAATTTCGTATATATAGAAAATAGGTTGAATTACTATTGAGACACTGTCATCAGCCATACCTATACCCTTCTATATGACTAAAGTTTGTGAAGGAGTACTTTAGTCTAACGAGCACCCCTTCAACACGATTATGCTGGAATTATAAATTAGACCATACTAAGCTCATGCTTGAGATACTTACGTAATTGACATCCATTTGGTAGACGGTGATGTTCAAGTGAGCCGCGAATGCCAGAAAAATCCATGACCTCAAAGCTCTCTATGATCTCAAACATGTATTCTATTCTAGACTTATATCATTGTTAGCGTTTTATGCCATCAACAGCACCTAGAACGTGTTTGAGGTTGTACCAAGATTGAAGGATAAAAGTATTAGCTCGTTAAATAAAACTAACGAGTAACTGGCATTATGTACATGAAAGTAGTCCTAATTAATAGCTTATAATAAAAAGAACATATTAATACATTTTATACAAAGTTTAAATGTTTATCAGTACTTGATTTTTCAGATGTGCAAAACTGGTAGACGCCATTTTACTCAAGGCGTCCACCTTTTTGTTTTCAATTCTAGATACTTGTTTGATTGAGAACATTCGGAAGTTTTTCAAGAGTCCCTTTACCTTTTCTAGGTATTGAATCATCCCTGACTCTTTTGCGATGTACGTTCCATTGACTTGATTTGCCACCAATTTTGAACTATATGAAAAATCAGATACTAAATGAGATAATTTCCAATTATGTAAACATAATGCCGTTATCAGTGTTAATTGGGATTGCAAAATACTGTTAGGGATAAGTATCTAGGTATGTGTACTTAAGTGAACTATGTATAAGAGTTACAAAGAATGTCCAATGTTGTACACATCATTATCCTAGATTTATACACGCACTTAAAACACTTAAAATTAATCTTACAAAATATCAAATTAGAATTGACCAATAGGAATTAGTTTGCACATCTCTTAATTCTGAGTCTAGGGTTGGAAAAAGAGACGTTGGGTGATGATGAACCCGCGTTCGGGTTAGAAGATGAAGTCGGGTTTGAGGTATTCCACCCACCGAGAAGATTTATGAATGAATCATCGTTGTTGTTGCCTCCCAACATTTTTTTAGTAAATGGAAGTATAAGATTGAGTGGATTGAGTAGTGAAAGTGTGAAAAAAATAATGCTTTATTTGGGTATTTATAGTGGTAAATAATGGTTTTGATTTTATTTATATATTTTTTTTCAAACTAGCCGTTTGAAAAGAGGGGGGGAATGATTTTTTTTTAAAACCCCAACGGCTAGTAGTCGTTTGAGGGGGGGGATAATTTTTTTTTCAAACTTGGCATATCTGCTCTAAAGCAACGTTAGTATGCTAACATGCCCTCCTTAACGTGCCATTAACGCGATACTCGGTGTGGGTAACGGGGGTTAACGCCCCTGCGTTAAACCTTAGCGCAAGACACACGTTATTATACCGTGTGCTCTTAAAAATGTAGGCCACTTTGTCCTTTTAAGTTATTAATTTATTACTGTATCATAATCTTTACTTTCTGTTTTTCTAAAGGTGTTAACATTTTTAAACTTTTTAAAAAATTATGACTGAGTTAACGATCTTTCATTTTGTTCATTTGGTTTATTCAACTTATGAAACACGGTGTTTGAGGTCACTGAACTTATAAATATATACTTAAACATCACTGAACTTGTTAAAACACGAAATTTATGTTACTTAACTATAAAAAATTATGCGTTCACTAACTATGGATATATGAAAAACAATCTAAATTATAAGTTCATTAACTCAAGTAAACACGCATTTTGTCTAATTATAACATTATAATCAATGAGTTCTATTAAAATGCATTTTGATATACATTTGTATAAAATGATTACTCATTAGAAAATATATGCAATGTATTTGATAAAGTTTATGTAGCTTATAGTCAAATCACATATATTTATGTTCACAGTTCGATGATAAAATTAAACCAACATGATTATAATAATTTGTAGTGTTGAATTTCTCGACCAAAATAAATTGTGATAAGTATACAGGAAAATAGTTGATACAATTATTATCTGCGTTAAAACTTAGTAAGACGACATATTGAACTTATAAACACACGTATACTACGAAATCTTTAAGAAAAGTACTGAACGTGTAATAATAACTATATAAGAAAATAAAAAAGAATTCCGTTTGTGTAAACACGCATTTTGTATAATTATAACATTATAATCAATGAGTTCTATTAAAATGCATTTTGATATACATTTGTATAAAATGATTACTCATTAGAAAATATATGCAATGTATTTGATAAAGTTTATGTAGCTTATAGTCAAATCACGTATATTTATGTTCACAGTTCGATGATAAAATTAAACCAACATGATTATAATAATTTGTTGTGTTGAATTTCTCGACCAAAATAAATTGTGATAAGTATTCAAGAAAATAGTTGAAACGGTTATTATCTGCGTTAAAACTTAGTAAGACGACATATTGAACTTATAAACACACGTATACTACGAAATCTTTAAAAAAAGTATTGAACGTGTAATAATAACTATATAAGAAAATAAAAAAGAATTTCGTTTGTGTAATACAAAAATGAGATTCAATAACATCTTGAACATATAAACACACACTATTTAACATTTTTCAAGATGTCATCATCCCATTCAAACATGTAAACGATGCTTGTCTTACTAAACTCACTTTTGTTCAAGTCAACACATGATGTGGGACAATTTACGGCCTTTGTGATGTTGTAATATTCAAAAAAATTATTAAGAAGTATTACAACAAGCTTGTTTTATAACGTGATCTCGTTCATTGAACAACTGAACTTATAAACGTACACATGAAATCTTTTCAAAGAGTCCTTAACATGTAATAATTGTATAGGAAAAAGAAATTCGACAAGTACTATATTAGAACTTTTTACTGCACTAAAACTTGGTACATCGGCATTTTAAACACACAGTATGAAATATTTGTAATAACTATGTAAGAGACAGGATTATCAGTCTGTAAAACGACATATTGAACTTATAAAAACAATCAGAGATTTTTTTTCAAAAAATCCTTAACCTGTGATATAACCATATATTAGAAATGCTCGACATTCTTGAAGATATGAATCTAAACTTTTTCATATTTTTCAAGTCATCAAAACATAGTTAAATATAGTAAATTTGCCTGTGTTTATAAGGTTACTTTTATTTTAGTCACTAATCAATGTGGGACAATGTACAAGAAACAAATCTTTTAGTTACACTCATAAGTCCCAAGCATGGTGGGTAGTTGAACAAGAGATTATTGCAAAGTTGTGACAAATGTGTGATGCCACCATATGCATACCACCCCAACTTCTCGTTTATGTGTTGGCATCATTTGTGTTTGTGGCCTTCTCTTCTCGTTTTTGTGTTCGGGGTACCCCCTTGAAGATTTTCTTCGTGTGATTACTGAGTTGAATAAGAAAAACGTAATAATCCACAAACAAGATAGCAAATGATGTAATTATATGCTAGAAGATCCATATATCACTGAAGCTATGATTTTCCGTTATGTATTTGCTATTTTAGGAGTTACGATATAAGAGAGGGGGAACTTAATAATGAAAAAAATGTTATATATATATATATTTGGAAAGTGGTAAACTTATCTTAAAAAGACCTCGGGATATCTATTGGATTAAACATGATCTTTCACTAAAATTTCTTTTCCCTGTAATACCTCACTATTAACGAAGGGCTAATAACATCCATCAAACTATTTAGAGATTCAGCAAAACATGTCAATCAAGGTGACCCTATTACATAATATCCATTTGAAGAGCCTCATTGTTTTAGTTTCGTGGTAGTAACAAAAGGGGAACATAAAATTAGTAAAAGATACATGACATAGCATAGGCAACATCAATACCAGCAAATTTCAAGTAATTGTTCCACCAGGTTAAAGCAACATCCATGAAAGTGAACGAGGCACACTTAACCCTAACGTTGTACCCACAATTCCAGATTTGGAACACAGTCTCCAGTTACTCAATCCATCTAGTCAAACCAACCGCTCCCTGGGTTCCTACAAAACCACCAGTCTTGGTTTTGCAAAACTCTTATAGGTGCAGCCACGGTTGTTAGTTGCTGTTCTCGAGGTTCTAGGTTCAGTAGATGAATTGTTAGTTGTAGCCAGTGCTGCTCTTACACGTTCGTTAACAAATTGTTCCAACATGGCTTGATTCACTACCTGTGGGTTTACAGGAACTCCAGGAGAGACAGTAGCATTACCGGCATGACCACATGTAACCCTAACTGGTGCAGGTGCATCAGCAATTTGTTCATGTGTAACCTTAGCAAATGCTTGAATGGCTAACTTAAAGTTGTAGATCACCATAACAGAAGGTGGCCTACGCGATGAAGCAAATGTAGTTGGTCACGCGATGAAGCAAATGTAGTTGGTCACATCTCGCAACAGAAGGTGGCCTACGCGATGAAGCAAATGTAGTTGGTCACATCTCGCAAATTCTTGAATGGCTAACTTAAAGTTGTAGATCACCATCTTGGTAGATTGTTGATTTCAAATAACATCTATATAGCACTTTTCCTTGAAAATGGCTTGTCACATTAAATTTTTGGATTATCTTGATTTGGCTTGAGTTTAGGTATTGGGTGGTACTACTATATGTGTGTGAATTTTTTTTTCAAGGGCGGTCAACCACGATAGATCTACCTACAACATAAATTAATGAACTAACCTATAGACTTAACACTAACGGGGAGTGTACCCGATCAATATAGCTAGTGGGGTAAGTATGAGTCGTCGTTAGGAGTGATCTACTAATATACTAATTATGGAGGTATTCTAACTATCTAATTAACTTAAAGTAGCAAAGTGGGGATTTAACTTGAGAGACTATCACGAGTTTTGTTTTCTAGTTAAACTAATAAAGCAATCAAATAAACTAAATAAAACAAGACAAACGATAGAAGTAAAAATGGCACTTAATCAAGATAGGAAGTACGTTCTATCCAAGTATAGTTTGAGTAAGCATTTATTTAATATGTTTTACTAGTGAAATGATTCTAGTTAGGTACCGTCACTCATTTGTGATTTGCTAATGTAAACAAGGTGGGTCTTCTCCCTTAATCCAAGGCTCTGAGGGAGGGTTAATGTTGTCACCATTAACGAAGCCCGCATAAAGTACTTCAACTATTATTTATAATCTATCTAGGTGATATAAATGCAGCCTAAACTTTGAACACGTTTTACTAACTTATAAGACTCATTCTTGTAATCATCTACCTATCAGTATTACACGCACTAGTAACAATAAAAGAACCTACTTAAGGAACCTTCCAGACTTGTTTTCCTAAGCTAGGACCAATGCAATTGGTATCCTACATTTAATTATCATGATTCGGATCTAAAGTTTATAATTCAATAACCACTATATGTCGTATTAAAGTACATAATTTAAGCATAATCCCTAGATCTAGTTATAAGACAACCAAGAACAAGTAAATAAACGAGCATAGGCGATAAATATAAATAATACCCAACGAGGTAAACTAGTAATCGATGTAAAACATATCAAAAACACGTAATCTTCATAAACTTGGCTAACACTTAAGGGTGTTAGCATAATCTCGGTAACAAAGTAAGAAAACATAATTACAACGTAAAATGTATGAAACATAGTAAATATGATACGCTAACAGAATGATTATATGATGAAACTAGGTTACAAAGAGTTCTCTTAATCACTGATTGATTTTGCAGAACCTTTTTAACTTCCAAAATTGTCTGGGAACCGAATCTTGTGTTATAAAGTTGTGAGAATTCGTAATAATGTTTTTCTTTATATAATCTCTAATTTTAGGTCGATACGGTGTATTGAAGTCCCTCAACATGGCATATCGGGCACTATAACCGTAAGACCCACGATTATAATATTTTAGAATCCGTACGAATCGCTTGTGGATACAACGTATTAGCCATTCTGGATACGCCGTATTGGTATCCTTCGCAACTTGTGGATTTGATGAAGCCTTGAATTGCATACGTCGTATTCTAGATGATGAATACGGTGTATTGAACCTTTGTAAATTAGCCTTAGCTTGATTTCTTTGTTTTAGCTCCAAATCACGTCCATTTCCCTAACTTTCATTAATTGCTATGTTATTTACTGTAATTAACAAAAGAAAGCAATTTAGTATCAATTCTTACATAAATAACATAAAAGAAGCAATATATATGAGATAATGACGCATATATTTAGTAATTATTTGATGTCATCAATTTGATTTATCCAATAAATTCAGAGAACTTGTTTGCACATTTTCAATTTTTATTAATACATATCAATATATGCATTAGACACTGTTATTTAAAGTTTATCATGCTTTAACTGATTGTACATTAAGTGTTCTAATATAAATATAAAGTATTCAAATCACTTCCATAAATTAAGGAAGATGATTTGCACATTTCTCTTTCTTATTTACACATTGAGTGTACAAGTAATCAAAACAGGATGTAAATATGCTACAAATGTTTGATGTAGTAACTAGAGTGTCCCAATTAAAAGTAAAAGTGTGCAAACTAATTCCCATAAATTAATGTTAAAGTTAGACTGGTTATAATAATGAGAAGAGTCACTCTTGAAATGTTTAATATCGAAATGGAAAAAAAAGCTTGAACAAGCTGAGCATAAACGAACTTTTGCCCGAGCTCGAGCATAATTTGTGGCTCATTTAGTAATCGAGCTCAATCATAAGCCTTATATAGAAAGCTTGATTACACTAGGATATTTTAAAGATTAAACATATGTATTACGTTATTCATTTGCATTATAGGCGAGTTTATTAACGATCTAAATAAAAATTGTGATGGCCATATAAGCAAGCACATAAAGTCCTCTTATGTATCGGAAATTTGTCCTATACTTTAAAACATATGACATAATGGTCTAAGTGAATAGGGCAATCCGCTTCGCTTTTTGTCTAAAATAACAAGCAAGGGTTATTGTTGTTTTCTAGTATTTAAAACATGTTTAATGTTTTGTTAGGGGTATGATCATAGCGCAACATAACAAACATGTACGAACCTGTGTTGTAGCATGTAAGGACTTGAGTCGACGAGAGGTGTTGAGAGTATGTTGAGACAAAATATAATTACAAGTAACTTATACATTTGATGTTATGTATTACAAGTTACATGTTTGTCATCAACAAAACAAACGAGACTGTATAGATTAAATATCGTAATATTTGCACTAACAATCTCCCCCTTTTTGATGATGATAAAATATATGTAAACGTAATAGATAGTTAAAATGTCAAAGTTACTTGTGACCGTACTTCTTATACATTACCTTCTCCGTTTACACTCTTCTCCCCCTTTTGTCGAAACAAAAAGGGTGTGTCCTTGGAGTTTAAACTTGATTTCTCCCAAGAATGGCGAGTTTGCATCATCTCTAGTGAAGTTAAATTGAAAACACCTCATTGCTCAAATTGGCACACCACACCAATACCTTCAACATGAAACACTAATGGAGGAAGAGAAGAATTATCAACAAGATTCACTTCAGTGGTCTTGATGATGACGAAGCTTGGCAACTCATGACCTTGAGTTTGCACGTCTTTAAGAGGTGGTGATCTCGCCTTTAAGAGGAACCTAGAGAATCACACAAAGAAAAAAAATACATAGAAAGATTCTTTGAATTATAACCATTGTTCTCAACGGCTCAATGGATCAAATTTTTTAGGTTTAACCTACATCAAGGTTAGTGTTAACGAATGAAAAAATATATACATGATGAGAAAGAAACCTTTTTTTTTGTTGAAACATAAAGGAATTTTGAAGAATGAGTATGTGCATGCTCCCCCTTGACGGTTGCTCCCCTTTGTTAAGGGCGTCAAGTATTTTAGGAAGCTAAGACGAAAGTATTGCAAAATTTGCAATGTTTTTGCTATGACGAAAGCTCCGTTTATTGAGGGCGTCAAGTTATCCTAGTGTGTTTTGAAAATCTACAAAACAAAAATTAGTGAAAATATATATTCGTCGTTGGACGAGTAAGTTATATGATGCACTTTGTAGATGCTCGACGGAAGCTCCCCCTAGCTCGAGGGCGTCAAGAAGAACCTGCAAAAAAAATAAGTAAACATCATCCGAAGACAAGTGTGCCATATACAAACCCATGTATATGAGTGAACCTACAAATAAAAAATGAGTGTAAAATTTCATCCATATATAGATGAGAATCCCATACACATCAAAGTGTATATATATGAACCTACAAAGAAAGGATTAGTGTCAAAAAAAGAATAATCCTACTACTTGCATCATCGTGGTTGGTTTAGAGGTTGTAAGGTTGTTCAAGGTAAGAAAATAAATGTATTTGGGGATGAGACGCATTTCATTACGAAATTCACTTGGCTTTTGAAAACATAGATGTTTGTGGAGGATGGTTGAGTGACCATGAATTATAGTGGTAGTGAGACACTTGTAGAATGTGGTTGACACAAGTAGCTTGTGGTTGACACAAGTAGGATGTGGTAGAAGGCAAAAGGAGTCTTTGTGATTTGCTTAAAAAGAACCTCGACATCTTCACCTGGCAACCCTCTAACATGACCGGAGTTCCGCGGACCATAGCCGAGCACAAGTTGAATGTCAGAGAAGGCCACAACCCAGTACGGCAAAAGAAGAGAGGGCAAGCCCCGGAGCGGAAAAAGGCCATCAAAGAAGACGTCACTAAACTGGTCGTAGAAGGAATCATGAAGGAATTTCACTACCATGAATTGTTTTCTAACCCAGTCCTAGTCAAAAAGAGTGATGGGAGCTGGAGAATGCGCGTGGGCTATGAAAACGTAGAGGGGGGTGAATACGTTTTCATTTCAAACTTAAAACTTTTGTATCAAATATAGTATAAACCATTGCATTTGCTAATCTTAACGCGAGGATGCATTTAACACATTACGGCATGTAAGGCCAACCCCTTAATATCACGTAAGATTTTGCAAGATTAATGGTTCATTATAAATCAAGTTTCACCATTATTAGTTCGGTTGCTTTTTCTTGATCAACCGTGTCATAATATGTAAAGTTTTAAATATAGTTTATGACTATATGAAAGACCAAGTACGCATCACAAACATATACATCAACCACATAGACAATAAACAATATAAATCAAGAATAAAAGTAAAGCGATAAGTAAAAAGATAGACAAACTGATATTGCACAAATCATCCTTATTTTACGAGGCAATAACTCATAATTTTGGTCCATATTAGTTCTTGTTTGATGAAATATGTGCTTAATTATGCTTAAAAGTTGTTTTGTAAGGTTAGTGTGATGATTTGGTGCGGATGGAGTGGATTGGAGATGGATGGTACCACAGATCAAAGACGGATGGCATTGAAGATTTTCAAGAAATTATATACCCAGAAGACCATACGGCCGTATGCTCTTTTTCTATATGGCCGTATGAAGCCTAAAGCTATTCTGAAGTTAAGACCATACGGCTGTATGCTTTTACACCATATGGCCGTATCACCTACCTGAGAATTTTTGAAGAGTTCCCATACGGCCGTATACTCATTTATCATACGGCCGTATGGCTCCTGCACCAGCAATTATTTAAGTTCGTATTTTAGGGTTTTTAGGCATTCTCTTCCACACACAACCAAGTGACGGCTCAAAACTATTCTTTGGAGATTTTTGGGGCTTTTAGAGTAATTGGAGAGGGGAATAACACCTTTTGATTCCCGCAAACATTATTGTAATCCAACGGTTAATCTTGACTTTTGATTTATGATTATGTCTTGTATCATTTTCTTTTCTTGTTTGTTTGAATCACTCTTTATGAGTGAGTAGTCTTTTAATGTTTGCTTAGATTAGATGTAGCTTGTGGTTGGATAATACAAACTTGGTGTGATTGTGCAAAACCCATTTGGTGGTTTTTGATGAAATGAATGTTTTGATGTTTTCTTTGTTCAAAGCTTATGTTTATCAGCTAATGAGTCTATGAATGATTGGATTAAGCTTGTAAACCAACTTCTTTTGAAAGTCATTTATATTTCACTAATTGTCTATGCTTAGTGGAGACTTTAATCTAGACCAAGGATTATTGGGGTTTGTTGGGGGGTAAGTATAATTTTGAACATTGTTTAATCACACATATGACCATTTGTGTAGTTGGAACCAAAATATCAAATATTTTGTGGAATCAAATATTGGTTTTAAAAGCACAATTTGAGGTGGTGTTTACAAAGACCCTTGTAGCGCTTTCCAATAATGTTAGGGGTAGACGATGAAGACCCTCAAAGTCTAACCACATTTGTAACCCAAATCGTACAATTGCACCATGTCGAGTATTATCCAACCCAAGTGAATTCTATCTAAGCAAGCATTCCTTTTAGCTTATTGTTTCTCAAACTTTAATTAGTTAAGTATTTTTAAGGTCGTTTCTTAGTTTTAATTAATTTAGCTTAGTTCTAATAGTTTATAAAAACAAAACAAAAGCCCATTTCATAACTAAATATAAAACGAACATTAAGTATCTTGATATGATTTTGGCTTCCTTGGGACGATGAAACCGGTCCTTACTTTACTATATTACATACGATTGGTGCACTTGCCAGTTGTGTGTAGTCTCTAGTTTGGTAATTTCCAAAGTTTATTTTACAAGTATTAAAACACACATCACAAACCAACACGAGGATTTATAGTGGTTCGGTCATGAAGCTCCTCTCCGCCCTACTCCACTCCCCGATTCACCTACTCAAGAGTTACTTCACTAGATCAACAAACTCCATTCTCGGCGGAGAAAACCAAACACAACGCCGCTTACACTTTTCTGGTACAAAGCTAAATACCGAGTTCTTCCACGAGGTAGAACCAAATCTATCACAACTCGCCTACACTTTATCCGGTACAAGGCTAGATATCGGGTTCTTCCATGAGGTAGAACCAAACCTATCACAATGTCGCCTACACTTTATGCGGTACAAGCCTAGATACCGGGTTCCATTACAAAGGAGGAACCATTACCCGACCAACACGACATATCTATGACACCCGTTATGTTTTGTGGCCCAACATAACAAACCTTGTGTTTTATGGAACAAACACATAAACCATCTAATCTAGTTATAGATACAAGAATATGATACTAGACAATGTATCTAATGGATATTAAATCCTAAACCAAACATCAAGAATACAAAGGATGATGTAGTTAGTCTTCTATGAATGAAGATGACAAGTTTCCCAAGCTTGTTGTAGAAGATCTTCATGTGCTTGTATGCTTGTGATGGGTGATCACTTCAGTAGGTAAGGATGCAAGATCTCTAGGTTTGCTTTGGAGGATCACTTCGGGAGTATGCTTACAACAAATGAAAGTTAGAAGCATTATGATAATATGAGATGAGGGTGTTTTAAATGTTTCCTAATGATCTAAATATGCTAGAAATGGTGGAGAGAAACAATGTGTAAAGGTGTGAAGAAATGGTAAGAAGTGGTTTGCTATTTATAGGCAAAATGGCCAAGACAAGCTTCTGCCCCAAGGATCCCTTCTGAGAGGGATCCGGCCTTTGTATCCAAGGGATCCGTTGGAAATTTTAGGGATCCGTGGGACGCTCCTCATTATCCATGGGTTATGGGTCATGGGTCATGGGTATGAGCCTTGAGTGGCCTCCAAGGTACAATGTATCTAGACATTGGGTCATGGGTATTGGATCATGGATCATGGTATTTACTCAACAGTTTTACTTTTGTTTATGTATGTAAGTACTTAAGTATTTTATATAAACTATTTAACTAAACATGTTTAATAGTTTGTTAGGGGTTTGATCATAACGCAGCATAACAAACATGTACGAACCTGTGTTATAGCATACAAGGACTTGAGTCGACAAGAGGTGTTGAGAGTATGTTGAGACAAAATATAATTACAGGTAACTTATACATTTTACGTTATGTATTACAAGTTACATGTTTTTCATCAACAAAATAAACGAGACTGTATAGATTAAATATCGTAATATTTGCACTAACAATCTCCCCCTTTTTGATGATGACAAAATATATGTAAACGTAATAGATAGGTAAAATGTCAAAGTTACTTGTTTCCGTACTTCTTATACATTACCTTCTCCGTTTACACTCTTCTTCCCCGTTTGCCGAAACAAAAAGGGTGTGTCCTTGAAGTTTAAACTTAATATCTCCCAAGAATGCTGAGTTTGTATCATCTCTAGTGAAGTTAAATTGAAAACACCTTATTGCTCTAATTGGCACATCACGCCAATACCTTCAACACGAAACACTAATGGAGGAAGAGAAGAATTATCAACAAGATTCACTTCAGTGGTCTTGATGATGACGAAGCTTAGCAACTCATGACCTTAAGCTTGCAAGTCTTCAAGAGGTAGTGATCTCACCTTTAAGAAGAACCTAGAGAATCACACAAATAAAAAAAATACATAGAAAGATCCTTTGAATTATAACCATTGTTCCCAACGGCTTAATGGACCAAAATTTTGAGGCTTAACCTACATCAAGGTTAGTGTTAAGTGTTAATACAAATAAGTCATAAAAACCTTTATTTATATTTTACGATCTTCTAATGTTTTGTCGATAACAAACGTAAAATCATTTTAACGAAACAAATAAAATACGTAAATAGTTTGATTCAATAGTTTTCTAACACACTAACGTTTTCACATAAAACACTAAAACAAGTAGAAGTGATTTTATGATTTAGATACATATGTATAACAACTAGTGTTTACATATTGGGTTAACATATACTTAACTAAGTGTATACTAAAATGGGTCAAAACAAGTTTATACTAAAATGGGTAGAAACTAGTTTATACCAAAATGGGTAAAAACAAGTATATATTAAATGGGTAAAAACTAGCAAATGGTATTGACCCATAACCCATGGTTTTATCTAAACCACTTAACCAAGTTCAATGTATTCTAGAGATACATTTTATCTAGTATAAAATACATGGATCAACACATAACCCATAACCAAAAATACCCATGGGCAAAAGGGAGCGTCACACGGATCCCTGGCTTTGTGCTAGCCGGATCCCTTGTGGGAGGGATCCGTGGGATCCGGGGAACAGTAGATTTTTTATTCTATAAATAGTGAGCCATTTCTTCATTGTTGCTCACCCCCTTTCAAACACACTTTCCCCTAGAGTTAAAAACTCTCTAACCCCAGATCCAAGAGATCTATGTTTGTAGTTTTGTTTTTGTATGATCTTTTAGGTTCCTCTTAAAGGCAAGATCACCACCTTTGAAGTCGAGCAAGCTCAAGTCCATGAGTTGCAATGCTTCCTCATCATCAAGACTACTGAAGTCTTCTTGTTGATGATTGTTTTTCTTTTCTAAAGAAGTGTTGAAGACATTTGAGAAAGGTGTCTCAAGTGTTAAGACGAAGATATTAGTGAAGGGTATCCATCGTCCACATCATAAGCACTTGTGGTGGGTGCTTAGAAGTCAAGACTAAGAGCATTAGTGAAGGGTGCTTAGAAGTCAAGACACAAGACATTAGTGAAGGGTGTCTTGAAGATCTAGTTAAAGGCATTAGTGAAAGGTTCCTTAGATGTACATTCGATATGGTGTGTTTCGATGTACAAAATAGATTAGTACTAGATCCAAGGATATTGATATCCTTGATGATGTTGTATTAAGGAGTTGATCTCCTTTGGGGGTTAGGAGATTGGTGTAGTAATTGGTAGTAGTTCCTCCATTGCAATGGAATTAGGTGCTTAGCCTAGTACCTAATAAAGGGTAGGCGACGTTGTGAAGGTGTAGTTCACCTTGGTGTGAAAGAACTAGGTGCTTAGCCTAGTACCTAATAAAGGGTAGGCGACGTTGTGTAGGTGTGGTTCACCTTTGTATGAAAGAACCCGGTGGTTAGCCTAGTACCGAAAAAAGAGTAGGCGACGTTGTGAAGGTTTCTCCGCCATAAGGAGATTGGTGTAGTGTTTACGAACTCTCGAGTAGGTGACTCGGGGAGTGGATTAGGGCAAGGAAGGTGTCCTTGTAGCCGAACCACTATAAATACTCGCGTTGTGGTTTTGTGCTTCTTACTCTTATCTTTCATTACATATCTTTGTATGCTTGTTTATCAACATCCAACACACACATCCAAATAGATTGACATAAGTCGATCTAAATAAATTAAAAGGAAGTTTTAATTGGCAAAACTATTCAACCCCCCCTTCTAGTTTTCCACAGTTGGCATCAGAGCTTCGTTACCAAGTTTCTTAGAGTATATTGTACTTCAAAAACTTGATACGATCCACGGTTAATTGAAAACTACAAAGAAGGGATTTTACAAAAATAAACACCATAAATTTTTATAAAAAAACTCTTTTGTTGGATGTTGATTAGATGACAACCTTTTATTTCTCTCATTTTATTTTTACCTTTTACTTAATTGCACTAATCCTCTTTGTCATGTTGATTAGTCAAAGCTCACATCTATCAAGCCATAGGAATTGCTTGATAATAAGATTACCTTCCCTAAGAAGGTATCTTAAGCATTAAGGAGCTGGAATTGTCTTCTGACATTTGCTGTGTCATTTGTAAAGACATTCCTAAGTGCATTCGAGGTATGACTTTCCACTTATCTCTAAATGATATTAGCTTGATAGATAAGTGTGATTATTTAGGTATTTATTTACGTAGCTTTTGTGTATATACTTGTTTTACATATAGCTTCACTAGGAAGCTTCTTCTCACATACGTGTTAAGTTTTCGTTATAGTCGGGGTATATATAAAAAGTATTTTCTACTTCCACTAATCCAAAAATCATATTCTTTTTATATTAAAACAAAACACAAATCTCAAAAACTCCTCCTTCCCCATAAATTAACCCACCGTCACCCACTCCATCAAATCCCCACTTTTTCAAATCTTCCAATTTCAAAAATTTCCTCTCATTCAAAACTTCATCTTCCTCTCCATTTCATCCCAACCGAAACCAAGAAGGTTCATCTTCAACATGGTTTACATCGCTCTCGTGCTCATCGCGTTGACGCTCATCGCTCTCGTGTTCCCTATGATGAAGTTCTCATATGGAGACATATACTTTGTGTTAATGATCTACATTGGGGTTATATACCCGATCCTTTGTATCATTCTTAGCATTGAAATGAAATATTACTAATAGTCTAGTTTATCTAGGTTATTATTATATTTTTGTGTTTCTTTCATTTCTCGTAATTTTTATTCCTCGTTTTCTCTCGTAGATCTTTAGAAAACATGAATGCATGCTAAAACAAAAAAGTTGGTTAAAACACACATCTTGGTACAAAACTATAAGATCTAAAAACCTATATCTTTTCATCATAAAATCTGTTTCTGTAACGACAGATCTACGGATCCCGGAAGATATACTAGCCGGATCCCTTTTATAAAGGAACCGTGGGATCCGTCCTACTGGAGAATAGTTTTTCATGCAAATTAAAACCACTCTCTTTCAAAAAGTAATGTTCCACTAGAGATGTCAAAACCATAGGTGAGTTAAGTGCTATTATTGTTAAAAACCATTGTTAATAAAATCTAGTAAAAACGTTAGATAATCATTGGTTGCCACAAACATCACTTTCTATTAACTCATCATTTCTATAGGTTCAACCATGACGCATGAATACGAGTTCGATTTTTCACTCACTAGCGTCTACACTCTGAAAATCTCCCTTGAGCCCAACACACCTGGCACTCATGTCCGTGGGTTCAATAACCTCAAAAAACGTCACTTCCATAAAGGTCGTATTGTAGACACCTCTCTACAATTCGAAGAAGGTATCAATACCTCCTTCTGAGCCATAGGACTATAATGTCTTCTTGAAATCAACGAGAAGATATGTCCAAGGTTCATAATGGAATTCTTCCGTCAAGTCGAACTCGTTCGTAACGAGGATCGCTCTGTATCCCTTTGGTTTTATATCAAAAACCAAAATTTTACTCTATCCCTTCGGCATTTTGCTCACATCCTCCGGATTCCAAATCATGGACAATGTGCCTTCACCGAAGATTGGTCTCTTGATTCTCTCTTCAACTTTCGTGAAGAGAATAGCCTATATTATTCGCACATACCCTCATCGGAAAATTTAAATCGCATAATATGCAAACCTCGACCATATTACTCCGATCTAAACATTATCCTCACACGGGATATCCGAGAAGAGTACAAACCCCTTGCACTCATCCTATGTGAAAATGTTTGGAGTCTTAGGGGGAATCGAGAAATTCTTCCCGCTTGTTGTGCTCACATGTTGTACTGTTTGCTAACACAACAACCATACAATCTCTCCTATTTCTTTGCAAGGCGAATTGCAAATCTTCAAAGCTCCAAGAATAAAATCATACCTTATGGAATGTTCTTGATGCGCCTCTATCACAACGTCATGCACTTTCATCCTCAATTTCAAAGTCCGTTGTACGTACTTGTGAACAAGATGATGGAACCGCTAAACATATCCCTCATGAAACCGTTCTTCATTTCTGAATCCGCCAACACTCATCAACCATTTGATGATTCCTCTAGCGAAAACACTCAAGGAACTTAGTTTTCTTTCAAGTAGGATCAATCCTTTTGTACTCGTGCTCTATCAATGTAATCCAATTTCCTTCATGAAATAAAACATCTTACATTTGATATCTTAATATTAGAATCTTTTAAAACTAACCTTGGAATATTAGAATCTTCCAATTTCAAAAATTTCCTCTCATTCAAAACTTCATCTTCCTCTCCATTTCATCCCAACCAAAACCAAGAAGGTTCATCTTCAACATGGTTTACATCGCTCTCGTGCTCATCGCGTTGACGCTCGTCACTCTCGTGTTCCCTATGATGAAGTTTTCATATGGAGACATATACTTTGTGTTAATGATCTACATTGGGGTTATTTACCCGATCATTTGTATCATTCTTAGCATTGAAATGAAATATTACTAATAGTCTAGTTTATCTAGGTTATTATTATCTTTTTGTGTTTCTTTCATTTCTCGTAATTTTTATTCCTCGTTTTCTCTTGTAGATCTTTAGAAAACATGAATGCATGCTAAAAGAAAAAGTAGGTTAAAACACACATCTTGGTACAAAACTATAAGATCTAAAAACCTATATCTTTTCATCATAAAATCTGTTTCTGTAACTACAGATCGACGGATCTCGGAAGATATACTAGCCGGATCCCTTTTATAAAGGAACCATGGGATCCGTCCTACTGGAGAACAGTTTTTCATGCAAATTAAAAACCACTCTATTTCAAAAAGTAATGTTCCACTAGAGATGTCAAAACCATAGGTGAGTTAAGTGCTATTATTGTTAAAAACCATTGTTAATAAAATCTAGTAAAAACGTTAGATAATCATTGGTTGCCACAAACATCACTTTCTATTAACTCATCATTTCTATAGGTTCAACCATGACGCATGAATACGAGTTCGATTTTTCACTCACTAGCGTCTACACTCCGAACATCTCCCTTGAGCCCAACACACCTGGCACTCATGTCCGTGGGTTCAATAACCTCGAAAAACGTCACTTCCATGAAGGTCTTATTGTAGACACCTCTCTACAATTCGAAGAAGGTATCAATACATCCTTCCGAGCCATAGGACTAGAATGTCTTCTTGAAATCAACGAGAATATTTGTCCAAGGTTCATAATGGAATTTTTCCGTCAAGTCGAACTCGTTCGTAAAGAGGATCGCTCTCTATCCATTTGGTTTTATATCAAAAACCAAAAGTTTAATCTATCCTTTGGGCATTTTGCTCACATCCTCCGGATTCCAAATCATGGACAATGTGCCTTCACCAAAGATTGGTCTCTTGATTCTCTCTTCAACTTTCGTGAAGAGAATAGCCCATATTGTTCGCACATACCCTCACCGAAAGATTTAAATCGCATAATATGCAAACCTCGACCATATTACTCCGATCCAAACATTATCCTCACACGGGATATCCGAGAAGAGTACAAACCCCTTTCACTCATCCTACGTGAAAATGTTTGGAGTCTTAGGGGGAATCGAGAAATTCTTCCCGCTTGTTGTGCTCACATGTTGTACTGTTTGCTAACACAACAACCATACAATCTCGCCTATTTCTTTGCAAGGCGAATTGCAAATCTTCAAAGCTCCAAGAATAAAATCATACCTTATGGAATGTTCTTGACGCGCATCTATCACAACGTCATGCACTTTCATCCTCAATTTCAAAGTCCGTTGTACGTACTTGTGAACAAGATGATGGAACCGCTAAACATATCCCTCATGAAGACGTTCTTCATTTCTGAATCCGCCAACACTCATCAACCATTTGATGATCCCTCTAGCGAAAACACTCAAGGAACTTAGTTTTCTTTCAAGTAGGATCAATCCTTTTGTACTCGTGCTCTATCAATGTAATCCAATTTCCTTCATGAAATAAAACATCTTACATTTGATATCTTAATATTAGAATTTTTTAAAACTAACCTTGGAATATAATGCATTGCCAAGATCATTGCATACCTTTAGTAAAGGTCCTGCTTAGCAGATAGACGGATCCCAAAGTTTGTACACGGATCCCTTCACTTAGGGAACCGTGGGATCCGGCAAAAATAAAATGCAATTGCAAGCATTGTATTTCAAACATGTCCTTAGAACACATCACAATAAGCTAGAAATAGTGTCTTAAGGCAAATTAAGTCCTTATCAAGTCAAGTAGATCCTTCCTACTCACACATAACTCACCTAAATCATACTCAAGATGATTGTAGATCTATCGTTTCATTTAAACCCATTACTCTTCTGCTCTCTAGATCACTCATCATTCTTAGATGATCTCTCACATCTAGGTTTGGAAACCTTTCGATCATGGCTAAATTGATCATAATCATCTTTACCTCAAAATTGATCAAAGTTGATCAAGTTCTAGTTGTTTCATCTTAAGCCTTTAGGATACTCTTGAAAATGGTTTACCTAAGTCACTATCTGATCTCTAGGATCATTTAGCTTCAATTGACACTCTCATATTTAGTGTCATCCTTGCTCATTCATTGGTGCTCATAAAAGTTCCAATCCCTTCCATAAAAAGCAATCATTAACTACATCACTCATTACCTTCAAGTACTTAAGCACCCCTTCATTTAAGACTCTGAGGAGGACTGAAATACTATTATTTAGATCTTATACATTAGAAACATCATTTCCACTCTTTCATAGCTGCTGAGAGCCGGATCCCTAGAATTAGCCTAGACGGATCCCTCTGAGGTGGGAACCGTGGGATCCGGGTGACAGCTTAAGTCAAACTCTAGCTAAAACAATCATTTCAAGCTCATCTTGCTAACTCAAACACTCCATCTCATCTTAAATGAGTTCCTTGATCAGTAAAACTCTGAACCTCACCCTTGTGCATGTTAATCATCAGATTTCATTGAATCTTAATGGCTTAAGTCTTGAATGCACTTGCCAAATCCTTTGCTTTATAAACCATTTGTTAGGACTCCTAAAAGACATCATCTTCATCATTCACTTTCAGCATTCAAAAGGATTTACAAAACTCTTGAAAACATTTCATCATGAGGAAAACCCCGAGTAGTAACTCATTCACCAAAGAACCACCTAAGAAAATTGCTCGTGTTGTACACGAAATTTCTTCAACCGAATCATCTCCGGTCAAATCCATAAATGCAAGGATTGCTCCACAACCCATCAAACCAATCCCTAAAAGGATTATTACTACAAAGCTACCCATGCCTAGTTCCACCATACCTCCTAGGCCAAACACTTCAATTTCCACTAAACCATCACCATTAGTGCCAAGAGCTATTTCATTCACAACTCCATTCTCATCACCACATCTCTACAATTTAGAGGACTTGCCTCCTAGGCCATCTCATCCTCCTCCAGCAACATTCTCCTCATTAGGAGGAATAATAATACAAAATCAAGGTGTTGAGTCAACACTAGCTCCGGCTTCCTTTTCGCCGTCAACATCAAATAATCCAATTTGGATTATGAGGAATTTTCAAAGTCAACCACCCGGCCATATGGTAGTTGACACTACTCTACCACCACCATCATTCTTGGTCGAGCCATCTTCAAATGCGCCACCACCGATTCCTCCGTCATTTGAGGCTCCAAAACCCGCTTCACTTGATCCTTCGCATCAAGCTATCTCATATCCTCCACCACCACTACCTAGCCATGACAAAGATTGCTATCATTGTCAACATGTTGAAAGTTTAATACATGAAGTACGAGAAGATCAACATTTCATATTTTATCACCTCCTCGAACGTTTCGATGAGTTAAAACCTAAACAAACTTGATCTAGAGGATTTTTAGTGGTGTGCTAGTATCAAGCGTTACTTGGTTAATTATAGTATTTCCATGTCATGTATCGCTCATTTTCTTAGTTTTTAGAGTATTGTATATCATATCTCTATTTTTATTAAATGAAACTACATGCTACTTGCCATATTTATGAGTATATGATTATATTTTATAAATACATTACTCATTTTGGTGATAACACTTTTTGTTACATCATCTTTGCTGAAACCAACCATCAGCCAGACGGATCCCCTTGATCTGTCTAGACGGATCCCTACTAGGAGGGAACCGTGGGATCCGTGAGACAAAGAACGATTTTCTTGCTAACTTGAATTTGTTTTGCAGAAAATTACACATTATACTTGTCTTCTAACCTTTGTTTTGTAGTTATTCAATTTACACATGAAAACTTTGACACCATAAAGCTAGGGGGAGATTTGTGCCAAATTAATACATTGCAAATTCACTTGCAATATCATGGGCTCATTTCATGACATCCCCTTGCAAAGTTGCAATTATAAAGGGGGAGCGTATTCGTCAAATAGAAGAAATCACTTGCAAATTTAGTTGCAAGTAAATCCACTTAGTATCCTTTTTCATTTGACGCCCTTACTTAGGGATGGACTCGTCAAGGGGGAGATAAGATGAGAACCATTCCCGTCACTTGCTTTCTTTACAATTTTTTTTTTACATATTTTTCCTATAAAAATTGTGTTAGTTTTTTTTAACACTTTTTGTTTCGACAAAAGGGGGAGAAGAAAGTAAAAACTACTAATTCAAATTTTCTATGAATTTTAGTTTTTCCTTAAAATAATTTTATGTTTTGTCATCAACAAAAATGGGGAGATTGTTAATACAAATAAGCCGTAAAAATGTTTATTTATATTTTACGATCTTCTAATGTTTTGTCGATAACAAACGTAAAATCATTTTAACGAAACAAATAAAATACGTAAATAGTTTGATTCAATAGTTTTCTAACACACTAACGTTTTCACATAAAACACTAAAACAAGTAGAAGTGATTTTATGATTTAGATACATATGTATAACAACTAGTGTTTACATATTGGGTTAACATATACTTAACTAAGTGTATACTAAAATGGGTCAAAACAAGTTTATACTAAAATGGGTAGAAACTGGTTTATACCAAAATGGGTAAAAACAAGTATATACTAAATGGGTAAAAACTAGCAAATGGTATTGACCCATAACCCATGGTTTTATCTAAACCACTTAACCAAGTTCAATGTATTCTAGAGATACATTTTATCTAGTATAAAATACATGGATCAACACATAACCCATGACCCATGACCCATAACCAAAAATACCCATGGGAAAAAGGGAGCGTCACACGGATCCCTGGCTTTGTGCTAGCCGGATCCCTTGTGGGAGGGATCCGTGGGATCCGGGGAACAGTAGATTTTTTCTTCTATAAATAGTGAGCCATTTCTTCATTGTTGCTCACCCCCTTTCAAACACACTTTCCCCTAGAGTTAAAAACTCTCTAACCCCAGATCCAAGAGATCTATGTTTGTAGTTTTGTTTTTGTGTGAGCTTTTAGGTTCCTCTTAAACGCAAGATCACCACCTTTGAAGTCGAGCAAGCTCAAGTCCATGAGTTGCAATGCTTCCTCATCATCAAGACTACTGAAGTCTTCTTGTTGATGATTGTTTTTCTTTTCTAAAGAAGTGTTGAAGACATTTGAGAAAGGTGTCTCAAGTGTTAAGACGAAGATATTAGTGAAGGGTATTTATCGTCCACATCATAAGCACTTGTGGTGGGTGCTTAGAAGTCAAGACTAAGAGCATTAGTGAAGGGTGCTTAGAAGTCAAGACACAAGACATTAGTGAAGGGTGTCTTGAAGATCTAGTTAAAGGAATTAGTGAAAGGTGCCTTAGATGTACATTCGATATGGTGTGTTTCGATGTACAAAATAGATTAGTACTAGATCCAAGGATATTGATATCCTTGATGATGTTGTATTAAGGAGTTGATCTCCTTTGGGGGTTAGGAGATTGGTGTAGTAATTGGTAGTAGTTCCTCCATTGCAATGGAACTAGGTGCTTAGCCTAGTACCTAATAAAGGGTAGGGGACGTTGTGAAGGTGTAGTTCAACTTGGTGTGAAAGAACTAGGTGCTTAGCCTAGTACCTAATAAAGGGTAGGCGACATTGTGTAGGTGTGGTTCACCTTGGTGTGAAAGAACCCGGTGGTTAGCCTAGTACCGAAAAAAGAGTAGGCGACGTTGTGAAGGCTTCTCCGCCACAAGGAGATTGGTGTAGTGTTTACAAACTCTCGAGTAGGTGACTCGGGGAGTGGAGTAGGGCAAGGAAGGTGTCCTTGTAGCCGAACCACTATAAATACTAGCGTTGTGGTTTTGTGCTTCTTACTCTTATCTTTCATTACATATCTTTATATGCTTGTTTATCAACATCCAACACACACATCCATATAGATTGACATAAGTCGATCTAAATAAATTAAAATGAAGTTTTAATTGGCAAAACTATTCAACCCCCCCTTCTAGTTTTCCACATTAAGGAATGAAAAAAATATATATGATGAGAAAGAAATCTCCCTTTTGTTGAAACATAAAGGAGTTTTGAAGAATGAATATGTGCATGCTCCCCCTTGACGGTTGCTCCTCTTTGTTAAGGGCGTCAAGTATTTTAGGAAGCTAAGATAAAAGTATTTGAAAATTTGCAATGTTTTTGCTCTGACGAAAGCTCTCCTTTATTGAGGGTATCAAGTGCTCCTAGTGTGTTTTGAAAATCTACTTGCATCATCGTGGTTGGTTTAGAGGTTGTAAGGTTGTTCAAGGTAAGAAAATAAATGTATTTTGGGATGAGACGCATTTCATTACGAAATTCACTTGGCTTTTGACAACATAGATGTTTGTGGAGGATGGTTGAGTGACCATGAATTATAGTGGTAGTGAGACACTTGTAGAATGTGGTTGACACAAGTAGCTTGTGGTTTGAGGTTGCGGTTGACACAAGTAGGATGTGGTAGAACATGAAACATACTTCATCATGTAGTTCATGAACTAGACCTTGGATATGGTGATGATGATAGAAATCAACATTATGACTTAGAGGTATGGAAGTTGTGGTAGAGGTGATTAGAGGTCAAGTTTTACTAGGTAATAAAGTGACTCAAGAGTAGCAAGGGATGGTGATGAAAGGTATCAAGGTGACTCTTTTTGTTGATTTGGGGAACGTAAATGTTTTTAGGGTACACTGCCCGTAACAAATCAAGGAAAACTCGATAGGTATATACAATTAGGTTCCCGATTGGTTAGTACATGCAATTGGAACACCTATAATTTAAGCCAAAACCTTTTGCTAAAATATATAATCATAATATATATATATAGAAAGAATAGTTGAACTCCTATGCTTTCTAGAAATATATTTACGAATTATTTAAAGTACTTGATATCTCTCAAACTAATCTTAAGCATAAATAGGGCATTGAATCGTATAGTACCAGAAACAAATTAAGGAAACCACTTGTAGCAATCTCACTACTATGACCAGAAAGTATGAGAAAGCAGTAATGCGAGACAATCCGAAGACATCAGCTGGTCTTTTTGACATCTCTCCAGCCAAAGCGGTTTCTGACTTCCTTTTGTTGTTTAATTATAGAGAGTTAATTTGTCATCAACCGAGATAGCTTTCCGTAGGATATCCCTTTTAAATCTTTGATTCATTTCTAATAAGATTGATAAAGTTGAAAAGTACAAATGGTGTTATTAGCATGTAAGAGTCGTTCTCATGCAAACCCAACCTCAATGTTGATTGATAAGGATTTAAAACACACGTTTTTAGGAGGTCATTTAAGCCCTAAATAGTTACATTTTATATCTGTTACTGCTTAAAATCGTTCAATTTCATATTTTAGGTCATTTGGAAGCAAAATGATGGAATGAAGCATTTTTGGATGAAAAGAGAAGAAAACATGAAGAAAATGGCAAAGTTAAGAAAACAAGGTTGAAACAGTGGTCCGGATGGTGTCCCAAACTCAAGGGCAACGCCATCGCTTACAACGTGGTCCAAACTTTCTCAAGCTACGGCTCAGGTCACTTTTTGATCCTAATAAGTGACGGCGTCACATGTATTCCCACATGGCCGTTACTCTATCTTTCTACACCAGGCGATCAAAGTTTTCTAAAGATGACGTCAGATACAACCCAGACGGCGTCATTATCTTTTACCTGACGTCGTCCAAGTAATGACCAGCAAAAGGCGACGCCGTCGCAGTTGTAAAATCTATATATAGACCTTGAATTTTCTGCATTATGTGTGTTATTTTGGAGAGCAAACCCTAGTTTGTTTTTAGTCCAACTTGGACAGTACCTTAGGGTTCTAAACCCTCTTTATTACTTCAAGATAAGTTTGTTTATCCAATCTATCACCATGTTTAATCTATGTTTGATTGTTTGCTTGTGTTCTTGCATCTCTATCATGTGTAACTAAATTAATTAGTGTTTCTTTAGATCCGATGAAACCTAGTTATTGATTATTGCTAGGTTGTCTCTTGTGTAATTGGTTGTCACACTAGATTAAGGAAAACTAGCTTCTTCTTCCATTGTTGCGAGCTTGAACAACCTAAATAGCTATTATTAGCCTTAGAGTGCACTATTATGCTCCCGTTGTGTTTATTGCGTGAGTTGTGGCTTGAGGATACTAGGATATTCATGAGAGATACTTCGGTACTTGGCGATCCCGGGTGTTCTAGAGGAGACTTACACTCATAGAATTAGGGAATTTGGCACCGCCCTATGATTAAAACATGGAATATAACACATCAATTAAGCAAGGATGTGACAATTCAACCGACCAATAAAAAATAACTATGGAGTAATTAAATCTAAGTAAACTAGATTTTAGTTATTATAAGAACTCTTCATACAATCCATAGCTTTTATTTTATTAATTAGTAATTAGTTTTAATTTATTTTGTTAAGTAGTTTAATTGGTAAATTACCAAAAACCCCCACTCCTTCAAACCCTGAGATTTTATTTTCTTTCTAAAAAAATTTAAAAAGACTAAAAAGAATCCCCCTCACCCTTGCCTTTTCGTCATACATCTCAACTAGCATCTCTACATAAAAGTATACCTAAAATGTGTGCTACAATAGTTTTGTATACATAGGGTTGTGACCATTTTTAGGAGGTCATTTCCTCTTTCAAAATTAGAGCCGGAATCACTAGTTTTAAAGATCTTCTTGGCCTATAAAACCAGTAAAGGTCTTGCAATATAGCTTAGCCGTCCAGTTTAATTTCCCAATATGTTTAACTCATATGTTGTTTTCAATATGACTGCGTAACATTTTAGTATGCATGTTATATCTTGAGTTTATACACAGTGATTGCTACAATGTACTTTGGTTATATGGCAAGTATTAAACTGTAAAAGTATTGATTGACTGCTAATAATATATAGCCATTTTTGGGGGTTCCATGTCCATGTCCTTAGACTAAAGTAATACTATATGACAAGGGCACTTTATATGAGATAATTCTATAACAACACTATACAAATATTTTGCGACCGTTAATTCTTTGTAATTGTTCATGATTTTAACGATATTATAAACTAGTTCCCTAATCACTTCTACAAATTGAACAAGGCTCTCTATGATCTCAAACAATTACCATATGAAGCCTTTATAATTTGATCAAAGTTATTCCGGTTATATACCTCCAAGGTTCAAAGTCTGCAAACATTTTGGATTGAATTCACTTAATAAGGCAATTGTGTGATACCCAGTTGTTGACAAGAAGGATTTGACAAAAATTGCTATGAATTGTTATTAAAAATTGTTATAATCCATACCCAAGGATAGGGTATAGGACTTTCGCTAGTTACAGTAACGTTGATTCTATTCAGACGTTTCTGTCACATTTTATAGCTTATATATTGTTGGTAATCTGTCGTGATTAGAACATAGATATGGTTTTCGCAGACCTTACATTTTGGGCTAAAGACGGTCGAGATGTGCAAACACGGATTACCCCCACAGAACTATGGCTGATAACAATTGTAATCCAAGTTGTGATATCATAACAATAGTTTAAGGGCACTCCCAAGCATGACAATTGAGAACCTTATTATGTAGAAGGGGTCTATTTTTGCCTCGATATATATATATATACGTTAACATCACTTTGGACACCATAGATCTACCTGGCAAGCCTTTATAACAAGCCATTGTCTAGATTGTTAAAATTTTAGTAGTTCACTCGTTATTTACTATTTTTAAAAAATTTGCCACTATTAGGTCATTAATTAATGTTGTAGGTAGATTTATCGTGATTGACCGCCCGTCTGGACTTGTTTGCCCAACTTGCCAGGGTGGCACCTGGATTGGTGGTTGCAATAATTTGCCATGAAGTATAACATCTTGGTTTTTGGTTCGTGATTTGAGTATGATGGTTGCTTATGTGTTATGGCTTACTTGCGTAATAAGAGGATTTACTGTTTGGTCCAAATGCTTTGTTATTTATTTAAACCTATGAACTCACCAGCTTTTTGCTGACTTTTTAGCATGTTTTTCTCAGGTAATTGATATGTAAGGCTTGGGTAGTTGATTTGGGAGGCGATTCACAGCAATGGCATGGTCTTGGATCTACTTCACTCTGATGTTATTTGGGACCGCTTTTATGAACTATTTTTAATGGGCTTACTCTCGTACTTTTGAATAAATGTAAAACTTAATTACTATCGTCTACAATGTTTTTAATTTATGGAGGAGTTATTCCGTTTCACTATACTTGTGTTGTGTGCCAATTTCGTAGCACCACAATGTAAGTAAGTCTTCCGTTGAACCTATTTTGGGGGTGTTACCTATTGGTATCCAGAGCCCAGGTTATAGAGAACTGGGTACTTATCAAAACCTATACTATAACCGCTTTTGAAAAATTGATCCAAAGACCTCCACGTGCCTGTCTGCCAAGCTGAAGCCTAAGGTTTATGAGTTAAAACTTATGTGGTATTAAAGTGCTATTATTTTTGCAGAATATCTGTGATATGTACATACTTGGTAAACTTTGATATTTTTGGGATTGCGATTCGTATGGGATGTTATGTATGCACTGACCCCGTTAAAACGCCATTGTCTAGCTATGCCTTCTTTCGATATCACAGAGGACATTATTTTCGCTGGCTCTCGACCAGCATCACCTATGTCGGGGATGAACCCGAGAGACCCATATGTCATGGCGAGACATGCACCGCTATTAACGCATGGGACTACTTCGGGCCATTTTTCATCTGTTCGTGGCTCTCTTACTTCTCTTATTGTTCATTCACCCGCACGATCACCTCCTAGCTTTGTGCGATAGGCTGCTACACCTCACACTTTGACACTTCGCCGCACAGCACGCATATCCGTACATTCACCTATCCTACTTTCTTTCCGCGTTACCGCTCACTTTTCTCTGTCCCTTACACCATCTACCTCTTCATTTGAACTACTGTACTTTCTTTAAGTCTATTACCATTAGTGATACAATATTATTATTGATAAGATGTGTTTATCCACTAATAATATCCCTTAAAAAAAGTGATTTGGTAGGTGATTGATTTCAAAGCCATCAGAAGTTCTTCAACAATAAACAATAGGGAAGTGATATGTACACGGATCATATTCATCCGCACACATAAAAACAAGATGCAATGACTATTATAACCTTCTCACTATTAATCTAATGTTTACCACATTCTTAAATTTCCACCTAATAATCTTTCACCATTTACATTTTCCACTTCACTTGCCTGTTTTCACGTGTTTACTTTCTGATGTAATTCCATCACATAACAAAATTGGATTGATTGTTTAACAACTTCTATCCTTGATTTGTAAGTTTAATTGTTTAAATGATTTCATGGGTTTGTGGCTTACTTCAAATTCTTCCATTATCATAATACTTTTATAGTTTTATGGCATATTTCGTCTTACATTGTTTATCTTTTTTTCTTTAAGTAGTATTTGTCAGTTAATCAACACCGGAAAGTGATGCAGTGGTGGAACGGCACCACATTTCATCCCAACCATAAAATTATTATTTAATGAAATGGATCCAACCTTATTTTTGGGTGTGAAACTGAGAATGAAGGCTTCGCCAGGAATTGCCATTTTTTTTTCACGGAACAATTTTCACACCCAAATAATTCGGATTTCATCAATATCTCTCGATAACAAGTTTATGAAACGTCGAATTTAAAGTTATGATCAAACAACATCGGATCGTTACAAACTAGCAGAATGATTGTTAGTGAAACGTTGGCTGGTCAGCACTTGTAATGGCAATGTGATAAAACGATAAAATGAATTATCATCGGCAGTGGCACATCTAAATCTACTATAAGCGAACCTCTCAATAATCCTTTCTAACAAAAACAAACAGTTCCACATATATGTTAGCGAAACATGCGAAAGAGTTTAATGAGGCTGTGACGATGGTTAAACCTTAAAGTGAAAAGAAAGGTTTGAACCGATATTTGACTTTTGTGAAATTGTGTGTTAATTTTATACTGAGGGTATACTTTTAAAATTACATGACAATTTATGTTTATGAATCAAAAGTCACTGTGTAGATATCAACTCCTTAAACAATATGCACCATATATAGTTTGTCCGACTTGTATAAATTTGGGTGAAAAACTGAAAATCTATAGGTTTAACTAGTTATAATGCCCGTGCACGCACGGGGTTTGTTCTAAAATTTTAAATAATGTTTTTTTGTGTATTAAAAATTGAAAAGCTTATTTTTTGTTTTTATTGTTTAATCCTATGCTGAAATAATAATGGTTGGGTTATCATGTTACTGTTGTAAGTTAAGTTATTATAGCATTTTATAAATATTTGACAATAGTGAACACTAATATAAAATGTTTGTAGATTTATCTTATTTTTTTTAAATTTAAATGCAAATTCACATCATAACTATGAATTTCTTATAATTTTATATTTTATGATAATTTTATATGTTTGACTAATACTATGTTTAATGCATTTGTTTGTTTTAAATCCATACTGATAAGTTTTAATTTTTTGTTATAATTGGAAAGTGCATTTTTCTTACACCAAAAAGGTTTAATTTATTATATTTTTTTATTGAGATAGTCTAAACTAAAAGTTTTTAGTTGCACTTTAGCATTTGAAATTAATGTAACTTAATTCCTTTTGTTTGTATGTAAAATTGAGTTGGCTTTTAAGTCCAATCACTGGAACTAAACTCTCTTTCTTTTTCTTTCATATCTTGACTAAATCTCTTCTTTTCATTTTCATATAGCTTTAGCTAAGGGAGGTGATTTGCGCACTTTTCAAATTAATTGGCACACTCTAATTTAGAGTGTTTTGACATTTATATCCTTACATGGAAAAAATGTGTAAAAGTAATGTGAGAGTATAAATGTAAGACTCTAAATTAGAGTGTGCCAATCAATTAAAATGTGTGCAAATCACCTCCCTTTAGCTAAACTCATACTAATATCAATCATTAAATATCTTCTTTTTCATTTTCATATCCAACTCTCTGACTATATTTCTTTTATACTAAGATTGGGGATGAAGTTTCGTATGGTTTTTCTTCTGGAGGTCATGTTTGTTTGCAAGATGCTCATATAAGCTTTAAACCCAATCATACTAACGAATTCATTTAAGAATGTGAAACACTAAAAGTTTCTTAAACCACCCCATAAAACAGTTTCAATAACACACCCTTAAATTGACCCAAAAATAATCCCCTAAGCTCACCAAGGTGTTTGGATAAACTTAGGCTCAACAACTTTTGCACTATAAGAAATTTTCCCAAACAAATCATACCAGAAACATTATTTACAATTCTAGGGCTGAGCAACGGGGCAAACCCGGCTTGAATCGAACAGACCGTAACCGACCAAACCCGACTGGCCCAAAAACATATTAAGGGTAAAACGTGAACTGAGTACCGAAACCGAACTGAATAAGGTCGGTTGGGGTCTGTTTAGCTAGTTCGGACCGAATAGCTGTGTTTTGACCCGAACCGAGTCAAACCGAAATAATCATACTCAACCGAAAACGGAACCAAATAATGTCAATTCGGTTCGGCTCATTTTGTCAGTTTGGTTCGTTTTTAGTTGATTTTGCTCAGCCCTAATATACCTTACACAACTAACATTAACCTTTATACAAACATTTAATTTTAGCTAACCAAAGATGTAGTTTATTTGCATATCATACCTTCCTATAGAGATGAATAAAGACCCCCCAACAAATGCCATGATTAACATGATTCCTTGTAGACAACCCAAGACTAAAAATTACCAATAGAAAAAAAAAAAAGCGCTATAAGTTCAAATGGATCATATCTGTGTTAGTATTTGATGCTCAAAAGATATTGAGTGACAAACAAACAAAATCAAGATGGCAAGTAAACAACAATTTAGCATTTACAAATTATTAACGTTCATAACCCCTATAACACCAAAAGCTAATGAGTTTGTGCATCTAAAAATATAAAACACTCTAGAAGTGAAAATGATAGATGCAATATCATAAGCCTATAATTTTGGACTTTCTCAATTAAGCTTGGAATACACATAAAAACCATAACGAATGTCTTACCATAACAGAAGATCACCACTCGAAGCTATTTTCTCATGATTGCATTCCAGAGCTAAATCTTGCAACAATCTCAGCTGCTCATCAGCTTGAGCTTCTCCTTTAGGCGAATCCGAATTCCATTTTCAGATTTCACATCATAAATAACGTATTAGAACTTTAATCACGAAAGGCTTACTGTTGTCTGTGATTTGTAGATGGTTTGAAATTATTGTGTGTATAAGTTCCTCGTAACGATTTAACATTTTCTTAATTGAAAGGAAACATGATCATGTTAAAGAGTTTAGGTAACCCTGCAATCATCTGTTTTCTACACTT
This sequence comes from Chrysanthemum makinoi, assembly GCA_910596185.1. Classification (NCBI taxonomy): domain Eukaryota; kingdom Viridiplantae; phylum Streptophyta; class Magnoliopsida; order Asterales; family Asteraceae; genus Chrysanthemum; species Chrysanthemum makinoi. The sequence continues at coordinate 109,619,611 of OU343218.1, forward strand.
GGCCTGTAAGATTGATGATCTCTTCTCCTATAATGCTTTACGTATTTTTTGTTAATCTGAATCTCCAAATTAAATCCATAACTTGTAAAGAAAAGACCTTCTAAGTATAAAAAATAAAAAGTGCAAAAATCTGATGGTTGTGGACACTCTTTTCTCATGTGTACATAAATATCAATGTGTGATTACTAAGGATTATGAAGGACTAACTGTTGCAACGACATCCTGTGGGAGAAGATTATAAAGATCATAATGTGTGGATACCCTTTCAACAGGAGTGTCAAATGTTAAAGATCTTCTACTACCTAACCATCTGGTTTTATGGCTAGGTTCTAAAATGTCTACTACCTAACCGTATGGTTTAGACCCAATACCAGACCCTAGTAACCCACACAGTTTGTTACTAAAGGGCCCAATTGAGTATAAAGACCACATAGTTGGTGCAAGTGTAGCCTTTAGGAACCTGAAAGTGATACCTAGTTTATTATAAATATATAACGCTCAAGGAACTAAAAAATGTGTACAAATACTTGGATGGTTAGTTGGCTATTCAACCTTTACACATAAAAGCAATTGAATAAAAGCATAAGCCCATAGTAGCCCATAGTACGGAAGAATTACTAACTTCGGTTCTTGGTCCATTGATGCAAATCTACTCTTATTTTTATTCATATACTCAGATAATTTGGCAATATAGTTTTTATTTATAAACTCAGATTATTTTGCATTATTTATTTTGGAACCTGAGACACTGATCCACATAAGCGGTTTTATCATCCACAACTTCATCTGCATACTTCGCTGCCTGTACAATAATTTCAAAACCTCGCAAATACACAAACACATAATCATTCAGAAGTTAATTTATTTACTTTTTTTACAAATAGACTTACTGCTCGAATGTTCATACGCAGAGATGCTGCAGGGCCTGCACGTAACAGACTCCGACATGCAGCATACTAAAATGACCTTTTTCGACTCTCATACTAAAATGACATGAAACAAATAAGTCAACATATGTTTACATTAGGATGATGCATATAATTAAATGAGAATCTTGCTAGGAGTCGTTGGAAGAGAATACGTTCTTGCACCTTCAGTTGTAAGCTTGTAACAGGCAAACGATTTGAACCTTGTAAAATGTTACAATGGTGTGTACTGAAGTTGAGCTCGGGATAATATACACATGGAAGAACTTCAAGCGTATACCAAGGAGAGTGACGAGTGTATGGTGGTGAATGGTCCTTTTTAGTATCTGAATGTGGGTGTTTGGGTGTTCCACTGTAATAAGATTTAACAAAAATATAAAATTAACATTGATTTTAAGTGTTTCGGTTATATAACTGTAATGTATGTATATATTATCATACAAAGATTACCAGTAGAACTGCAGTCGTCCATGTTTCGGGTGCGCAGGGGATGCTTTTGGAGTATATGATATTTACTGTGATACAATAGAAGTAACCTAATTTAAGCATTTGGAAAGTCACGAATCACAATGAATGAAATATACGAAAATAAACAGGAATATGTGACTTACATTCAATCTCAGACCAGAAAATTCTTGCTTGCAGAGTGAATGATTGTGATCGAATAAGTGACGAAAAAATGGATGTTCATGTAGTAAAGAAGCCGATGAGAGTTTTTGAGGATTTATCTGCAAGCATCGATTGAAAAAATCCTTCCCTTCTGGTAATAATGTAACTTTTTTTTTTTTTTTTTTTTTTAATATATATTATATATATATATATATATATATATATATATATACTAACCATAGCCGCGAATGGGCGCTTCATAATATTACTTACCAATTGTAACCAGATGTAAATAAATCATGAATAATACAAAATATCTTAAACACAAAAATTGAAAATAAAGAAAAGCGTTCATGTAATATATTTAAAAATGTCACTGAAAAGTGTGAGAACAAATAAAGTGGATGGTCATTATTCATATACAAATTGGTTGTAGAGTTTGTGTATTCGATTTGTTTTTCACAACAAAGACCCTTCAATGTAGACTATGAAGAATAATCTCATCATTTTTAACCATTTTGGATGCGGCTGGTTTTTACCCCTGTAATAATGAAAACATATAGAAAGATAAGATAAAGATAAATCACTCAATCCCTTAACTGGGAAGAGCCTCAATTGCAATTAGTTGAACTTGTAAACACTTGACATGTAAATTGTTTAGCATCAAATAGATACAAAGAAAATTATAATATGGAAAAACTATTAAAATATGAATACCTCACAAAGAACCTTGGGCATCTAATTAATGTACTAAAGTTTATGTGGGGAAAGCCTAGAAGAACAGAGTCGCATTTGAAAACATAGAAATTGTCCCACGTGAAGTCGTCAAAAGTAATTTTTATCTGCAACACACTCAAAAGTATGCTTACATGATCATATTATTATAAACCAGGTAAGGTAGTAGTGTCATAAGAATTGTGTAATTATCAAAAAACAATTAGCCACACTTAATAAGATAAAAACCCCTTCACTTATCACTAAAATCCATTATAAAAGGTTCGACACCTGGTCTCGTTTATCGAAGATACACAAGTTCAAGGGCTCATTTACGATGAAGTGTCTCAATCCGAATAAAAAGGATGCAATTTCTAAGATACCATGTAATAAGGTTTTGTATATTCTGGAAAATGCTCAGCTATGTAGTTCAATTGAAGTAACTAATAAACAGTTTTTAGTGTCGACAAAGTAAAATTTATCTCTTGTGCAACATTAGGGCCTCATTAGTCTAATGAATGTACTAATTATTAAAGCATGATATGGTTACCTTGACACATTCTAAGATTGTAGCATGATGTCTCCGCATACCTTGACCATCTATAGATATTGCTTTCATCAGCATGTTCACCGCAACATATCTGCCATGTAAGACTCAAGATTTACAATACATCAATATTGGACTATAAGAAACATTAAAGTTGATGTGGGCCTTATTCTAAGGTAGCATGAAGGATAAGCACGACATTGGCATTCATATATTAAATTTAAATTTGGACCCTAGAGAGTGATTCACGAAACACCTCACGATTAAAAGCGAGCATGAATGTCATCGTGCTAAATGGCCTCTATAAAGACTAAACAATAAATTAAAGTAATTCATGTTCCAAATTCATTTAGTATTTAATACCATGGAAGAGAAGACGCTTCACCTGATGTTGTTGTCACGGTTTGACAAGAACCGCCCCAATATATTGATCGCAAGAACGCGCAAGCCACCACTATTTTCAATGCTCATGATAGTTTCTACACATTCGTAAAGGATGGCATTGTGTGCATTCTTGTTTGACTCGGTTTTTGTTGCCTCCTAGAGAAGGGAAGTTAAAAAAGAGAAGCATTGTAACTGTCAGTACACTTCTACAAGCAGGTAGTTGTAAGTTATATAGGTAATCTATTGTGATTTTTTTTTCATGTTTTCATCTTATAACCAATGACATAGTGCAGCTATCCTTGGGTCTTGCACAGTTATATCAAAACCACATCTAATTAATAGGATACCAGTAATCTTAAGTTCTTAACATGCACTTAATATTGCAGGTCTAACGGCCATATTATAGAGACTATGTATACAAAAAATAGTCGAGACCTTTTCTTTCAGTTTCTTACATATATTTTAGAGGCATGTGCATGATAGAGGTTAAAAACGGGATTAGATAATGGGCCAATTGGGTAATTTATTGTTGCAGGAAAAAACCATAGTCACAACTGTAGTCATAAGCATTGGTCGAAATGGGCTAGGTCAGACATATCCTCGAACCACACTTTATTATGCCAATTAAAAACCTATTGCCACCTTATATTTTAATATATATTCAATTTTAAGCAGTAAAAAATTAAAGATTATTAAAGTACACCATAAGATATAATAGTGGATAACTTATACCTTCTACTAACATCCTCCTAAGTATGATATTCATTTCGAGACTGTAGTAAAGATAGATTGTCTCTCTCCTGTCGGTCTAGAGCGATTGATGAGATTTTTTACTTCATCCTGCAGAATTGAAGGAGCGGTAGGCATATTGTTATTATTTTTTTTAATCGATAGTGTTGTATACATAATTTCATAATTAGACGTTTAGTGAAAATATTAGGTACCTTGAGAGCCCCTACATCTATTCCGCGCCATGTGTTGCTCCGGCAATTGTTCTGTAATATACATTAGAAAAGTTAAAATTTTCTGCTATATATTGCATAACTTACACATCTTAAAGATATAATTTGACAGGACATTGCCACACATCTTAAAGATATGTAAAAAAGAGAACTTGCAAAAGCATGATCAAACTATTCTACTATTAAGTGTTCTTGGGGTTATTGGCATCTATCAATTGTGTTTGCACATCCGTAGAAACATGAGATTGTTCTTGGTATTACATGGTGAATTCAACCTTTCCCTGCAATATTACAAGAATAAATTTGTGAATGTAGAAGTATGAGTTAAGCTAGAAACTTAACATTTCAGATGAGTCATCCGGTTATATAGTCAGTCTCTCACAAGAGTGCTCACATCTGAACCTTGAATACAGAGGTAAGTAACTACTTTATTTGTTTTCTGTTATATAGTCAGTCTTGTTTTTGTAGCAACTTGTATGAACATATGCATGTGATCCTCGATAATTCGAATCAAAATTATATTATCTTAATTTCAAAGCTTATAATTGCGATTTCAAGACACATTAATCAAATAATTATATTTTTAAAGTGAAGATTTTAACCTTGATGGTCAACTGCATGAACTGTGCAACAGCCTTCATGAAATACATACTTGACAGATTCGTTAACTTCCATAAATTGTGATTTGATCACAAGGGTATGTAATTATCTAAACTTATCTTCATCATGAAAATGGACATCCGCGTCACCTTTAGAATTGACCACTTCAAAAGCTATGTTTTCAAGTTGTGAACCAGCAACACATCATTCTGGTATCTGCAATCAAAAACATAATGGACATTAAATCAAATTGTATAGGCAATTAGGAAATATAAAGTTAAAAGGTTTCTAATATAGTTGTGACTTGTGACGTTCTCTTTGACATACAACTTTGTTTCAACCATGAATTTTACACTTGTGGTGCACCTGTACGGCATAAAGATACACTAATTAGTAAGATAAAAACACATATGTAATATACTCTAAGAAGTCCCACAAAAATGGGTTAAACAATTAAACAGTTTTAGAAGTCCCACAAAAATTAATTACAACCTTCTACAATTGTCGTGTTCAAAGAATTTGATTTGTACTTGCTACTTATAATAGCATATGTTATCATAATTAGCAAGTTACTTATTTATAAAGGACGGCAAATTTCAACCTATTTACTCGTTTAGAACCATTACCCGACCCGCCATACTTGCCATGGTTTACATCTCTATTAATAAGCATAAATCTAGATCTGATATATATCTTGTACCTTACATAATTATGTCTGCGGACTTTACAAGTTGTTGGCTCAAGCGGTGACCAGCAAGCAGACATTTTCTTGTCAATTGGACAACTTGGAACTTGAGAGCCGGCTATTAGTTCTTGTAGCACACCTTTTGGGAAGACTGAAACAAAACACAATGAAAGCCAAAATAATTTACAGATGGCACAGAAAGAAAATAAAAAATAAAAAATATATAGTCACTGAGAGGGTATCAAGGTGCAACTTAGTCGTTGACCTTGTATGAATTTTAGCTACTTATTTCATTTACCCTTTAGCTAACGACTAACCTTTTTCATTAAACATGTTTGAAATAACACACGACTCAAACGACCCATTCAGAAATAAATGGGTTGCAACTGCAACCTCTAGCAGCAAGCAAATAAAAATAAAACGCACACACGTGTGAAATAAATGGGTTGCAACTGCAACCTCTATCAGATCCATTTACCCAAGAATATAATAATGTATTAATAGAAAACTGAATGAAATGAGCTTAAACACACCGACTTCTTGAGAACGCGTAGTTTCCAAATTGGATAAAACAATGCAGAAGAAAATCAAGATATTAGGGGGAAAAAAACAAAGAAATTGTGGATACTCACAATAGGAAAATCATCAATAGGCTCAATTTTGTTGCTTTCAAACACTGCAGGTGCCACCACTAAAACAAACCAGAATCTTCAACATCTTCAATTCCACTAAAAAAAAAACACACAAAATTCAGATTTAAACTCTTATAGCTGTGAGCTCGAAAATTGAAATATAGAAGTACAGTTTTGTTCAGAAGATGGTAGTGATAGGAGTTTTTTAGAACCTATCAAACAACCATATTCCCCATATCAGTTAATGGCTTCTACCTGATGTTAACTGACTAACTAACCAGAGGAATATGTATTACAAAATTCATACCAAGTGATATATGTAATCGACAATTTATGTATCACGTTCGATCATCTTTCAACTTTTGTATTCTCTTCTAGCGCTACTACTCATGTCCCTTCACCTACTATGTACAATCAATTAGTAATAATACGACCATAACCTAACAAAACCAAATTTAATAAAACATAAAAAACCAAATTGGATTGCACCTTTTATAGCTACCCCATTGAAATTTTTGGATCAAACTCTATGCACTTCTCTGCATCCTTTAGATCCTCTGGCATGGCCCCAAGTTTTGTATAGGAAGCAATTCTATTATTGTATGCCTACAAATAGAAAACCAACAACTGCCATCAAAGTGTGTTCATAACAGAATAGCAATGTAACAACAATCTTTCAGAAAATGTCGATTTTAAAGTTCTCCTTTGTTGGTCATAACTGAGTAAGTTTCAGAGCACATAAACCTATCATATAAATCGAATTAAGCACATCGCATTTGGACCAACTTGATTGTATCAAGGGACATTGTAAAAAACGGGTTATGCGAACATCATACAATATTTTAGTGTCTAAATATCAACTCTAATACATTTTTTCTCATTCATTTCCCTCAACACTTACAACCTCTCATTCAAGTCCAATAACGAAAACTTCTTATTAACCTTCCTATTATCGAGTGTCCTCAAACTCAACAAAATCTTCCCTTTTGTCCATAACAATATAGATGTCTGAGAAGATTTATCACATGCAAACGATATACACTTAATAATTGCTTGAAATTAAGAACGTACTATTGCAATTAATATGCAATTTGGGTTTGTGGACATTTTATCAAACATGTAGTGTGCATAATTATTTCGTAGATGATTCAAAAACCATATTAAAAATTAATTCAACAATTCTCACATACATTTGAGTTTTTACCTTGGGTTAACATAAAACAATAACTTTTTCTCATTCTTAATCAAATTCATGGTCCTACAAAAAGAACCAATCAAACTCACAAAATCCACTATGAATTAAATTAAGATCAATTGCAACACAAACATAAAATGAAAAGATATACCCGACTGATCGAAATATTGGGAGGATTAAGAAGATCGTGTGAAATGAACCATTGATTATCTAGCGTATGATGATTTGGTGAAACCGCTGAAAAGAAAAAACCGAGTAAAAATGAGAGTGCTTTGTTGTTACCGAGGAGTTATTGATTATGTGTGAAAGCAGTTTGATGATGATAATTATTGAGAAGAGATTTTTAGGGGAGGCGTTTTGTGTTTGACCTATAATTTCAATCCGTTTTTAAAAATACTCCAGTTTGATTGGAGCGCATAATTTGGAAATGCCGATTGAGTAGGGGATTTGATTGGGAAGAATGGAAGATGGTAAGTGTTTTTCTTGAATATCAGTTTGGGAATGGACTAAAATGTCATAACTGGTTCCCTGCTACGGTGGTTGAGGCACATGTATGTGAAGGTCTAAACCCGGGTTCGAATCTTGCAATTAACAATTTTTTTTAAATAGGTAGCCGAATGTTGTGCATAGTCATCATTTCCACCTCATCAAATGACGTGCCATGTCAACATTAAAATGCCTAGTCAGCATTAATGACGTGGCATATGTACTCTCATATATATGTATAGATATATATATAACCAAATTCCCTAATAAACCAACTACCTAACTATTATTCATGCCTGCACTAATGTTACCGACTCCAAAAGTCAATGCGTAATTGAGGGAGTTCTTTGAGGAATGAAGAGACAAGCCACATGATTAGGTAGTTTGTTTCTTGGACATCATTCATGGTTCATGCATGGTTTGACCCACTGCCATTTGTGCGCTTTTACGTATCACGGTCCATTCCTCCGTACTCATGAAAAGCTGCTTCGTTGATATCCCTAAATAACATAACATGAGTTTTTAAGAGTCCATACTATACTTGTAACTATATCCATCATTATATTACGGATGTAATTCTTTTATAGGTCAGTTTATCTGTTTTTGTTAAGAATGATCATACCTGTGAATAGTCTTCTTGATGTGCAAATAGGCCAACCCTGAGAGGTATTTGTTAATGGACCCAGGATGATCATACTCCAAATAAATGCAAAATCGGTCATCAACCTGAACATAATACAAAATTATGTAAATAAGTATATTTAATGCTATTTCAAGGAACCAACATGCTTTAAAGCTAGAAAACTCACTACTTCAGAACCCAAATACTACATGATCTTTGGATGTTCTAAATTTCGTAGAACTTTTATTTCCCAAAACAAACAAATTGTTTGTGTCATAAGAAACAATTTTAAAAATCATAAATTCAATCGCCCACTTACATATGGGAATTGAAGCCAATGTTAATGATACTAATGAATAGACAATTAACATTACAGTATACATGAGGTTGTTTACACGTTGACATCAACAGAACAACACGCAAAATTATATCTTATTTTACAGCAGTATATAAGGTTCTGAATACGATTAATAATAGACAATCCACTATATGCGTTTCTCTGCACAAGTCTACTTATGAAAGGGTTGTTTTATCATGTTAAGGATTAAAAGAAAAACTGATTATTCTATTTGACGTTGATTCACACCCATTTCAATTCCTTGTAGAGGAATGCTAAAAGTGAAATAGGTCACGGGGGATCGTTCCGCAAAATCTTTTGTCCAATGCAATCAACCTCCTATATCAAATTCAATTTTGTGATATTATCGTTTCTGTAATTTTCTTTTTAATGCATAGAGTATATGCAGAGGTATGTAAAATATAGTAAAAAATTGGTTGGAGTGAACCCACCCCAACCGTCTGTTTGGACCACTACAGATGCCATTTATGAAACAAATGGAGTCATGTGAGCTCCTAGACATGTTAACAAACATAACAAAAAAGTTTTATTGCTAACTTCAATCAATGGTGTAATGAAACTCTAACATGCAAACCTAAGCATCCTCTAAATTACAATGACAAACACCCCTTAATATATGTGAAAAAAATCTTTTATGACTGTAATGGCGTGTAGCTTTCAAGAACCCTAATATGATCTTGATAAAATATCTACATATTACAGCTTACAAAATGGTGGAACTAAGACGAGATTAAATTAGAGTGGCTGCCTTCCTGAAGTTAGTAAGAACCTCTGAGTAATATATGGTTTCACATCTTTAAGGCAAACTTCTTACAGTTCTATCCTTAGCATAGTGTAGAACTCTTTAAGTAAACATATTTCTAAAACCTCAACCAACAATTTATGTTTGATTCGAAAAATGTATTACCAGTTTACATGTGGTCAATGGACAAAAGTCCCTTTATGTAATGTCAACTGTTTCTTTTGGTCTTCTGATATGGGGTTGTTTTTCTCCCCACCAAATGGCTGATGGACTTCTATAGTCCTTTGACATTGTTTTTTTTTATAGCTTATAGTTATTAATAATTATGAACCCACATATATAACACGCACAAAGTTTTAGTCTAAAACATTATATCGTACGAAATAGTATATAACTTAAAGGTCTGGAATAATAATAAACCTTAACTATCAAAAGCTAGCATAACCAAAATTCAAACCTTATATGTCTAAATACCCAATATTAGTACCTATTGCACCCTTTATATGATAAAATGATAAAAGTGTTGCCAACGGGTTGATATTGATCCGTTGATCCAATTCGAAAATTGTTTACGACCTCTTTGGACCAAAATTGAACAGTTTTCTATTTTGACCCGTTATCCAACACATCACCCAAATAGTTTAAGATACTTAAAACATCAACAAAACGAAATTACACAAAGAAGTCATTCACGCCTTGGCAAGCTGGCCGATGTAGTCCTCATGTAGCTCATTCCTGATATAAACTGAATAATATCAAGCAGCGCGTTACATGTTTCACATAATGAAATTGTTCCAAACATGCGCAAACTTAGTAACATAAAATATTGTGATAAAAGCCGCACCTAGCTATTAGGTTATAAAATATAACAAAGACCCACAACTAATTGCCAAGATAAGTCCCAAAACATTGGTACCTTAAAGAGAAAAAAATAAAATAAACCTACACCTAAAATAAAAAACCAATAAAAGATGCTCTATTGTCTATACAACATATTGAAAGTCACAAATTTGTATGAAGCAGTTCCAAGCAATGCACAAAGAATTTTAGTGCATAAATCTTTTTAGTATGGATTTAATATAAACTATACATTTATGAGTATCTAACTGGAACAACCCCCACAAATAATTTTTTTCTTGCTCTGTATTTTGAAACAAAAGTAACGTCAAGTGATTCATTCTACATAAGAAACATTAAAGCTTAGATGGTGCCAAATTTGCAATATAGAAACTTAAAGTAATACATTGTTTATCTGAAAAAGATTTCCAAAGAAAATGATATGCAAATAGGTATCGAACAACAGCAACAACAAAACCTTTCATTCATATATTATGTTCATAAAAAATTGTCCTTTTGTCACTATTGTTTATGAACAAAACTAAATAATTAAACAAATAAAAACTATATAAATTCATAAAGCTTTAACAAACAACCCAACGACTCATCTCCATCTTATAACACAATATAATTTATCAAAAACTGGTTTATAATGCCATTACGAAACCTCATACTACACTTACTTATGACAACTACTTTTACAACCGTAAACAGGTAAGAAACACACGAAACTCGACCAATCTACTAATCCATATATCATCGTTATTAATTTGTAAATGAAGCCATCCTTGCATACCAATAACAATCTACATTGGAACATAATATTGACCCAATTGTTATGCTAAACCATCTATATGACTGGATGTGAAGTTGCTTTTCATATGTACCAGAGAAGCTTGTTGTTGTGCTAATAAGTTTTTTGCCTTTTTGTTTTTTAGGAATTGAGTTATACCCAATACGATGTCTGGTAACGGGTGTCATACATGGAGTATGAGACGCTGATTTTACTGTTTGGCTGACTTATGTAGAAGGCGCTACTATATTGTATGGTTGTTGCATATTTTTTATACTGGTGTGTTAAGTTTAGGGTGCCAGTTTGACTCATTTAAATATAAATGGGCTGATTTTGGTTAATGTTGTTCCTCAAACGGGTCAAGCGAGTCAAATAACACCTTGCAAAAGTAAGTTGACAATACTTACGTTAAACCAAAAAGCTGAACTCATAAACCAAAACACATGTACAAATTTTAAAGATAAATCAACAATTAAAGCCATGAGGGGTTAAACAAATAATTAGAGCACCAGCTAAACCCTAAAAATCATAAAATCAAAGACGAACCAAACTTAGCTTCAATCAAACCTTAAATTTTTAATTGATGCAAAAACTACAGGTGCAATAAAACCCTAATTTTTCCCCAAATTGAAAAACAAAATTAACAGCAATCATAAACCCTTTTAGGTTATAACTAAAAGCCATATATCAATTTTGAACTAAAAAATAGGAAAATAGAGATTAAAAATCATACCTTTAATCCATTGAAAGAGTTTGTTCTTCAATAAATAAATTATCTTCGGATTAATGCAACAACAATAAAATTAACACATGTTTTTTCCAATTTATTTTCGGATCGCCAGTTTATAATTTAGGGTTAGACTTGCAACATAGAGTTGAAAGTAAAATTGTGTTGGAAGTGTAGGTGGTTTTGTTTTTCAATGTTTCACTTTTAACCCTTAATTTTTCTGTACATTACTCCGCCTTTACAAAGTTTTACTTTTTTATACTTTTGACACATATATTTTTGTACTCAATTTACCCAAAAACGAATTTTAAAAATTGTTTTCCTAAATATAGAAATATTTAAGGTTTTTTTATAATTAAAAAACTTTTTAAAAATTCAAATTAAAAAAATTATTACCAAATAAGGTATGGTTTGATTGTTTTGAAATGAAAAATTCCCACTATGGGTTTTGTTTTATTATATAAAAGATTAATGTTGGTAAAATAATTACAATACAAATTTACTTTAATAGCCTAAACAAACGTACCTTAAAAAGGCTTATATATATATAAAGTTATCCCATCTAGTATTTACATGACTGATGATAGGGACAAGATATTCTCACCATCCTTAATTTTAATATTCTCACCCCCCTGCTTTTTTTTATTTTTTTTATTTTTATAATTTTGTTTATATCAAAAAACTATAAACCTGAAAATGCGGAACAGGAAATATTAAGGTTAATAAGTCAAACGCTTAAAACTGTCAAAAATACGGAACATAAACTGATAAAAAACTGTGTTGTACTGAAATAAATAGAGGACAAAGAGAATAAAAAGTACAAACCCTCCATAGTAGGGAGGGTGAGAATAGTACATCCCATATATATGGGACTATTCCGTGCCAATTTATCTACTATATAAATTTGGTTGGTATAAACTATTGGGTAGACAATCGCATTTGAAGTAATAATATTTGTTAATATAAGCCTTGTGCCACGACCTTTTCAGTTGCTAAGTGTATTGTAATTTTTTGTAATATATTTCTTTCGTCATATATACATATATATTGAAATCATTCTTTTTTAATAAGCGTTTAAGTACAACGGATGTGAATAACTCTCACATCTCAACCCTTTACATAGACGAAAATGCTTACATAACAAACTAAAACTACTTCTATAAAGAAACAGTCACATGTTATCTCGTTTAAAGAGTTATAGTTATTAAAAAAAAAAAGTTTTTTTTGTATTTTATGAATTTGTTACATGAACTTAATAAATTGCAACCTGTTAGAGAAAGGTATTCACAAACCATGTATGACAAGGCTTGATGATCTCGAGCAACGTAAAATGCATGATCAAAATCGTCTCACGCATATAGTAGCTATGTTAGAAACGTTAGATCTTGATAGATCTTAAAGCACTCGTAGATCATACTTATGTAATCACAAGTACACTAAAAGACACTCTCTATAACTTGTATTCTGTAGCGGAATATGAACACAAGCAATAACACAAATAACTAAGAACACGTTGATCCTCTATGGATCTTTAATATTACTAAAACTTTGTTTTTCAACTCGTACATAATTCATTCTATTGTGTTCCTTTTATAGACAAGGAACCCTAAACCGTTTCCCAAGAAACGTATAAACATAAAACTAAATAAGATATACATTATAACTTCCTAATAAAGCTCATGCATATCCTAACTAAATATAAACTACGCGGATAATAACACAATCAACATCACTAATAAGGTTTTCTTTATTGAATTGAAATATAAAAACTACTACAACTCATGTACACACGCTATAATCGTGTGTCTAGACTCTCATTAGAGATGTTTGCTATGAAATGGAAAAGGATGTTTAAGTTCGTAAAATATGGTACACTGATAACCATCTGATTTATTGGCAAATCAGCAACCATATAAACGGATTTGATATGTCTTTACCTGTAGCCGTTTGCTCAGGACTAGTCAATTCTTAGGATTGGTGAATTGATAACCAAATGTGGTATTCTAATGCCTTTACCACAAGCCATATACATGTGCGCTAGTCAATTCTTGGATTCCAAATAGGAATAGACCATGGTGAATTGATGACCATACAACCCTCAGCAATTAAGCATGGGTGAGTTGCAAACCCTATGATTTTGAGCAAACCATTACAGGTATCAACAGATTTGATGTGTCTTTACCAAAGCTGTACCCCTTGGACTAGCTAACTCTTTGACATACACAAGGTACATCTGGTGAGCTAATAACCATCAAAAATATACAACAAACCTGCAATAAAAGTTAGACATACTCAAGAATATACAAAGTTGTTTTTTTTTTTTTTTTTTTTTTAACTAAGAATTAAAGAAAACAAATATTACAAACAATACAAGATACCATAATCAAGATGAACCTTGATGTTGCTGAAGCTGTGTCTTAATCAATCCAACCAACTGTTCAGCATGAAACTTATCATTTCCAACTGGATCAGGAGGAACTTCCAACTTCTGTCTAAGCAGCTTTTGCATCAAACTCACAGACAAAGGATAAATATTATCTGAGAACATACACACAGTCATCCCACACTTTGTCTCTACCACATGAACACTAGGAAGAAGATAAAATCTCCAAGTCTCAACCTTCCACTTATGTGAATTCTTCCAAATAAAATACCCTTTACCATTTGGAGAATGAGAATCAAACAGAACATGAAGACCACCCAACAAGAATAATCCAGAACCCTTTGGTGAATGAGTGGCATAATGTCTATTGACAAGACCATAGAGAGTATGCAAATCTTGCCTATCCACCATGTGTAGTATCTCCTTCAAGAAGTTAAACTGCATAGAAGATTGATCCAATCTATAAATGGTATTAAGCTCTCCATCAGTCAAAGTCCAATTAGTCAACACATCATGAGACCCTTCAATAAAATCATCAGCAGATCCTTCTTTAATAAAAGTTGAATCAGCAGCCTTGAGATCCAAATAACTACCCTTGAGAGTTTTATGAACCCTAGAAGCATGTTTCCTAGCTGATCTCACATATTTCCTTAAAGAAATGTGTTTCCTTTTAGACATCCTTTTCTTCCTCTTACCTGGTAGATAAATCTCCATATAGATAGAAGATGGTATCTTCTCAGAATCATCAGAGACATCTTTAGCAGAAATAGACGAAGGAGAAGTAGACTTATGTGGAAAAACACCACGCAATGTATTCATCTTGTCTAGCACTACTCTGGCCCTTTTTGCTTTATCAGTTGCTTGTTCAGCTTTTCTACCCATAGCTTCCCCTTCTTTATCAACAGATATCACATGTGAAATAGAAGCTGTCATATCCTTTGCTTCAGAAGAATCAGCCACATGTGGTAATGCTTCAGAAGAAACATTAAGATGTGCAGCAGAAGAATCTTTTGCAGTAGAATGCATAGCTTCAGTAGATGTCTCAGCAAATACAGAATGAGAACTCATCTTTGGTGAAACCTCATCAAAATTTTCTACAATCTCAACAATCTTGGGTCTCTTTGCCTTTGGATCATCTACCTTCCCAGCAATCCTTTTCAAATTAGAAGTAGGTGTTGAAGCAGGTGAAGCATCCTTCATGATCATATTATACATACGGAATAAATCAGAATCAGGTAAAGCCAAGACTTGCTTCATTGTCAAACCAGAGTTAAATAAAGAACAACTCTGATTTTTCACCACAATCCTCATATTTGCTTTCTTTTGAGCTCCAGTTAGTGGTCTCTCTCTCTTAGCTTTATTCTTTTGAGCAATAATAGCTTTCTTCTTTGCAGTTGCTTCTTGGTTCCTTTGTTGTCCAAGAGCCACCATTTGTGCTACAAAATTCTCACTATCAAAGTCTGCTCCCAAAATACTCTGAGCAAGAGTAGGATCTAAAGCAGCTTGACTAATACAAGCATCCCATTGATTATCAGTAAACCTAGAAGATAGTTCATCAATCTCTTTTCGTCTCTCAGGAGGCAAATTGGTAGAAACCTCAGCTCCAAGTTGTTGAGCCAATGCCTCACTCTTCTTTAATTCTTCACACTCAGCTATCAGTCTTTCTTGTGCTTGCTTTTCCTGTTCACTTACAAGATCTGGACCAAGCTCTTCATCAACCAGTACTCCTTTTCCATTGTCTGTAGACTCCTTAGCAGAATCAACAAAAGGAGTATCAACAAAAGGAACTTCAGAAGTAACATCCAAGTTAGCATCAGAAGAAACATGTTGAGACAAATCTTCAACATGTGTAGAAAAGACTTCAGCATTAGGACCCAAATTAAAACTTCGTCAAGCAACAAAGACCTTAGTTTGATCTGCTGAAGGTGGAGAACTTGGTTGTTCTTGTACAAATGAAGCTTGACCATGTTCAGAAGCAACAGTCTCCATTTGATCATCAGCAGGTGCAACATCAAGACTTGGTTCCTTTGAAACTTCAGTGGATTCCTTATTCAAATATTGCCTTTTCCTCCTTTTTGTAAACATAATAGTTTCCTTTTTCCTAGAAGGTTCAGCAACAATTGGAGAAGAAACATGAGTCTCTTGAGCCACATCAGCCAAGATTCCAAGTGACTCAAACTGAATATCCTCTTGCTCCTCATCAGAAGAAACCAGAAGCCTCCTTTTGCTCTTTTTCCCAAGTTGTTCCTCTAACTCCTGAACCTTTCTCTTCAACTCCACAATCTCACCACCAAGAGTAGATTTGGTCTCCGCAAGCTCCTTTTTGAGATCAGCAACCTCTACCACATACCTGTTCACTAGAGCATATATAGATGTCAGTGTAATAGGGTCCTCAGCTCCACCAGCTGATTGCTCAGTGGTAATGGGAGCTTCATTGGGCCTTTCAGGAGAAATATGAACATCCTTCATCAAATGGGTCCCTAATAAGACTAGGTGTGGGCAGTCTATTATTCTCATGCTCAAACTCATCAAGAGTAACTTGAGTAGGTTGTGGACTAGGACAAGGTCTAGGTGAATGTGTAGGTGGAGGTTGGTCAGGAGAAACATTTGATGCTTCAGCAGTAGTAGAAGGGCCCTCATCAATGGCAACTGATGGATTACCATCAGCAGTAACATTGGTAGAAGGTGGATCACCAACAACATTATCCTCATCAGCAGCCTCATTGTTTTGTGGCAACATAGCTGCTAGCAAAGGATGATGTTCCCCCTCATAATGAGTTCTCATTGAAGCAAACAATTTCGCACTTAAAGCTCCTATGGGACAAAAGGCTTGGGTTTGAGTTGTTATGTCTAACATCATTTGCAAAAACCTAGGGTACATTAAAAACTTATGCTTTTTTCTTTGAATATTTTCAACCATATTATCAAAAATAAACCTAGAAAAGTTATAAGTCAAACCCTGTGAAAGACAAACAATACCACATCCCAATTGAGTAGAAAATTGATCCCATCCTCCTGATTTATTGCTTATGCACTGAAGCAATGTGTGTACCAAAAACCTCCACATGGGGCAAATCTGATTCTTAAACCATATATCAGTCCTCGTACTCTGATATCCAAAAGCTCTCAGCCCAGCTAGTATCTCCATAGCATTAGAGTGATAAACCCCATTAACATCGTCCAAGCGAAGCTGTCTTTTTATCAACTCCTCTGTCACAACATACTCAGTTCCGTCAACCATTGCAACAATCTCTATGTCACTCTGTTTCGTAGCAGATGCCCAAAACTGTTTAACCAACGATTCATATATCACATTAGGAGAATGTGTTAAAGCATAATGAATCTTAGATCGCTTCAAGAACTCTACCATAGGTTCATAAAGTTCATGACCCTTAGCTTTTCCCATAAAAGCCACTTTGTTATGATCTTTCTTAAATTGAAGTGCCATGAGAAATTGTGATAAGGGGTTATCATTCACGCAACTGGAAGTGTTTAAAATCAAGTGAAGAGGGAATCCGTGACTTTTAGGCGAAGATATGCGAATAAAGTATTAGTAGAAGTTACCCAATTTATGGTCAAAAATATCAGAGTAGTTTGTTGACCATATCATACGTGTAAAATAACTTCAACCAAATTCAAATTACCACTTCAGCAGAAACAATGGTCAATCTGCTGAAGAAGTCAATCCGCAGAAACAACCCAAGTGGTTAAAAATCTTAAGTAAATATCTTGAGTTTACTGTGACACCAAACTCGCATTAAATATCATAAAGCCTTGAATACGCCTATAAGATAGTCCCAATGCACACTTAACTCTTCATCAATTACCCCCAATTATCTTCACAAACCCTAATTTCACCAAAAACTCCTCAATCAACAAAAATCACCAATGTCCACCAAACCAGAAGTGATAAACCGCACTTCCTCATCCTCATCATCATCATCATCATCATCATCATCATCATCATCATTATCAAGTGATGATGCTAATCCATGGCGTCATTACTTTCCTCAACCATATCCTCGACCTAGAAAGTCACCCTTTCTCCCTTCTTCAGAAGATGATAGTGTTGTAGATCCTAGTGAGTCATCAAGAGGATCTGATGATTCCACTGAGCGTCTAGAGCCATTCTTCAACAAGAAGAGGACATCACACCCCCAACCTTCAACATCACAACCTCAACCAAGGCCACGTGCCAGAAATCCACCACTCCCAAAGAACAGAGAGGTGGCTCTTGGTCTTTCAGCACCAGGTTTTGGTGCTTCATCTCATATCGGTAAGGGAAAGGGTAAAAGGAAGATGGAGTGAGTTGCTTTATGGTGGAACGAGTAGATGGAACAACTGAAGATTGTCATATCTCACATTCATCTACCATTTCCACCATCATCATCTTCGTTTTCATCAATCCATCTTTCCTTCTTTTGTCTTTAGCTTCTTCGTCGTACTGGTCATGCACATCCAGCGTTTGGAGTAGATGATATGAGCTAGTAGATGATAGGAGCTAGAATAGGTTTATTTTAAGCTGTAAGCTGTAAGCTGTATAAAAATGGTCTTGTATGTTCATTTGAAGTTGATTGTAAGTTGTAAGCTGTAAGCTGTTTCTTGAATGAATGAACAATTTAACTTCAGTACTTCTCCTCAGTAGAAATAATTAGCTCACTTCAGTACTTCTTTTCAGTAGAAACAGGCTACCAGCATACTTGACCAATTTCCAATTAACCAAATTTGGTGAACTTCAACTTATAGTTGCAATCTGCAAAACAAACACAGAGAAACACACAAACCAAACCAAGACAAACAAAACTAAAAGAACATTAGCTAGTTAGTGTTAGCAAACAAAATTAAAACTAAGAATTTACAAAGTTTACAACAACAATCCTCCCCTGAGGCATATGCCTCCCCTGAGGCCTATGCCTCCCCTTAAACTTTGCAGTTAAGGGTTAAGCATCCCAATATGGACCACAAGGTGTTGAAACCTTGGTCCATCAAAAGCCTTAGTTAACAAATCTGCCACATTATCATCAGTGTGAATTTTAACCACTTTTATCAAATGTTTTTCATATGCATCTCTTATAAAGTGGTGCCTGATTTCAATATGCTTAGTTCTGCTGTGAAAAACTGGATTTTTAACAATGCATATGGTACTTTGATTATCAATAAAAATTGTTGTGTTCATGAAGTTAAACCCATAATCCAACAATTGATTTTGTATCCAGAGTACCTGACCACAACAGTTGGTAGCAGCAACATACTCTGCTTCAGTAGATGAGGTAGCCACAATAGTTTGTTTCTTGCACTGCCAAGAAATCAATCTTTTACCAAGGAATTGGCAACCTCCAGTTGTGGATCTCCTATCCAGATTGGCACCAGCATAGTCACTATCACTATATGCTTCCAACTTAAAAGGAGACTCTTTTGGGTACCAAAGGCCTAAATGAGGTTGGCCTTTGAGGTACTTAAAGATCTTCTTGACTGCATTGAGATAGGAAGTAAGTGGAGTGACTTGATGTCTAGAACAAACACTCACAGCAAAGGTAATATCAGGCCTTGAAGCTGTTAAATACATCAAAGAACCAATCATAGATCTGTATAAGTGAACATTCACAGCTGGATCTGCTTCATTGTTGGTTTTTGTTTTTGGAGCTTCATAAGGTGTAGTGGCAGTCCTGACACTCTCCATACCAAACTTCTTCAAGATGTCCCTCACATATTTATCCTGACTGATAAAGATACCATCAGGTTTCTGCTGAACTTGGAGGCCCAAAAATAAAGTAAGCTCCCCCATAGCACTCATCTGAAACTCCCCCTTCATCAGCTCCTCAAACTCCATGCACCAAGCTTCTTTAGTGGATCCAAAAATAATGTCATCCACATAAACTTGCACAAGTATGATGTCTGTGGAATTCTTCTTAAGGAAAAGTGTTTTATCAATGGCACCTCTTCTATAACCATGCTTCAGCAGAAATGATGAAAGCCTAGCATACCATGCTCTTGGTGCCTGATGTAGTCCATAGAGAGCTTTGATAACTTTGTAAACATGATTAGGATGATCTGGGTCTTCAAATCCTTTGGGTTGAGTGACATAAACCTCCTCTTCTATTTCACCATATAGAAAAGCACCTTTGACATCCATCTGATATACCATGAATCCCATGTAAGATGCATAGGCCAAGAAAATTCGAATGGCCTCAACTCGAGCAACAGGTGCAAACACTTCATCATAATCAATTCCTTCTTCTTGCCTGTACCCCTGAGCCACTAATCATGATTTGTTCTTGATCACAACACCCCTTGCATCTCTCTTATTCTTCAAAATCCATTTTGTCCCAATTGCATACTTACCATCAGGTAGTGGTACCAAGATGCAAACTTGCTAATTTTGGAATTGTTGCATCTCTTCTTGCATTGCTTCAAGCCAACTTTCATCTTCTAGAGCTTGAGTAACACTGGTTGGTTCCACTTGAGAAAGGAAACAAGCAAACAGACAATGCTCAAAGTCTGTGTGATTGTTCCTTTGCTGATTGGAGACATATGAAAGAAAGGCAACCTGTCCATATTTAGAACTTGTCACAGTCCTTCTAGTTCTAACAGGTGCTAAAGGATCACCAATAACATTAGATTGAGGATGTGCTATGTTGATCCTTTTTGTAGCAGTGGGGTTGGCCTCAATAGATGTATCAAGATTAGTCACAGTGGGCTCAAAATCACTGTCATAGGAAGGTGAGGTGAAGATGCCAGCTTTGGGTTGATGGTTCCCAAGATCTGAAGGACTTGGAAATCGTGTATAAGATTCTCCAAAGTCTGTGGACACTCTAGTAGAAATGGGAGTAGAAACAGTAGGGCCTTCAGCAGATTTGATGATGATAGGAGAAACATGATCACTATCAGAAGAATCGTGGTTTCCACTGACTGCTTTTCGTGCAACTTCCCCATCAATCTTCTCAGCTTCAAGATTAGCTGCATACTCTTGTTTCTTAAGCCTAGCAAGGTCCTCTGCATAGTGTGACTCATCTTCACTCTCATCAGTAGTAACATTAGAAGTATCAACTGCAAAATGGTTAGGGGAGAAAGAAGGTATAATAATAGGTTGTTCATCATCCTCAAACTCACTATCTGAGTCGGCATCCATGGTACCTGCATTGTCAGTGGGATACTCTTGTGTACCTGCATTTTGGTTAGCCACATGTCTAGAATAACCCAAGGAATTAGTTAAGTAATCTAGGTCAAAAGACCAAACATGACCTTGACCTTGAACATTGGGCTTGGCTTCTAAGTATCTCAGGTTCAGTGTCTCCTCAATCCTTCTTGCATTCATATTATATACCCTATAAGCCTTACTATGAGCTGAATATCCCACAATATACCCCTCATCAGCTTTCTCATCAAATTTACCCAGTGGATCACTAGTATTCAAAATAGTCACATGACATCCAAAAGGTTTGAAGTAGTGTATAGCAGGAACTTTCCCAGTGAGAAGTTCATAAGGTTTCTTGAAATGAGGTCTAGTAATGGATACCCTGTTCAGTACATAACAAGCTGTGCCAACAGCTTCAGTCCAAAACATGGTGGGTAATTTAGAGTCTGCAAGCATAGATCTTGCTGCCTCTATTAAGGTCCTATTCTTTCTCTCAACCACCCCATTTTGTTGTGGGGTTCTTGGAGTGCTATAGTCCCTTTTTATCCCTTTTGTATTACAGAGTTCTATCAATACAGCATTCTTAAACTCTGTCCCATTATCACACCTAATTCCTTTAACCTTTTTATTCAACTGATTTTCAACAAGAGTAATGAAGTCTTTCAATACTTGAGATGTTTCATCTTTAGTCCGTATAAAGAACACCCAACAAAACCTGCTAAAGTCATCAGTGATTACCAGACAAAAATACTTGTGATCAATGCTCCTAACTTGGGTTGGACCAAAGAGATCCATATGAAGTAGCTAGGGAGGTGCTGAAATAAGGCTCACAGCAGTAATGGCTTTGTATGAGGCTCTGTGTTGCTTTCCTTTGTTGCAGGCAACACATTTATGTTCATTGGTGAACACTTTGGCAGGAAGTCCTTCAACAAGACCTAGTTTAGAAAGCTTGTTTATGGTCTTGAAGTTCACATGAGCCGTTCTTCTATGCCACTTTGTAGACTCATCCAGGGATGCTTTAGCCACCAAACAAGTAAGGTCACCTTCTGGTTGAACATCATTCAAGTTGAATGTGTATAGATTGTGATTCTTAGGAACTCTCAGCAGAATTGATGTATCTTCTGGTAGTTTGAATTCTTTAGAAAGCACAAGACATTCATCTGCAGAGAAGAATACTTTGTTCTTGGTATCACAAATTTGTGAGACTGAGAACAAATTAAAGTGTTGCAGTTCCTTAACATAGTACACATTCTCAAAGTCCAGTTGAGGCGTTTTAACGGTTCCCTTCCCAGTGATTCTACCATCACTTCCACCAAAAGTCACAGTGCCTCCTCCTTCAATGGGTACGAAATTATGCATCATATCTCTGTTTCCTGACATGCTTCTTGAATAACCACTGTCAACAATGCCAACTTCCTTATGCTTAAGAGGATGATCCTACAACAACAACAAAAATAATATACAAAATATTAGTACACTATGGAGGATCAAGTCATCACTGACTTGAACCTGCCTTGTGGATCATAAGGTTTAGGCCATGTAGATTTAGAAGATCCACTATTGTTCTTGGTCCTCCATTGAAAATTTGGTCCTTTATGAGTCAAGAACAAACCTGCTGAGGGCTTCACAGCAGTATCCCTATATCCCTTCCCATTATACATAGAGTCAACATATCCAGGCCAATAACCATTTTGAAAATAAGAACTGGTTGGTTGCTCATATGGTTTTGTAACAGATCTTCTCCAATTAAATGAAGACGATTTATTAGCAGCTCGTGGAACAAAAGGTGGTATATCATTAACATTGGTCCACATTGGTCTAGATTTCTGCTGACTGGCACAAACACCCATTCTTCGCTCATGAAAATCACAATCCTTAATTAAATGAAATTTACTTCCACAAACAAAACATGTCTTCTTTTTAGAAGATTTATTCAAATTAAAAGATGTTCTATTACATGCAGAAGTATTCAAATCACAAACATTAAAAGAATTGTTTTCAACTGTATTATTATGCAAAGAATTAAAAGATAAGTCTTCAGAAGAAACTGTCTTGGAAGGGGATTCCTCAGCAGCTACTCTAAAAGGCTTGTAAGTAGAATTGGGTGTAGGCTTGGGTGTAGGCTTGGGAAGGTCTGACTTATCACTTGAATCACAACTGGCATAAGAAGTAGACCCTTGATCAGAAGATTTGTCACTCTTAGAACAAGAGACAAAGTCATTAGATGAAGAATCAGGGTCTGGCAAGTCCTTTGACTTTTTGCCATACATATGGTGTGATCCATCAAAGTCAACAGTAATGGAAAGGTCAACAGGCATATGTTCTCCTCTTATAGGACCAGGGACAACATGTAATTAACCTTCTTTGACATAGTTAGCTAATCCTGCTGGTGTTGTTTTACGCCCATCATACTTAGCTTCTAATCCTACATACTTTTTAAAACCTAAACCTATTCTAGAAGTCTCAGATGGACTACTATAGATGAAGCTAGCTAACTTGTTTCCATTTAATATCCATTCTTTATTTCTAGCTATTTCTTCATCTAATTTTTCTTTAAGCTCTTTATTTTCAGAAACAACATTAGCTTTTTCTTTTTCAGTGCGTTTTAAATCAATAGTAGTACAATCTAGATCACTTTGTAACACCCTTATCTTTTCCTCATAAGCCAATTGATTCTTTTGAAACCACACCTTTTGTCTTTCTAATGTTTTTAAAGCCTGTTTATAAGCCTCAACTTCTACATAACATTCATTATACTTAGGTTTCAATTCATCATAGGCTTCTTTTAGTTCTTTATATAACTCACTACAGCCAAAAACACAATTGTGTACCTGAGAGATTCCCATCAAGGCAACTTGATCATGCCTATCCTCTGAAGTACAGCTTGCCAGCAATCCAATATTCTCAGCACCAGAATCTTCCTCATTTACAGGCTCATGCATCGACCAGTTAACATGCTCATCCACAGTGACAAGAGCAGCAGAGGATCCAACTTTAGATTTTCCAGCTTCTTGTTGGTAGGAAGAATACTTAACCTCATCACCTGCCTTACTATCCTTGCATTCTCTTGAGAAGTGACCCATCTGGTGACAAGTAAAGCACTTGACTTTTTTCGGTCAAATCTAGCTAGATCTCTTCCCTGGAAACCAAACTTTCTTCCAGACTTGCGCTCAAACCTCTTGATCTCTACTGAAAGCATGGCCAACTGCCACTTCAAGTTCATCTCCTCCATGTCAAGTGGATCCATCTGCTCAAAATCTTCATAGGCAAGTTGCTGCTGAGTGTCATAATCAGCAACAAAGGAGTGAAGCATATCTTCTATTATACTACTAGCTTTAGGTTGAGAACTTGATGGAGTGGTAGTGTAAGAAGATGATGATGAGTAAGTTGGACTTGGAGCTTGGATCATCTTATTAGAGGAGGCCCCAACAAATGCAGTGTGAGTAGGAGTGGATGCATTAAAAGGTCTTCTAACATCAGGCTCAAGTGACTTAAGTCTGTTATAAAGTTCATCAAATGTGAGCATATCCAGCCCACCTTTAGCCTTTAAGGCAATACTCACTTGTAACCATGATGAAGGTAGAGATCTCAAAAACTTTGAATTGCAGTCATTATTATCTGGCTTTGCCTTTAGCTGATTCAACTGACTTAAAATCTTATGAAATCTATCATACCCCTTATGAATGCCTTCCTCTTCAGAGATTTGGAACTCTTGAAATTGTTGTTTCAGCATAGACTTCCTCATTCTCCTGGACTCCTCATTCCCTCTAAATCGAGCCTTAATAGCCATCCATATGTCCTTAGCATCCAGCATATAATGAAAATCACCCAAGTGATCTTCAGGTATGGCCTGAAGTAGTATAGTTCTCACTTTGTGCTCTCTTTGAACTGCCAGAATCTCTTCATTAGTTTTGGGAGGAACAATAGTAACATTACCATCAGGATCTGTGATAGTCCTCTTCAAACTGTTTCCCTTCCTCATAATTTCCCAGAGATTCCAATCAACGCTGGAAATCCAGTTTTGCATCTTCATGGCCCATAAATCATACTCCTCTCTCTCTTCAGATATGGGAATTTAGCATTGCTGTTGGAGAGGCTAAGTTGTTGCAAGGAAGTGTTGTTCTGGTTGTTGGTGACTTCAACATCGTCTTGTGATCCAGGCATGGTGAAGGTTGTTTTTGGTTGTATGGGTGTAAACAAAAGACTGTTCTTAGTATCGTAGAGACTCTCACGAGGCTCTGATACCACTTGTTAGAAACGTTAGACCTTGATAGATCTTAAAGCACTCGTAGATCGTTAGTTATACTTATGTAATCACAAGTACACTAAAAGACAGTCTCTATAACTTGTATTCTGTAGCGGAATATGAACACAAGCAATAACACAAATAACTAAGAACACGTTGATCCTCTATGGATCTTTAATATTACTAAAACTTTGTTTTTCAACTCTTACATAATTCATTCTATTGTGCTCCTTTTATAGACAATGAACCCTAAACCGTTTCCCAAGAAACGTATAAACATAAAACTAAATAAGATATACATTAAAACTTCCTAATAAAGCTCATGCATATTCTAACTAAATATAAACTACGCGGAATAACTATCTCCGCAGAAACCATCTACACGGTTTCCTAACTTCAGCAGAAACTCTTCTTTAGTAGATTCCTTGAACTTCCGCAGAATCCATCAGCAGTAATGTCAGCAGAATTCCGACTTTGCATAATTCCCAACAAGCTACTTTATATAACGAATTATTGCTACAGTCGACCGTAAGTCCTAAACATGACAAACTATATACGAGCAGAAGTGATCAAAAGTTTCCATGTTTGATTACGGCGTAGCTAACAATTATTTAAAGTCAGAGAGGCTGTTGCAACGACGGGATTAATGATTTTAAAAAGGAGCTAGAAACTGATATAGGAATTTGAAGATTAATGATTTAGAAAAAGAAGAACCAGTTGTAACGACAGGATCTTCTTATGCTTTATTTCTTACATAAAGGCCCTTATCTTTAGTTTGTTAATCCTCCCATACATCTCTAAATAACTTAATAATGAAAAGTCCAAAGTTGAACATACTATGAAGGGCTATAACATGTGTGTAAGAGTCATACTGCGATTAAACATCAGCAGATATTCTAGATGTGATCGTATATATCAATATAAAGTACTACCATTCGAGAAAGACATAGAGAATAATTTAACCATAAGTTAAATTATCATATAAGGCTAATTACATCTTCAGCCAAATTAATTTTTAAGTTTTAGTAAAAACGAAAAAAAACTTAGCGTTTTTGTAAATATATAGTTTATCGAACATCGATATTTTTGTAAATATATAGTTTATCGAATGTTGTATTTGGATGCTACCTTCTCAATAGAGATGTTTCCATTTTGAACATTGTCTCTTAAAAAGTGATGACGGATCTCTATATTCTTATTGCGAGAGTACAACACCAGATTCTTGCTTAACTCGATGGAACCTTTGTTGTTGCATAGAATGGCTATGTCACTTAAATGAATGTCGTAGTCAACTAACGCTTGTTTCATCCATAGTGCTTGTTGACATGCTTGCCCGCGGAGACATATTCGGCTTCGGTTGTTGATATGGCCAATGCCGTTTGCTTCTTGGAGAACCAAGATGTTAAACAACATCCCATAAAAGTACATACGCCACTTGTACTTTTTCGGTCAACATAATCACCTGGATGGTCAGAATCTGCCTATACAATAGTTTCTACCCCTGTACACCTAGGATACCATAATCCTAATTGAGTCGTACCCTTAATGTATCTAAATATTCTTTTGACCGCATCTAGATGTGATGTTTTAGGTTCTTCTTGAAACCTAACACATAGACAAACACTAAACATGATATCCGGCCGACTAGCCGTAAGATAGAGAAGACTACCAATCATGCCACGGTATTTTGTGTTATCAACGGATTTACCGTCTTCATCTTTTGTAAGTTTAGTGTCAGATGACATTGGTGTTTTTATGGGTTTTGACTCTTCTAAACCAAATTTATTTAACATCTCTTTTATGTATTTAGATTGATTAAAGAAGATACCATCTTCTACTTGTTTGATTTGTAGACCAAGAAAGAAACTTAATTCTCCCGTCATACTCATTTCAAACTCGTCATTCATGATTTTAGAGAAATTTTTGGGTTCAGTAAATACCCAAACCCCTTAATCTAGGATTTGAATAGAAAATAGCCCAAGTGTTTACAACGTTAAATACTAACAGGTCACTGAAAGCATAGTCTCTCAGTGAGCCATCTTTAGGACACTCAGTACGAGGCAATGAAGAAGTCTCTCCACTCAACAAGGCGAAACTTAAAGGGTGAAGACTGAGTCAAGAATAAGATGGTGGATTCAGTGAGTGATGACAATAACTCACTGAATCCCTAAGACTCCTCTCCAACTACATTCACTGAAGACAAACTGAAGTAGAAGACTGAAGATCATGAAGACTGAAGAATGAGCGGGATTGGGCGGGATAAGTTGAATGATATAAGACGAAGTTCTTATCAAAGTCAACTTTCCCCAAATGGAAAAACATCAGGGTCAGTGTCATCACTGACTTTAGGAAAGCTATCTTGTTTCTTACTTAGAATAGTCTTTGGAAATAGAGACAAAATACATCAGTATTTTGTCTTCTGTAAGATGTCAGTTTGTCTTTTAGGATAGAGTCAAATATCATACTTGTATAAATAGTATAAGAGAGGAGTGATAGATTAAGCTTGTGAATTGTAAAAACACACACACACAAGACATCTAGTCACTCGTCCAAATACAACTGTGTCCCTGAGATAGCTCAGTGGTTCCGTGTAGTTGTGTTCAGACTTAGCCTGAACTTAGAGAGGAGTGAACAACCCTTGTCATTTCAATCCCAAGTACTATTCCACAAGTACTTGGGTAACATATTCTTTCGATTCATTTCTAATAAGAATATGACGTTGAAAATTATTCAGTGTGTTTTACTTGTATGTTAATTTCAGTCATCGTTCACTTTAAACTTGTCTTATTTACATAACAGCTTTTAATATAAGTAAACGGGGAACAACAAGTGGTATCAGAGCGAGGCTAATTATAAAACTCTTTTTTAGGCCGCTCTAAAAGTTTTTAAATTAGGATACTAAAATGGCTGAAATTGATGTACCCCAACTAGTCGATAAAAAGGGAGGAGCTTATTCAGCTATCGCCCCTAGACTTGAAGTTGGCAAATTCAACAAATGGAAAAAGTAAATGCTTTGCTATTTGATGGGAATGGAACCTTATTATATCAAGTGTATAAATGAAGGTCCATTTATCCCCAAAACAGCTGAAGGGTTGCCCAAACCTGAAGCACAGTGGACCCAAGATGAAAGAAGAGTGGTCAACCAAGACCAAAGCTCAAAAGTATCATCATTTCATGTCTTCCTGATGATATTATGGAGTCAGTGATAAGTTGTAGTACAGCTAAACAAACCTGGGATGACCTTGTTCATAGCCATGAAGGTCCATCTGATACCAAGGAAAACAGGATCATGGACCTGAAACTTGAGTATAACACCTTCAGGGCTAGGGACTCAGAAACTCTGTCTCAAACTTACACCAGATAAAAAACTCTTTTAAATGAACTTTCAAATGATGGTGTTAAGTTATCAAAACATGAGATAAATGTTGGTTTTGTAAACTATCTCCCTGAGAAGTGGTTGAATTTCTCTCAGAGACTTAGGAATGCTAATCATATCCAAAATCTTGAGCTTCCTGAAATTTATGGGAAATTTATCTATGAGGAAAACCTCATCAACAGACGATACCCTGACTTAAAGAAGTCTCAGGAAGTCAAGAAGTCCCTGACCACCACCTCAACTCCTATATCAACTGCTTTCTTTTCAAACAATGTGGTTCAAGATTTTCAAGAAAACTCTGATGATGAGCTTGATGAGAGATCAAGTGAGGAGTACATGAATGACCTGAATGTTGAATTTCAGGAAAGGGCACTCCTTGCAAACTCTCGAAGGTTTATAAAAAGAAACAAAGGATTTTCAAATGCTAAAGCAAATAAGGACACTGAATGCTTTAAGTATCATAAAAGAGGTCATTTTGCAAAAGACTGTTTTTCAAAAACAATTTCTAAACCCTCTTACAAACCATCAGGTTCAAATCAGCCCTCAGGCTTTAGCAAATTTCAATCAAATATCTATCAGTCTCATCAAAACTTTCAAAACAAATCTGACCAAAACAAAACTGTTGATTTTGAAGCTAAGTACAGGAAGGTCAAAGCTAAGCTTGCATTGCTCGAGGCCAGTCCCTCAGAAACAACAAAAAGTGTTCAATCTGTGCAGGGTAAAAGCAAAGGTCTTTGTTAGTGCAAATATTACGATATTTAATCTATACAGTCTCATTTGTTTTGATTGATGACAAACATGTAACTTGTAATACATAACGTAAAATGTACAAGTTACTTGTAATTACATTTGTCTCAACATACATTCAACACCTCTCGATGTCTCAAGTCCTCGTATGTTACAACACAGGTTCATACATGTTTGTTATGTGGCATTATGATCAAACCCATTAACAAATCATATAGAATGTTTAAAATACGTTTAAAGTCACTAAGTATTTTAATAGGTTAACCATTCTATTTGGAACCTCATTTTACATTTTGCATTCACAAGTATTTCAAAAGGTAACTAGACATTTATTAACTAGTTACATATTACATTTTACAAGTTTACTTTGATCAACCTTTTAATCTTAAAATGGAAATACATATTACATCATGGCATGCATCATCTTTGTAATCTCTAAAAGATTTCATAGAATATCTTGTTAGATTTGGACTCTACATAGCTTACACAATATTGGATGGATTTGGTTGACTTTGGTAAGATTTTAGTAATCTTACTGTCAGACCCCCCACGGTACCAAAATGGTACACGGGCGGAACCCTTTTAAGGGTTCCGTGGTCCATGGACGCTCCTGTCCATTTTGGCTATAAATAGCAAGCCAAACCAAGTTGTTCATTAATCCCTTTCAACACACTTTCTCTCTACCCTTCTTGCATCATTTAGATCTGTAGATAACAATGTAGAAACATACATTAATCTCCCTCACCATCACATGATCATAATGCTTCTAACATTCATCTTTGTTGTAAGCATACTCTACATATTGATCAACCAAAGAAAGCTTGGAGATCTAGCCATCTCCACTCATCACAAGCTGAAGATCTATCACAACAAGTTTAGGGAACTTGTGATCTTCATCATGAAGGCTTCATATCAATGGAAGTTCATTTAGAAGTAGTCATTCATATCCATTAGACTTTTGTTTCATGGATCATTAGTGTAAACATCATAACAACACTTTCACCAAACTAGATTAGATGGTTTATGTGTTTGTGCCATAAAACACAAGGTTTGTTATGTTGGGCCATAAAACATATTGGGAGTGGTTGTACCCTTGTAAAAGAACTCGACATCTAGCTTAGTGTCGGAAATATTGTATAGGCGACGTTAGGTTGGTTCTACCTCGAACTAGAACCCGGTATTTAGCTTTGTACCGGAAAAAGTGTAAGCGACGATTGTAAGGTTTTCTCCGCCAAGAAGGGAGCTTGTTGATTTAGTGAAGTAACTCTCGAGTTGGGTACTCGGGGAGTGGAGTAGGGCGGAAAGGAGATCCGTGACCGAACCACTATAAATCCTCGTGTTCGGTTTGCACTTTCCTTTCTTTATCTCTTTACTTTTATACTTGCACTATACTATTGTTTGTGATGTGGTTTGGTGTTGATGATTATGTGACAACTTAGTTTACTATGCATTATATTAGTCACAAACAATAATTGGTACTTACATATTATAACAAGCTTTATAAGCGATTTGATACTAAAGATCTAAAGTTTTTAAACGGTAACGTATTCACCCCCCCCCTCTACGTTTTCACAATTGGTATCAAAGCCACGTGGCTCTTATTTTCAAAACAAATGGTTTTTAAAATAGAGTACGATCCATGTATCAAATTACCATTGAAGCGAAAAATAATATGAAAAATGCTTTGCTAATTATACTTAGAAAATTTATTGTTAAATGTATCTTTGTATACAAGCTTGAAGATTTTCTTGAAAAATAAAGCAAAAGTTTCTTGAAAGAATTTGTAAGTATTGTATTGTGTGCTTATAGAAAATTTACGAAGAAATATGATTTTAAAGGAGTGTTTGGGATAACCATAAATTTAGTTGAAAAATCATCTCCGTAAATGTTTAAGATAAGTTACTTAAGTAGATATGTTGTTAAATATGTGTATTATATGTTTACCATGAAATCTAGTAAGTCACACACGTTTTCTCTATGTCAAATACTAGTTTTGGTGAATCTGTCTCAGAGGACCACGGCACCAAATCTTATAAAGGTCGGATCCCTTTATTTGGTTCCGTGGAATCCGTCCGTACAGTATGCAGTTTTTTTGGGCAAAATTCAAAAAATCATAACTAATTAACCGTAAGTCCGTACGAGTCAAGCCACCTATCATTTTAAAGGGAATTGAGTCTACTTTCACTTAAAAATACTTTCATGGCCTGAGTCTAATTTTAAATAAGTAAAATAGACCAAATACTACAGTATGTCTAAAATATTAAGTTTCGCTTTAACATAAAAACTCAAAATTTTGAATCAAACAATTTAAGTTGGTATTCTTAAAACTTTGATACAACTTCTTTTGAAACTAATTAATTTGGTAATATGTTTAAAGGAAACTAATCAAGCTTGGTATACATCGTCATATTTAAACGCTAAAATGACGAAAAGTGTTTTTCATTTTATGCTATGCTAAATGACTACTTGTTTATGTTGTATGCATATATGGTGCTTGCTTATTTTCAAATTGTTGTTTACACTTGTTTGTTTGCATAATATAAGTGTCAATCTTGCCATGTTATTTATTCACTTGTTTGACAACTTCTTGTTTATGCACAATAGGTCTTTGCTAGATTTTGTGCAATAAGTTGGAAAATGGTTTTACCATCACTTGTAGATTTAGATAACTTTCTTTGCATAGGTTATGCTAAAATCTCACATAACTTATGAAATGTCATAACTCACTTAGCAATGAGTACTAAGTAAATTAGTCAAGTACTTTGAAAGATGAAGGTTTTAAGGAGTGTTTGGTACAAGACGAAAACAATGATGTATGATACTATTTGGTTGTTTTTATTTCGTAGGATGATAAACTAACTTAAAACATTGATGTATGCTAACTAGTTCATGCAGGGGGATAGCACATGAGTGTTATCAAATTTTACCCATTTTCACTCATATGTGAAAATCGTTAGCCCTTGTTCAAAATCAATGCTCAACTATGTTTGTGTATGCGTTATTGACTATTCCTAACTAGAAATATTTAATGCCATATGTTTTGAGAAAAATTTCAGGTTTCGGAAAAGTCCCCGATAGTTTAAATATGGGTCTGTGAAGATTTCTGGTCACCACGGACCAGACGGCACCAAATATTTGGTTCCGCCCGTTATAGCTTTTGGTACCGCCATACCTGTACAGGCGGACCAGGCGGCACCAATTTAAGGGTTCCGGCTGTGTAAAGAAATGGTGTCGTGGAACCTACAGGTAAGTTGTTGAATTTTACTAAATCCTGCAATCTAATTTACCAAATTTCGTTTCTAGGATAGTTGTTAATGCTTATCTTTCATATCCTATTCAACACATCCTCAGTGGATTAACTTAGGATGTTTGACATGATCTTAGACACTTCCATCTCATTAAACTACCATCTTTGTATGGATTAACATCAAATCCGTAAATCCTTTGTTCCATAAATCGACACATTCAGGATGGTCATTTTCACACCTTCGCTGTTACTTTTCCTCAAGCTTAGCATTTCTTAAAGCAAAGTCAAAATGACAAAATCCTCAACCTCAAATAAGCCACTTAAGAAAACCACTAGGATTAGCATTCGATCTTGTTGCTTCATTAACTTGAACTCCTCATCCTCAGACTCGTTACCTCTCAACATCTCATCACCCATTCAAGATGTGAACTTTCTAAACTTAAGTACTCCAACTCCACCACCAAAATCACCCACCATTATGACTACTTCACAACCATCCAAAACACCTTAACTACCAAAGTCTCCAAAACTTGTACTTTGTGCAAACACCACCAACATCTCCTCACCCGTTTGCGGATGACTTAGATGACTTACCGAGACTAACAAATCTGGACTCATTATTTGCAAAGATATCATACACAAGTCTATCATATGACTATAGATATTGTTTTGTATCTACATGTATTACCTCACTTGGTTAACATAAAAATAATGTGTCATCCTTCAAGACGATAAGTATTTACATAGAGTCATAACTCACACTTATGTTAAAGACATACTATCAAGTCTTGTTATCCTTGAGTTCAATCTAAGCTTTATAATCTCAACAAATTAGGATTGACAACTTAAGTATTTCATCCAAATATTCAAGTATATACGACTTACGATTGTAGTCATTAAAAGTCATATCCGAAAAATCAACACCCAAGTATTTTAACAACAATGTTGAAACATTATCAAAACAAACAACCCATTGTGCCACTTATCCCTCTTGACACCTACTATCCCTCTTCCATCTTTTGGCACCATTAAGCGTATTGCTCATGAACTTCCAAGAGCATCCTTTAAATCAAACGTGCCCTTTCAAGGTGAACCTATACCTCAGCCCCTAAGCTTCATAGACATAACCAAAACTTCAAGCACTTCACCCACTAGTTGTAGCAACCAATGAACCATAAGAATTAGTATCCGTACTTTTGTGTGTTCAACATCTATGGACAAATAATCAACCTAAGTACTCCCATAGCACAACAAACCCCTACATCACCACATCCTTATTTAGACACACTAGAAGACCTACCATATAGATCAACCAATCCACCATCCTTACCATCATTTGAATTCGTTGAGTGTATTGCTCAAAAAGCCCTTGTGTCCAACACTTGTGATGAATCAAATGCACATTTGAACAAACTCAAACATTCTTTCCCACATATAAGGACTTAGATAATTCATTATGGCTAGAACCTCAACTATCAAATAAGCATGGTGCTCTTGGTAATTGTTGTCAATTTCCACTTGGTATAAGTAGTACTACCTTCACAAATTATCAAAGTATTAGTAATACTTTGTCGTTAAACTTCTGCATAAATTTCATTAAACCTCAAATCAACATTTTAACAACATATGTTAAAATGCAATCTCAAAGCCAACATCATAAACCCCAAGCAACAATGACTCTTGAGGAGTATACATAAGAAACTCGAGTGAATTCCTCTTGTCATCATCTAGTGAATATAATCTTGAGACCAAGTTTATTTAGATGGGACTATCCGATTCAAACACTTTGGCTTCATTTAGGAAAACATGATGTTTTGAAGAACATTATGCCTAAGATTCATGCGTTAAGCTTTCATTTTGTTAAAAGGATATTGTATATCCTATGCATCACTCTTGCGACATAAATAGTTGTGTTACAAGAGATTTCATTACACCTCATTGGCTAAATGATCTTGAAACAAACATCTACAAGTTCTATGAACTAGCATATCCAATTCATCTTGTCATACTTGTTTTCATAAGCATGATAACTTTATCCCATGGGATAATCTCATTTGTTGAAAGATACTATTTGTATCTATTTCCTTTCAAGCGTACATCATAACCTAACCTTGCTCAAACCGAGTGCACATCCAAGGTTAAAACTACACATCTTTAGAGCATACACAAGATCTATTGAAGTTGGTAACCTCACTTAGATTCTTGTTAAATAATATTCCAAAGAGCTCTCTTGAGAACGTTCTTAGTTTAACATATTCCATTCTCTAGTCTTAGATGATCAATTCACATTTAAAGTACACACTTCAACTCAACATAAAAGATGTCATCCATTAGATCATACAATTAGCTGTGTAATTTGAACAACTTTAGATTCTAAACACAAGATTCAAACACTTCAAACACACCATTGTTAAAGCTCATGTGTATAACATGACGTCTTCATCACCTTAGTTATATTGCATATTAGTTAAGTCACATTAAGCCAAGTATTGGTAAACTATCATCTTTTATGCACTTTAATATGCAAAAGTAGGAGTTCCCATCTTTCTAACATGAGAATGACTACTGGAGAACCTATTGCACTAGAAACTCAATTTGACCTAACGGTTGAATTGCTTCCTGAAGAGAAGTTGGGTATGTGGAATCACCCGTAAAAATGGTCGTGTTTAGCCTTAATTGAGCACCGCTAGTAATAGTCTCATATTCATTCTCCAACTTGAAAAATCTGTTTTCCTATACTTGCCTAAAGTAAGTGTTAAAACATTGATAGTTTGCCTCGCCTAAGGAATACTAATCAAACAAGTAGTATATATGACTTTTCTTTCAAAACCACTTGCATTGCACTTACATGTGTTGATTACATGTTCGTGTTTGATACGATAAGTTGATTTGACATTATCTTAGTGTTTGATAACTGGTCAAATGTGTAAACCTTAGTAAAACCACTTACATGTATTGATTACATGTTCTCGTTTAATACGATAAGTTGATTTGACATTATCTTAGTGTTTGATAACAAGTCATAATGTATAAACCTTAGTATGGTTTTATCTTCATAATGCTTGTATTCTTGTTTCATGATACTAAACGTTTAAACCTAAACTTTATTTACATGATTCTTACTTTTGAATTATTTTTAGCATGATTAACATGTTACTTATGAACTCATAATATGCCATTTTGATACGTGATAATTTTGATATGATATATTTGTGTTTGAACACTATTAGTTGGCATTCATTATATCTATGTGTAGTACGATTCAAATGATACATGCTCCAAATTGTTATATCTTAAACATGGCTTACATGAATCTTTCATTTTGTTTCTTTTGCTTCTTGTCACACTATTTGTTTGCTACGTGTGCACATATAATCTGTCAAAGTGATTTTGGTATGACAAACTTTTAGAAGCTTTTTATCTTACAAATTAATCACATAGATTATTGTATATCCAAGTATGCTTAAGTGGCTAAGTCTAACGACAAAACAATCTCATAATGAAATGTCTTGAATAAAGTTGTATTCTTGCATAATATGATTGTTTTGATGCTATCTTGTGTGGTGATTTCTTGTCTACTAAGTGCAATGTGTTGTTTTTGCTTATATAATATGTTATCATTTGATTTCTATCATGTTAACATCCTTTGTCACTAACAAATTTGTTTTGTAGGTTGATAACAAATTATTTGTTATCTCACTTGGTTCTAACTTTTATATGCTTATTTTGCATAATCTCCTTTATTGCTGCGTAGATTAGTACTATGCTCTATGGGACCCCTACACTTGCATATAGTTTAAAAGCATATAGAATTAAGTTCTAGCTGGTTGGCTTTGCATTTTTGTATTTCAACCAAACTCTTTGCAAATCTCATTTTTGCTTCCGCTTTCCAAAAATCATCTCCATCATTATTTAGTTATAACAATACTCTAATCCTCTTCACTTCCTATTAGGAAACCACATGCCTCATCATACGATCATCTCGTATTAATCAAGAAGAGGTACGTGACTTTAAGGATGAAGTTCATTGTATACTAATCATCATCCAGAAAAACATCACTAAGCTCACCTCTTTCGTTAACCCGAATAACCTCCTAAACACTTTGTTGTCATTCCTTATTTGATACATTACACATTATGTTAGATGTCCACCAATTAAGGGGGAGAGAAATCCATTCACATAATTGTCTTTTGTCAAATTTTATGTCTCTTAGACTCTAAAATACCAACACATAGGCAAACACCACTTAGCTAAAACCGGTTCACGAAACCACAACTAGTTCAACCTTTTTGACCTTATATCACAAGTTTGCACCAATACCTCATCAAGTGAAAAACACATCATGTGTTTTACAAACTTCTTCATCTCCACAATCAACGAATCTAGGATTTTCCTTAAAACTAGCACCTTACAACTTCACTATCTAGAACACCATCATAGGATCTTATCCTTTTCTCGCTTGACATATATCATGCATGTCATTGTTAGTGCAAACGATATATTAATCAAAACAGCCATTTCCAACACGTTGGTCCATCCAACTCTCACTTATATGATGTCATTCTCATCCTCATATAGGTACTCATTATTATTATTATTAGTATTTTCCATATTGTCTTCACTTATTTTCAAAGTGATAATCATCCATGTCGGTCAAAACCATGCTAATACTACATTTCCCATTATCACCTAGAATAGGTCATTTTTATAATTCGTGTCAATCAATGAACGAATTTATCTTCATGTTATCACTTTTATATATTCTTAGATAGAACGCATTATTGATTACTCTTGGGTTGAAGCATATGAGAACTTGCTCAAAACAATAGGTTGTTAGCATCAATAAATCATTCAAATCATAACCCTTATGCATCATTGAAATGCAATGTCCATTCATATTTTTTTTCTTAGCTTTGGTCACTTGACATGACGAAAGGATTGCATGAGTCCATATTTTTATATTTGCTATACATACGAGTTTCTAACTCCTTAATAGCTTCCTACCTAATCACCACCACCTTCCATCACCACTTTCACTAATCATCACCACCATGGATTAGCGAAAACTTACTTTTGTAAATCTCGAGTCATCTATCATCACCACATGAATCCTACTAGTAAACCGACACCAACACTAGCACCACTAGTGGCACACCCGTGGAAGACTTCATATCTTATTTCTAGGAACTATTTTGTAGGCTTTTATCATATTATATTCTCACTTTTCTTATGATTGTAATTAGGAGACTACACTTCATGAGATCTTTGATTATATCATTTATCACATATATACATCTTATTTTTCTTTGTGAAAAAGATGAAATATATTGCACTAATGTTTTTCATTGTAGGTTCATCATCATATACACTCGATTGTATATGTCTTACTCATCTAAGGATGAAGTTTGCATCAATTATTTTTCTTATTTTAGGTGCTTCTTGACACCCTTGAACAAGGAGGAATATCCTTTAAGAACTCATATTGCATCGTCTATACACTTGTTTGTATATGACATATTTGTCTAAAGACAAAGCTTCTATTATACTAATATTTATTTTGAAGGTTCATCTTGACGACCTAGAACAAGGGGAGCTTCCGTCAAGAATTTACTGAATGCAACTTATACACACTTTGTTGTATATCACTTACTCGTCCAATGACGAATATAGTTTTGCACTAATATTTGTTTTTTAGGTTTTTAATCATACCCTGACGCCTCAAACAAGGGATAACAACCATCAAGGGGGAGCATGCACGCATTTAGCATCATTCTAACTTTTCAACAAGCATTTTTTCTTCAATAAAAAGTGGAGAAAATAGGCTAACATTGCTATGCATTTTTCTTTTTCATATATTTCTCATAATTTTTGTTGCATTAAACTAACCTTGATGTAGGTTAAGCCTCTTTATTTGATCCATGGATCCGCTACCAAACAAGGGACGGATTGAAGTGGAATGTTTAACTTCACTAGGGATGATGCAAGCTCGCCTTTTTGGGGAGAAATAAAGTTAAACTCAAAGGACACGCCCTTTTGTTTTCGACAAAAGGGAGAAGAGTGTATACGAGAAGGTAAAGGTAGTAAGATACAAGAGTGTAACGAGAAGGTAATGTAAAATTAGTAAGGATACAAGTAACCTTTTACATTTTACTTTCTATTACGTTTACATATCTTTGTCATCATCAAAAAGGGGAGATTGTTAGTGCAAATATTACGATATTTAATCTATACAGTCTCGTTTGTTTTGATTGATGACAAACATGTAACTTGTAATACATAACGTAAAATGTACAAGTTACTTGTAATTACATTTGTCTCAACATACATTCAACACCTCTCGATGTCTCAAGTCCTCGTATGTTACAACACGTTGTTTGTTATGTGGCAATATGATCAAACCCATTAACAAATCATTTAGAATGTTTAAAATACGTTTAGAGTCACTAAGTATTTTAATAGGTTAACCATTCTATTTAGAACCTCATTTTACATTTTGCATTCACAAGTATTTCAAAAGGTAACTAGACATTTTATTAACTAGTTACATAATACATTTTACAAGTTTACTTTGATAAACCTTTTAATCTAAAATGGAAATACATATTACATCATGGCATGCATCATCTTTGAATCTCTAAAGATTTCATAGAATATTTTGTTAGATTTGGACTCTACATAGCTTACACAATCTTGGATGGATTTGGTTGATTTTGGTAAGATTTTGGTAATCTTACTGTCAGACCCCCACGGTACCAAAATGGTACACGGGCGGAACCCTTTTAAGGGTTCCGTGGTCCGTGGACGCTCCTGTCCATTTTGGCTATAAATAGCAAGCCAAACCAAGTTGTTCATTAATCCCTTTCAACACACTTTCTCTCTACCCTTCTTGCATCATTTAGATCTGTAGATAACAATGTAGAAACATACATTAATCTCCCTAACCATCACATGATCATAATGCTTCTAACATTCATCTTTGTTGTAAGCATACTCTACATATTGATCAACCAAGGAAAGCTTGGAGATCTAGCCATCCCCACTCACCACAAGCTGAAGATCTATCACAACAAGTTTAGGGAACTTGTGATCTTCATCATGAAGGCTTCCTATCAATGGAAGTTCATTTAGAAGTAGTTATTCATATCCATTAGACATTTGTGTCATGGATCATTAGTGTAAACATCATTGCATCATAACAACACTTTCACCAAACTAGATTAGATGGTTTATGTGTTTGTGCCATAAAACACAAGGTTTGTTATGTTGGGCCATAAAACATATTGGGAGTGGTTGTACCCTTGTAAAAGAACTCGACATCTAGCTTAGTGTCGGAAATATTGTATAGGCGACGTTAGGTTGGTTCTACCTCGAACTAGAACCCGGTATTTAGCTTTGTACCGGAAAAAGTGTAGTTTAACGATTGTAAGGTTTTATCCGCCAAGAAGGGAGCTTGTTGATTTAGTGAAGTAACTCTCGAGTTGGGTACTCGGGGAGTGGAGTAGGGCGGAAAGGAGATCCGTGACCGAACCACTATAAATCCTCGTGTTCGGTTTGCACTTTCCTTTCTTTATCTCTTTACTTTTATACTTGCACTATACTATTGTTTGTGATGTGGTTTGATGTTCATGATTGTGTGACAACTTGGTTTACTATGCTTTATATTAGTCACAAACAATAATTGGTACTTTCATATTATAACAAGCTTCATAAGCGATTTGATACTAAAGATCTAAAGTTTTTAAACGGTAACGTATTCACCCCCTCTACGTTTCCACAATTGGTATCAGAGCCACGTGGCTCTTATTTTCAAAACAAATGGTTTTTAAAATAGAGTACGATCCATGTATCAAATTACCATTGAAGCGAAAAATAATATGAAAAATGCTTTGCTAATTATACTTAGAAATTTTTTTGTTAAATGTAACTTTGTATACAAGCTTGAAGATTTTCTTGAAAAATAAAACAAAAGTTTCTTGAAAGAACTTGTAAGTATTGTATTGTGTGCTTATAGAAAATTTACGAAGAAATATGATTTTAAAGGAGTGTTTGGGATAACTATAAATTTAGTTGAAAAATCATCTCCGTAAATGTTTAAGATAAGTTACATAAGTAGATATGTTGTTAAATATGTGTATTATATGTTTACTATGAAATCTAGTAAGTCACACACGTTTTCTCTATGTCAAATACTAGTTTTGGTGAATCTGTCTCAGAGGACCACGGCACCAAATCTTATAAAGGCCGGATCCCTTTATTTGGTTCCGTGGAATCCGTCATGTACAGTATGCTTTTTGGGCAACTTCAAAAAATCATAACTAATTAACCGTAAGTCCGTACGAGTCAAGCCACCTATCATTTTAAAGGGAATTGAGTCTACTTTCACTTAAAAATACTTTCATGGCCTGAGTCCAATTTTAAATAAGTAAAATAGACCAAATACTACAGTATGTCTAAAATATTAAGTTTCGCTTTAACATAAAAACTCAAAATTTTGAATCAAACAATTTAAGTTGGTATTCTTAAAACTTTGATACAACTTCTTTTGAAACTAATTAATTTGGTAATATGTTTAAAGGAAACTAATCAAGCTTGGTATACATCGTCATATTTAAACGCTAAAATGACGAAAAGTGTTTTTCATTTTATGCTATGCTAAATGACTACTTGTTTATGTTGTATGCATATATGGTGCTTGCTTATTTTCAAATTGTTGTTTACACTTGTTTGTTTGCATAATATAAGTGTCAATCTTGCCATGTTATTTATTCACTTGTTTGACAACTTCTTGTTTATGCACAATAGGTCTTTGCTAGATTTTGTGCACTAAGTTGGAAAATTGTTTTACCATCACTTGTAGAATTAGATAACTTTCTTTGCATAGGTTATACTAAAATCTCACATAACTTATGAAATGTCATAACTCACTTAGCAATGAGTACTAAGTAAATTAGTCAAGTACTTTGAAAATGGAGGTTTTAAGAGAGTGTTTGGTACAAGACGAAAACAATGATGTATGATACTATTTGGTTGTTTTTATTTCGTAGGATGATAAACTAACTTAAAACATTGATGTATGCTAACTAGTTCATGCAGGGGGATAGCACATGAGTGTTATCAAATTTTACCCATTTTCACTTATATGTGAAAATCATTAGCCCTTGTTCAAAATCAATGCTCCACTATGTTTGTGTATGCGTTATTGACTATCCATAACTAGAAATAGTTAATGCCATATGTTTTGAGAAAAATTTCAGGTTTCGGAAAAGTCCCCGATAGTTTAAATATGGGTCTGTGAAGATTTCGGTCACCACGGACGACGGCACCAAATATTTGGTTCCGCCCGTTATGCTTTTGGTACCGCCATACCGTACAAAGGCGGACCAGGCACCAATTTAAAGGGTTCCTTGTAAAGAAATGGTGTCGTGGAACCTACAGGTAAGTTGTTGAATTTTACTAAATCCTGCAATCTAATTTACCAAATTTCGTTTCTAGGATAGTTGTTAATGCTTATCTTTCATATCCTATTCAACACATCCTCAGTGGATTAACTTAGGATGTTTGACATGATCTTAGACACTTCCATCTCATTAAACTACCATCTTTGTATGGATTAACATCAAATCCGTAAATCCTTTGTTCCATAAATCGACACATTCAGGATGGTCATTTTCACACCTTCATAAGTACTTTTCCTCAAGCTTAGCATTTCAAGCAAAGTCAAAATGACTAAATCCTCAACCTCAAATAAGCCACTTAAGAAAACCACTAGGATTAGCATTCGATCTTGTTGCTTCATTAACTTGAACTCCTCATCCTCAGACTCGTTACCTCTCAACATCTCATCACCCATTCAAGATGTGAACTTTCTAAACTTAAGTACTCCAACTCCACCACCAAAATCACCCACAATTATGACTACTTCACAACCATCCAAAACACCTTCACTACCAAAGTCTCCAAAACTTGTACTT
Organism: Chrysanthemum makinoi; assembly: GCA_910596185.1. Classification (NCBI taxonomy): domain Eukaryota; kingdom Viridiplantae; phylum Streptophyta; class Magnoliopsida; order Asterales; family Asteraceae; genus Chrysanthemum; species Chrysanthemum makinoi. The sequence goes on from OU343218.1 coordinate 109,662,536, forward strand.
TGTGCAAACACCACCAACATCTCCTCACCCGTTTGCGGATGACTTAGATGACTTACCGAGACTAACAAATCTGAACTCATTATTTGCAAAGATATCATACACAAGTCTATCATATGACTATAGATATTGTTTTGTATCTACATGTATTGCCTCACTTGGTTAACATGAAAATAATGTATCATCCTTCAAGACGATAAGTATTTACATAGAGTCATAACTCACACATATGTTAAAGACATACTATCAAGTCTTGTTATCCTTGAGTTCAATCTAAGCTTTATAATCTCAACAAATTAGGATTGACAACTTAAGTATTTCATCCAAAATATTCAAGTAAATGCAACTTACGATTGTAGTCATTAAAGGTCATATCCGAAAAATCAACACCCAAGTATTTTAACAAAATCCAAAGCAAACAACCCACTGTGCCACTTATCCCTCTTTGACACCTACTATCCCTCTTCCATCTTTTGGCACCATTAAGCGTATTGCTCATGAACTTCCAAGAGCATCCTTTAAATCAAACATGCCCTTTCAAGGTGAACCTATACCTCAGCCCCTAAGCTTCATAGACATAACCAAAACCTCAAGCACTTCACCCACTAGTTGTAGCAACCAATGAACCATAAGAATTAGTATCCGTACTTTTTGTGTTCAACATCTATGGACAAATAATCAACCTAAGTACTCCCATAGCACAACAAACCCCTACATCACCACATCCTTATTTAGACACACTAGAAGACCTACCATCTAGATCAACCAATCCACCATCCTTACCATCATTTGAATTCGTTGAGTGTATTGCTCAAAAAGCCCTTGTGTCCAACACTTGTACTGAATCAAATGCACGTTTGAACAAACTCAAACATCTTTTCCCACATATAAGGACTTAGATAATTCATTATGGCTAGAACCTCAACTATCAAATAAGCATGGTGCTCTTGGTAATTGTTGTCAATTTCCACTAGGTATAAGTAGTACTAACTTCACAAATTATCAAAGTATTAGTAATACTTTGTCGTTAAACTTCTACATAAATTTCGTTAAACCTCAAATCAACATTTTAACAACATATGTTAAAATGCAATCTCAAAGCCAACATCATAAACCCCAAGCAACAATGACTCTTGAGGAGTATACATAAGAAACTCGAGTGAATTCCTCTTGTCATCATCTAGTGAATATAATCTTTATACCAAGTTTATTTAGATGGGACTATCCGATTCAAACACTTTGGCTTCATTTAGGAAAACATGATGTTTTTGAAAAGCGTTATGCCTAAGATTCATGCGTTAAGCTTTCATTTTGTTAAAAGGATATTGTATATCCTATGCATCACTCTTGTGACATAAATAGTTGTGTTACAAGAGATTTCATTACACCTCATTGGCTAAATGATCTTGAAACAAACATCTACAAGTTCTATGAACTAGCATATCCAATTCATCTTGTCATACTTGTTTTCATAAGCATGATAACTTTATCCCATGGGATAATCTCATTTGTTGAAAGATACTATTTGTATCTATTTCCTTTCAAGCGTACATCATAACCTAACCTTGCTCAAACCGAGTGCACATCCAAGGTTAAAACTACACATCTTTAGAGCATACACAAGATCTATTGAAGTTGGTAACCTCGCTTAGATTCTTTTTAAATAATATTCCAAAGAACTCTCTTGAGAACGTTCTTAGTTTAACATATTCCATTCTCTAGTCTTAGATGATCAATTCACATTTAAAGTACACACTTCAACTCAACATAAAAGATGTCATCCATTAGATCATACAATTAGCTGTGTAATTTGAACAACTTTAGATTCTAAACACAAGATTCAAACACTTCAAACACACCATTGTTAAAATTCATGTGTATAACATGACGTCTTCATCACCTTAGTTATATTGCATATTAGTTAAGTCACATTAAGCCAAGTATTGGTAAACTATCATCTTTTATGCACTTTAATATGCAAAAGTAGGAGTTCCCATCTTTCTAACATGAGAATGACTACTGGAGAACCTATTGCACTAGAAACTCAATTTGACCTAACGGTTGAATTGCTTCCTGAAGAGAAGTTGGGTATGTGGAATCACCCGTAAAAATGGTCGTGTTTAGCCTTAATTGAGCACCGCTAGTAATAGTCTCATATTCATTCTCCAACTTGAAAAATCTGTTTTCCTATACTTGCCTAAAGTAAGTGTTAAAACATTGATAGTTTGCCTCGCCTAAGGAATACTAATCAAACAAGTAGTATATATGACTTTTCTTTCAAAACCACTTGCATTGCACTTACATATGTTGATTACATGTTCTTGTTTGATACGATAAGTTGATTTGACATTATCTTATTGTTTGATAACTGGTCAAATATGTAAACCTTAGTAAAACCACTTGCATTGCACTTACATGTATTGATTACATGTTCTCGTTTAATACGATAAGTTGATTTGACATTATCTTAGTGTTTGATAACAAGTCATAATGTATAAACTTAGTATGGTTTTATCTTTATAATGCTTGTATTCTTGTTTCATGCTAATAAACGTTTAAACCTAAACTTTATTTACATGATTCTTACTTTTGAATTATTTTTAGCATGATTAACATGTTACTTATGAACTCATAATATGCCATTTTGATACGTGATAATTTTGATATGATATATTTGTGTTTGAACGCTATTAGTTGGCATTCATTATATCTATGTGTAGTATGATCCAAATGATACATGCTCCAAATTGTTATATCTTAAACATGGCTTACATGAATCTTTCATTTTGTTTCTTTTGCTTCTTGTCACACTATTTGTTTGCTACGTGTGCACATATAATCTGTCAAAGTGATTTTGGTATGACAAACTTTTAGAAGCTTTTTATCTTACAAATTAATCACATAGATTATTGTATATCCAAGTATGCTTAAGTGGCTAAGTCTAACGACAAAACAATCTCATAATGAAATGTTTTGAATAAAGTTGTATTCTTGCATAATATGATTGTTTTGATGCTATCTTGTGTGGTGATTTCTTGTCTACTAAGTGCAATGTGTTGTTTTTGCTTATATAATATGTTATCATTTGATTTCTATCATGTTAACATCCTTTGTCACTAACAAATTTGTTTTGTAGGTTGATAACAAATTATTTGTTATCTCACTTGGTTCTAACTTTTATATGCTTATTTTGCATAATCTCCTTTATTGCTGCGTAGATTAGTACTATGCTCTATGGGACCCCCTACACTTGCATATAGTTTAAAAGCATATAGAATTAAGTTCTAGCTGGTTGGCTTTGCATTTTTGTATTTCAACCAAACTCTTTGCAAATCTCATTTTTGCTTCCGCTTTCCAAAAATCATCTCCATCATTATTTAGTTATAACAATACTCTAATCCTCTTCACTTCCTATTAGGAAACCACATGCCTCATCATACGATCATCTCGTATTAATCAAGAAGAGGTACGTGACTTTAAGGATGAAGTTCATTGTATACTAATCATCATAAAGAAAAACATCACTAAGCTCACCTCTTTCGTTAACCCGAATAACCTCCTAAACACTTTGTTGTCATTCCTTATTCGATACATTACACATTATGTTAGATGTCCACCAATTAAGGGGGAGAGAAATCCATTCACATAATTGTCTTTTGTCTAATTTTATGTCTCTTAGACTCTAAAATACCAACACATAGGCAAACACCACTTAGCTAAAACCGGTTCACGAAACCACAACTAGTTCAACCTTTTTAACCTTATATCACAAGTTTGCACCAATACCTCATCAAGTAAAAAAAAACACATCATGTGTTTTACAAACTTCTTCATCTCCACAATCAACGAATCTAGGATTTTCCTTAAAACTAGCACCTTACAACTTCACTATCTAGAACACCATCACAGGATCTTATCCTTTTCTCGCTTGACATATGTCATGCAGGTCATTGTTAGTGCAAAAGATATATTAATCAAAACAGCCATTTCCAACACGTTGGTCCATCCAACTCTCACTTATATGATGTCATTCTCATCCTCATATAGGTACTCATTATTATTATTATTAGTATTTTCCATATTGTCTTCACTTATTTTCAAAGTGATAATCATCCATGTCGGTCAAAACCATGCTAATACTACATTTCCCATTATCACCTAGAATAGGTCATTTTTATAATTCGTGTCAATCAATGAACGAATTTATCTTCATGTTATCACTTTTATATATTCTTAGATAGAACGCATTATTGATTACTCTTGGGTTGAAGCATATGAGAACTTGCTCAAAACAATAGGTTGTTAGCATCAATAAATCATTCAAATCATAACCCTTATGCATCATTGAAATGCAATGTCCATTCATATTTTTTTTTCTTGTTAGCTTTGGTCACTTGACATGACGAAAGGATTGCATGAGTCCATATTTTTATATTTGCTATACATACGAGTTTCTAACTCCTTAATAGCTTCCTACCTAATCACCACCACCTTCGATCACCACTTTCACTAATCATCACCACCATGGATTAGCGAAAACTTACTTTTGTAAATCTCGAGTCATCTACCATCACCACATGAATCCTACTAGTAAACCGACACAAACACTAGCACCACTAGTGGCACACCCGGTGGAAGACTTCATATCTTCTTTCTAGGAACTATTTTGTAGGCTTTTATCATATTATATTCTCACTTTTCTTATGATTGTAATTAGGAGACTACACTTCATGAGATCTTTGATTATATCATATATCACATATATACATCTTATTTTTCTTTGTGAAAAAGATGAAATATATTGCACTAATTTTTTTTCATTGTAGGTTCAACATCATATACACTCGATTGTATATAACTTACTCATCTAAGGATGAAGTTTGCATCAATTATTTTTCTTATTTTAGGTGCTTCTTGACACCTTCGAACAAGGAGGAATATCCTTTAAGCACTCATATTGCATCGTCTATACACTTGGTTGTATATGACATATTTGTCTAAAGACAAAGCTTCTATCATACTAATATCTATTTTGAAGGTTCATCTTGACGACCTAGAGCAAGGGGAGCTTCCGTCAAGAATTTACTGAATGCAACTTATACACACTTTGTTGTATATCACTTACTCGTCCAATGACGAATATAGTTTTGCACTAATATTTGTTTTTTAGGTTTTTAATCATACCCTGACGCCTCAAACAAGGGGGAGCAACCATCAAGGGGGAGCATGCACGCATTTAGCATCATTCTCACTTTTCAACAAGCATTTTTTCTTCAAAAAAAAGTGGAGAAAATAGGCTAACATTGCTATGCATTTTTCTTTTTCATATATTTCTCATAATTTTTGTTGCATTAAACTAACCTTGATGTAGGTTAAGCCTCTTTATTTGATCCATGGATCCGCTACCAAACAAGGGACGGATTGAAGTGGAATGTTTAACTTCACTAGGGATGATGCAAGCTCGCCTTTTTGGGGAGAAATAAAGTTAAACTCCAAGGACACGCCCTTTTTGTTTCGACAAAAGGGGGAGAAGAGTGTATACGGAGAAGGTAAAGGTAGTAAGGATACAAGAGTGTATACGGAGAAGGTAATGTAAAGGTAGTAAGGATACAAGTAACCTTTTACATTTTACTTTCTATTACGTTTACATATCTTTGTCATCATCAAAAAGGGGGAGATTGTTAGTGAAAATATTACGATATTTAATCTATACAGTCTCGTTTGTTTTGATTGATGACAAACATGTAACTTGTAATACATAACGTAAAATGTACTAGTTACTTGTAATTACATTTGTCTCAACATACATTCAACACCTCTCGATGTCTCAAGTCCTCGTATGTTACAACACATGTTGTTTGTTATGTGGCATTATGATCAAACCCATTAACAAATCATATAGAATGTTTAAAATACGTTTAAAGTCACTAAGTATTTTAATAGGTTAACCATTCTATTTAGAACCTCATTTTACATTTTGCATTCACAAGTATTTCAAAAGGTAACTAGACATTTTATTAACTAGTTACATATTACATTTTACAAGTTTACTTTGATAAACCTTTTAATCTTAAAATGGAAATACATATTACATCATGGCATGCATCATCTTTGTAATCTCTAAAAGATTTCATAAAATATCTTGTTAGATTTGGACTCTACATAGCTTACACAATCTTGGATGGATTTGGTTGACTTTGGTAAGATTTTGGTAATTTTATGACCCCCACGGTACCAAATGGTACAAAGGGCGAACCCTTTTAAGGGTTCCGCGGTCCGTGGACGCTCCTGTCCATTTTGGCTATAAATAGCAAGCCAAACCAAGTTGTTCATTCAATCCCTTTCAACACACTTTCTCTCTACCCTTCTTGCATCATTTAGATCTGTAGATAACAATGTAGAAACATACATTAATCACCCTCACCATCACATGATCATAATGCTTCTAACATTCATCTTTGTTGTAAGCATACTCTACATATTGATCAACCAAGGAAAGCTTGGAGATCTAGCCATTCCCACTCATCACAAGCTGAAGATCTATCACAACAAGTTTAGGGAACTTGTGATCTTTATCATGAAGGCTTCCTATCAATGGAAGTTCATTTAGAAGTAGTTATTCATATCCATTAGACATTTGTGTCATGGATCATTAGTGTAAACATCATTGCATCATAACAACACTTTCACCAAACTAGATTAGATGGTTTATGTGTTTGTGCCATAAAACACAAGGTTTGTTATGTTGGGCCATAAAACATAATGGGAGTGGTTGTACCTTGTAAAAGAACTCGACATCTAGCTTAGTGTCGGAAATATTGTATAGGCGACGTTAGGTTGGTTCTACCTCGAACTAGAACCGGTATTTAGCTTTGTACCGGAAAAAGTGTAAGCGACGATTGTAAGGTTTTCTCCGCCGAGAAGGGAGCTTGTTGATTTAGTGAAGTAACTCTCGAGTTGGGTACTCGGGGAGTGGAGTAGGGCGGAAAGGAGATCCGTGACCGAACCACTATAAATCCTCGTGTTCGGTTTGCACTTTCCTTTCTTTATCTCTTTACTTTTATACTTGCACTATACTATTGTTTGTGATGTGGTTTGGTGTTCATGATTGTGTGACAACTTAGTTTACTATGCTTTATATTAGTCACAAACAATAATTGGTACTTTCATATTATAACAAGCTTTATAAGCGATTTGATACTAAAGATCTAAAGTTTTTAAACGGTAACGTATTCACCCCCCCCCCCCCCCCACCCCTCTACGTTTCCACAATTGGTACAAAGCACGTGCTCTTATTTTCAAAACAAATGGTTTTTAAATAGAGTACGATCCATGTATCAAATTACCATTGAAGCGAAAAATAATATGAAAATGCTTTGCTATTTATACTTAGAAATTTATTGTTAAATGTATCTTTGTATACAAGCTTGAAGATTTCTTGAAAATAAACAAAAAGTTCTTGAAAGAACTTGTAAGTATTGTATTGTTGCTTATAGAAAATTACGAAGAAATATGATTTTAAAGGAGTGTTGGGATAACCATAATTTAGTTGAAAAATCATCTCGTAAATGTTAAGTAAGTTACTAATAGATATGTTGTTAACTATGTGTATTATATGTTTACTATGAAATCTAGTAAGTCACACACGTTTTCTATATGTCAAATACTAGTTTTGGTGAATCTGTCTCAAAGGACCACGGCACCAAATCTTATAAAGGCCGGATCCCTTTATTTGGTTCCATGGAATCGTTGTACAGTATGAGTTTTTTGGGCAAACTTCAAAAAATCATAACTAATTAACCGTAAGTCCGTACGAGTCAAGCCACCTATCATTAAAGGGAATGAGTTACTTTCACTTAAAAATACCTTCATGGCCTGAGTCCAATTTTAAATAAGTAAAATAGACCAAATACTACAGTATGTCTAAAATATTAAGTTTCGCTTTAACATAAAAACTCAAAATTTTTGAATCAAACAATTTAAGTTGGTATTCTTAGAACTTTGATACAACTTCTTTTGAAACTAATTAATTTGGTAATATGTTTAAAAGGAAACTAATCAAGCTGGTATACATCGTCATATTAAACGCTAAATGACGAAAAAGTGTTTTCATTTTATGCTATGCTAAATAACTACTTGTTTATATTGTTTGCATATATGGTGCTTGCTTATTTCAATTGTTGTTTACACTTGTTTGTTTTCATAATATAAGTGTCAATCTTGCCATGTTATTTATTCACTTGTTTGACAACTTCTTGTTTATGCACAATAGGTCTTTGCTAGATTTTGTGCAATAAGTTGGAAATGGTTTACCATCACTTGTAGATTTAGAAACTTTCTTTGCATAGGTTATGCTAAATCTCACATAACTTATGAAATGTCATAAACTCATTAGCAATGAGTACTAAGTAAATTAGTCAAGTACTTTGAAGTGAAGGGTTTAAAGAGTGTTTGGTACAAGACGAAAACAATGATGTATGATACTATTTGGTTGTTTTTATTTCGTAGGATGATAAACTAACTTAAAACATTGATGTATGCTAACTAGTTCATGCAGGGGGATAGCACATGAGTGTTATCAAATTTTACCCATTTTCACTTATATGTGAAAATCATTAGCCCTTGTTCAAAATCAATGCTCCACTATGTTGTGTACGTATTGACATCCATAACTAGAAATAGTTAAGCCATTGTTGAGAAAAATTTCATTTCGAAAAGTCCCCGATAGTTAAATATGGGTCTTGAAGATTTCTGGTCACCACGGACCAGACGGCACCAAATATTTGGTTCAGCCCGTTATAGCTTTTGGTACCGCATACCGTACAGGCGGACAAGGCGGCACCAATTTATAAGTCGGCTGTGTTGTTGTGGAAGAAATGGTGCCGTGGAACCTACAGGTAAGTTGTTGAATTTTACTAAATCCTGCAATCTAACTTACCAAATTTCGTTTCTAGGATAGTTGTTAATGCATATCTTTCATATCTTATTCAACACATCCTCAGTGGATTAACTTAGGATGTTTGACATGATTTTAGACACTTCCATCTCATTAAAACTACATTTGTATGGTAACATCAAATCCGTAAATCCTTTGTTCATAAATGACAAATTCAGGATGGTCATTTTCACACCTTCCTGTTACTTTTCCTCAGCTTAGCATTCTTAAAGCAAAGTCAAATGACAAAATCCTCAACCTCAAATAAGCACTTAAGAAAACCACTAGGATTAGCATCGATCTTGTTGCTTCATTATCTTGAACTCCTCATCCTCAGACTCGTTACCTCTCAACATCTCATCACCCATTCAAGTTGTGAACTTTCTAAACTTAAGTACTCCAACTCCACCACCAAAATCACCCACAATTATGACTACTTCACAACCATCCAAAAACCTTAACTACAAAGTCTCCAAACTTGTACTTTGTGCAAACACCACCAACATTCTCACCGTTTGCGGAGTTAGATGACTTACCGCGACTAACAAATCTGGACTCATTATTTGCAAAGGTATCATACACAAGTCTATCATATGACTATAGATATTGTTTTGTATCTACATGTATTACCTCACTTGGTTAACATGAAAATAATGTATCATCCTTCAAGACGATAAGTATTTACATAGAGTCATAACTCACACATATGATAAAGACATACTATCAAGTCTTGTTATCCTTGAGTTCAATCTAAGCTTTATAATCTCAACAAATTAGGATTGACAACTTAACTATTTCATCCAAAATATTCAAGTAAATGCAACTTACGATTGTAGTCATTAAAGGTCATATCGAAAAATCAAAAAACCAAGTATTTTAACAAAATCCAAAGCAAACAACCCACTGTGCCACTTATCCCTCGGTGACACCTACTATCCCTCTTTCATCTTTTGGCACCATTAAGCGTATTGCTCATGAACTTCCAAGAGCATCCTTTAAATCAAACATGCCCTTTCAAGGTGAACCTATACCTCAGCCCCTAAGCTTCATAGACATAACCAAAACCTCAAGCACTTCACCCACTAGTTGTAGCAACCAATGAACCATAAGAATTAGTATCCGTACTTTTTGTTCAACATCTATGGACAAATAATCAACCTAAGTACTCCCATAGCACAACAAACCCTACATCACCACATCTTATTTAGACACATAGAAGACCTACCATCTAGATCAACCAATCCACCATCCTTAGCATCATTTGAATTCGTTGAGTGTATTGCTCAAAAAGCCCATGTGTCCAACACTTGTACTGAATCAAATGCACATTGAACAAACTCAAAATCTTTTCCCACATATAAGGACTTAGATAAATTCATTATGGCTAGAACCTCAACTATCAAATAAGCATGGTGCTCTTGGTAATTGTTGTCAATTTCAACTAGGTATAAGTAGTACTACCTTCACAAATTATCAAAGTATTAGTAATACTTTGTCATTAAACTTCTGCATAAATTTCATTAAACCTCAAATCAACATTTTAACAACATATGTTAAAATGCAATCTCAAAGCCAACATCATAAACCCCAAGCAAACAATGACTCTTGAGGAGTATACATAGAAATCGAGTGAATTCCCTTGTCATCATCTAGTGAATATAATCTTTATACCAAGTTTATTTAGATGGGACTATCCGATTCAAACACTTTGGCTTCATTTAGGAAAACATGATGTTTTTGAAAAACGTTATGCCTAAGATTCATGCGTAAGCTTTCATTGTTAAAAGGATATTTCCTATGCATCACTCTTGCGACATAAATAGTTGTGTTACAAGAGATTTCATTACACCCCATTGGCTAAATGATCTTGAAACAAACATCTACAAGTTCTATGAACTAGCATATCCAATTCATATTGTCATATTGTTTTATAAGCATGATAACTTTATCCCATGGGATAATCTCATTTGTTGAAAAGATACTTTTGTATCTATTTCCTTTCAAGCGTACATCATAACCTAATCTTGCTCAAACCGAGTGCACATCCAAGGTTAAAACTACACATCTTTAGAGCATACACAAGATCTATTGAAGTTGGTAACCTCACTTAGATTTTGTAAATATATTCCAAAGAGCTCTTGAGAACGTTC
>OU343218.1:109673717-109738066 GCA_910596185.1 Chrysanthemum makinoi
TAGGTACTCCCTAATTGGTGTCATCCAATTTTCTTCTTCTTCAAATACTACATTCAAAACCTCTTCCCTCTCTATGGATCTTTTAGGTAGTACTTTTACTAAAACTTCCTTCGTGAGATGTGCGAAGGTCATTGAGGACAACTTGCTTAAGGCGTCCACCTTCTTATTTTGATTCTGTTAGTGCAAATATTACGATATTTAATCTATACAGTCTCGTTTGTTTTGATTGATGACAAACATGTAACTTGTAATACATAACGTAAAATGTACAAGTTACTTGTAATCACACTTTGTCTCAACATACATTCAACTCTTCTCGATGTCTCAAGTCCTCGTATGTTACAACACAGGTTCGTACATGTTTGTTATGTGGCATTATGATCAAACCCATTAACAAATCATTTAGAATGTTTAAAATACATTTAGAGTCACTAAGTATTTTAATAGGTTAACCATTCTATTTCGAACCTCATTTTACATTTTGCATTCACAAGTATTTCAAAAGGTAACTAGACATTTTATTAACTAGTTACATAATACATTTTACAAGTTTACTTTGATAAACTTTTTAATCTAAAATGGAAATACATATTACATCATGGCATGCATCATCCTTGTAATCTTTAGAAGATTTCATAGAATATTTTGTTTAGATTTGGACTCTACATAGCTTACACAATCTTGGATGGATTTGGTTGACTTTGGTAAGATTTTGGTAATCTTGCCGTAGCCCCCACCGTACAAAATATAAAGGCGGAACCCTTTGAGGGTTCCGTGGTCCGTGGACGCCCTCGTCCATTTTGGCTATAAATATCAAGCCAAACCAAGTTGTTTAATCATCCCTTCAACACACTTTCTCTCTACCCTTCTTGCATCATTTAGATCTATAGATAACAATGTAGAAACATACATTAATCACCCTCACCATCACATGATCATAATGCTTCTAACATTCATCTTTGTTGTAAGCATACTCTACATCTTGATCAACCAAGGAAAGCTTGGAGATCTAGCCGTTCCCACTCACCACAAGCTGAAGATCTATCACAACAAGTTTAGGGAACTTGTGATCTTCATCATGAAGGCTTCCTATCAATGGAAGATCATTTAGAAGTAGTTATTCATATCCATTAGACATTTGTGTCATGGATCATTAGTGTAAACATCATTGCATCATAACAACACTTTCACCAAACTAGATTAGATGGTTTATGTGTTTGTGCCATAAAACACAAGGTTTGTTATGTTGGGCCATAAAACATATTGGGAGTGGTTGTACCCGTTTAAAAGAACTCGACATCTAGCTTAGTGTCGGAAATATTGTATAGGCGACGTTAGGTTGGTTCTACCTCGAACTAGAACCCGTTATTTAGCTTTGTACCGAAAAAGTGTGTTTAACGATTGTAAGGTTTTCTCCACGAGAAGAGCTTGTTGATTTAGTGAAGTAACTCTCGAGTTGGGTACCGGGAGTGGAGTAGGGCGGAAAGGAGATCCGTGATGGAACCACTATAAATCATCGTGTTCGGTTTGCACTTTCCTTTCTTTATCTCTTTACTTTTATAGTTGCACTATACTATTGCTTGTGATGTGGTTTGATGTTAATGCTTGTGTGACAACATGGTTTACTATGCTTTACATTAGTCACAAACAATAATTAGAACTTTCATATTATAACAAGCTTCATAAGCAATTTGATACTAAAGATCTAAAGTTTTAAACGGTAACGTATTCTCCCCCTCTACGTTTCCACAATTGGTATCAGAGCCACGTAGCTCTTATTTTCAAAACAAATGGTTTTTAAAATAGAGTACGATCCATGTATCAAATTACATTGAAGCAAAAAAATAATATGAAAAATGCTTTGCTTGTTATACTTAGAAATTTTGTTGTTAAATGTAACTTTGTATACAAGCTTGAAGGTTTTCTTGAAAAATAAAATAAAAGTTTGTTGAAAGAACTAGTAAGTATTGTATTGTGTGCTCATAGAAAATTTACGAAGAAATATGATTTTAAAGGAGTGTTTGGGATAACTATAAATCTAGTTGAAAAATCACCTCCGTAAATGTTTAAGATAAGTTACATAAGTAGATATGTTGTTAAATATGTGTATTATATGTTTACTATGAAATCTAGTAAGTCACACACGTTTTCTATGTCAAATACTAGTTTTGGTGAATTGCCTCTGAGGACCACGACACCAAATCTTATAAAAGGCGGATCCCTTTATTTGGTTCCGTGGAATCCGTCTGACAAGATGCGCTTTTGGGCAACTTCAAAAAATCATAACTAATTAACCGTAAGTCCGCACGAGTCGAGCCACCTATCATTTTAAATGGAATTGAGTCTACTTTCATTTAAAAATACTTTCATGGCCTGATTCTAATTTTAAATAAGTAAAATAGACCAAATACTACAGTATGTCTAAAATATTAAGTTTCGCTTTAACATAAAAACTCAAATTTTTGAATCAAACAATTTAAGTTGGTATTCTTAGAACTTTGATACAACTTCTTTTGAAACTAATTAATTTGGTAATATGTTTAAAGGAAACTAATCAAGCTTGGTATACATCGTCATATTTAAACGCAAAATGACTAAAAGTGTCTTTCTTGTTATGCTATGCTAAATGACCACTTGTTTATGTTGTTTGCATATATGTTGCTTGCTTATTTTCAAATTGTTGTTTACACTTGTTTGTTTGCATAATATAAGTGTCAATCTTGCCATGTTATTTATTCGCTTGTTTGACGATTTATTGTTTATGCACAATAGGATATTTGCTAGATTTTGTGCACTAAGTTGGAAAATTGTTTTACCATCGCTTGTAGAATTAGATCACTTCTTTTGCATAGGTTATACTAACATCTCGCATAACTTATGAAATGTCATAACTTACTTAGCAATGAGTACTAAGTAAATTAGTCAAGTACTTTGAAAATGGAGGTTTTAAGAGAGTGTTTGGTACAAGGACAAAAACAATGTTGTATGATGTAATTTATTTGTTTTTAGTTTGTAGGATGATAATATGACTTAAAACAATGTTGTATGCTAACCGTTTATGGGGGGATAGCACAAGTATGTAATCAAATTTTACCCATTTTCACTTTTATGTGAAAATCGTTAGCCCTTGGTCAAAGTCTATGCTCCACTATGTTTGTATATGTGTTATCGACTTTTCCTAACTAAAAATAATTAATGTCACATGTTTTAAGCAAAATTCCGTGTTTCGAAAACTCGACACCTAAAAATGGGTATGTGAACTTTCTGTGCACGATCAGACGGCACCAAAATTTGGTACCGTCTCATATGCATTTTGGTACCGCCATACCAGACAGGCGGACCGTGGCACCAATTTAAGGGTTCCGCTCAGGTAAAGAAATGGTGCCATGGATCCTACTGGGTAAGTTGTTGAATTATACTAAATCCCGCAATCTAATTTACCAAATTTCGTTTCTAGGATAGTTGTTAATGCATATCTTTCATACCTCACTCAACACATCCTCAATGGATTAACTTAGGATGTTTGACATGATCTTAGACACTTCCATCTCATTAGAAACTACCATCTTTGTATGGATTAACATCAAATCCGTGAATCCTTAGTTCCATAAATCGACACATTCAGGATGGTCATTTTCACACCTTCACTTATTACTTTTCCTCAAGCTTGGCATTTCTTAAAGCAAAGTCAAAATGACTAAATCCTCAACCTCAAATAAGCCACTTAAGAAAACCACTAGGATTAGCATTCGATCTTGTTGCTACATTAACTTGAACTCTTCATCCTTAGACTCATTACCTCTCAACATCTCATCACCCATTCAAGATGTGAACTTTCTAAACTTAAGTACTCTAAATCCACCATTATGACTACTTCACAACCATCCAAAACACCTTCACAACCAAAGTCTCCAAAGCTTGTCTCTATCAAACTTTGTGCAACACCACCAACATCTCCTCACCCGTTTGCGGATGACTTAGATGACTTACCGAGACTAACAAATCTGGACTCATTATTTGCAAATATATCATACACAAGTCTATCATATGACTATAGATATTGTTTTGTATCTACATGTATTACCTCACTTGGTTAACATGAAAATAATGTATCATCCTTCAAGACGATAAGTATTTACATAGAGTCATAACTCACACATATGTTAAAGACATACTATCAAGTCTTGTTATCCTTGAGTTCAATCTAAGCTTTATAATCTCAACAAATTAGGATTGACAACTTAACTATTTCATCCAAAATATTCAAGTAAATGCAACTTACGATTGTAGTCATTAAAGGTCATATCCGAAAAATCAACACCCAAGTATTTTAACAAAATCCAAAGCAAACAACCCACTGTGCCACTTATCCCTCGGTGACACCTACTATCCCTCTTCCATCTTTTGGCACCATTAAGCGTGTTGCTCATGAACTTCCAAGAGCATCCTTTAAACCAAACATGCCCTTTCAAGGTGAACCTATACCTCAGCCCTAAGCTTCATAGACATAACCAAAACTTCAAGCACTTCACCCACTAGTTGTAGCAACCAATGAACCATAAGAATTAGTATCCGTACTTTTTGTGTTCAACATCTATGGACAAATAATCAACCTAAGTACTCCCATAGCACAACAAACCCCTACATCACCACATCCTTATTTAGACACACAAGAAGACCTACCACCTAGATCAACCAATCCACCATCCTTACCATCATTTGAATTCGTTGAGTGTATTGCTCAAAAAGCCCTTGTGTCCAACACTTGTACTAAATCAAATGCACGTTTGAACAAACTCAAACATCCTTTCCCATATATAAGGACTTAGATAATTCATTATGGCTAGAACCTCAACTATCAAATAAGCATGGTGCTCTTGGTAATTGTTGTCAATTTCCACTAGGTATAAGTAGTACTACCTTCACAAATTATCAAAGTATTAGTAATACTTTGTCGTTAAACTCTCATAAATTTCGTTAAACTTCAAATCAACATTTTAACAACATATGTTAAAATGCAATCTCAAAGCCAACATCATACACCCCAAGCAACAATGACTCTTGAGGAGTATACATAAGAAACTCGAGTGAATTCCTCTTGTCATCATCTAGTGAATATAATCTTGAGACCAAGTTTATTTAGATGGGACTATCCGATTCAAACACTTTGGCTTCATATCTTCATTTAGGAAAACATGATGTTTTTTTGAAAACATTATGCCTAAAAAAATCATGCGTTAAGTATTCATCTTGTTAAAAGGATATTGTATATCCTATGCATTATTCTCTCTTTGCGACATAAATGGTTGTGTTACAAGAGATTTCATTACACCTCATTGGCTAAATGATCTTGAAACGAACATCTACAAGTTCTATGAACTAGCATATCCAATTCATCTTGTCATACTTATTTTCATAAGCATGATAACTTTATCCCATGCGATAATCTCATTTGTTGAAAGATACTATTTGTATCCATTTCCTTTCAAGCATACATCATAACCTAACCTTGCTCAAACCTTGTGCACATCCAAGGTTAAAACTACACATCTCTAGAGCATACACATGATCTATTGAAGTTAGTAACCTTATTTAGATTCTTGTCAAATAAAGTTCCAAAGAGCTTTCTTGAGAACATTCTTAATTTAACATATTCCATTCCCTAGTCTTAGATATCAATTCATTTAAAGTACACATTTCAACTCAACGTAAAAGATGTCATCCATTAGATCATACAATTAGCTGTGTAATTTGAACAACCTTAGATTCTAAACACAAGATTAAAACATATTGTTAATCAACACACCATTGTTAAAATTCATGTGTATAACATGACGTCTTCATCACCTTAGTTATATTGCATATTAGTTAAGTCACATTAAGCCAAGTATTGGTAAACTATCATCTTTTATGCACTTTAATTTGCAAAAGTAGGAGTTCCCATCTTTCTAACATGAGAATGACTACTGGAGAACCTATTGCACTAGAAACTCAATTTGACCTAACGGTTGAATTGCTTCCGAAGAGAAGTTGGGTATGTGGAATCACCCGAAAAATGGTCGTGTTTAGCCTTAATTGAGCACCGCTAGTAATAGTCTCATATTCATTCTCCAACTTGAAAAATCTATTTTCCTATACTTGCCTAAAGTAAGTGTTTAAACATTGATAGTTTGCCTCGCCTTAGGAATACTAATCAAACAAGTAGTATATATGACTTTTCTTTTAAAACCACTTGCATTGCACTTACATATGTTGATTACATGTTCTTGTTTGATACGATAAGTTGATTTGACATTATCTTATTGTTTGATAACTGGTCAAATATGTAAACCTTAGTAAAACCACTTGCATTGCACTTATGTATTGATTACTTTCTTGTTTATAATGTTGATTTGACTTATCTTAGTGTTTGATAACAAGTCTTGTTAAACCTTAGTATGGTTTTATCTTCATAATGCTTGTACTTGTTTCATGCTAACATTTAAACCTAAACTTTATTTGCATGATACTTACTTTAAAATTATTAGCATGATTAACATGTTACTTATGAACTCATAATATGCCATTTTGATACGTGATAATTTTGATATGATATATTTGTGTTTGAAAGCTATTAGTTGGCATTCATTATATCTATGTGTAGTACGATCAAAATGATACATGCTCCAAATTGTTATGTCTTAAACATGGCTTGCATGAATCTTTCATTTTGTTTCTTTTGCTTCTTGTCACACTATTTGTTTGCTACGTGTGCACATATAATCTGTCAAGGTGCTTTTGGTATGACAAACTTTTAGAAGCTTTTTATCTTACAAATTAATCACATAGATTATTGTATATCCAAGTATGCTTAAGTGGCTAAGTCTAACGACAAAACAATCTCATAATGAAATGTCTTGAATAAAGTTGTATTCTTGCATAATATGATTGTTTTGATGCTATCTTGTGTGGTGATTTCTTGTCTACTAAGTGCAATGTGTTGTTTTTGCTTATATAATATGTTATCATTTGATTTCTATCATGTTAACATCTTTTGTCACTAACAAATTTGTTTTGTAGGTTGATAACAAATTATTTGTTATCTCACTTGGTTCTAACTTTTATATGCTCATTTTGCATAATCTCCTTTATTGCTACGTAGATTAGTACTATGCTTTATGGGACCCCTATACTTGCATATAGTTTAAAAGCATATAGAATTAAGTTCTAGCGGGTTGGCTTTGCATTTTTGTATTTCAACCAAACTCTTTGCAAATCTCATTTTTGCTTCCGCTTTCCAAAAATCATCTCCATCATTATTTAGTTATAACAATACTCTAATCCTCTTCACTTCCTATTAGGAAACCACATGTCTCATCATACGATCATCTCGTATTAATCGAGAAGAGGTACGTGACTTTAAGGATGAAGTTCATTGTATACTAATCATCATCCAGAAAAACATCACTAAGCTCACCTCTTTCGTTAACCCGAATAACCTCCTAAACACTTTGTTGTCATTCCTTATTTGATACATTACACATTATGTTAGATGTCCACCAATTTAGGGGGAGAGAAATCCATTCACATAATTGTCTTTTGTCAAATTTTTATGTCTTAGACTAAAAATACCAACACATAGGTAAACACCACTTAGCTAAAACCGTTCACGAAACCACAACTAGTTCAACCTTTTTAACCTTATATCACAAGTTTGCACCAATACCTCATCAAGTGAAAAAACACATCACGTGTTTTACAAACTTCTTCATCTCCACAATCATCTAGGATTTTCCTTGACCTAGCACCTTACAACTTCACTATCTAGAACACCATCATAGGATCTTATCCTTTTCTCTCTTGACATATATCATGCATGTCATTGTCAGTGCAAACGATATATTAATCAAAACGACCATTTCAACACGTTGGTCCATCCAACTCTCACTCATATGATGTCATTCTCATCCTCATATAGGTACTCATTATTATTATTATTAGTATTTTCCATATTGTCTTCACTTTTTTTCAAAGTGATAATCATCCATGTCGGTCAAAACCATGCTAATACTACCTTTCCCATTGTCACCTAGAATAGGTCATTTTAATAATTCGTGTCAATCAATGAACGAATTTATCTTCATGTTATCACTTTTATATATATATTCTTAGATAGAACGCATTATTGATTACTCTTGGGTTGAAGCATATGAGAACTTGCTCAAAACAATAGGTTGTTAGCATCAATAAATCATTCAAATCATAACCCTTATGCATCATTGAAATGCAATGTCCATTCATATTTTTTTTCTTAGCTTTGGTCACTTGACATGACGAAAGGATTGCATGAGTCCATATTTTTATATTTGCTATACATACGAGTTTCTAACTCCTTTATAGCTTCCTACCTAATCACCACCACCTTCCATCACCACTTTCACTAATCATCACCACCATGGATTAGCGAAAACTTACTTTTGAAAATCTCGAGTCATCTATCATCACCACATGAATCCTACTAGTAAACCGACACCAACACTAGCACCACTAGTGGCACCCGATGGAAGACTTCATATCTTCTTTCTAGGAACTATTTTGTAGACTTTATCATATTATATTCTCACTTTTCTTATGATTGTAATTAGGAGACTACACTTCATGAGATCTTTGATTATATCATTTATCACATATATACATCTTATTTTTTCTTTGTGAAAAAGATGAAATATATGCACTAATGATTTTTCATTGTAGGTTAATCATCATATACACTCGATTGTATATAACTTACTCATCTAAGGATGAAGTTTGCATCAATTATTTTTCTTATTTTAGGTGCTTCTTGACACCTTGAAAAGGAGGAATATCCTTTAAGCACTCATATTGCATCGTCTATACACTTGTTTGTATATGACATATTTGTCTAAAGACAAAGCTTCTATTATACTAATATTTATTTTGAAGGTTCATCTTGACGACCTAGAGCAAGGGAGCTTCGTCAAGAAATTATCTGAATGCATCTTATATACACTTTGTTGTATATCACTTACTCGTTCAATGACGAATATAGTTTTGCACTAATATTTGTTTTGTAGGTTTTTAATCATACCACACGACGCCTCAAACAAGGGGGAGCAACCATCAAGGGGGAGCATGCACACATTTATCATCATTCTCACTTTTCAACAAGCATTTTTTCTTCAAT
Organism: Chrysanthemum makinoi; assembly: GCA_910596185.1. Lineage (NCBI taxonomy): Eukaryota > Viridiplantae > Streptophyta > Magnoliopsida > Asterales > Asteraceae > Chrysanthemum > Chrysanthemum makinoi. The sequence continues at coordinate 109,682,902 of OU343218.1, forward strand.
AAAAAGTGGAGAAAATAGGCTAACATTGCTATTCATTTTTCTTTTTCATATATTTCTCATAATTTTTGTTGCATTAAACTAACCTTGATGTAGGTTAAGCCTCTTTATTTGATCCATGGATCCGCTACCAAACAAGGGACGGATTGAAGTGGACGGTTTAACTTCACTAGGGATGATGCTTCGCCTTTGGGGAGAAATAAATTTAAACTCAAGGACACGCTTTTTTGTTGTTTTGACAAAGGGGAGAAGAAGGGAGAAGGTAAAGGTAGTAAGGATACAAGAGTGTATACGGAGAAGGTAATGTAAAGGTAGTAAGGATACAAGTAACCTTTTACATTTTACTTTCTATTACGTTTACATATCTTTGTCATCATCAAAAAGGGGGAGATTGTTAGTGAAAATATTACGATATTTAATCTATCCAGTCTCGTTTGTTTTGATTGATGACAAACATGTAACTTGTAATACATAACGTAAAATGTACAAGTTACTTGTAATTACATTTGTCTCAACATACATTCAACACCTCTCGATGTCTCAAGTCCTCGTATGTTACAACACACATGTTGTTTTGTTATGTGGCATTTTGATCAAACCCATTAACAAATCATTTAGAATGTTTAAAATACGTTTAGAGTCACTAAGTATTTTAATAGGTTAACCATTCTATTTAGAACCTCATTTTACATTTTGCATTCACAAGTATTTCAAAAGGTAACTAGACATTTTATTAACTAGTTACATAATACATTTTACAAGTTTACTTTGATAAACCTTTTAATCTAAAATGGAAATACATATTACATCATGGCATGCATCATCTTTGTAATCTCTAAAGATTTCTTAGAATATTTTGTTAGATTTGGACTCTCATAAAGCTTACACAATCTTGGATGGATTTGGTTGACTTTGGTAAGATTTTTGGTAATCTTCGCATGGAGACCTGATTACCAAAATGGTACAGGGGCGGAACCCTTTTAAGGGTTCCGGTGGTCCGTGGCGGCTCATCATTTGGCTATAAATAGCAAGCCAAACCAAGTTGTTCATTAATCCCTTTCAACACACTTTCTCTCTACCCTTCTTGCATCATTTAGATCAATCAGATAACAATGTAGAACCATACATTAATCACCCTCACCATCACATGATCATAATGCTTCTAACATTCATCTTTGTTGTAAGCATACTCTACATATTGATCAACCAAAGAAAGCTTGGAGATCTAGCCATCCCACTCACCACAAGCTGAAGATCTATCACAACAAGTTTAGGGAACTTGTGATCTTCATCATGAAGGCTTCCTATCAATGGAAGTTCATTTAGAAGTAGTTATTCATATCCATTAGACATTTGTGTCATGGATCATTAGTGTAAACATCATTGCATCATAACAACACTTTCACCAAACTAGATTAGATGGTTTATGTGTTTGTGCCATAAAACACAAGGTTTGTTATGTTGGGCCATAAAACATATTGGGAGTGGTTGTACCCTTGTAAAAGAACTCGACATCTAGCTTAGTGTCGGAAATATTGTATAGGCGACGTTAGGTTGGTTCTACCTCGAACTAGAACCGGTATTTAGCTTTGTACCGGAAAAAGTGTAAGCGCGATTGTAAGGTTTTCTCCCCGAGAAGGGAGCTTGTTGATTTAGTGAAGTAACTCTCGAGTTGGGTACTCGGGAGTGGAGTAGGCGGAAGGATCCGTGACGAACCACTATAAATCTTCGTGTTCGGTTTGCACTTTCCTTTCTTTATCTCTTTACTTTTATACTTGCACTATACTATTGTTTGTGATGTGGTTTGATGTTCATGATTGTGTGACAACAGTTTACTATGCTTTTTATTAGTCACAAACAATAATTGGTACTTTCATATTATAACAAGCTTCATAAGCGATTTGATACTAAAGATCTAAAGTTTTAAACGGTAACGTATTCACCCCCCTCGTTTCCACAATTGGTATCGAAGCACGTGGCTCTTATTTTCAAAACAAATGGTTTTAAAATAGAGTACGATCCATGTATCAAATTACCATTGAAGCGAAAATAATATGAAAAATGCTTTGCTAATTATACTTAGAAATTTTATTGTTAAATGTAACTTTGTATACAAGCTTGAAGGTTTTCTTGAAAAATAAAATAAAAGTTTGTTGAAAGAACTAGTAAGTATTGTATTGTGTGCTTATATAGAAATTTCTGAAGAAATATGATTTTAAAAGGTGTTTGGGATAACTATAAATTTAGTTGAAAAATCATCTCCGTAAATGTTTAAGATAAGTTACTTAATTAGATATGTTGTTAAATATGTGTATTATATGTTTTAAATCTAGTAAGTCACACATTTCTCTATATGTCAAATACTAGTTTTGGTGAATCGTCTCAAAGGACCACGGCACAAATCTTATAAAGGGCGGATCCTTTATTTGGTTCCATGGAATCCGTCATGCAATTATGCGTTTTTTGGGCAACTTCAAAAATCATAACTAATTAACCGTAAGTCCGCACAGTCAAGCCACCTATCATTTTAAAGGGAATTGAGTCTACTTTCACTTAAAATACTTTCATGGCCTGAGTCTAATTTTAAATAAGTAAAATAGACCAAATACTACAGTATGTCTAAAATATTAAGTTTCGCTTTAACATAAAAACTCAAAATTTTGAATCAAACAATTTAAGTTGGTATTCTTAGAACTTTGATACAACTTCTTTTGAAACTAATTAATTTGGTAATATGTTTAAAGGAAACTAATCAAGCTTGGTATACATCGTCATATTTAAACGCTAAAATGACGAAAAGTGTTTTTCATTTTATGCTATGCTAAATGACTACTTGTTTATGTTGTTTGCATATATGGTGCTTGCTTATTTTCAAATTGTTGTTTACACTTGTTTGTTTGCATAATATAAGTGTCAATCTTGCCATGTTATTTATTCACTTGTTTGACGATTTCTTGTTTATGCACAATAGGTCTTTGCTAGATTTTGTGCACTAAGTTGGAAAATTGTTTTACCATCACTTGTAGATTTAGATAACTTCTTTTGCATAGGTTATACTAACATCTCACATAACTTATGAAATGTCATAACTCACTTAGCAATGAGTACTAAGTAAATTAGTCAAGTACTTTGAAAATGAAGAGTTTTAAGGAGTGTTTGGTACAAGGACAAAAACAATGTTGTATGATGTATTTGGTTGTTTTATTTAGTAGGATGATAATAACTTAAAACATTGATGTATGCTAACTAGTTCATGCAGGGGATAGCACATGAGTGTTATCAAATTTTACCCATTTTCACTTATATGTGAAAATCGTTAGCCTTTGTTCAAAATCAATGCTCCACTATGTTTGTGTATGCGTTATTGACTATCCCTAACTAGAAATAGTTAATGCCATATGTTTTGAGAAAAATTTCAGGTTTCGAAAAGTCCCGATAGTTAAAATATGGGTCTGTGAAGATTTCTGGTCACCACGGACCAGACGGCACCAAATATTTGGTTCCGCCCGTTATGCTTTGTACGCCATGCACGTACAGCGGACTAGGTGGCACCAATTTAAAGGTTCAATTTTGTGTAAAAGAAATGGTGCCGAGTGGAACCTCTGAGTAAGTTGTTGAATTTTACTAAATTCCCGCAATCTAATTTACCAAATTTCGTTTCTAGGATAGTTGTTAATGCTTATCTTTCATATCCTATTCAACACATCCTCAGTGGATTAACTTAGGATGTTTGACATGATCTTAGACACTTCCATCTCATTAAACTACCATCTTTGTATGGATTAACATCAAATCCGTAAATCCTTTGTTCCATAAATCGACACATTCAGGATGGTCATTTTCACACCCATTTGTTACTTTTCTCAAAGCTAGCATTTCTTAAAGCAAAGTCAAAATGACAAAATCCTCAACCTCAAATAAGCCACTTAAGAAAACCACTAGGATTAGCATTAGATCTTGTTGCTTCATTAACGAACTCTCATCCTCGGACTCGTTACCTCTCAACATCTCATCACCCATTCAAGATGTGAACTTTCTAAACTTAAGTACTCCAACTCCACCACCAAAATCACCCAAAATTATGACTACTTCACAACCATCCAAAACACCTTAACTACCAAAGTCTCCAAAACTTGTACTTTGTGCAAACACCACCAACATCTCCTCACCCGTTTGCGGATGACTTAGATGACTTACCGAGACTAACAAATCTGTACTCATTATTTGCAAAGATATCATACACAAGTCTATCATATGACTATAGATATTGTTTTGTATCTACATGTATTACCTCACTTGGTTAACATGAAAATAATGTATCATCCTTCAAGACGATAAGTATTTACATAGAGTCATAACTCACACATATGTTAAAGACATACTATCAAGTCTTGTTATCCTTGAGTTCAATCTAAGCTTTATAATCTCAACAAATTAGGATTGACAACTTAACTATTTCATCCAAAATATTCAAGTAAATGCAACTTACGATTGTAGTCATTAAAGGTCATATCCGAAAAATCAACACCCAAGTATTTTAACAAAATCCAAAGCAAACAACCTTTATGCCAACATCCTCTTTGACACCTATTATCCCTCTTCCATCTTTTGGCACCATTAAGCGTGTTGCTCATGAACTTCCAAGAGCATCCTTTAAATCAAACATGTCCTTTCAAGGTGAACCTATACCTCAGCCCCTAAGCTTCATAGACATAACCAAAACTTCAAGCACTCCACCCACTAGTTGTAGCAACCAATGAACCATAAGAATTAGTATCCGTACTCTTTGTGTTCAACATCTATGGACAAATAATCAACCTAAGTACTCCCATAGCACAACAAACCCCAACATCACCACATTCTTATTTAGACACACTAGAAGACCTACCATCTAGATCAACCAATCCACCATCCTTACCATCATTTGAATTCGTTGAGTGTATTGCTCAAAAGCCCTTGTGTCCAACACTTGCTTGAATCAAATGCACATTTGAACAAACTCAACCATCCTTTTCCACATATAAGGACTTAGATAATTCATTATGGCTAGAACCTCAACTATCAAATAAGCATGGTGCTCTTGGTAATTGTTGTCAATTTCCACTAGGTATAAGTAGTACTATCTTCACAAATTATCAAAGTATTAGTAATACTTTGTCATTAAACTTCTGCATAAATTTCATTAAACCTCAAATCAACATTTTAACAACATATGTTAAAATGCAATCTCAAAGCCAACATCATACACCCCAAGCAACAATGACTCTTGAGGAGTATACATAAGAAACTCGAGTGAATTCCTCTTGTCATCATCTAGTGAATATAATCTTGAGACCAAGTTTATTTAGATGGGACTATCGGATTCAAACACTTTGGCTTCATTTAGGAAAACATGATGTTTTGAAAACATTATGCCTAAAGATTCATCGTTAAGCTTTTCATTTTGTTAAAGGATATTGTATATTCTATGCATCATTCTTACGACATAAATAGTTGTGTTACAAGAGATTTCATTACACCTCATTGGCTAAATGATCTTGAAACAAACATCTACAAGTTCTATGAACTAGCATATCCAATTCATCTTGTCATACTTGTTTTCATAAGCATGATAACTTTATCCCATGGGATAATCTCATTTGTTGAAAGATACTATTTGTATCTATTTCCTTTCAAGCATACATCATAACCTAACCTTGCTCAAACCGAGTGCACATCCAAGGTTAAAACTACACATCTTTAGAGCATACACAAGATCTATTGAAGTTGGTAACCTCACTTAGATTCTTGTTAAATAAAATTCCAAAGAGCTATCTTGAGAACGTTCTTAGTTTAACATATTCCATTCTCTAGTCTTAGATGATCAATTCATATTTAAAGTACACACTTCACTCAACATAAAGATGTCATCCATTAGATCATACAATTAGCTGTGTAATTTGAACAACTTTAGATTCTAAACACAAGATTCAAACACTTCAAACACACCATTGTTAAAATTCATGTGTATAACATGACGTCTTCATCACCTTAGTTATATTGCATATTAGTTAAGTCACATTAAGCCAAGTATTGGTAAACTATCATCTTTTATGCACTTTAATATGCAAAAGTAGGAGTTCCCATCTTTCTAACATGAGAATGACTCCTGGAGAACCTATTGCACTAGAAACTCAATTTGACCTAACGGTTGAATTGCTTCTGAAGAAAGTTGGGTATGTGGAATCACCCGTAAAAATGGCCGTGTTTAGCCTTAATTGAGCACCGCTAATAATAGTCTCATATTCATTCTCCAACTTGAAAAATCTGTTTTCCTATACTTGCCTAAAGTAAGTGTTAAAACATTGATAGTTTGCCTAGCCTTAGGAATACTAATCAAACAAGTAGTATATATGACTTTTCTTTTAAAACCACTTGCATTACACTAACATGTGTTGATTACATGTTCTTGTTTGATACGATAAGTTGATTTGACATTATCTTAGTGTTTGATAACTAGTCAAATGTGTAAACCTTAGTAAAACCACTTGCATTGCACTTACATGTATTGATTCACGTTTCTGGTTTATTTGATAAGTTGATTTGACATTATCTTAGTGTTTGATAACAAGTCATAATGTATAAACCTTAGTATGGTTTTATCTTCATAATGCTTGTATTCTTGTTTCATGCTACTAAACGTTTAAACCTAAACTTTATTTACATGATTCTTACTTTTGAATTATTTTTAGCATGATTAACATGTTACTTATGAACTCATAATATGCCATTTTGATCATTGATAATTTTGATATGATATATTTGTGTTTGAAGACTATTAGTTGGCATTCATTACATCTATGTGTAGTACGATCCAAATGATACATGCTCCAAATTGTTATATCTTAAACATGGCTTACATGAATCTTTTATTTTGTTTCTTTTGCTTCTTGTCACACTATTTGTTTGCTACGTGTGCACATATAATCTGTCAAAGTGATTTTGGTATGACAAACTTTTAGAAGCTTTTTATCTTACAAATTAATCACATAGATTATTGTATATCCAAGTATGCTTAAGTGGCTAAGTCTAACGACAAAACAATCTCATAATGAAATGTTTTGAATAAAGTTGTATTCTTGCATAATATGATTGTTTTGATGCTATCTTGTGTGGTGATTTCTTGTCTACTAAGTGCAATGTGTTGTTTTTGCTTATATAATATGTTATCATTTGATTTCTATCATGTTAACATCCTTTGTCACTAACAAATTTGTTTTGTAGGTTGATAACAAATTATTTGTTATCTCACTTGGTTCTAACTTTTATATGCTTATTTTGCATAATCTCCTTTATTGTTGCGTAGATTAGTACTATGCTCTATGGGACCCCCTACACTTGCATATCCTTTGTCACTAACAAATTTGTTTTGTAGGTTGATAACAAATTATTTGTTATCTTATCCTTTTCTCGCTTGACATATATCATGCAGGTCATTGTTAGTGCAAACGATATATTAATCAAAACGACCATTTCCAACACGTTGGTCCATCCAACTCTCACTTATATGATGTCATTCTCATCCTCATATAGGTACTCATTATTATTATTAGTAGTTTCCATATTGTCTTCACTTCTTTTCAAAGTGATAATCATCCATGTCGGTCAAAACCATGCTAATACTACATTTCCCATTATCACCTAGAATATGTCATTTTTATAATTCGTGTCAATCAATGAACGAATTTATCTTCATCATTATCACTTTTATATATATATTCTTAGATAGAACGCATTATTGATTACTCTTGGGTTGAAGCATATGAGAACTTGCTCAAAACAATAGGTTGTTAGCATCAATAAATCATTCAAATCATAACCCTTATGCATCATTGAAATGCAATGTCCATTCATATTTTTTTTCTTCTTAGCTTTGGTCACTTAACATGACGAAAGGATTGCATGAGTCCATATTTTTATATTTGCTATACATAAGAGTTTCTAACTCCTTAATAGCTTCCTACCTAATCACCACCACCTTCCATCACCACTTTCACTAATCATCACCACCATGGATTAGCGAAAACTTACTTTTCTAAATCTCGAGTCATCTACCATCACCACATGAATCCTACTAGTAAACCGACACCAACACTAGCACCACTAGTGGCACACCCGGTGGAAGACTTCATATCTTCTTTCTAGGAACTATTTTGTAGGCTTTTATCATATTATATTCTCACTTTTCTTATGATTGTAATTAGGAGACTACACTTCATGAGATCTTTGATTATATCATTTATCACATATATACATCTTATTTTTCTTTGTGAAAAAGATGAAATATATTGCACTAATGATTTTCATTGTAGGTTCATCATCATATACACTCGATTGTATATAACTTACTCATCTAAGGATGAAGTTTGCATCAATTATTTTTCTTATTTTAGGTGCTTCTTGACACCTTCGAACAAGGAGGAATATCCTTTAAAGACTCATATTGCATCGTCTATACACTTGTTTGTATATGACATATTTGTCTAAAGACAAAGCTTCTATTATACTAATATTTATTTTGAAGGTTCATCTTGACGACCTAGAGCAAGGGGAGCTTCCGTCAAGAATTTATTGAATGCATCTTATACACACTTTGTTGTATATCACTTACTCGTCCAATGACGAATATAGTTTTGCACTAATATTTGTTTTTAGGTTTTAATCATACCCGACGCCTCAAACAAGGGGGAGCAACCATCAAGGGGGAGCATGCACGCATTTAGCATCATTCTCACTTTTCAACAAGCATTTTGCTTCGATAAAAAGTGGAGAAAATAGGCTAACATTGCTATGCATTTTTTTTCATATATTTCTCATAATTTTTGTTGCATAAAACTAACCTTGATGTAGGTTAAGCCTCTTTATTTGATCCATGGATCGGCTACCAAACAAGGGACGGATTGAAGTGGACGATTTAACTTCACTAGGGATGATGCAAGCTCGCCTTTTGGGGAGAAATAAAGTTAAACTCCAAGGACACGCCCTTTTTGTTTCGACAAAAGGGGGAGAAGAGTGTATACGGAGAAGGTAAAGGTAGTAAGGATACAAGAGTGTATACGGAGAAGGTAATGTAAAGGTAGTAAGGATACAAGTAACCTTTTACATTTTACTTTCTATTACGTTTACATATCTTTGTCATCATCAAAAAGGGGAGATTGTTAGTGCAAATATTACGATATTTAATCTATACAGTATCGTTTGTTTTGATTGATGACAAACATGTAACTTGTAATATATAACGTAAAATGTACAAGTTACTTGTAATTACATTTGTCTCAACATACATTCAACACCTCTCGATGTCTCAAGTCCTCGTATGTTACAACACATGTTTGTTATGTGGCATTATGATCAAACCCATTAACAAATCATATAGAATGTTTAAAATACGTTTAAAGTCACTAAGTATTTTAATAGGTTAACCATTCTATTTAGAACCTCATTTTACATTTTGCATTCACAAGTATTTCAAAGGTAACTAGACATTTTATTAACTAGTTACATATTACATTTTACAAGTTTACTTTGATAAACCTTTTAATCTTAAAATGGAAATACATATTACATCATGGCATGCATCATCTTTGTAATCTCTAAAAGATTTCATAAAATATCTTGTTAGATTTGGACTCACATAGCTACACAATCTTGGATGGATTTGGTTGACTTTGGTAAGATTTTTGGTAATCTTAATGGAACCCCCCGCGGTACCAATTGGTACGGTGAACCCTTTTAAGAGGTTCGTGGTCCGTGGACGCTCCATCCATTTTGGCTATAAATAGCAAGCCAAACCAAGTTGTTCATTAATCCCTTTCAACACACTTCTCTCCTTCTTGCATCATTTAGATCATAGATAACAATGTAAAACATACATTAATCATCCTCACCATCACATGATCATAATGCTTCTAACATTCATCTTTGTTGTAAGCATACTCTACATATTGATCAACAAAAAGCTTGGAGATCTAGCAATCTCCACTCATCACAAGCTGAAGATCTATCACAACAAGTTTAGGGAACTTGTGATCTTTATCATGAAGGCTTCCTATCAATGGAAGTTCATCTAGAAGTAGTCATTCATATCCATTAGACTTTTGTGTCATGGATCATTAGTGTAAACATCATTGCATCATAACAACACTTTCACCAAACTAGATTAGATGGTTTATGTGTTTGTGCCATAAAACACAAGGTTTGTTATGTTGGGCCATAAAACATATTGGGAGTGGTTGTACCCTTGTAAGAGAACTCGACATCTAGCTTAGTTATGAAATATTGTATAAGCGACGTTAGGTTGGTTCTACCTCGAACTAGAACCGGTATTTAGCTTTGCCGGAAAAGTGTAGCGGCGATTGTAAGGTTTTCTTCGCCGAGAAGGGAGCTTGTTGATTTAGTGAAGTAACTCTCGAGTTGGGTATCGGGAGTGGAGTAGGGCGGAGAGGAGATCCGTGACCGAACCACTATCAATCCTCGTGTTCGGTTTGCACTTTCCTTTCTTTATCTCTTTACTTTTATACTTGCCCTATACTATTGTTTGTGATGTGGTTTGGTGTTCATGATTATGTGACAACTTAGTTTACTATGCTTTATATTAGTCACAAACAATAATTTGTACTTACATATTATAACAAGCTTTATAAGCGATTTGATACTAAAGATCTAAAGTTTTTAAACGGTAACGTATTCACCCCCCCCCCCCTCTACGTTTCCACAGTCTTGTAGCTGAAAACTTTGACTAAGATGAAGAGCCATTGTCATCAGATGATGAAATTGTGCATGGCAGTGCATTGATGGCCCTCTCAGAAGAGGACAAGCTTGAAGTTGGTAAGAATCATGCTAGGAATGGAGAATGGGTTAACATCACAATGAATAAGGTAAACATTTTACTTTCTATGGATGATTACTCTGATTGGCAGTCTTATATGAATTATCTTAATGTTGACCTTAAGTTAAGTAGAAAGCAAAAGCCCGAATCTCTTTTCAAAATACAACAAAATTTAAGTGATTAGTGCCTAACCTAGTCAAATTTTCACCTGGTGGCCAACAATGAATGGCCAACCGTAAGAAACTTAAAACAGCTTCGGACGAATGCAATGAAGATGCAGAGTATAGTGTTTCTGAGATTGGATTGTAATACGTGGTATCTGATGAATGTGACGTATAATGATCGAGAGATTTGAGCGAAAAGAGGTTTGAATTATTATAACTCGAGGAAATAGCCTATAATTAAAAAGGCTTAAATGCAAATTAAAGAGAATTAAAAAGATAAAAAATATTAAATAAGCGCTATCACTATTTGCAAAATGATGTTTTTGATTTTTCTTTTTATAAAACTTGAATTAAAACTACGTAGCGTCTGAAATGAAAATATGAAACTGAAGCGGTATTAATCCTAAAATATGAAAATGATATTATTTACAACCTAATGATAAAAGAAAAATTTTAGAAAAAGAAAATTATTTTTAAAACTATTTATCTAATTATTATTAATTAAAAACTATTTTTAACTACTAAATAATAGCCTAAAATACAAGAAAATATGAAATAAAGCTAGAAAAATGAAATTATGACTTGGAAAAATCTAAAATAACAAAAGAAAATTTTCAAAACTATTTTTTGTATTTTGAATATTTTTCTATTTTCTATGAATTAAAACTATTTAAAAACTACTTAAATTGCTTAAAATACAAATTTAACTAAGAAAAATCAGGAAAAATATTTTTGACTTTTTTATATTTATCTTAACCTAGGAAAAAAATGAAAAATTATTTTTTTGAAACTTTTAGATTTATTTGTATTAAATGCTAATTAAAAAGACTTAAAAACTGATTAAAATGAAGAAAAATACCAAAAAGACTTAGAAAAATATGAAAAATTCAAGAAAAGTCTAAAATAATATTCTAAAGCTGAGAAAAATATAAAAACAAAAGGGTTATTGTGTAGGAAAATGAAAGCGCTATCACAAAGTGCTTATAAATAAGCACATAATAACAAATGAAAACCAAAGACCTTCGATTCTGAAGCTATATATTATGCTCAAAATACCCAAGTGCAACTAATTTCCACAAGCCTTGACCTCTGATTAACAAGCTCAACAGATTTGATTGATTGAGCTTATGTGCTAAAAAGGTTTTAGGGTACACTTGCGGCAAGCACAAGCCACGAATAATAAGCAACTAAAAACTAAAGAAGGAACCTAAAGTAGACCGGGTGACTAACTCTAAACCAGAACCAGACTTGGGCAAAATCTTATGAGCTGTGCAAGCCTTGCAAAAACCTGCACCTTTCGGTTAATCTTGACTTGTGCACAGGGGCTGAACCACATTCACAAAGGCGATTTGAAGCTTAAAAATTTTAATAAAATCCACAAAAATGGTAATAATAAATGAGACCAGCTGAAGTTTATGAACCCACAATTTCACTTATTTTGACCCAAGAATGAATCAATGAAAAATCACTCCGTTAAGACTTTCCAAAAAGCGAGGTTTTACACTTTTGACTTTTTGGGAAGCTGATTTGATTATTTGACTTTGGTGAGATTTGAGCTCAATTTAAGGGCGATCTTGATGTATATTGATGAAATGAAATACGCAATCTATTTCTAAGGATTCTAAACACAAAAACAAGATTTTTGCTTTTCCAAAATCCAACAGTTAAATAATTAAAGCGTTGATATGAGATTTTGACTTTTGAGTGTTTGCAAGTCTTGATTTTAAGACGACAATGAGTACATATGAGCTTAATAAACCTAAAGCAACAAGTTTCAATCACGATCAAGCCTCAATTCAGTTAAACCAACGGATCCAACAACACTTTATCTCTTGATTTGAACTTTAAATAAGCTAAACACTGAACCAACTTGTTTTGATGATCAAACTAAGTTTTACCTAACCAATTACAACAATAAACAGATTCAAACTAGTTATACTTGCGCAACTCTAGTTATGCAATAAAACTTGAAATTCACTTACAATTTGGTCCTAGCAATGGCTGAAATCGATGAATCAAAGAACCTCTACCTATATAACTCAACCCAATAGAGTCTAAATCAACCCAAATCCGGCCTTTGCAACACCATTTTTCCATTCCAAGACAAATTGACCTCAGTTACTTCTTTGACCAAAACCAAAATTGCTTAAAACTTAAAAGTAAGCTTATAAAAGCTATAGCGACTTTTATAAGCTTATTTGGTATGGAAAGAAACTATTTGAAGCTTGAATGTAGGAAATAAGCGAAATATTCAAATTGGCATAAAAATATGAAACTAGATAAAACTTTGGAATTGATGCTTAAGATAGATTACGATAATTATACTTGAGTTTGATATAATAAAACAAAAGATACTTGATTTGAAAACTTGAACTAAAACATTTACTCTAAAACGACATTGATGAAAAAATAAAACTACTAGACCTCTTTTCTTCCTTCTCTTGCTTCCTTTTATAGCAAATGCTTTCTCTCACTCTACAGCTAATCCATCATTTTCTTGACCATTGGATAGCTTTGATATACTCTTTGGCGTTGGATTGATTTTGGCCAAAATGAGATTATCAAGCTGGGAGGTTGAGTGAGGGGATAAGAGGTGCATTTAATGCTTCTTGAAGTAGTTGAGGTGGGGGCATGGATGTGTGAAGTTGAGGAGGGGGGATGGGAGGTTATTATTCTGTGAGAAAGCAGTTAAGGAGAAGAAGAAAAAAGTGGCCTTGAGGGTTAGTTTGACTCAAGTGTTTGACCAGGGTTTAATATTGCAAGGGGGTCCAAATTTCAAAGGGTCACAATGGTTGGCAGGTGCATTATGGTTTTGATAGGGTCTAAGGGTTGAAAGGGTTTTAAAACACAAGGACTTATGTTGTGCAATTGCGAAGAAAACACAATATATATACGTTTAGCGCCATTTGCAAAGTTGCTCCAGGGACTAAAAGTGACAAGCTCCAATAATTTACAGGACCAATCTTGACATTTTCACATTTCCAAGGACCATTTTTGCCAAATTTGAAACTTGAAAGACCAATTTTGTAATTTCTCAAAACTTTTGATATTTTTCACCAAAGGACTAATTTTGACAACTTATGATTTTAAAGGACCTTTGGTGACTTTTCTTGAAATAAGTGCTCAGGGGACTATTTTTGACAACTTTTGAAACTTGGGGGTAAAGCGCCAATTATGCAAACTTTGCTCATTTTCATCTGATTTTGAACATTTTGCATCTGAAACATATAAAATGCAATTTTGGAATATTTTCGATTTTGATGCATTTAAAGCATTTTAAACGTTTTGCAGTTCAGATTTAACCAAAAATGATGAGTATTTACACACTCATCACTAAGTTTTGAATTAAACAAGTTATTGAGAGATGAAACTTCTTTTAAAAACAAGCCAAAGCTTGAGAACGTCACTACAAATTCAAAATATAGAACTTGTGAAAAGAAATCGGCTCTTCAGACAAACTCAAAAAGGTTCAAGACATCCATGATAGTTGGACGCAAGAATCCAAGTCTTTGATGTTGTGGGAGCCCCCAATGAAGAGAGTCTTAGGTGAAGATCATCTTCCGAATCTCTTAACAAGACCAGGGTCTAAGCCATTTGTGTCTGGTGGCATGATTACCAACATGTTGTCTACTCCTAAGCCCGGTGGTTGGATTGAGAGAACCAATCACGAGTAAGCTTCCAAACTTTGATTACGGAAGAATACTAGAGCACGAGCCAAGCTCTAAAGAGCATGATTGACTCCTGATGTGCCCAGGTCTTGAACACATCTCTGAGTCACGAAGCTGAATCTCAAACACCACTTCCACCCATACGAAAATCTTGAGGTCTTTGCTCAAACTCTGAGCTTACTCCAGTGAGTACAATCCACACTCACCAAAAGAAAGATCTGGACTTCGTAGAACCATCCTTAAAAGACCAACAAAACCAACTCAACAAGAATCTACACCCACTGAGACTTCTACATCCTCTGTCCCAAATGAAGCTGACCAAATTGACAGTACGAGCTTGTGAGAAAGTTGGTGAAAGATGGAATCCATCGAAAAAGTTCCTGAACCAATCAAGGAAACTAAGCCAGCCTCTTTTAGCACAACAAAGTCAAAATCCACCACCAAACCCAAGCAGAAATGTGAGCTGTAATGTTACACCGGATCATACCACTTGACAACACTTTCTAGAATCCTCTTTGCATGATTTGCAAAAGGATGATCATAGAACTGTAGATCACTTACTATATGTAAACTCATGGAATTGAAGCTAATATACCAAAGTTGGTCATCGGTATTCTTCATCTACAATTTTGCTTTCATAAAATAGAGCAAAACCTTTTCCTATCTGCCCTCACTGTGGGTTTAATGATCATCATCAAGATGATTGTCTCATGAACACATGTTGTTAGAGTTCTTTTGAGGAATCCAGCTCATGAGACATCCCAACATGACAGTGTCATTCATGCTAGGAGAGGTTTAAAACAACCCAGAGTCACTGAGTCACTCTCAGTCTCCAAATGCAAAACCTGTGGTAGCACAATGCACTCCACCACTAACCATGAGTCCATTTCCATATTCAAACAGACCTTGAAGCCCAAACCCACTGGTAAGTGGGTCACTAGAAACAATGAGTTTACTACTTGTGCAGAGACATGCCAGGGAGCCTACCTGGCACCTAGACAGTGGATGCTCAAGAAGCATGACTGGAGTTAAAGAATATCTGCACACGTATGTAGAGGAACCAGGACCCAAGGTTGTATTTGGTGATAACTCATAATGTCCCACTGAAGGTTATAGTTCAGTAGACTGTAAAGGAATAGTTATCTCTAGGATAGCTTATGTCAATGGTCTTAAGTACAATCTCATCAGTGTCAGTCAACTATGTGATGCTAAATATATTGTGCAATTCAATGACAAACAAGGTACCATTTTTAGTGCCAACAAAGAAGTTGTTTTGATAGCTCCTAGAAGAGATGATGTTTATGTCTTAGTGTTGTTCCCTATTCACTATCGTATAAAACAGTTTAAGTAAATAAAACAAACTAATAGTGAATAATGACTGAAATTAACATAAGTAAAACACACTTATAAATTTTCAACGTTTATATTCTTATTAGCAATGAATCAAAAGAATACATTACCCAAGTACTTGCGGAATAGTACTTGGGATTGAAATGACAAAGTTTGGTATTTCCTCTCTAAGCTCGGACTAAGTCTGAGCACAACTCTTAGAATCCACTGAGCTATCTCAAGGATAAAGTTGTATTTGGAGGAGTGAAAAGATGGCTTGTGTGTGTGTGTTTTTTTACAATTCACAAGCAAAAACTTTTCACTTTCACTCTCTTATCTATTTATACAAGTATGGTTACTTTAACCTAGAAGACAAAACTGAGATCACAGTAATCACGAATATTGATATATTAGATTCCATTTACTTTGCTATTGTAGTAGTGGCGGTGCTTTCTTTCTATGAGAATACTTTAGCTCAGCCGCTTGCCATTGGGGGAAATTTGACTTTGGTAAAAGATAGGGACTTAGTTTAACTGGGTAAACATTTCTCGCCTTATCATTTCATTCTTCATCTTCATAGCCTAGTCTTTATCTTTAGTTTTGTCTTAGCTGTAATAAAAGTTGGAGAGGAGTCTTAGGGATTCAGTGAGTTATCGTCATCACTCACTGAATCCACCAGTTCCTTTGACTCAGTCTTCACCCTTTAAGTTCCGCCTTATGACTTGGAGAGGTTTCTTCTTTCTTCTTCTCTCTTCGAGTATCTGAAGATGGCTCACTAAGAGACTATGCACTCAGTGACCTGATAGTGTTTAACGGATTAAACACTTAGGTTATTTTCTATTCAAATCCTAGATTAAGGGGTTTGGGCATTTACTGAACCTAAAAGTCTCCCTGATGAGTGTGTAAATACTCATCATTTTTAGTCAAATCTGAACTGCAAAACGTTTAAAAATGCTCAGAAATGCATCAAAATACGGAAAATATTCCAAAATTGCATTTTATATGTTTCAGATGCAAAATGTTTAAAATCAATGAAAATGAGCAAAGTTTGCATAATTGGCGCTTTAGGCCCCAAAGTTTCTAAAATTGTCAAAAATAGTCCCTGAGTCAAAATTTCAAAAGAAAAAATCACCAAAGGTCCTTTTAATATCATAACTTGTCAAAATTAGTCCTTTGGTGAAAAATATAAAAAGTTTGAGAAAATTACAAGTTTGGTCCTCCAAGTTTCAAAATTGGCAAAATGGCCCTTGGAAAATTGGAAAATGTCAAGTTTGGTCCTTGCACATTGTGAAACTTGTCACTTATGGTCCTTGGAACAAATTTTCAATTTATGAGCTTTGGTCCCCTGATTTTAAATTACACAACTAGTCCTTGTGTTTTTAAACCTTTCAACCCATTTGGACCTCTATCATACGCCCCTGTACAATAACTATTTTGGACCCTTTATTAATACCCCGTCATCCCAAATAGTCAAACAAACACCTTTGGCCAAAGTCCTCCTTCTTCATCCCGCACACTCGACCCTTCCCATCCCCCTCTCTCTCACTATATCCACTCTCCATGTCCCCCCCTCCCTCCACCACACCAGAAACATTTATTACCCTCCTCTACTTCACTCAACCCACAACTGCTAATACCAATTTTTGGCCAAACCATTCATGGCCAAGATCACTTTTATTAATCCAGCTGAGAAACAAGTGGGAACTATTCAAGTGAGAGAAAAGAGGTTGGATTATAAAAAGCAAGGAGGAAGAGTAGAAGGAGCGGGTAGTTTTTAGTTTATTACTTATGTCGCTTTAATATAAAGCTTTTAATTTAGTGTAATATCTGTAAAACTTTGTTTCTATGTATCAAACTAAGCTTATTGTGTCATTATAAACTAGTTCAAGGTATCAATTCAAGTTGTGCTAATATTTCATGTTTCAAGTTAACTGTTGAAATTTTCCATTTCAAACACTCACACCCAAGCTTCAAATAGCTTGTTTCTTAATTTCTATAAGCTTATATATAGCGATGATAGCTTTTTGTAAGCTAAAGGTTAAGTTTTAAGCAAAATTGTATAATGGTCAACAAAAGTCAACCTGAGATTGATTTGGAAATGGTGATTAATTTGGGTGTCAGAGAGCCTTGGATGGGGTTTAAATAGATTAGGTTAGAGTGGGTTTTGTGTTTTGTTTAGCCCGCAACAAATATCTGGACCTGTGAGTTGGTATTTCATTTTTCAACTTCAATCCATTTTGCATAATATGCTTTTACATCCTTACTGTAATCACCATTAGTGTACACTTGTTTATATAGTTTTATTTAGGTCATGTAAACTTAGAGTGATCAAGAAATCACTGTCTTGGTAATCTCATTTTAAGTTCAAACAGTCATACATAGGTGTGTTTGGATCTACTGAATTAACAAATATGGGTTTGCTCGATGGTGGAATGTTGATGTTTTATGTTTGTATAGCCCTAGTGTACTCATTCATGTCTTTAACTTGTACCTGCAAAACCTTAAAGTCAAACATCACTTAAATCTGTCTTAACAGCTTACTGTTGAGATTTTGTTAAACCATACTCTTATTTTGTGCTTAGAAATCTTAGAGCTAGCTTGCATTAGTGTTATTTCATCAAGTTACATCAATTTCAGTTGGAAAATTAGCTTCAAAGTTCAATTTAGTCAAACTTTCTGTTTTTGTTAAAAAGTCAAAAAGCTTGAAAACCTGTTTTGGGCCTAGCTAGAGTGATTTTTCTTGAGCTCATTTCTGGGTCAATGCAAGTGAAATTGTAGGTTCAAATACTTCAGCTGGTCTTGTTTCTTATTAGCATTTTTTCAGATTTTTATCAAATTTTTAGAAGCCTCATATGAGCTTGTCAAAATGGGACTAAATGCCCTTAGCAAGGGCATCAAATCTGCACAGGGGTTATGCAGGATTTGCAGAGCTTGTGCAAAGCTCATCTGAGCACCTCTAGGTCTAGTTTTTAGTTTTAAGGTTCTTGGCCAGGTCTTCTCCAAGTTCCAATTGCTTGGTTTTTTCCTTTTTCACTTATTTTATTTTGCTTTCAGCATAAGCTCAAACTTGGTACCCCTTTAACTGTTTTCTGCCATAAGCTCATTCCTCAAATCTTGGTTATCAGCATTCCAGAGGTTTAAAGCAGTTGTTATCTGTTGAATTTAGGTTCTTTTAGCCTATCCTAGTTCCTGTTTTCAGTTGGTGCTATTTGGTGCTCATTAGCTTATCCCAAGTGCTTATTATTAAGCACTTGTGCCTTTAGTTTCAAATTCCTCCACATAAGCACATGTTTTTCCATTTTTCCTAGATTCCAATTATTATTTTAGAGTTTTCTTGAAATTTTCAGATTTTTCCAAGTTTGTTTGCTATTTTTCTTAATTTAAATTAGTTTTTAGCACTTTTTAATTAGCTTTTAATACAAATAAATTAGAAAAAGCTTAAAAAAATATGTTTTCAATTTTCCTAGATTAAGATAAATATAAAAAGCCTAAAAAGTATTTTTCCATAATTTTCTTGGTTTAATTAGTATTTTCTAGCATTTTAATTAGTTTTAAATAGTTTTAAATTAATAATAAATACATAAAAGTCTAAAAAATATATTTTCAGTTTTAAAATAAGTTTTATCATATTTTAGATTTTTATAACTTTTAATTTCATTTTTCTAGGTTAATTTTGTATTTTCTTATATTTTAGTGCATTTTAAATACTTAATAAATAGTTTTTAATTAATAATAATTAAATAAATAGTTGTAAAAATAATTTTATTTTCCTAATAATTTTCTTTAATTATTAGGATTGTAAAAATATCATTTTCATATTTGTAGGCCTTTTATTTCTTTAAAACTGACGTTTTATTTTGTACGTTTACGTAATTTTATTTAAACGTACATTTTAGGTTTTAAACGTTCATCATTATAAAAATAGTGATAGCGTTTATTTAATATATTTTATCTTTTAATCTTCTTAATTTGTATTTAAGTCGCTTTAATTTATAAACTTTTTCAGTAGTGTAATTATCCATCCAAATCCTTTCCGATCACTATCCTTAGTGATCATTCTATCATCTGAATTTGTTTTGACACACCATTGAGTCTCCGTGGGATTTAACTACCCTGGAATTCATTCTATTCTCCAGGACTTCATTGTATTTGTGTTTTAAGCAGTTTTAAGTCTATTACGGTTAGCCATTCACAAGTGGCTAGCTTGTGTGATTAGACTTGACTAGTTCAGCACAGATCACTCCCCCTATTTGGATATACAAATAGCCTAAGTGTTTGATCAGTGTAAGTGAGCAAATGGCTTCTTCTTACACTGAATGTACTAATGAATACAAGTAAGGAACACTGAGTTTTTAACAAAACATACATCGTTTATTGATCAAGTTACAAAGTCCCTATCACTAGTACCAAAGGATAAATTATACATGATCAGTCCAAATGGATTCCCGGTGCTTCAAGTTTGACTTTCTTTGTGATCAGTTTTTCCCTGTCAGGATGGTTTCTTATCTTGGCATTTAAGCCGCCCAACAGAACTTGATGTTTGCAGGAGTCTGAATTTGAGAAGCCACTGGTATGTAGCTCAGCATTGTTGCCACTCCTGCTTGATCAATATCGCTCCATCTTTGGAACGCTGGGTTTCCATAAACATCAATGAAAAATAGCCCTTTTTCAGCTTTTCAATCACCGCTTCACAAACTTTTTACACCTTCCTCTCGCCTCCTGTTGCATTCAAGTCCGTGCACTTTGATATCGCCGCGGAACTCAACTTTCTTCCTTTTGCCATGGATGATTGTGGTTGAGATCCTTGAGGGTGTTGTTAAAGTGCAAGGCGCGGTGAATTCATTGAGCTGGTGCATCCTCAACCTTTCATGTCTTTTGTTGAGCATCTTCATCAGCTCCTTAACCACCTTGTTCTGCTTCTTTTCAATTATTGGACTGAGTTCATCGAGTTCACTGATCCCAAAGTCAGTGAATTTTAGGGGATCATGAACCTCAAAGTGTCTTTTATCATCCCCCATGTAGACGTTCATAGCCAGTGGTTTAGACCTGGGGATGATTTTGACATCGGTGATCTTCTCAGGCAGCCTTCTGCTTGTCATTGACCAGTTAAAGTCATCAATCCTTGCTTTCCTGATGGTAGCAGATCTTTTCTTCTTTTCTTCTGACTGTTTTTTCATTTCAGCTATCTTAGCTGCCTGAGCATCCTTAAACTTCTCATCTCCGACCCACTCTTTTGAAGCTTCTTTGGGTCAATTCCCACATTCTCAGCTTCTTCAGCAATCACTTTAACCAGTGCTTCCTTACTCTTCTTATCTTCCTCAGCTTGTTTCAATCTTCTTTCTTCTTTAGCAAGATATCTACTTAGTTGTTCAGGTGTGAGAAGGTATTCAGTGTCACCGATTTTGTATGGAATCTTCTCAGGCTCAGTTGTTGTCATTATGCCTTTGCCTTTGTCCTGGCCTGAGGAGGAAAATGCAACCAAGGGTGTTGTTGTGACTGTTAGTGTTGTTGTTGTTGTTGTTGATGATGATGTTTGTGGTGGTAGTGATGAGATGGGTGTTGCAGAGACTGGTGCAGATGATAATATTGGCTCCCCCTCAGTGTGAAGAGGAGTTTCTTCAGCAGTACATGTCTGAGGTATCTGTTTGAATGCCAGAGACTTTAGCTTCCAAATTAGCCTGAGATACTTCTAAAGCAATCAGGCGCGACCCAAGATTCTAGGCCAAGAAGGTCGAATCCTGAGTCATCGTAGCCATCTGAGTATTCACAGAGCTCAATGTTGCTTGAAGAGATTGGATTGAAGAGTGAAGACCCTAAAAATTTGCTGATTTGAGTGTTTCGATCAGTTCAGTGAGGCTGGAGGATTGTTTCAAGTACGCCTCAGTAGCCTCCAGCACTTTAGAGTTGAGTGTTGGGTCTTCTTTGACAGAATCCCTGATTTCATCTACTTTTGTGCCAACACTCTGAAGAGGTCTTAGGAATTTAGCCAAGTTGTCATCCAATCTGTGAATGTTGTCATACATCAAGTCCCTGTGCTCATGAACGTTTTCATCAAAGGCCTGTACCTCAGCCTTCAGATCTGCATAACTGGCACCAGCCTCAGTATGTTGTTCCCACAATGTTTCTGTAACCCCTGAGTATAGCTTCCTTGAAGCTTTGGTGATCCACTGAACCAGTTGTCTCTCAGTGAGGGGAAGAACATTGTCAAACTGTCTGAATTCATCAGAGCTGGATGAGGAGTCAGAAGCATTATCTTCAGGTTGAAATGGGGATTCAGTATGCTCTTTTGGATCAGGCTGAGGTTCTTGTTCAGATTGAACCTAAGCATCCACCTCTTCCCCAGCTGATAAAATTTCGTCATGCTGTCAGCAAGCTCATCGTCAGAAAATAGTAGCCCTGTAACATCAGCAATGGTTAACAAGGGGTTGGTAAGGGTTCCATATCAGCGGGTGGTATTGATCCCTCTGAGTCTTTGTCCCCCGTGGACCCCTCAGACACTGATGGGTGTTTCTCAGTGCCTTCTCGGGAGTCAGGATTGGTTGTGGGTTCTATATCAGCGGGTTGTTTCTTTCCCTCCGAGTCTTTGTCCCCCAGTGACCCCTGAGACACTGATGGGTGTTTCCTAGTGCCTTTGGTGGAGTCAGTGATAGTTGTATCCCTATCAACGGGTTGTTTGGTACCCTCTGAGTCTTTGGGATTGATCAGTGTGCCCTCAGACAAAGGCTTTGATTAGCTAATGTCATCATCAGGTAAAGTAGAAGGCGCTCCCCTACCAGCGGGTTGTTTGTTTCCCTCTGGATCTTGGGGAGTAGTGGTTGGGACCAAGGGCACGACAGATTTATCGCTGTCCTTCTTGTCACCTGGGTGGATGTTGCTTGGTCTCCACTGGGTGGCAAATCGGTCTTGGGCTTTCTTTGCCTTTTAGGTCATGTGCTCCAAGCCTCTAGGCCTCAAACTGAGACTGGGTTTGGTTTTAGTCCCATCGCGAGACTTCCCTTCTCTTTTAGGAGCAGGTTAGGAGGCACTGATTCCTTCGGTTGTTTACGCAACCATATGGGCCGTCAATTCAATGTTAGTGACAAGGGATGGGTCCTTTTGAAAGTTTGATTGGCTCAGATGCCGTAAAGAACCAAAATTTTCTTCCGGTATAGTTTGAACCCAGTAATGTTTGCAAAGCACAAGAGACAAACCTAGGATATGAAACGTATTTCGTCCTAGTTTTGCTCTCTATCTTGGTTACTCGATCACTGTAAATGATCTCCCCTATGTCAACCGTGGCCCCATTCATCATAAGAAGCCATCATCAACTGAATAGAATTAACTTGTTCAGTGGATGAATGGTTCCCGCCGAGGACCTAAATCACAAAAGTGAAGAGGATCCTCCAAGCCACAGGAAATGAATTCTGGGTGACTGGGGTCTTGTCCAAAAAAGTAGGATCTAAAACGATTTGTTTTAACCCATCCTTCACTGTGGAGGGTTCAGGATGGGCGACATAAACACCTTTGTTATAGTCAAACCCTGTTGAAGTACAAAAAGTTTTATAATCCAGGGTGAATTGTTGCCCCCCGTTAAGACTGAACCTGATGAGATACTCCCTGAGAGGTCTTAGGTTATTCTCATCGATAGGGTGTCGGGTCAAAGGCCTTGTCTGTAGCCCAAAACTCCCCGAGGAGGTTTTGGTACAAGATAGAGGACACGAACAAAGGCCGTTTGAGTGGGCAATTGAACAAAAATTTCATAATGTCTTTATAGTTTGCGGGACATTTTGTATTCAAAATTGCCTATGACATTATTTGTTTTAAACTCAACGTTTGTAAGATCCCCTACCCAATGAGAAGCGAACTGAAGAGATTGTGTTCTTGCCATTTCCATTGTGGTTTTTAAGGTTTTTTTTTTTTTTTTGAAAAAAAAATCGACAAGAACAATCAAAACTTTTTGTATCTCTTCAGTTTGTTATGAAAAACTTTTGTAAATGTTTACAAGGAGGGTTTTTCACAAGAAGGTTTGAAGAGTTTTTAAGAACACGCAATTTTTTCTGGATTTGAGAAATGATTTTGACAGAGTTTTGTTGCAGAAAATAATTTGTGTGTGTGTTTGGTTTAGAAGAGGGTATTTATAGAGTGGTGAGAGGGGTAAAATGTGTATAAATGGGAATTCATAAAGTCAGTTTGTGAAAACGTTTTGAATTTCCACATTTAATGCCACCCACCACTACCGCAGTAAAATCGATTTTCAAGGGAAGCACAAGAAGAGTGCATCTTTGTGCAATAAAATATCCATAGGATATTTTATATGAGAAGGCATTTAATGCCAAGTGGGATGAGGTATGAGGAGACCCCGAAAGAAGACATATATTCATATATTAAATTGGTGGGATTTCCAACCTAGGACATTTAAGTAACTAATACTTGGAGCATTTAGTTACTTATTCAATGCATTATGTCGGGACCCCTGAGAGTCTTACTCATTCAGTGAGAGGTTGGTTTTGGATGTTCAAGGAAGATGAACCATTTCAAAGAACTTAATGAGATTAGTTTTCGATGCCCGACTTTCAATGTCAAGCATACCCAATTCACTTTTCTCCTCAAGGTAGGTTCATAAAAGGTTTGGTGAAGATATCAGCGAGTTGATACTCAGTAGGGATGAAATGAAGTTCAATGTCTCCTTTCATTATGTGATCCCGATAAAGTGATATCCGATATCAATGTGTTTGGTTCTTTGTGGAGGACGGGGTTGTTGGAGATTACAATTGCACGGTATTGTCACGTAATATGGGTACCATTTTGTAGTGGATGTCGAGTCACCGAGTTGAATTTTCATCCATAAGACATTGGCACGATCCCTCAGCAGCACATATTCATTTTCTCGGTGAAGACATAGCCACTAATTGTTGCTTTTTAGCACTCCAACAGACCAGTTTTCCTCCAAGAAATTGACAGGACCCCGAGGTACTTTTTCTGTCCATGTTGGCCAGCATGGTCGAATCGGAGTATCCTTTGAGGTTAAACCCTGAGTACTTTTGATAGTAAAGTCCAAGGCTTGGTGTACCTTTCAGGTATCTGAGGATTCTTTTAGCTGCAGTGAGATGAGATTCTTTAAGATTAGACTGATATCTTACTATTAGACAGACTCAGATTTAAATGTCCGTCTAGAAGCGTTAGGTACATCCGCCTACAATCCCCTAAAATGAGTTTGATTGACTGATTTGCCGGTGAGATCCGGTCCAAGATTGTTAGGAGGGACCATTGGTGTCTTCTACCTGGCACCGATATCTCATATTTTTCAAGAGATTTCTTGTGTATTTCTCGACCGATGGAGATTCCTTTATCAGTTTTCATGATTTGTAGTCCAAGGAAGTATGTGAGTTCACCCATCATGCTCATTTCAAACTTCTTTGTCATCAGTTTTCAAACTGTTTGCAAAGAGTGTAGTTTGTTGAGCCAAAGATGAACAATGTGTTGTCTATCTTTCCTCTGACAAACTTGTTTTGAATCGAGGCGTCGAGAGAGTTTCATACCATGCCCTGGGAGCTTGTTTCAATCCATAAACAGCTTTATCAAGCTTGCAGACATAGTCAGGGAATTCACTGCTCTCAAAGCCTGGGGGTTGCTGAACATAAACATCTTCCTTAAGTATACCATTCAGGAAGGCACTTTTGACATCCATTTGGTAAACTTTGAAGTTCATGTATGTGGCATATGCAAGGAAGATCCTGATGGCTTCCATTCTAGCAACAGGAGAAAATGTCTCATCATAGTCAATGCCTTCTTGTTGATCTGAACCTTTGGCTACAAGCCTGGCTTTTTTTTAGTGATGTGCGTTTTACAGCTTTTGTTTCTAAACCCGCTTCATTCCTATGACTATGACATCTTGAGGACATTTGATCAAGGTCATGACTTTGTTTTGTGAAACTGTTCAGCTTCTTCTTGCATAGCCGTAACCCAACTAGGGTGTTTTAGAGCCTCAAAGAACACTCTTGGGTTCTATTTCGATAGGTAATCAGCATATAGACACTCATTGGTCTGATGCGAGTTAACTTAGCACCCATGCTTCTAGTGAGCATGCCCTCAGTGGGTTCACCAATGATGTTTACAAGTTCAATGTCCTGAGACTTTGTCCACTTACTTTGTGGTCTAGGATCTGAGCTTGAAGAGGTTACTGGTAACTCAGGAGTGAGTTCAGTTTCAGGAACAACAGAGTCATTTAGGGTATCTGTTGAGATGTCCTGTTCAGGTTGAGGTTCTTGATTCACAGGTTCCTGAACATTTGGTTCAGTTTGACCTATCCCTGTAGGGACTGATTGATTATCAATGAATTCATTGATTGTTGGTTAGGGAAGATGGTGAGGTAAGACATAATATGAGATGTTAGCATCAGCTTGATATGATGAATTAACTTCAGTGTTATACTTATCAGGAGGATATCTTGATGAATTAACAATTCCTATTTCCTCCACTGAGGTGTTGGTGAACCTGATGCTTTCAAAACTTTCATCAAAGGTGACATGAAAGGTTTCCTCAACTTGTTGTCTCCTTGTGTTAAAGACCCTAAAGGCTTTAGAGATCAGTGAGTAGCCTAAGAAGTATCCATCATCAGCTTTTGCATCAAACTTGCCTAGGTGATCCTTGTGGTTATGAATAAACACAGGACATCCAAACACATGAAAATAGCCGATTTCGGAAGTCTACTTTTGAAGATCTCATATGGGGTTTTATTATGTCTTTTGACAATGATGGACCTGTTTTGAGTGTAACAGTGCGTTTGATCGGCTTCTTCCAAATGTTTTGAGAGAGTGAGCCATTTAGCATGGTTCTGCGTACCTCAATGAGTTCTATTTTTCCTTTCAGCCACCCCATTTTGTTCAGGGGTGCAAGGAGATGAAAACTTTTGGGAGATTCCCTTTTCATCACAAAAACTCTCAAGCTCATCATTTCTGAACTCAGTGCCATTGTCAGTTTTGATTTGTTTTACTGTAATGTCATTTTGGTTCTCAATGTTCCTGATGAATGACATTATAGTATATGCTGCCTGACTTTTTTTGGAAAGAAAGTATACCCAAGTCTATCTTGAAAACTCATCAACAATGACAAGTGTATACTTCTCATGCTGGATTGATCTAGGACTGAATGGTCCAAAGAGATCCATATGCAAGAGGTGAAGGCAGCTTTTGATGGAGAAGTTTTGTTTTGTTTTGAAAGATGCTCTTTAATGTTTGCCTTTTTCACAGGCTGAGCATGGTTTGTCTTTTGCAAAAACCAGTGATGGTAATCCAAGGACCTTGTTTTGTTTTGCCAAGTTGTTGATGTTTTTGAAGTTTAGGTGAGAGAGTCTCTTGTGCCACAGCCAGTTGATGTTTTCAGTGGCTTTGGCAAAGAGACAAGTTCCATATTGAGAGAGTGTAGACATGTCTAAGACATAAACATCATCTCTTCTTGGGGCTATCAAAACAACTTCTTTGTTGGCATTAAAAATGGTACCTTGTTTGTCATTGAATTGCACAATGTATTTAGCATCACATAGTTGACTGACACTGATGAGATTATATTTGAGACCATTGACATAAGCTATCCTAGAGAAAACTATTCCTTTACAGCCATCAACCATAACCTTCAAGGACATGATGAGTTATCACTAAATACTACCGTGGGTCTTGGTTCCTTTACATATTTGTGCAGATACTTTTGACTCATCATGCTTCTTGAGCATCCATGCCTAGATGCCGGATAGGCTCCCCTGCATGTCTCTGCACAAGTAGTAAACGAATTAGTTCTCTTAGTGACCCACTTACGAGTGGGCTTGGGCTTCAAGGTCTGTTTGAATTTGGAAATGGACTCATGGTCAGTGGTGGAATGCATTGTGCTACCACAGGTTTTGCATTTAGATACAGAGAGTGACTCAGTGACTCTGGGTTGTTTTGAACCTCTTCTTGCATGAATGACACTGTCATGTTGGGATGTCTCATGAGTTGGATTCTCGCAAATCTCACAGCATGTGTTCATGAGACAATCATCCTGATGATGATCATTGAATCCACAGTGAGGACAGATAGGAAAAGGTTTTGCTCTATTCTTGTGGGCAACTTTGGATGATGAAGCATACTGATGACCAACTTTGGTATAGTTAGCTTTACTGGCAGAGTTTACCAACTGTAAGTGATCTGCAGTTCTATGATCATCCTTTTTGCAAACCATGCAAAAGAGGATTCTATAGCAGTTGTCAGTGGTATGACTGGTGTAATGACATAGCTCACATTTCTGCTTGGGTTTGGTGGTGGATTTTGACTTTGTTGTGCTAGAAGAGGCTGGCTTAGTTTCCTTGATTGGTTCAGGAACTTTTTCGATGGACTCCATCTTTCATCGACTTTCTTACAAGCTCACCGGCTTGCTTGAATTTGGTCAGCTTCATTTAGGACAGAGGATGTAGAAGTCTCAGTGGGGGTAGATTCAGGTTGAATTGGTTTTGTTGGCCTCTTCAGGATGGTTCTACCAAGTCCAGATCTTTCTTTTGGAGAGTGTGGATTGTACTGAAGTGGAGTAAGCTCGAGCTGAGCAAAGACTCAAGGTTTTCAAAAGATGGAAGTGGTGCTTGAGATTCACTTTTCAGACTGTAGATGTTCTGACCATCTGGGCACATCGTGGAGTCCAAGCATGCACTTGAGAGCTTGGCTCTGTGCTCTAGAATTTTTCCAGAATCAAAGTTTAGAAGCTTACTCGTGATTGGTTCTCTCAATCCAGTCACTGGGCTTAGGAGTAGACAATATGTTGGTAATCATGCCACCATACACAAATGACTTAGGACCTCGGTCTTGTTGAGAGTCAGAAGATGATCTTCACCTAAGACTCTTTCTCTTGCTCAGGGGCTCCCATCAAAGACCCCTGGATTCTTTAGCATCCAACTATCATGGATGTCTTGACCTTTTTGAGCTCATCTTGAAGAGCCTGATTTCTTTTCACTAGTTCGGTGTTTTGAATTTGTAAAGTGACAGCCTCAAGCTTGGCTTGTTTTAAAAGAAGTAGTTCATCTCTACACTTGTTTAATTCAAAACTTAGCTTGTTGTATTTTGAAAAGAGATTCAGTCTTTGCTCTTCTACGAACTTAAGGTCAACATTAAGATAATTCATATAGGACTGCCAATCAGAGTCATCATCCATATAAAGTAAAATGTTTACCTTCTTCATTGTGATGTTAACCTATTCTCCATTCCTGGCATGATTCTTTCCAACTGCAAGCTTGTCCTCTTTCAGAGGGCATATCGACATGCACCATTTCATCATCGATGACACCGCTCTTCATCCAACCGGCTTTCGCCTACAAGACCTTCGCTTTTACCTCGCACGATTGAACACTTTTTGTTGTTTCGAGGGACTGCCTCGAGCAATGCAAGCTTAGCTTTGACCTTCCTGCACTCGGCTTCAAAATCAACAGTTTCGTTTTGGTCGATTTGTTTTGAAAGTTTTGATGAGACCGATAGATCTTTGGTTGAAATTTGCTAAAGCCTGACCTGATTTGATCCTCGATGGGTAAGAGGGTTGAAATTGTTTTTGAAAAAAGTATTTTGCAAAATGACCTCTTTTATGACACTTAAAGCATTCAGTGTCCTCATTTGCTTTAGCATTTGAAAATCCTTTGTTTCTTTTTATAAACCTTCAAGAGTTTGCAAGGAGTGCCCTTTCCTGAAATTCAACATTCAGGTCATTCAGGTACTCCTCACTTGATCTCTCATCAAGCTCATCATCAGAGTTTTCTGGAAAATCTTGTACCACATTGTTTGAAAAGAAGGCAGTTGATATAGGAGTTGAGGTGGTGGTCAGGGACTTCTTGACTTTCTAAGACTTCTTTAAGTCAGGGTATCGTCTGTTGATGAGGTTTTCCTCATAGACAAATTTCCCATAAATTTCAGGAAGCTCAAGGTTTTGGTTATGATTAGCATTCCTAAGTCCCTGAGAGAAATTCAACCACTTCTCAGGGAGACAGTTCACAAAACCAACATTTATCTCATGTTTTGATAACTTAACACCATCGTTTGAAAGTTCATTTAATATAGTTTTGTATTTGGTGTAAGTTTGAGACAGAATTTCAGAGTCCCTAGCCCTGAAGGTGTTATACTCAAGTTTCAAGTCCATGATCCTGTTTTCCTTGGTATCAGATGGACCTTCATGGCTATGAACAAGATCATCCCAGGTTTGTTTAGCTGTACTACATCTTATCACTGACTCCATAATATCATCAGGAAGACATGAAATGATGATACTTTTGAGTCTTTGGTCCCGGTTGACCATTCTTCTTTCATCTTGGGTCCACTGAGCTTCAGGTCTGGGCAACCCTTCAGCTGTTTTGGGGATAAATGGACCTTCATTTATACACTTGATATAATAAGGTTCCATTCCCATCAAATAGCAAAGCATTCGCTTTTTCCATTTGTTGAATTTGCTAACTTCAAGTCTAGGGGCGATAGCTGAATAAGCTCCTCCCTTTTTATCGACTAGTTGGGGTACATCAATTTCAGCCATTATAGGATCCTAATTTAAAAACGTTTAGAGTGGCCTAAAAAGAGTTTTATAATTAGCCTTGCTCTGATACCACTTGTTGTTCCCTATTCACTATCGTATAAAACAGTTTAAGTAAATAAAACAAACTAATAGTGAATAATGACTGAAATTAACGTAAGTAAAACACACTTATAAATTTTCAACGTTTATATTCTTATTAGAAATGAATCAAAAGAATACATTACCCAAGTACTATGGAATAGTACTTGGGATTGAAATGACAAAGTTTGGTGACTCCTCTCTAAGCTCAAACTAAGTCTGAGCACAACTCTTAGAACCCACTGAGCTATCTCAAGGATAAAGTTGTATTCGGAGGAGTGAAAAGATGGCTTGTGTGTGTGTGTGTGTGTTTTTTTACAATTCACAAGCTTAAAAACTTTTCACTCACTCTCTTTTGCTATTTATACAAGTATGGTTTTAACTTTAACCTAGAAGACAAAACTGAGATCACAGTAATCACGAATATTGATATATTCGATTACTGTTTACTTTGCTATTTGTAGTAGGCTTAGGTCGCCTTTAACAGAGATACTTTAGCTCACCGCTTTCCATTCGGAAATGTTTGACTTTAGTAGATAGGGACTTAGTTTTAACTGGTAAACATTTTCCCCTTTTATCCCTCATTCTTCAGTCTTCATAGCCTTCAGTCTTTATCTTTAGTTTGTCTTCTGTAAACATTGGAGAGGAGTTAGGGATTCGAGTTATTTTCATCACTCACTGAATCCACCATCTTCTTCTTGACTCAGTCTTCACTCTTTAAGTTCCGCCTTACTGAGTGGAGAGGCTTCTTCTTCGCCTCTTACTGAGTATCCTGAAGATGGCTCACTAAGAGACTATGCACTCAGTGACCTGATAGTGTTTAACGGATTAAACACTTAGGTTATTTTCTATTCAAATCCTAGATTAAGGGGTTTGGGTATTTACTGAACCCAACACTTAGACATATCTACTCTCTCTCAAGATGGAACATATCTCTTTGCCAAAGCCACTGAAACCATCAACTGGCTGTGGCACAAGAGACTCTCTCACTTAAACTTCAAAAATATCAACAACTTGGCAAAACAAAACAAGGTCCTTGGATTACCATCACTGGTTTTTGCAAAATACAAACCATGCTCAGCCTGTGAAAAAGGCAAACATCAAAGAGCATCTTTCAAAACAAAACAAAACTTCTCCATTAAAAGCTGCCTTCACCTCTTGCATATGGATCTCTTTGGACCAGTCAGTCTTAGATCAATCCAGCATGAGAAGTATACACTTGTCATTGTTGATGAGTTTTCAAGATACACTTGGGTATAATTTCTTTCAAAAAAGAGTCGGGCAGCTAATACTATAATGTCATTAATCAGGAACATTGAGAACCAAAATGACATTACAGTAAAACAAATCAGAACTGACAATGGCACTGAGTTCATAAATGATGAGCTTGAGATTTTTTGTGATAAAAAGGGAATCTCCCAAAAAATTTCATCTCCTTACACCCCTGAACAAAATGGGGTGGCTGAAAGGAAAAACAGAACTCTCATTGAGGCTGCAAGAACCATGTTAAATGGCTCAGCCCTCTCAAAACATCTCTCCGGACTGGCCAAAACTGCTACACTCAAAATAGGTCAATCATTGTCAAAAGACATAATAAAACCCCATATGAGATCTTCAAAGGTAGACTTCCTGACATCAGCTATTTTCATGTGTTTGGATGTCCTGTGTTTATTCATAACCACAAGGATCACCTAGGCAAATTTGATGCAAAAGCTAATGATGGATACTTCTTAGGCTACTCACTGATCTCCAAAGCCTTTAGGGTCTTTAACACAAGGAGACAACAAGTTGAGGAAACCTTTCATGTCACCTTTGATGAAAGTTCTGAAAGCATCAGGTTCACCAACACCTCAATGGAGGAAATAGGAATTGATGACTCATCAATATATCCTCCTGATGAGTACAACACTGAAATCAATTCATCATACCAAGCTGATGCTGACATCTCATATTATGTCTTACCTCACAACCTTCCCCAACCAACAATCAGTGAATTCATTGATAATCAATCAGTCCCTATAGGGATAGGTCAAACTGAACCAAATGTTCAGGAACCTGTGAATCAAGAACCCCAACCTGAACTGGGCATCTCAATAGATACTCTAAATGATTCTGTTGCTCCTAAAACTGAACTCACTCCTGAGTTTCCAGTGACATCTTCAAGCTCAAATCCTAGACCACAAAGTAAGTGGACAAAGTCTCAGGACATTGAGCTTGTAAACATCATTGGTGAACCCACTGAGGGCATGCTCACTAGAAGCATGGCTGCTAAGTTAACTGCAGCTTCAGCCAATGAATGTCTATATGTCATTACCTATCGAATAGAACCCAAGAGTGTTCTGAGGCTCTAAAACACCCTAGTTAGGTTGGAATGCAAGAAGAACTGCAATCAGTTTGACAAAACAAAGTCATAACCTTGATCAAATGTCCTCAGGATGTCATAGTCATAGGAATGAAGTGGGTTTTTAGAAACAAAATTGATGAAAACGACATTGTCATTAAAAACAAAGCCAAGCTTGTAGCCAAAGGTTATAGTCAACAAGAAGGCATTGACTATGATGAGACATTTGCTCCTGTTGCTATAATGGAAGCCATCAGGATCTTCCTTGCATATGCCACCTACATGAACTTCAAAGTTTACCAAATGGATGAAAAAAGTGCATTCCTAAATGGTGAACTCAAAGAAGATGTTTATGTTCAGCAACCCCCAGGCTTTGAGAGTAGTGAATTCCCTGACTATGTCCGCAAGCTTGATAAAGCTCTCTATGGACTGAAACAAGCTCCTAGGGCATGGTATGAAACTCTCTCAGCTTTCCTGATTCAAAACAAGTTTGTCAGAGGAAAGATAGACAACACATTGTTTATCTATAGGACAAAACAAGATGTGATACTGGTCCAAGTATATGTTGATGACATCATCTTTGGCTCAACAAACTACACTCTTTGCAAACAGTTTGAGAAACTGATGACAAACAAGTTTGAAATGAGCATGATGGGTGAACTCACATACTTCCTTGGACTACAAATCAAGAAAACTGATAAAGGAATCTCCATCAGTCAAGAGAAATACACAAGAAATCTCTTGAAGAAGTATGAGATATCTGACTGTGCGTCAGTGAAGACACTAATGGTCCCTCCTAACAATTTGGACCTGATCTCACTGGCAAATCAGTCAATCAAACTCATTTCAGAGGGATTGTAGGCTCATTGATGTACCTAACTGCTTCTAGACCTGACATCCAATTCTCAGTCTGTCTAATAGCAAGATATCAGTCTAATCCTAAAGAATCCCATCTCAATGCAGCCAAAAGAATCCTCAGATACCTGAAGGGTACACCAAGCCTTGGACTTTATTATCCAAAGTGCTCAGGGTTTGACCTCAAAGGTATTCTAACTCGATTATGCTCGGTAACATGGACGAAAGAGTACCTCGGTCCTGTCAATTTCTTGGAGGAAAACCGGTTTGTGGAGTGCTAAAAGCAACAATTAGTAGCTATGTCTTCAAATACTGAGTGTGGGTCTGCAGGATGTTGTGCCAATGTTTTATGGATGAAAAGTCAACTCAGTGACTATGAAATCCATTACAAAATGGTACCCATCTTCTGTGACAACACCAGTGCAATTGCAATATCCAACAACCCTGTCCTCCACCAAAGAACCAAACACATTGATATCAGATATCACTTCATCAGGGATCACATAATGAAAGGAGACATAGAACTTCATTTCATCCCTACTCATGAATATCAACTTGCTGATATCTTCACCAAACCTTGGATGAACCTACCTTGAGAGAAAGCTGAATTGGGAATGCTTGACATTGAAAGTCGCATCCAAAACCAATCTCAGTAAGTTCTCTGAAATGGTTCATCTTCCTTAAACATCCAAAATCAACCTCTCACTGAATGAGTAAGACTCACTCAGGGTCCCTGACATAAAGCATTGAATGAGTAACTAAATGCTCCAAGTATTAGTTACTTAAATTTCCTAAGTTAGAAATCCCACCAATTTAATATAGGAATATATGTCTTACTGTCAGGGGTCTCCTCACTTACCTCATCCCACTTGGCATTAAATGCCTTCTCTCACATAAAATATCCTATGGATATTTTATTGCTGCAAAAGTGCATTTTTACTGTGCACTGCAACTATTCCCTTGAAAAATGGGATTTTACTCCGGGTAGTGGTGGGTGGCATTAAATGTGGAATTTCACACGTTTTCAAAAACCGTCTTTACATATCCACATTTATGCAAAAACCACCCCTCTCACCACTGTATAAATACCCCACTCATAAACACAAAAACACACACAATTGATTTCTGCTATCGAAACTCTGTCAGAATCTCTTTTCAAACCCAAAAATCTTTGTGTTCTTCAAATCCTTTCTGAAAAATCTTCTTTGTAAACCTTTACAAAAGTTTTTCATCAATACTTAAGAGATTCAAAACACTTTTGACTGTTCTTGTCAAGTTTTTTTCAAAAACCCTAAAAACTTTTCTTAAATGGAAATGGCAAGAACTCAATCTCTTCAGTATGCACAAAAGTGGGCAGGTGATGTTACAAATGTTGAATTTAAAACCAATAATGTCATAGGCAATTTTGAATACCCACAAAATGTCCCAGCCTACAAATACATTATGAAATTTTTGTTTAACTGCCCACTAAAAAATGCCTTTGTTCAGTGTCCCTCTTTTGCTTACCAAAACCTCCTCAGGGAGTTTTGGGCAACAACCATGGCCTATGACCCGAAACCTGTGACTAATGAGACTGACCTACGACCACTAAGGGAGTATCTCATTAAGTTCAATCTTTTTGATGGGAAACAGCCAGTCACCCTGGATTACAAAACGTTTTCCACTTCTTCAGGGTTAGACTACAACAGGGGAGTCTATGTCGCCCATCCTGAACCTTTAACAGTAAAGGATGGGTTAAAAAGAATTGCTTTAGAACCAAAATTTTTGGACAGAACACCAGTCACCAAAAACTCATTCCCCGTGGCTTGGAGGATCCTTTTCACTTTTGTGATTCAGTCCTCGCTGGAACCACTCATCAACAAGTTAATTCTATCCAGTTGATGATGGCCTATTGTTTGATGAATGGGGTAAATGTCGACATTGGGGAGATCATTTACAGTGATCTCGTAACCAAGCTACTTAGCAAATCTAGGGCAAAATATGTCTCATATCCTAGGTTTGTCTCTTGTGCTTTACAAGTGTTATTGGATTGCAATTACCCTCAGGAAGAAAAATTTTTGTGCTTTACCTGGCATCCTGAGTAAATCAAATTTTCAAAAAGACCCATCCCAAGTCCCTGAAATAGAATTGACGGCACATATGATTGCTGTAAACAATCAGAGTGGATCAGTGTCTCCAAACCCTGCTCCTAAAAGAGAAAGGGAAGTCTCGATCGGGACTAAGCCTAAAGCCAAGTCTCAGGCCACGAGGCTTCGAACACCTAAGAGGCACAAAAAGCCCCAGACCAACAGACGCCCATTCGTGACCAGGCAACATCCACCCCAGTGACAATGAAGGACACTGATACATCACATTCAGTGCCCTTGGTCACAACCACTACTCCCCAAGATCCAGAGGGAAACATACAACCCGCTGGTAGGGAGCGCCTTCCATCTTGCCCAGTGATGACATTAGCAAATCCAAGCCTTTGTCTGAGGGCACACTGATTGATCCCCAAGACTCAGAGGGAACTTTACAACACGCTGATAGGGATCTCACTTCCACTGATCCTGCTAAAGGCACTGAAACAAACCCATCAGTGTCTCAGGGGTCTAAGGGGGACAAAGACTCGGAGGGAAAGAAACAACCCGCCGATATAGAACCCACAACCAATCCTGAATCCGGAGAAGACACTGGGAAACACCCATCAGTGTCTTAGGGTCTGGGACAAAGAGGACTTACTTATACCACTCGCTGATATGGAACCCATCACCACCCCCTGGTTAAGTGTCGCTGATGTAGCTGAGCTATTACTCTCTGATGACGAACAGGCTGAAAGTGAGGATGAAATCTTATCAGCAGGAGAAGAGATGGACGCTGATGTTCAAGTTGAACAAGAACTTCAGCATGATCCACAAGAGCCTCAACAGTCACCCTTCCAGCCTGAAGAAAATGACTCAGACTCTTCCTCCTCTGATGATGAATTTAAAAAGTATGACAACATTCTTCCACTGACTGAGAGGCAGCTAGTTACATGGATCACCAGAGCCACAAGGAAGCTTTATTATAGTGTTACTGAGACTCTATGGGATCAGCACACTAAAGCTGCTGCAAGCTATGCTGATCTCAAGGCTGAAGTTACTGCTTTTGATACTAATACTGATGAACACAGGGACGTCATGTACCAACATCTTCATGCTCTGGAAGAAAACTTGGCTAAATTTTAGAAGCAACTTCAGTCTACTGGTGAATCTATTGATGAAATCATGGATTCAGTCAAAGAAGACCCAGCACTCAACTCTAAAGTGCTGGAGGCTACTGAAGCTTATCTGAAGAATTCCTCTGACCTAACTGAACTCATCACCATGCTCAAATCCGGCAATGTTCAGGGTCTTCAATCTTTGGTTCAATCCCTTCAGGCTGCACTAACTTCCCTGGATGCTCAAGTGACTACATTGGCCAAGGCATCATCCTCACTGGCTTGGAATCTTGGGCCTAGGATGACTGCCTTGGAGACCTCTCAGGCTAATATGTAAGAAAGGGTCACTGGTCTTCAACAGGATACTAAGGAGTAAGGACATCAAGGCCATGGTAATGGATATCTATCAAGCCTTCAAGGGTCAAGAAACCCCAGAGCCTTCAGTATCCGCTGCAACTCTTGCTCTCACTGACGCTCCGACAACAGTTGAGAGGGAGAGACATACTGAAGCCACTCCTTCTCACACTGAGGGGGAGCCAACAACATCACTGTCATCAACACCACCAGTCTCTGCAACACCACTTGCATCAGCACCACCAGTATCGGCAACACCGATCTCAACAGTTCCACCAACAACTACAACTACAACACTGACACTTGCAGTGGCACCACCTGTTATCACCACAACATCTCCTTTGGTCGCAACATCATCCTCAGGACAAGACAAATGGAAAGGCATCATGTAATCTTCTGAGCCTGAAAAGATACCCTTCTAAATCGGAGACACTGAATACCTGCTCACTCCTCAATAGCTAAGCAACTACCTTGCCAAGGAAGAAAGAAAAAAGAAGCTTGCTGAGGAAGAGAGGAAGAACAAGGAAACACTAATTAAGATTGTCTCTGAAGAAGCGGAGAACGTTGGAATTGATCCACTCAAGCTTCAAAAGGGTCAGGCTGGACAAAAGTTCAAAGATGCTCAAGCTACTAAGATGGCTGAATTGAAAAAGAAGCTGGAAGATAAGAACAGAAGAGCTTCAGTCATAAAGCAAGAAAGGATTGACCATTACAACTGGTCAATGACTAGCAGAAGGCATCCTGAGAAGATCACATATGTCAAGATCATCCCCAGATCCAAACCACTGGCAATGAATGTCTACATGGGGGATGACAAAAGACATTTCGAGGTTCATGATCCCATGAAATTTATAGACTTTGGGATCACTGAACTTGATGAACTTGGTCCACTGATAGAAAAGAAGCAGAATACGGTGGTTAAGGAGCTGATGAAGATGCTCAGCAAAAGGTATGAAAGACTCAGGGATGCACCAGCACAACTGGGCATTCAGCCTGCCTTAACTGCACCACAAGGATCTCAACCTCAGTCTTCATAGGGTAAAAGAAAGAGGGTTGAGTTCCAGCCTGAGATAAAAGTGCATGGACTCGAATGCAACAGGGAACTGCCAGAAGGTGTTAAGTTTGTGAACTGTTTGGTGATCGAGAAGCCTGAAAGAGGGTTATTCTTCATTGATGTCTATGGAAATCGAGCCTTTCAAAGATGGAGTGACATAGACCTTGTAGGGGTAGGTACCATGGTTGGGTACATACCAGTGGCCTCTCAAATACTCCTGAAAATGTCAGGTTCTGCAAAGACCTGAACAAGAAGTTGAGAGAACACCCTGACAAGGAAGAACTCCTCAGGAAGAAGCCAAAGCTTGAAGCATTGGGAATTCATCTGGATTGACATCAATTTTTGTTTTAATTATGTACTAGTGATAGGGACTTTGTAATCTGTTCAATAAACGATGTATGTTTTTTGTTAAAATCTCAATGTTCCTTACTTGTATTCATTAGTACATTCAGTGTAAGAAGAAGCCATTTGCTCACTTACACTGATCAAACACTTAGGCTATTTGTATATCCAAATAGGGGGAGACTGTTGGGTTCAATAAATACCCAAACCCCTTAATCTAGGATTTGAATAGAAAATAGCCCAAGTGTTTACAACGGTAAACACTAACAGGTCGCTGAAAGCATAGTCTCTCAGTGAGCCATCTTTAGGACACTTAGTACGAGGCAACGAAGAAGTATCTCCACTCAGCAAGGCGGAACTTAAAGGGTGAAGACTGAGTCAAGAAGAAGATGGTGGATTCAGTGAGTGACGACAATAACTCACTGAATCCCTAAGACTCCTCTCCAACTACATTCACTGAAGACAAACTGAAGTAGAAGACTGAAGATCATGAAGACTGAAGAATGAGCGGGATTGGGCGGGATAAGTTGAATCATATAAGACGAAGTTCTTATCAAAGTCAACTTTCCCCACATGGCAAAGATCGGTCATGTCATCACTGACTTTAGGAAAGCTATCTTGTTTCTTACTTAGAATAGTCTTTGTAAACAGAGACAAAATACATCAGTATTTTGTCTTTTGTAAGATATCAGTTTGTCTCTTAGGATAGAGTCAAATATCATACTTGTATAAATAACATAAGAGAGGAGTGATAGATTAAGCTTGTGAATTGTAAAAACACACACACACACACACAAGCCATCTAATCACTCCTCCAAATACAACTGTGTCCCTGAGATAGCTCAGTGGTTCCGTGTAGTTGTGTTCAGACTTAGCCTGAACTTAGAGAGGAGTGAACAACCCTTGTCATTTCAATCCCAAGTACTATTCCGCAAGTACTTGGGTAACGTATTCTTTTGATTCATTTCTAATAAGAATATGACGTTGAAAAGTATTCAGTGTGTTTTACTTGTATGTTAATTTCAGTCATCGTTCACTTTAAACTTGTTTTATTTACTTAACTGCTTTTAATATAAGTGAACGAGATCAACAGAAATCATCACACATGTCTTGACAAGTAAATCCGAATATAATATCATCAACGTATATTTGAACAATAATTATATGTGATTCCTTTTTCTTAGTGAAAAGTGTATTATCAACTAACCCCACGGTGTAGTTGTTTTTGATTAAAAATGACTTGAGTCTATCATACCAAGCTTTTGGGGCTTGTTTAAGACCATAAAGAGCTTTCTTTAATTTATACACATGTTTAGGTTTTTCGAAATCGATAAAGCCCGGAGGTTGAGCTACATAAACTTCTTCATTAATAAAACCATTTAGAAAAGCACTTTTAACATCCATTTGATGAGAATAGCATGAAACTCTTAAGAATTGATGTACATACAGTCACAGTTGCAGAAAAGACCATGGAGTATTGATACCCAATTTCTGGATCCCTTCGAGGATGAAAATCTATTCAAAGATCTTCACTCAATGTAAATTGGTATAGTACTAGTGCTAGGGAACTATGAGGTGTTTCCCTGGGCGTTTACATATTAGGACTAAGGAACACAAGGTGAAGGGCAACAATATAAATGTCTAAATCAGACGTTAATATCAATACTTTCCTTTTTAATTCTTTAACTCCTTAACGATGAAAAGATATATAGTAGTTGTGGCGATATTAACTCTGCTAAAATTTCAGTTCCCCACCATATTACAGTTTCAACGTAATATATATTTAAGAGAACACCTCATAAAAGTGTAACCCTTTATATGTTGTAACTCATAGTTAATTGATTATCACATATTTGTTATTCACTAAAATTTAACTACAGTTCGTGGGTTTGAAGAAACACATATATATATTGGATTAAACATGATCTTTCACTAAAATTTCTTTTCCCCCGAATGAAGAATGTGAAGATCTAATAACATGCTTCCCTATATCGTTTCTCCCCTTGTTCTAAGGCGGAGATCCATTGGTCAAGAGCATCACCTTTGCGGTTTTCTTAGCTACAAAAAAACAACAAGCAACACACACAAGAAACAAACAATCTCACATTTACAAGTCTAAAATGGGTTAGTTTACCATTTGGTTACTTGATTACATGGGTTAGTTCACACAATATTCATAAGTTAATCGCAATATAGATATGTAAGCACAACACATTCCAACATAAACAAAGCATACAACCAACATGCAAAATAATCCAAAGTACAAAGCATAACATAATATCCAACATAATCAAATCCTACAAGTATTAACAAAACACAAGAGATAAAATATTAGGTCTTTTAAACATTTTGGAAATTAATATGCGCATATGAGAGCCATTGTTTGATTTGGGGCGCATAGTTCAAAACAGCAAGATACAGTCGGTTTTGGCCAAACACATAAGCGTAAAAAAGGCTGAACCAATACTACTTTAACATTAACAATTACAAACAACATATACATTATCAAATAATAATTCACAGCAGTCGAGAACCAAAGAAAATGTTAGTACCTAAATATGAAGTAAACCAAACATTATAAAGTAAATAACTTTCACAATATTTTTCAACATCCAACTTCATATACCTTGAACACTATTTTTAGACATTTAATTCTAAACAACATTAACAATTCATAACCTTAAATAACTATAAATGACTACCTTACCAGCTCTGCATATTGTCTAGCCACCCTCCCAAATTTTAACAATCCATCAAATATTGTTAAGCATGTCATTTGTTTAAGAATATGGAGTACATGTATAATTAAATATGTACATGTTGATTATATGGATAAAACATATGAAGCTAGCCCGCCTATCGGGTTGGTCATGAAGCTAGTTTAAATATATAGCCGTTAAAGGCTTAAATTGATTTTGTTTGGTCCACTAGTGTGTTTCAACTTACGTTTGTGTAGTAACGTAAATCATCACGCAATGACAACGCAAGGGGATAGGGTATGATACGTAAGTCATCACGCGATGGCAACGCAGGATGATGGGGTATGATAACGCAGAAGCAACGCGAGCCACATAAACGCTAACGCTATTCTCGCGTTAGCGTACCCCAGGCTCTAAGTACAACCACACATTGATTAAAAAGCTACTAGAACTTGAGAGTTCTAGATGTGGGTGGGTTACGGTTTCGGATTCTGCAGCCCAAATCCAATAGTCAAATACCCGGTCCAAAATTAACTTCCCTGATTTTCTGAGTATAAAATACTAGTTACCCTAATATTTTGCTAAACCTAATCACTTTTTACACACAACACGCAGCCACACACCTAACAAAATTTAAATCCGGTTGCTATTGCACACGGATCACACAAATACTTCTTCTTTTCTTTGATTTAAACTCAAATCGAATACTAAACACACTCTTTTTGGGGTTATCTGTTCCCGACACCAAAGCAAACGAAGACAACAAGGTTGTGGCTGAATCCTTTTATATGGTAGGATTGTTGTTGTGCGTTTGATTCGTTTCTTCTTTAAAATTTCGGATATTAAAAAAACAAGTGAAGCTGGTCATAAATCTATGATGAGTTTGTGTTCGAAACTTTAAAGATTAGATCTAATTACTTTAACACACAAATCTGAGATTTATGCATGTTTGTTTTTGAGAGTTGCGGATTGTGAGGGTATCTTAGTTGTGTCTAGTGTTAGGTTCGAATCTTTGTCTCGTTTTTGTCAGATCTAAAGGTTTATATCTATATATATATAATAAACCAAAGTTTTTTTGAATTTCTGTCCACCTCATTAAAGCCATGTGGCACTTAAGCCAACTCATTAAAGCCAAGTCACTTAATCCACGTGGCTATCACAATTCAATTTTCCAGACCTTTTTACTCTACATTGTTGACTTTCTTCCTTCATTCAATAACAATAGCCTATCTTGCAACTTACCATCTATGATATTATTTATTCTTTCATCTAAAAATTCAAGCTTGCCTAATCTCAATTCTCAAAGTCGTTCAAGGTAAAATCATTAGTTATTTTTTTCCTTACAAGTTCTTATACATATATTTGATAGTCTGGGTTTATGGTTTATGTTTTGGTTTATGATTTAGAATTAAAATTTACAAATTTAAATTTGTTTTGTTTTATGTTTTATGGGTTATGTTTTGGTTTATGATTTAGCTATTCAAAATTCAATTTAAGCTTCCGTAATTTAAGCTTTTGGGAAACTCTAAGCTTTTCGGCTCTATGTTTATAACATGTTGGACTCAAGAGAACGCACCACCGAGAAGAAGCTCCAAGACCCACGGCCACCAAAAAGATTTTTAAGTTTTGAGGTATTTTTAATAGATCTATGAGTTTTGAAGGTTTTTTTTGTATATCATTTCATTTTATTTGTAGATCTATAGTTTTTTTTATTGATCTATAAATTATTTTTGTAGATCTAAGATTTTTGGTATTTTTTTTAGTCCCAGCTTGCCCCGGCCAGATTTCTACGGAAAAGTAGTCATGCCACCAAAAAATGCTTGCCGCCACCTTGGATTTTGTTGCTACCGCTGGAAATTGTATACTTTTTATTAAGTTAATATTTGATAAAATGATTATTTGTCAAATTTGAGTTATCCTAACATATTCGACTTTTCAAACTGTATAACTTGTGTCATGGCGGCATAATAATGGCAATCATTGAACAAGAGATGATAGTGGTGGGTCAAATTGCTAACAGATATGGGAAGGATGTATCTCTCAAGAATGCATCGGATAAAATGAATGGGTTTCCAATTCGCATTGGTTCCACATTCCATTTAAGCAACTATGTTCTTTTGTAATCCGTAACATGTAAAAAGTAATTAAGAAACTGGTAATTTGAACGACAAAGCCTTTGTCCATTATTTATACTTAACCTTTTACTAAATTTGAGTTCTTACGTATTCCGTTTTGTGGACTCTAGGTAGTGCTCCGTGATGCACGGGACGATATGATTTTGGAAATGTTTCCCATCAAAGATTCCTATTAACTGTGTTAGCGATACTTCCAAAAGAAAAGTCACGGACCATGATGATTTCGAGATGATAGTTGGGATGAGGTTAAGGCGTTCTAAAGGTTGCACGACGGTAATTAAGAAAC
Source organism: Chrysanthemum makinoi (assembly GCA_910596185.1). Classification (NCBI taxonomy): domain Eukaryota; kingdom Viridiplantae; phylum Streptophyta; class Magnoliopsida; order Asterales; family Asteraceae; genus Chrysanthemum; species Chrysanthemum makinoi. The sequence continues at coordinate 109,726,760 of OU343218.1, forward strand.
CGGTAATTTCTCACACCTACAAGATGGTTTTTCTTTTGTCCAACTTACAGTATGGTATTTTAAGTGTGTTATTGTTAAATATGATTTACAAAAACTACATTTTATTTTGATAGTTTTGTAATTTTTCGTGAAGACTTGGATTTTTGATATAACTGTTGAAAACATGTCGATCTGAGCTTACTAAAACATGCTTGATTGGGTTTATGCCGGCAAAAAAGGAAGTTAATTTCGGTTTTTGGGAATCGAGGAAGTTGGCGGCGATTACTTCACCGCTAATGAAATCGGTTTCTTTCAATTAATATACTCATATTTATGTTTATGTGTACGTGTTATTAATCAAATTTAGTCTATACTATATGTAGGTACTGATATATATGGCGGGTTGGTTGATGGGTAAAAATGGCTTCAAGTTGAAATAGGTTGTTTAGACAATGTGTGGGCTTTAGTTTTGGAGTGTTTCATTTGATTATTGTTTGCAAAACGCGGATGACTAGAAAAGAGTGGTTATTTGTGTTTTCTTTAGGTGCAGCGATAAAAGTAGGCGAGATAATCGTAGTGGTTGTTACCAAATCGTTTTTCAGCTGCGGCGTTGTTTCGCAATGGGTTGGTTCAATGGCATGGTTCTCGGCTTGGTTCTCGGCTTTGTTCAGACATGGTTCAACCGGGTATTAAGTTCAAGATGTTTGTCGAGTAAGTTCGTATGTTGGTTCGCAGAGTATTAAGTTCCGGTTCGTTCGAGAAGTTCGTGAAGTTCAAGTATGTTGGTTCAAGAGTATGTTGGTTCAAGAGTATTAAGTTCGCGGTTCGTTAGTAAGTTCAACGTGTTCGTTCAAAGCATGTTCGTTCAAGAGTATGTTGGTTCATTATTAAGTTCAAGTTTGCAAGTTTTATTAAGTTCACCATGTTCGTTAGTAACGCTTGTTCATTTTAGGTGACCTTAATCATCAAACCGGTTTCTACAAGCTTTAATGGTGAATTGGTCAAGTTGGTGATCTCGTTAGGATCAGAGTGGTTGGCGTGGTCATTGGTGGACAAGGGTGATCTCAGTTAGGATCAAGAGTAGTTTGGTTGGCAAACAATGCGTTATCCAAGAACCCACCATATGGAGTGCTTTTTTTGTTTCTAGCTCACAGCAAAAATATAGAAAAATATTTGGGAGATAATGAAGTAAGAGAAGCTCATTTGGCAAAATCTTTGTTCTGCATCCGAATTGGTGACAAGGTATACAACAAATATAATTACAGTTAATCAAGTTTATGTTATATCAGGTTGAGTGTGTAAAATTGTTCACATCTCTATTAATGCAATCAGGAGAAATCACTAGAACAACTCAAGGTGACGGAAGGCAAAACAGTTGTTGTTGGCCAAAGTTGTAAAGCAGGATGTTTTCAATGACTTCTATAAGGTAAATATATTCTTCACTTCTAGATTACAATCACACATATTAAACTGCTCATGGTGTTGCCCAACCAAGTACTGACCGATAAATATGAGAAAAACGTGAACGAAGTACTAGAACATATGAATGGTTATAGTCGGATAAGAAAGGAAAAGCAAGGTATATATAGTTTCGTGCTGCAACCTCTGTGTGTACACATTTTATTTGGTTTAGAAGCTACAATATGCTTAGAGGGTCAGTTTGGTGTGTAACTTTATTATTTGGTTTCGAAGCTAATTTCGGTGACAACCGTCGTTAAAGATTGTAATGTTGCAAAAGGAGGTGTTGTGTTGGCTGAGCATGCTGCGTATTCTCGAAAGCAAGTGACAATTGCTAAAGAAGGACCGCCGATCACCGCAGACTCACGTATTCACAACGGTGAGTATTTTCTATTTTATATTTTGTCCACTTCATGTGTTCATGTTTAAAATATTGGGTTTGTTTGTTGAATTGCACTAGATTACTGGTAAGTTTGTGGCAACGTATTGAGTGTCTTCTTTCATCAATAGAACTTCTTCGAAACACAATATCGAAGACTAAATGAATGAAACGTTCGAAGTTGTTGTCGATCACCGACCTTACGAGCCTATTACCGCGACTATTAAGAGCAACAATGAATGCAGACGTAAAACAAAAACATTACGGGTTTTTTTTGTTCTTTTTGGGGTTCATCGTGTATGTAGCTTTAGGAGTTGTTTCGAAATGCGTGTTTAAATTACAGGTTGTAGAGGTTGTCACAGATTTCTCGAAACTACTTATGGGATTTCTTGGGATAGCGACATGAAATTGTTTATTCTTTGGGAGAATATTCTTTATAGCAAAACATTGTAAAACAGAAAGATGTAGAAACAACCAAAATCATGCTACTAGCATTTATGTTGCATTAAGTACTTATGAGATTTTGCATATCAGAATATTTTGTAAGCAAATTACGGTTTCGATCAAGGCTCATTTGCCTTCATTATTGACATACAACTTTTGCATATAATTGGTTGGAATATAACTTTTGCATATAGTTGTTGGGAGACATTAATAGGTGGGAATATAACTTTTGAAAATAAAATATGACTTTTGCATATAATTGATGGGAGACATTAATAGGTGGGTTGGTTTGAAATGCCTTAAAAGAAGTTTAGATAGATGGTATGGTTTCATTATATCTTTTTATAGACTCATGGTCTTTTAGCATATTTCAAATTCATCATTACTGCATACCCTTTTTCCACTATGACATTCGAAAATTGTAATCAATATGCCAGTTACCTTGAGTTTTTAAACACAATTCTATATTATATGACTAACATTATCTAATTGCTTATATTACAATTTTAATGACTTATGGAACCACCTCTACATGTTTATTGATACCATATCCTCATTCACATGATAGTTACATCTTAAACCCGCCATAGATAGTGAAAGATGTTACTTAAAGCTCATTTGTTTGTGCTTATAGGAATTCAGGGAACATGTGAAGGATCTTTCCTGTATATGAACGAACTTTTGTAGAATTGTAATTGTTGACAACAATCCATTCAGTTTCTTATTACAACCTGTCAATGGAATCCCATGCATACCCTTTTCACTTGGACACCGGCCACATGCGACAGTACCCTTGAATTGTATTTAACAAAGGTAACACTTTCCATCACTATCATGAGTATAATTATGCTCTGTACAACCGAAAGCCAAATAGTAATGTCATATGAAGGAAACCATTTAGGCGCTTTGAATGGTCATATGATGCTTTTGTGTTCAGTAACTCGAACATCAAACAAGCAAACTAGACTTCATATGCTTTCTCAGTTCATGTAGCTGGAAATACCATATAGTTTCTTGAACAATGTTCACCACAAAGTGCTACAAAAATTTGATCCGACAGTCTAACGCAAACTATTTGTTTCATGTTATTGGAGATTTTATGTAAGGTCATTTTTCAATATTTGTTTAATATTTTCACATGTTTTGCATATCCTTTGAGTTGCTTTTGCTAATTGTTTGAAATTAGCATTTGTTTCTCTTAGAGGTTTCACTTCCTTTTAACTTTTTATGCCACCCGTGATTTATCAATACGGGTATATATATATATATTTATATATATATATATATATATATATATATATATATATATATATATATATATATATATATATATATATATATATATGTTTTAGATCTGTTGTCATTGGATGTGGTTTATGGTTATTATATAAAATAAACAAATATTACATTTATGCCTGAAAGTAATTATGGTTTCGGGTCTTTGTTTTGGCTCGAGCCTTTTAATGGCCGGATCTACCATGAAATAACCTTCTTTCTTGTTCTATAATATAAACGAAACAAGAATAACGTTTATTCAAGATTGAAATGGCTACAAAGGTCTAGGGTTAATATAATGAAAGATAAGAGTCAAACAATTTTGTTATACTTTCTTCTATTGTTCGGTTTTACGGTGGTGAGAAGTTTTATGGTTTTACGGTATAGTTTTGGTTCGGTTTTATGGTGGTTGGTGATTTTGGACGAGACTCGATGGGTTATTTTTGACTTTGTAAAAAACATTTTAAACTTTGATACAAACTTTGACACAGTTTTTGAATTTCCTAGCTAACAAAAGTTTGTGTCAAATAAACTTATTTTTTGTGTCACAAAGTTGCAAAGTATTTATTACTGTAACAAACAAAGTTATTGTAACACAAGGTTTGTACGTGTTTAACAAAGTTACAAAGTACGTAATTAAAATACTTTGTTACTCTGTGTTAAAAAAACTTGCGTCAAATACTTTGTCTTTAAGAAATACTTGTAAGTCAAAGTATTAAACACCAACTTTTTAAGATCCGAAATCAAAGTTTTTATAAGAAATTAAGGTTTCTTCCTTTTATTGTGTCTATATAATCCTGATACGTCTTATTTTATGCATATTTTAAATTGACATAACAGTTTAACAAGAAGAAATTTATTGTAGAGTAAGCTATTTAGACTATTGTGATTATTTTTAGTGAAAATTACTTGTAGCCTGCAGGCTTTTCATTCCGCAGAGGACCTCTTTGTATTTCGAAAAGGCCACCTATTTCACAAACTTGTAGAAATGCTTAATGGACACGTGTCGCCTCATTAAATTAACGTCCGAATTAAAAAAAAAATAAAAAATAAAAGGCAATTCACCTCACCTTTGCGCCGAATCGACAAAATGTGGACCTCCCGACACACATGAGAGAGAAACCGTCTCACCTAAACATTGGCTGAAATACTATACATGTGGGCCAGCTTAGAATTTTACTCACATGTCATCTTTGACCCAATTTTTGACAAAATTATTTTTTTTCGTTTGAGATCTTTGATGCTACAAATTTTACTCACATGTCATCTTTGATCAAATTTTAGAACTTATGCTTATTCTAGCTCGTATCCCTGGAATGCCAAAGAAGAAGGTACGACGGTCCATATGATGTTACCAATATTTTGTATGCTACCAAAAATTTATTTGTATTTGATGTTACCAAATATTTTGCTACAATATATTTGGACTTATTTTTGTTATAAAATTTCTGTTATAAAAATGTAATTTAATTTTTGTTATAAAAATGTAATGAACTTATTTTTGTGTTTATTATGGTGTATAAAGTTAGAGATGTCACAGAAAAACAAAATGTATCAGATATTGTAATTATAAAAGACGTATGTTATTATTGCCTCATATACTTGTAAATTTGTTACTTTAAATTATTTTTACACAAAACACATGCTCAAATAATGTCTATTCAATACAAACATGACTTGTAAAATTCAAATACATAGACAGAACAGACATCAGTTGGATAATTGAGAATGAAAAGCATGATGCACAGAAAAAACAAAACATACTACTAGTCACATACAGCTTCTACCTTATTAAAAACCAAACCGATTAAACCAACTATTTGAATCCTGCATTTGTTGATCATCTAGATGTTGAAAGTTGTGTTCGGGAAGTGTATTGAAGATCATTTTCAAGTGGTTATGCTCTTTTTTCGGTGGAGAAAATGAAATCTTGTGTTATGTTGATCATATGTTTGTGATGTGTGTGTGTTTTCGGATATTGTTGAGATGGGTATGTGTTGTGGTGGTAAGTTTGTGAAGCGTATTGGTTTGTGGGTATGTGTTGTCACCATATGGTTGCCAAAAGAACGAGTTTTGACCATTTGCTTGATCGTGTATGTTTTGGCCAAATGGTTTCCATGAGAATTGATTGTTTCCCATAAAAGTTTGATCGAACGGGTGATGTTAAAAGGCGCAAAGGTCATGTTGCTCATTAGTTGGAAATTCCCCTTTGCTTTTGTTTACCCTTGCGGGTAGGTGGATCGGGACAAATGATTTTTGCAATTCTCACGGTTATGCCCTCTTGTTTGCACCTGCTACAAGGTACAGCTCTTGGCTCTTCCCTGAGATAGTATACCGGTCTGTGGTTTTCTGACGACTGGCCGAGGGGTTGTCCATTGGTTGAGGAGGATGTATATGGTTGGATACTCCCATTCTTTAAAATTTCCAACAAATTGAATTGACTCTGCATAGGTTGCTTGATATTTTTCCTTTTTGAACCAGTGATGTACATATTGCACAATAACTTAGGTTCAAAAACCTTGTAACAAAGAATAACGCTGACCACAAGGTATCCCGAAATTTGCCATTTCCGACATTCACATTCACCGTCGTTGTTCACCTCACGGTTATATTGGCCATCATAAACTTGATATCGAAATTGAGTAATTCTGTACAACCCAACTTACGCTTTTAATTCTTCTTTCTCCACCTTATGCGCCGCCAATCGTGTGTGACTTCTTTTTTGCTAGACGAAAAATGTAAAAATTAAATTAATTAACTTATCTAATATATTTTTCAAAATGATTACTGAGTACGTTATGTTTTAAGCAATAAATACCTGCAGCTTCCCGACATTTAAAATACCACTTTTGAACCATACTCGGTACGTGTCAACAACATCTGCATGTAGCTTTCTGCAATACAAGTACATGCATTAACATACTCGACACCGTTAGATGTACAATAATTGTAACGGCTACGTGGCAATGTGCTCGAAAGACCGTCTAGGATCTCTCCATTAGCTTTCGGGTGTGCCAGTTGTACGCCAGAGTATGTTCATTTGTCGCCACTCATCGAGTATACGCTTTGCATATGCCCCAATATAGACCTTTAACTTTATTGCTTTTCAAGGAAAGGTTCATCATTAGATGTCGACAACAAATACCATGAAACGCCGACGGAACTCATTCCATTCATCGCCAGCTATTGCGGGATGCCTATCGATATGATAATCATATTGGGATTATCCCGATGCACTCTTGAAGTACGACATCCACCATGACCAACAATCACTAGTCTTCCCTCTGCATATTCCGTAAGCAATAGGCACAATTTGGTTGTTTCCGTCCATCCCAACGGCTTGCAAATTTGTACCCTTGTAAGTACCCTTTTAATGTGCCGCCCACTATAAGTATAAGATGGTTCACAAACGCGCGCGAATCGCAGATAAACAATTTTAAAAATTATAATAGCAAACTTGTTTTTTCCTGCACTTATAAAAAAATTTGAACAAGACTTACCGATGCACCAATGGCAATGAATAAAATTTCAAAAAACCCTTGATTGCTTTTCTTGATACGTGGACCGTCCCCGGTTTTTTTCTAAGTTGTGAAAAGAATACGGTAGCATTTCAGACGATTCTAATGGTGAACCTCTTAACAATTGTAACCCATAATCCTTCCCTCTCCATGCTTGTTGGTAAGATATAGATGTTTTATATTGTGCCATGATATCTTCAGTATATCTCTCCCTTTCAAATCACGGCTACCATCTTCTAATTTATCTTTCATAATGTGAACAATTATTTTTGTTTGCATTTCGGATTAGGATATGTTTGGGTTTTGGGCAGTGAATGATCATTCATGCTTGTAATTTGAAAAACATCTGATTTGGCCAACGCGGCATTAATATACCATGCACATTGTGCATAATGGAAGCATTTTATGTTGTAAGTTATAGGGTTAGTTTTTTTCGAAACAAATTCATAACCATCTTGTAAAGCTTTCAACCTATGCCAAGTCTAATTCGGCCCCTAAAAAAACCTTATTGATTTTTATTATTTTGTTGTTATAACTTTGTAGGCATAGGTTTTGGCGTAAAGTGGTGGTTCAGAACTTGGGATATGTTCAAAAAATTCGCCATTTATGGTTACCGAGGTGTTTGGTTTTATTTAATTCATCAAAACAATCATTTTCATCATCTTCTATCCAAAGAAAAGCAAATGATGACCCTGGTTTTGTAAAATTTGCTCATCTTTATAACTGAGCCATCATATTCCTCTTCGTCAAGTGAATGAAAAGCAAATGATGACCCGGGTTTTGTGAAAATTGCCTCATCTTTATAACATGAGTCATCATCTTCCGTTTCGTGCTATCGAAAGCACATGATGACCCCGATTTTGTGAAATTTGCCTCATCTTTATAGTTATAGTCATTGTTTTGAAAATCATTTGATGGGCCAATGTTTTCTTCTACCATTGTAAAAAATTATAAACTCGGCACTGCCGAGTTGAACCAAGAGTTGTTGTTTCTTCCATTGTTTTAGATTATGACACAACCTGCAAGTCATGCAGAGACTCAAAAAAATATTCAAATACATTATAAACATGTAATACTAAACTTACATCACCGCAAGCCAACCATTACATGGGACCTTGGAACAAAAGGGAGCAATTCAAAAATTGTCTCACGAAAACCCATCATACACAAACGTATATGGGTTTAGGTTCCTCAGTGAAAGTTTCTAAGTCTTCATATAATGTACGCTTAACCTAAATAGCCAAAAGTAATATCAATAATAAGTTGTTAAACATTGTTAAATTTCAATAATATTCACGTAGTTTTATGATTACCTTAGCAGGTCAACGCTAAAACAAATGTACTCTCCGTATAATTTTCCGTAAAACTCAACTATGTCCCCGTCTTCTTCATCATCATTGACCCTGAATCTTCTTCATCAATAGCTTTTCCAAGATCTAACGGGCTAATATTTGATGAAATGGCATTATCCTTAAGCCTACCATCCGGCTATTGGGAATAGGAGTCGTCCGGCAAACGACCAAACGGGCTGCACAAATCGCTAGGACGAACATCTCTTCCTGATTAATAGCACCCAACACAAAACAAATATACATGCAAGTATTATAGTAGAAAAATGGAAAAAATATATATACTTATGTGGGTTATAAATTTACCGGTAACACACGATTAGCTACGCTGGGGGTGATGCACTAGCTTGTTGGCGATTGTTACCCCACCACCCAACAAATCCTTTGTTGCATAGCGCCCCAGTGAGGTGCCACCGGTCGATAATGCGTAAGGCGTCACTGGGGGCGACGTGGTGAGACACCCCTCAAAGAAAGAACTATGGGGTAGGAAACCCCATCTCCTCGACCGACCTCACCAAATACCTACATACAATATTATAATGTTTAGTACTTTTTAAAAAAATTAATAAACTATATACATGCCATTGGTAAACCTACTCTCGTCGGGTTCCACTTCCGGCCCTGGCCGAAAACCTTAATTCAATATTATAATGTTTAGTAATTTTTAAAACAAATTATTAGCAACAAAAAAATATGGAAATAAAACATTGGCAAGTTGCGGGTTCCAATTACTTCCGTTCCACCCGCCCAAACCCTAAATACAATATTATAATGTTTAGTAATTTTAAAAACAAATGATTAGCAACAAAAAATATGCAAAAAAACAATGCTATGCTCTGGTTCCAACTACTTTCAGTTCACCGCGAAAACCCTTAATTGAATATTATAATGTTTAGTAATTTTTAAAACAAATAAGTAGCAACAAAAAATATGAAAATAAAAATACCTGACGTTCGGGTTCCACTACTTCAGCCCAAAGTGTCCCGAAACCCTAAATACAATATATATAATGTTTAGTAATTTTAAAACAAATAAGTAGCAACAAAAAATATGGAAATAAAACATTGCTGTCGGTTCCAATTACTTCAGCCCACCCCACCAAAACCCTAAATACAATATTATAATGTTTAGTAATTTTTAAAACAAATGATTAGCAACAAAAAATATGTAAAACATACCGCTGCTCTGGTTCAATACTACTTCCACAAAGTGGCCCAAACCCTAAATACAATATTATAATGTTTAGTAATTTTAAAACAAATGATTAGCAACAAAAATATGAAAATAAAACATACTCGCGTTGCGGGTTCCAATTACTTCCAGCCCACCCGCCCAAACCCTAAATACAATATTATAATGTTTAGTAATTTTTAAAACAAATGATTAACAACAAAAAAATATGCAAATAATACATACTGCTCGTTCCAATTACTACTTCCAAATGCTACAAACCCTTAATTCAATATTATAATGTTTAGTAATTTTTAAAACAAATAAGTAGCAACAAAAAAATATGCAAATAAAACATACACGCGTTCGAAACCACTAAATCCACTAAAGAAACCAAATATTTTTGGAACATTGTGTCGGTTCATTAATCTTGGCGACTGAGCCTTTGTCAAATCCTCTAGTTCCGTCAAATGACGATAAACGACCTCGGAACATCGTCACGGCTATATTGGTCCGAAGTGGGGGTATTGGTGGTGGTTCAATACTACGCCTCAAAATGCCATGCTATCACGGAACCAACCCTATTCGGACTCATATGCATCGGGTACAAGTCTTAATGTAGGTTCCGCTACCTAAAATTTATATAACAACAAATACGAATATTGTTATGAATCACTTAAAACCGAATGGCATGATTAAATAACAACTCACCAATAAACTATCCGTAACAACGCTTAAACGGCCTTGTAACGCCAAGCACACACTCTGATGGAGCTCGTGACGATTAAAAATGTAGTGCCGTGGTCTAGATAAGTCTCCAAAATCCACGTCTATAAAAAATAATTGGTTAATTACTTTAACATTATATATATACATAAATAGCAAAAACTAAAATTATATATATATACATACCTTAAAGGCCCATGTAAAGCCGATTATGCGATATACGAGGGTTCTTACCTTACCGTCACGTCAGGGCGATGGTCGTGGCTTCACAAAAAGCTTCAAGACGTGAATCTACCGCACCAACTAATCGACTATACAATGGCCACACGCACGAACCCCAAGGATATATGTTCCAAGCATCAAGATTATCTACTAAAGCCATGCACCATGGGGACTACGAATTAACATCGCTCAACAACACCATCTCCAACATAGCAAACTAACACGAACGGCATCGATATCGACAAGCTTATCAAAGGCATCGCTATAAATATAAGCATTCGCAGCCCAACAGCATCGAACATCGTCATAACGTGAGTCAAAAACACGCCTCCTAAGAGGTAGGTTGACCTTATATTTGTCTTGAAAATCAACCCCAAATCTCAAGCCGCTTACTAAACAAAACTCATCTCTACCAAATTTCAACTCAAAATCTCCTACACGATACCTCAATGGAACGATCTCCGTGTTCCTAAGCCAGAACAACTTGACATAAACTCATATAATGTATTAAAATACATGACTCTCGCATTTGTTCTATGTCAAACATCCATCCCAAACACGCCCCGCCTAAACAATACTTCCTTATTGGTATTCGCAAAATTTTTTAAGGTAATGAACCAAACCGCTTACTTCTATTAAAAGGGGTCAACCAAGAAAATCCTAAAACAACAATTAATAATGTGATATATTATTAACTACACAATAAACTAATAAACAAATAATTATTTACCGAACAAAAAATGTTTACCTAACATTTTTTGTCCGGTAAATAAACAACAAAAATTAT
>OU343218.1:109738166-109820477 GCA_910596185.1 Chrysanthemum makinoi
TTTTCAGAGGATGGTATTAGTTTGGATTGCTACTTCTTTGGTAAACCTGCTATGCTTGATTCGTACACGCACTTGCGTGTAAGGAATCAGAAGTAGTTTTGCTAGATGTGTCTTGCTTGGAGGTCAATTCTCGATGTCATCTCGCGGAGGTTGTTACTATTGGTTTTCCTTTCACTTTCGTGGGAGGGTTTTACAAAAGAGACTATCCGTTGAATATGAATGGAGGCCATTCGTGATGTGGTATATGCAAAATATTTGGTCATATTCAATGATCAATGTCCTCAAAAAGGTGTGTGAGTTCTCCTGTTTTATCTAATTCACATGTTGTAACTCCTACTGTGGTTCTGAACAATGATGGATTCCAAAAGGTGGGTAAGAAAAAAGATCGAAGAAGGGTAAAGCCAAGTCTACGAATGGTAATCAGTTTGTTGGTCCATCTGTTACTTAGAATGTCAGATATGCCCCGAAGGCGGCACCTAGTGAATCTACTAAGGGAGCAAATACTATGGGTAATGCACCCACATCGTCGTCTATGTTGAAGTCTACTCGCTCTACCTCTCAGGATGGTAATATTACTACATCTAATTCGTATGCTGCTTTGGTGAACGATGAAGAACATGTTACACATGTAAATAAAGAATCGGCTAACCCAATTACATGTGGAATTTCATCTTTCACTAGAGCTGCTGGTTAGCTAGGTTGCCTTGTTTCTTGGTTAAGTTCTTATGGCTTGTCATAAGTTCTAGTTTTTTGTTATTTTAAGCAGCTTAGTTGGCTACCTTGTTATGTATGCTTTATCGCCTATGTAACGGGCTGAGATATGGGACTTCACCAATATCCTTCGTACTTAAATGTTTTTTGGAGTAATACATTTACCGGGTCGTTTTGACCTTTTACCCCAAAAAAAATAATAATAATTAAAAAAAAACCAAGCATGGTTTCAGTTTATATTCCTCAGTCCTCCTATATTGAGGGAGGTGCGATTTCAATTGTTTGACCACCTTGAATTTCGGCCCAACCGATTAGCCTCCGGTGTTTATCAACTCTCTTGCTCATTGCAATCCTCTCACCTATGCTGGTACACACACGGGGTTCACCAGTTGTAGTGTTGTTGTTGCCGTTCTTAGATAAACAACCAAAACTTAAGCCCATACGGTCATTGATCCAATGTTTCAACATTAGCACTTCTTTTTTTGTCAGCTGTGACACCCTTCCCTGATGATCTTCTCCCGTGGTATTTACACCCAACAAACGCTCCAAAAGGAAGAAGTTCACCTAATGTAAACGACACTCATACAATTAGAATTCAAACCCAATGAGGTGTTTTTTCAAGCATATGATTTGAAAAAAACGCGATAAGCAGACTAACACTAAAGTGAGCTACCCAAACACCCTCCAAATATGAATAACCAAGTAACTTACCTTAAGTTCAACATAAACATCAAGAAGCGATCCAACTTCCCAAGCACATGGCCCACCAACCTATCAGATTTGGTCAGTGTAGGGTCCATGGTTGTTCCTACTCCAATGAGTCCACCATGGACGGCAACTTTAGTTCATTCCTTTCCAGACAACAAAGAAACTATACTCGTATAGTATATCGGTCTACACTTGATGTCCTCCAATTTTCTTTAAAAACAATCCCAGGATGAATCTCTATCGTTTGGTTTAACCTCAAAACACCCTACAAGCAACAAGAACATTTAAATGGGTCGATTAAGGATATTGTTTTATCTATTACGGGTTGGACAGGTAAATCAATAATTAGTTTAGAAATCATTTCATAAATGAATTTTTATATCGTTTTTGACACTAAAACACATATCCAGTTTCAAACAAACCAAAGAATTACATATTTTGATCCAAACCGTTTAGACATGTTATCTAACCAAACTGACAACAAACCAAACTGACAACAAACTGAAAAATACATATAAATGAAAAAGACGTAACTTTTTTAAAGTTTTTTATGTGGTAGCTCATCGATATATTGCCCACTTTTGTCATTAACAGGTTCATTTGCCATGACACTCTGTAGACCATTATGTAGATGTCAGTTACAACCAATCCTTCAATTATCTCTGTGATGTGTAGCAATAAAAGTCACAACTAAACTGTCAATTCATTACGGATTGTCAGAATAGGCATAGTTCATCACCTCTACAAAACGATTTCAAGAAAACTAAAGATTTTCGTGATGCAGTAAACTGATGATTAGCGATATGAGTTCGTATCCGTCTTTAAATAACTGATATGCAACGCTGATGAAATCTTGTACTCAAGCCTACCACATACTTGAAGACTTGCTGAACCTGGGAATAAGTATCATGGTAGGAATATTTAAGAATGTCGAATTGTATAGCTTACCGTACCTATGGGCAGTAGTTGTGTATAATGCCAGCTAACTATACCTACCGAAGATTTCAAGTGTTGCCTATGGCTTAGTAACTTGCTCGTCCCAAGAAAGAAAAGCACACGCAAATCCTGGATCAAACCTGTAATTAACATTAACATCAGAAAATTTCTAAACTTTTTATCAACAACAATATGAAAATCAAATATAAAAACTCTTGAATGCCTATTCTTCATTCTTATTCATAGTGAATATACCTGTACTCATGCATAAAACCACGACCTTTCTTTAAGGTACACCGTTTGTACTTAGGTAGTATTCTTGAACCAAAACAGGACCTTTCATTTGTGTACTCAGTTTTCTTTTAGGTAGCACATGATAACCACAATGTGACCATTTACTTAGGTACTCCGCTCACACATATGCAAATGTTGCAAACTTAGGTACTCCGCTCACCAAAACGGGACCTTTCATTTAGGTAGAAATTTTTAGGTTCCAAACATTAACTAAAACGCGAACGCATATCTATGTACACGGTTCTCTTTTAGTAGGATTTTTGTATCGAAAACAGAACTTTCTTTAGGTAAATAGTTCTTTTTTAGGTACCAACAAACTGTCATTTAGCTTCTTTTTTGCAAACACCAATTAACGTTAACGCGTCATGGCTTCAAGCTCACTTAAAAGCCATTCACAAAAGGACAGAAGCCAAGAAAAAATGCAGTTTGCTTATGAAGATGACAACAAACATCAGTTTGGTTACGATAGCAGCCAAAATGAATCTAAAAGAGAAAGAAAATATGGAAATCACCACAAGCATAGATGCCTCTCAGGATTTTCTTGCAGACGCATAACATCAAACATATCATAGACCTCATCATTTTGTGTAAATAAGTATCCTATCCGTCAGTTGACATAGTGTAGCACACATTGCTCAAAGAACTACATCAAAAATATCAAACTTATAAGTCATTCATGTTGGATCAAAATTGTGAGTATAAAACATGGAACTTTCTGGTTCTGTCACCATGATCGGAATTAAAAATAAAATAAAAGAAAAAAACCTACTGAGTAGTAGCAATTAATCCCAGTGTGAAAGTGAAAAACAAAATACAAATATTTTTACAATTATTATTATCTTTACCACTAATACTGAGTAGCTAAAAACTTCTTTCTAAGAGAACTTCGAAATGCACACTCGATCACTTTTATATCACACAACATTCCCAAGCCAAGTGACCAAGTTTACCACACCGATTAGGCGATAATATGACTCTAAACCATAATGATATTCAAACATCACATGGATTTTGCCACACTTGGTACACCCTTGTTCTATTTCTAAACCTTACCTGGTTACTCAGATTAGCACTCCAGGTTGAATAATTGCTACCTCTTCTACCTGCTACTTTCAATAAATACAGACCTCTTATCACCAAGATTTACATGACTATTAAAAGGATATAGAACATTATACTGGAAGGTAAAAGATATAGATTATGCGAAGAGAAATAGACCTTTGGTAAACATTTTGTGACGATCATCATTGGATTACTTTGAGTTACAGTGCCCAGAAACTGAACAACATTTGATTGTTTTATCTTCTGAAGTAATTCAAGTTTATCTCTAAAGGCTCTCTCTGTCCCAAGCTCTCTTTGAGCAAAACTTTTGTTGCAACTAAGAAATATTGGAGGTTGCAACATACTAACCTCAAGCTCAAAACCCTTTTTGTCAAAGTAATCATTGTCTGATTTTTAAAAACAAAAGAAAAAAAGTAAATATTTATAATCTTAATGGTGTAAAGGTTGTCGATATTATAGAAGATTCTTTTAAAGGAAGTGTGAAGAGGGGAAATATTACCTGCTGCATATCAGCTAAATATGTAATAGAAATTAAAACTTCATTGCTTTCAACATTAAAACACAATCCAATATAAAATAGTAGATGTGGTGTAGACTATGCATCGAAACACGGCAATGGGATCAATTTCATCTCTTTAATATTCTCCTAAATTTATGTAGGCTATCAAAAAAAATTCTTCAATAAACCGAATCTTCTATGCACTTCAATATCCATGTTGACCTTCACGGAATATCATTGTCTGTAATATCTCAAGCAAAGAAACAAAGGATTAGCAACATAAGATAAGTAACATAATTAGAGCCTTAGTGTACTCCAAATAGATAATAATTATCACCTCTAATGGCAACCACTTCTCAGCAATGGCTAAAGATATCCATCCGTTTCCGCAAACAAATTACAAAAGCCTATTTCATAAATTTCTCCCGAATCCATTTTCTAGGTTTGATCTTACCTAATATTCACTGCATCTTTGTTTGTGAATCTCGAGTGGGGGTGGTGTACATAAATCTGGAATTGTGAATCATTGTAATTGGTATTAGTGGTTTCCATTGTTGCTTTTTCTAGGTTTGATCTGGAAGTCGGTTTGGAATAAGATAGAACAGGTTGGGTTGACGACACCGTAGCAAAGAAAGTTGGTTGGGCTTGCATCACATTGGTGATAAACTGATCATAAAGGTTTCAAGCCAAATTACTCAATGTACAATATGACAAAAGTTTAGAAGATCAGTGTGACATACCTGATTTTGGTCCTCTCACCACTCTCTAGCCATTGCATGACTTGCATACGTTCTGTAAGCCAACCATCCTCATAAATCACATAGCGTTATAAATATTGCAGAGAAAATTACTAATTTTATTCATGGTCGATTACTAAAACATTGCAAAAATAAAACATAATACGATAAAACTCAACTGAATACATAGTGAAAGCAAGAAAACTTCTGTTGGGATGCTGACATTGAAGTGTTACATATTGATCTCCATACAAATAAGAGGTTATAGTTTTAATTCTGGAATAAAAACAAAAAATTGTTTGAGCACATTGACCATTACAAAACCAGTTCTAGAGCAGTGAACATTTATATTACTCATCATGTACACTCACCTTTACCCTTTAGGGATACTTTTTAACAAGGTTGGGTTCCTGGTTCAACCTGCAAATCAGAAACAAATAATAGATCAAAGAAACACGCATCATAGATTCCACAACATGGATGTAGTCGCATGATTTCAGAAGCACGCATCATGGATTCCACAACAATACCCCTACATCCTCTTACCATTTTTTTGTTAACCACAACACAAGTTTATAAAAACATAAGAGTTGTATTTAATTAGAAGCATAATTTTAAATAATAGATCAAAGAAACATTACATGACATGTCAAGCGTTCATGGTTGCAAACATGTGATGAAGAAAACACAAAAATTAGTAAACCGAACATTAGAAGAGATTGTGAGTTAAAAAAGGATATTATGGTTTTTGAGAAAAAAATATAATGAACCGTATATAAGTTTTTACATATATGTTTTGTTTAGGGTTACCTAAGTTGTAGGAATTCTCCTAAATAATTGGTTGCATAGATTTATAATTTTGGACTTACAACATATATTCCAAAAAGTCATGTTGCCTTAGTGGTAAACACACATGTTATTGAACCAAATAACCAAGGTTCAATCCTTGCAAGGCTCCTTTTTTATAAACAATTTTCAAATAAATATAAAAATCAAATTTACATAATAGCTAATTAAATTAAAAAATATTGCTTAGGTGGACAAAAATTATGCTTAGTGGACATCTTTTATAAACAATTTTCAAAATAAATATAAAACCGAATTTACATAATAGCTAATTAAATTAAAAAATATTGCTTAGGTGGATGATAACGCTACACGCGCCGTTCGGGTCAAAGGAACTTCCTTTTCGTCGAGCAAATTTTTCAACACCCTAGGCAGTGAACCTAATCGTTGTAGTGTAGTATTAGGGTAAGCCACGGAATTGATATCGTTCTCTAGGGGAATAGGAATGCTAGTGAGAAGTTACTACGCTAAGGTGGGGTTGAGGAAGATTATTTTTTATCTTTTTATGTTTTTATGAAATGGAAAGGTATAACTCGGGGTTTGAGTTTGGGGGTTGGTATTTCTACCGATTACTTCTACTTATCTAATTATCTAAACTAAGGTGTATGTAGTCTATGTCTATTGTTGTGTGCTCGTATGATAGTTAAAAATGTATTTGCTTAGGCTTTATTACTCCTTAGTTATCTCCTATTGGTGGTTGAATTGTCACGTCCTTATTCATAGCCGGACATGGGGAACATGCAAGCATACACACAATCAAAGGAAGACATAATTAAATTAATGAAGTACAACACTTATCTTGATGTAAGATAGGGTATAGAACCCTAAAATAATCGTGACAAGACAACCTTTGTCTGGTTTAGGTTTTACTCCAAAGATTGCACTACGCGACGCCACAGCCACCCCTTTGATTTGTGACGCCGCCGGGTCGCCAGTATTGGGTTTCGCCTTGGCCACGTTAGTCTTGGCGACACGGCCACCTTTATGCCTCCGTGGACGCTTTCCCTTCGGCCTCGACGCTTCGTTCCCGGATCAAATCTAGGCCGTCTGAGTTGCGACGCCCTACTCTTTTAAAACTGACCGCCACTTGTAAATGAGCAATTTGGCTACTGAGTCGTCACAATAGTTGTCCGACGGCGTCGCTAGTTGTGCCTGACACCGCCCCTCAGTTCCAGCAGCCTGAGTGTCTCGATTCTTGACTTTGGCCATTTTCTTCGTATATTCTCTCCTTTTCGTCCGAATAAGTGTCATTCCAGCATTTTTCCTTCAAGATACCTAAAAAGTGAAAAGGAACGATATTAAGTAATAACGGATACAAAAGTGATCAAATAAGGGCTTAAACGACCCCTCAAAAAGGTACATTTTAAAACCTTATCAAATATCCCTACACTTGGTATTTGCTTGTCCTCAAGCAAATGTGCTTTTAGCCAATCAATTTATAAGTTAGAGGTCATGAAGCATTAGTTTAGAACGATTCACAACACATATAAGCCCCGCAAAAGTCATAACAAGCATGAAAATTACATACTAGCACCTCACATGGGGTGTTTGGATTCTCACATCTCTCGGGTGTATATGAAATATAACAAGTTGGAAATGGAAGATAAACACTCATTAACCGGTCCTAGTACATAGATTACAATAGGCTTGAGACTAGATCAAACCTCCATCGCTTTGGCGTAAGCACCTAGGAAAGACTATCCAAGAGGTCTTTTAAAGGGTTGTAATGTTAGGCTTACGGTAGGGAAACAAAGGGTTTGGTGGGATAGGCTATTTAGTGGTGGCAAGTCAAAAATCTTTATGTTACAAGCATACGAAGAATGGCGTTGCTAAGCCAAGACTCGACACTCTAGACTCTAGATAACTGAAACAAACAAACATAAATTAAAAGATAGATGTAGGATGGTAGCCCATTTTTTTTTCACACTCTATTTTTTTTCTTTTTCTCTCTTTTTCGATTTTTTTTTCATACACTTTTACTCTACCATCCTCTACGATAACATCAAAATGATAGGGATTTATAGGCACATCCCTACACTTGAGTTTTTATTACTCTAACACTAATATGACCCAAATTGAAAAGATCAAAACACTTGGAGTACATTATTATGCAAATAAAGGGAATTTGAATTTAACATTCCCTTCCCGTCATCTCATAAAATTTAACTTTCACCATAAGTCTCAATCGTCCCAAAACTGTGTACAAAGGATATGACTCGACTTAGCAACTTATGCAAGCAACAAGATAATTGAACTAAGGGTTTAGGGTGATAACAATAATGCACTAAAAGTGAGTGCATACAAGGTAGGCTAAGGCGATTTGGGTGTACATTTGGGGGTGGATTGTAAACAATGCTCTTCATTGATATTCCGGAAAACCGAAACATCACGAGAACCGCGAAAAGGATAGGCTCTGAGGGGTTAACTAGGGGTATCGCGTACTAAAGATGAGTACAGCATGAGGTGTGGGGGAATTACTGAACCGATGTGGAAGAAGTAATTATATTACATGTATCAAACAAGGGTAATCCTAATGCCTCTTATCATTTAGTTATTCCTAACTACACAAGTGTAATCTTACTAACGATCTCGGGATGCATCACAAAACAAGTTCTAGAATCTATTATACTACCGGTTCACACTCTAAGCATTAAAGATGAATGCTTTAATTCCTACTAATCTAAGAGGCGATCCTCACATTTTAGGGTGGAATTTAAATTGGTAAAGGTTTTTTTGTGCTAGTCATATGTTTCCTATCCATGAGGATGCTTTATTAAGACTAATAGCCCATTCTTATATGTCATGAAAAATTTTAAATTTGGTGCCAAAATTACCTAACCGATATTTCTCATGGTTTATTACACAAATGCAATTGGACAAAGCAAATATTCGAGGATAAGCATAGTTTCAAAGTTCCGTTTTATTTTTTCCCCTCCTACTTAAACCGAACATTGTCCCCAATGTTCCCCGAAAGTATCAAAGTTATGATAATGGAAGGTAACAAAAGATGAAAGAACTAATACTCCTGATTAGCTCGGTAAGATCCGTGTAAAGTGGTGGTTACATCTTTCTTCAAGAAGAACGTTTGCGTGAAAGGCTCCTTCTCATCTTATGTATCTTCTTTTTGGTAAATTAAAACTGCATACTTGAGGAAAACAAACAACCTTCGTAAATCGGATAATAATATATAGGACTACTAAACTAGGATATAATGCTTGTGGAATGGATGTTTAATTTACTGAAAAATTAAGACACTGAAAATTCCAAAAATTTATAAGTAGCTCAGAAAACGAGAAAAAGTAATCAGTTGTTTCTACTCCTTCTGGCCCGTCGGTTATCCTGACAAAACTGAGTCCATGATTTTCTGGAAAAATTCGGAAAATTTACATCTTTAGAATGGAAAAATTCCTTCCGAAACATCTATTATGACTCGATACAAGCATTTGACTCGAACAAACACACATGTATATCTTATAAGTAATTGAAATTCTCATGTTTACGTTTCTTTTGAAAACGTGTGTAATCCTCCCTACACTTATCCCTTATGTAAAATACATTTATATGTAATTAAGACGAGGTTAAAAACAAAATAAAGCATTTTTACAAATTTAAACATGAGAATAAACAATCAATAAAAGATACACGACACAAACAAGCAAACAATTATGGGTTTGCCTCCCACGAAGGTTCTTTTCTTTATTTATGAGTCTTGTAGCTAGACTCGAAGTCGTTCCCCTACGTGGTCTCGTTTTTCATTCTCAATGAGAATTCTATCATATTGACAAAATTTTCATCGACTCTATACCTATGCCCTAGGGTCAAGCAATCCTTATAATAAAGTCTCCTTTTCTCCCACATGAAATTCAAACCTTTTTCAACATCGTCTTCGCTTTTTTCCTCAAAAGCTCTAATGTTGTCTCGTTTAAAAAGGGATAAAGGGCGTCATACGTTCGCCTTCCAAGGCATCCTATAAGTGATCTCCTCCTTCCCTTCCTTAAACCTAACTGTTCCTTCAAACTTGTTATCGCTCATTTTAGACTTTTCAACAAACGGTTTTCTTAGCACTACTTGGGATAAGCTATAGTCGATGACGATCCAATGTCTTCAGGACCACATAATCAACTAGGTAGGTGAAATTCCCTATAAAGACATGTACATCCTTTACTCTTCCCACAAATTTGCAAACTCCACCTGGATATTTAGGGTCTCTCCTAATCTTAAGTCGCTCATTCATAATGTCATTGTAAACAGCTGATGACATCACACATTAATGGGAGATTCCGTATCTATGTAAGCATGTTCGACATTCCTATATCCAATCATACAAGGAATTTTGAGGTTCCAAGGATTTCCTCTCCTAATCTTTGGACATATCTTAATGATGGGTGATCGGGGATTATCGATTATGTATTGATGGTAAGCAATCTCTTCCTTAGTGGGGTAAAGATTGAAATAAGCACTATCCTCCTCATTCTCGTTTTTATTTACTAAGCCATTATCCAATTGTCGTCGATCGGAGCCAATTATAGAGGTACGACCACTTTCTCAACAAGCGTCCTAATTGTACTATCAAATCTTTTCAAATCTTAAAGGTCGGTGTTTCTACTCACATAACGGTTTCGGCGGTTGTGTTGGTCATTGGGTTGGTTTTTGATTGAAAGTGGTTTATTTGGTGGTGGGTTGTTGGTTGATGAGCAATCACCTTCCATGATGAAAAGTGATGGGGTTATGAAACAAAGGTCAAAGAAGGGGGATAGACTACGCGGAAGCTAAAATGGGAAAAAAGCTTACTTTATAGGAATCAAGCAAGGAACCTAACGGTGGACTCCTAACTAGCTATTCTATTCCCGTGGCGCCAAAAACTTGATAACGCTACACGCTGCGTTCGGTCAAAGGAACTTCCTTTTTCGAGAGCAAGTTTTCCAACACCCTAAGTGAACCTAATCGTTGTAGTGTAGTAGGGTAAGCCACGGAATTGATATCGTTCTCTAGGGGAATAGGAATGCTAGTGAGAAGTTACTACGCTAAAGGTTGGGGTTGAGGAAGATTATTTTTTATCTTTTTTTTATGTTTTTTTAGGAAATGGAAAGGTTTGAATCTTCGGGTTTGAGTTTGGGGAGGGGGTTGGTATTTCTACCGATTACTTCTACTTATCTAATTATCTAAACTAAGGTGTATGTAGTCTATGTCTATTGTTGTGTGCTCGTTATGATAGTTAAAATGTATTTTCTTAGGCTTTATTACTCCTTAGTTATCTCCTATGGTGGTTGAATTGTCACGCCCTTATTCTTAATGCGTTGTGTCTCTAATGTCGTAGGGTATCGTTTATCCCTAACTATTTGAAGCTACCAAAGGTTAATGACTACAAAATCTCTAGGATTTATAAACTTTAACTCTAAGGTATTCTTTGAATGACTAGACTACAATTACTCTAGGCGATCATAAACTAAGGTTCTGATGAGTGCTAAAACACACATCATTTTATATCTAAAAATATGCCAAATCGGACTAATAACCATGAAATGTGTCAAATTATATTGCAAATATGTTGGATATGTGTTATTATGTCTTTGCATGTAAAGGGTTTGAAACAAAGCAAAAACGGTAATTTTTGGATGAGTTTCCAACGACATTTTTATGTTTATCGAAGTTCAAAAGAAGTCATAAAGATTACCCGAGCACATAATTGGAAAGATCACGAAAAATCGAGTCAAATGGTTATTTTACGTGGAGCATCGAGGCAAAAGAAGAAAAGTTGAAAGATTAAACGGAGCTTGAACGAAGATTATTTTTAAAGATAATGGCTAAAATTGGATCAAGGAAAAGAGGGCTAAAAAGAATTAAATGCAAAGAGTTAACACAAAAAGGCTCTTGGTCTAGTGGTTGGGGACATGTTTGTCAAGCAAGAGGTCTTGGGTTCAAATCCCACTAATGACATAATTGTTGGCATAATTCTTTTTACATCACAAAAATATTGCTAAACCCAACCTACCATCACGAGTCCAACCCCACTGCTGCCCGAAGGTCCAGTCAAATTCGAATTACGCAATAAACGAGGCCAGCCAAAGCGTGGCCCAAACGAAGTCAGGCCCAGCAAAATTGCAAAGAGTAATATCACGGTCCCGGGTTTGAAGAAATTACAATATCTCTTTTGGCTTTTATGCGTGATGCTCCACGCTCAAAATAAAATTATTAAATGCGCGTGACTGCATTTCTATTCCTCCACGCACAACATTCTCCTCCACCTCTGCATGCCTACCGTGTCACCGCATTTGAAAAATACTTTATGATTTTTTGCGGAAGGATCGAAAGAAGAGGTTGGCTCTATAAATGCAAGAGCTCCGGATCCTAGAAAAAGAGCATCATTCACACATTAATTTACACACACACTCTTTATTTTTATTTAGTCTTTAGCTTAATATTTTTAGTGCTTATTGTAGTAGCTTATTTTCAAGATCTTATTGTACCAAACCTTTTTAGCTTATTAATGATAATGAATTTTATGGAGTTTACTTAAGTGCTTATTTCCTTTTCATCTATTTCTTTCTTTTCTTTTTTCTTTTTCTTATCTAATAATCTATTTTAGCTTATTAGCTTATTGTAGCTTATTAGATTGGCTTTTTGATAAAACTCTCTTATAGCTTTTCACTTTAAACTTTTACATATCTTTTTTTATCTTGAATAAGCTCTTCCTTATAGCTTATTTTTAGATATAAAAGACTAGCTTTTTGGGTAAGCTTTTCATATAGCTTATTCAATAAGCACTTTTTATTTTTAGTTTCTTTTCAAACTCTTTTATTTACTTAGATTTATTTTCTTTTTCAACTTCTTAAAAAAAAAAAAAAAAAAAGTATTAATCTTTTTAACTTATCTCTAGCTTATTTATTTAGATCTAGTCCTTAAATATACCCAACTCACGTTTAATCTTGGATTGAACCACTTAGTTTTGGGTGGATATTGGATCTAATCTTTAAGCCTTTTCTTTGCTTATTTTGTTTAAAGTTTAGTACTTTTTAGATCAATAAGTTTTTCCATAGCTTATTTGATCCATAATATTGCTTATTCTCTAACCTTGATAAAGTTGTGATCTTGCTTAGTTTCTCATCATTTTCATCCTAAGACGAGGAGCTTAAGGGTTTTATAAGGCTTATTAACTAAGTTTAAAGCTTTTTTAGTCTTAATAAGCTAATTAGTTAATAAAGTCACAAACTTTATTAAATATTTGGTTTTATTAAAGCTTATAAAAAAGTAAACTTTAGGGTTTGATAAGTTTATAAAATCGGGTGGTTTTATTCGTCTCGTATATTGTAGATCGGGTTCTATTTTCCTTACTTTCTCTTTTAGCTTGTGGAAAAATGATGTTTGTTGAGCTTATTATTATTATCTTTGTTGGTTTAGTTATGACTATTAGTGAGTAGATTTTTATTATGCTTGTTAAGTGATTGGTGAATTGTGAAGTGTGGAATATTATAGATTATTAATTGGTAGCCTTTGGTTTACTTGGTTTGATTTTTAGAAACTTTAACGGGCAAAAGCCGTTAAGGATTTTAACCATTTAACCAAGTAGATTTTATCTAGATAAAAAGTAGGATTTTCAATATAAACCAACGTTGTGAGAAAAATCTACTTTTAAACGGATAATTAAAGGTTGTTAATTAATAATTTTCGGATAATCGATGATTTGAGTAGTTGGTTATTTTTCGGGCAAAAAGCCGTTGGTATAATTAATTATTTAAAGTCTACTAATTTTTACCTCGAAAAATAATTGTTTTCAATATAAGCCAATGTTGTGAAATAATTTGTTTGGCCGGTTATTAATTGCATAAGTGCTTTTAAAGAAAAATCCACACTTAATGAACTTTTCACCACACTTGACAAGCATAGCTTTTTATCATATATTGTTAGTCGGTATTATTTGCTATTAGTTTAATTTTATCTCACTTATAATAGTTTCTTTATTTATTAATATAAATAGTTTTAAAAATTAGACTACAAAACCAAACTAAAACCAAAACGATAATCAAGCATCGTTTAAAACGAACAAGGATAAGCTTCAAGACAAATCTGATATTCAAATCCACAAGTTCTTGCAAATGTTCAAGAAACTTCACATCAATATCAGTTTTGCCGAAGCTTTAGCACAAATGCCAAAATATGCTAAAATTTTAAAAGATCTCTTAACTAACAAAGAAAAACTTCTTGAATTGGTGAATACTCCTCTCAATGAGAATTGCTCGGCGGTCCTCCTCAAAAAGTTACCCGAGAAACTTGGAGACCCTGGCAGATTCCTCATTCCTTGCGATTTTAGTGACATAGAGAGATGCATGGCCCTAGCCGATCTAGGAGTCAGCATCAACCTAATGCCTCTTTCTGTGTGGAAAAAGCTATCATTACAGAACTTACTCCCTCTTATGACGATTGAGTTAACTAACCGAACGGTTGCATACCCGCTCGGTATAGCTGAGGATGTCTTCGTACAAGTAGGAGGTTTTATTTTGTTATTGTTGATTATGATGTCGATCCCCGTCCCTCATCTTGGGGCGACTTTTCTTAAAAACGGCTCGTGTTCTAATCGATGTAGAAGAAGAAGAGATGACTATTAGAGTCGGGGATGAAAATTTGGTGTTAAGTATTGCTCAAACTGCGAAATATCCTCTGCAAGGAGAAAGTCCGTCAATCGAATCGATTTCATTGACACTTCTTGCGAGGAGCATTTTCATGAGGTGTTGAACGTACAAAAGTCCATTAACCCCATGAGTGGCGATCCTACTCCCTCTTCTGATGCTACCGTCGCTTCTCTCTCCCGTCTATTTTCTGGGATAGTGATTTCTCTTAGAGGAGACCGACGCGTTTCTTGTCCGATGACTCAATTTCTCGAAATTGATAATGGCATTTGATTCGAGGGGATATTCTTTTTCTTGAACAATTATTGAATGATGATGTTACCAAAGATCCCCTCCAAAAGAACTTAAAAATGATGAAACTGAAAAGACTAAAACTTCAATTGAAGAACCTCCCGAGCTAGAACTCAAGGACTTACCTTCTCACCTCGAGTACGCATTTTTAGAGGGTACGTCTAAGTTACCCGTAATTATCGCTAAAGGCTTGGAGAGTGAAGAAAAGGACAAGCTCATCAAGGTTTTAAAGTCACATAAGCGAGCAATCGCTTGGAAAATTTCGACATCGAGGCATTAATCCAAATTTTTGCACTCATAAAATATTGATGGAAGATGACTTTAAACCTGTTCAACATCGAGAGAAGGGTAAATCCAAAATTCATGAAGTCATTAAAGTTATCAAACTTCTAGATGACGGATTGATTTACCCTATCTCGGATAGTCCTTGGGTTAGTCCCGTTCACGCGTACCCAAAAAGGGGAGGTATGACGGTGATAAAGAATGATAACAATGAGTTGATACCTACTAGGCTAGTTACGGGTTGGCGAGTTTGTATTATTATAGGAAGTGAATGAGGCCACCCGAAAATACCATTTTCCTCTTCCTTTTATGGACCAAATGTTAGAACGATTAGCGGGAAATGAGTTCTATTGCTTTCTTGATGGATTTTCTGGATACTTTCAAATTCCCATTGATCCCCAAGACCAAGAAAAGACCACCTTCACTCCGCCTTATGGGACATTTGCTTATCGTCGAATGCCCTTCGGTCTTTTAATGCGGGTACTTTTCAAAGGTGTATGGTGGCGATCTTTCATGATATGATTGAGAAACCATGGAAGTTTTCATGGATGATTTTTCGGTCGTTGGGGATTCATTCTCTTCTTGCCTCTCCCATTTAGACATGATGCTCAAAAGGTGCGAAGACACCAATCTTGTGCTAAATTGGGAGAAATGTCACTTTATGGTTAAAGAGGGTATCGTCCTCGGCCATAAGATTTCTAAGAATGGTATCGAGGTGGATCGTGCTAAGGTAGATGTTATTTCCAAATTACCACCTCCTACCACGGTCAAAGGAATTAGAAGTTTCTTGGGTCATGCCGGTTTTTATCGTAGATTCATAAAAGATTTTTCTAAAATAGCCCGGCCTATGACCCATCTACTAGAAAAAGATACTCCTTTATGTTCTCTAAAGAATGTATGGAGTCATTTGAACATCTTAAGACAAAATTAACCGAAGCTCCCATTCTTGTTGCCCCCGACTGGGACTTGCCTTTTGAAGTAATGTGTGATGCTAGTGACTTTGCTATCGGAGAGCTTGGGAACAACGAAAGAACAAATACTTTCAGCCTATACACTATGCAAGTAAGACTTTATCAAATGCTCAGATACATTACACCACTACGGAAAAAGAGTTATTAGCGGTGGTGTATGCGTTTGAGAAATTTCGTCCTTACCTTGTCTTGTCTAAGACAATAGTGTATACGGATCACTCGGCTTTAAAGTATCTATTTGCTAAACAAGACGCTAAGCCTAGATTGATCCGATGGGTTCTCCTCCTCCAAGAATTTAATATCGAGATTCGCGATAAAAAGGAGCAGAGAACCTAGCGGCTGATCATTTAAGTAGACTCGAAAATCCTCATAAAGGGGATCTCGATATGGAAATGAACGATAATTTTCCACACAGTCCTTGAATATGATTTCTATTAAAAATGAAAATGAACCCCCGGGTTTGGCCGATATTGCAAACTACTTAGCGGGTAATGTGCTTGTTAAAGGGTTGTCATCCCAACAAAAAAAAAATTCTTCAAAGATATTAAACATTATTTCTGGGATGACCCCTATTTGTTTAGAATCTGTGCTGATCAAATTATTAGGCGGTGTGGGACGGAAAGAAGCTATGGATATTATAGAAGCTTGTCACCATGGTCCCACCGGAGGACATCATGGCCCGAACTACACCGCCAAGAAAGTCTTCGATTCTGGATTCTTTTGGATCTCGATTTGATGCCCATGACATGGTCAAAATTGTGACTCATGTCAACGCCAAGGAAAAATATCACAAAGGGATGAAATGCCTCAAAATTCCATCCAAATTTGTGAAATCTTTGATGTTTGGGGCATAGACTTTATGGGGCCGTTCCGTCTTGAGGAACAAGTATATACTCGTGGCCGTCGGTTATGTGTCAAAATGGGTGGAAGCCAAAGCTTTACCCGAATGACCTCGAGTTGTAGTAAAATTCTTGAAACAATTATTCTCCCGATTTGGAACCCCTAGGGCCATAATCAGTGATCGAGGTACACATTTTTGCAATGATCAATTTTCTAAAGTTATGGAAAAATATGGTGTAAAACATAAACTTTCTACCTCGTATCACCCTCAAACAAGTGGTCAAGTAGAGGTGTCCAATCGCGGGCTTAAAAAGAATTCTTGAACGTATCGTAGGTGAGCATCGAGCTAAATGGGCGGACAAATTAGATGACGCTTATGGGCTTTCCGTACGCTTTTAAGACCCCATGGGGTGTACACCTTATAGGCTCGTAGGAAAAGCGGTCATCTCATCATTGAGCTCGAGCACAAAGCCTACTGGGCTTTGAAATGGACAAATTTTGATCTCAAAACTGCGGGTGATCACCGAAAGATTCAATTGAATGAATTAAATGAACTTCGTGATCAAGCCTACGAGAATTCTTTGATCTATAAGGAAAATACAAAGAAGATACACGATGAAAAAATCAAAAACCGAGAATTCCTTGTCGGTGATCGTGTTCTTCTTTTTAATTCTAGATTGAAGATTTTCTCGGGCAAGTTGAAATCCCGCTGGTCCGCCCGCTTTACTATTACTGAAGTATTTCCTTATGGGACCGTCGAGTTATCCCAACCCGATGGTCCAAACTTTAAGGTAAACGGGCATCGGATCAAGCACTACCATGGAGGGGACATTCCTACCTTGGATGTCCCAGATCTCCATCTTTCCCCATGGACAACTAATTCGGGGGCGAGTCAAGCTCGTGACTCGTTAATAAACAAGCTTCGAGGCAACCCGTATTTATCTATCTATCTATATATCTTTATTTTTCTTCTAATAAGTGTGTTGTAGATTAGTGTGGGGTTTTGTTTCTTTCCATGTGTGTTTGTAGGTTCCCGTTTTGCTTGAAGAATCCCTATGATCGAGAAGACCTCCGTGCTTGTTTTCAAACCCTCCAATACTCGGTCTCCGATCATTTATATGTTATATCTTGGGATAACCCTTTGTCATAATTAAAAATGATTTTTCACCTTTCACACTTAGAATTTTTTAAAACATTCGCCTTTTTCAATTCTAAGTGTGGGGTTAACACCCGTAATTTTTAAACATTGAGGACAATGTTAAGTTTTAAGTGTGGGGTGGATTTCTATCGAAATATGACTTTTCCTGCTTTTGTATGGTCCCCATGCAACCCCGTTTTTAACCGTTTTATCAAAAAAAAAAATAATAATAATAATAATAAATAAATAAAATCAATCAAAAAAAATTTTTTGTAAGCTTTTGCTAGTCTTTTTGATTGAAAAGTTTGCTAGTCTCTTAGACAAGAAGCTATAAAAAGCGAATTCTAGCTCACAAGGCCAAGGATTTGCAAGTTTCCCTGAGTGACTTTAAATATGCATAACTTGATTTCATTAGACGAAGCATTTGCTAAATTAATATACGTTTTGACACCTTGTTGACTTTCCGCTGGTGAGAGTAGGAATAGAATTCTGACTTGACCGGGCGTGTTGAGCCCTAGCTTGTTCCCTTAACCATAGATAATTTAATTATCGGCTAAGCATCCGCGGATCTCATTATTTGGGATTTTAAATTTGCGGAGATCGAGAAATGATAGAGTTACTTATAAGTTTAGATGCTAAGCGTGGAGTAGTTGGTTCTCTTTAAAGCCCATCGAATGTACTTATGGCTTTTTGTTCCCACAAAAATGTTTCACCCCATATCTGTGAATAAATAATTAGAGATGTTGAGTTTTTGGCGATAGTTAGTTCTTTATTCTTCTTTAGAGAATCCTTGCCCATGAGAGTTGGGTACACATCAAGGTACTATCAGTGTTGCGGTGTAATAGACAACTGATTCTTGATAGTTTGCTGCTATTGTTTCTATTGTTATAAAGCCGTAGGGTTTGGAGTTTGGCACAAAATTAACATGAAATAAAGCCCAAATGTATTAAAGTTGAAAAATCCAAAGCCATAAAAGTTTTCTATGATGCGGTACCCCGTTGTCATGGACTTCTTGAAAGGTTGAGGAAAATCCAAAGTCATAATAAGACTTCTGATAAAACGGTAATCCCGTTGAGTTAGTGGTTGAAAAGACCAATGGCCTAAATTGCAAAAATGCAAATGTGTTGAAATAAGTGTTAAGCCAACTTTGAATCCGGAGATGTCTAAATAAAGCCTCTGTCTCTGGACTCGTAGATGAGTTGTCTCGGTCGCCATAAAAGGATATTCTCCCTAAATCGTGTGAAATTAGGACCTTGATGTGGACCTCATTCTTGTATGCAATGATTTTCGAGGAAAGATGGATAACTAATTATCGACTTAGCTCATATCTTTATCGAATAAAAATATCTCGAAACGAGAAACATGAAGAAATTCATTTCTCACCAAAAATAAAATAAATAGCGGAAAAATAGGAAAATGGGAGCAAAGGTAATTACACAGTAACTTCCAGGTAGTGTTAGCATCTAACATCATATTTAACAATGATTTCGATTTTACGCTTAGTTTGGGGACTTGTGAAAATCAGGGACGATGTATTCTATCCGTATGGTCACTTCACGCTGTGTTGTGTTTCCTACTCCGTGATCCTAACGTGTCGTTTGAAAAATGTTGGAGTTATTGATGGACATGAAAGTTCAACAAACCGTCACGCAAAAAGGAATGTGCTTAATGATATATCTATATATAAAATAAAATGGTTTAAAACGGGGTGTTTTCAAAGATAAAGATTTTTGTACCTCTTGATGAACATCTTTCTGTTTCTTGTTTGATGTGAGGATTATTAGTTAAGGGGGTTTAAAAGATGTTCTTTCACTACGTTATGTAACTAACATTGCGTGTGGGACCAGCAATGGTTTTAGTGTGGGTATTTTGATGAGTGCTAAAACACACATCATTTTATATCTAAAAATATGCCAAATCGGACTAATAACCATGAAATGTGTCAAATTATATTGCAAATATGTTGGATATGTGTTATATATGTCTTTCGGTACAAGGGTTTGAAAACAAGCAAAACGGTTAATTTTCGGATGAGTTTCAACGACATTTTTATGTTTATCGAAGTTCAAAAGAAGTCATAAAGATTACCCGAGCACATAATTGGAAGATCACAAAAATCGAGTCAAATGGTTATTTTATGTGGAGCATCGAGGCAAAAGAAGAAAAGTTGAAAGATTAAACGGAGCTTGAACGAAGATTATTTTAAAGATAATGGCTAAAATTGGATCAAGGAAAAGAGGGCTAAAAAGAATTAAATGCAAAGAGTAAACACAAAAAGGCTCTTGGTCTAGTGGTTGGGGACATGTTTGTCAGCAAGAGTCTTGGGTTCAAATCCCACTAATGACATAATTGTTGGCATAATTCTTTTTACATCACAAAAAATATTGCTAAACCCAGCTGCTACCATCACGAGTCCACCCCACTGCTTGCGAAGGTCCAGTCCATTCAGCCCGCAAAAAAAAAGCCCACCAAAGCGTGGCCCCAACGAAGTCCAGGCCAATAAAATTGCAAGTAATATCTGGTCCCAGGTTTGAAGAAATTACAATATCTCTTTTTGGCTGCGTGATCTCACGCTCAAAATAAAATTATTAAATCGCGTGACCTGCATTTCTATTCCACTCACACAACATTTCTCCTCCAGCCTCTGCAAATACCTACATTGTCCTGCATTTGAAAGATACTATGATTTTTTTGAAGGATCGAGAAGAGGTTGGCTATAATACAAGAGCTCGGATCCTAGAAAAAGAGCATCATTCACATTAATTACACACACTCTTTATTTTATTTAGTCTTTAGCTTAATATTTTTAGTGCTTATTGTAGTAGCTTATTTTCAAGATCTTATTGTACCAAACCTTTTTAGCTTATTAATGATAATGAATTTTATGGAGTTTACTTAAGTGCTTATTTCCTTTTCATCTATTTCTTTCTTTTCTTTTTCTTTTTCTTATCTAATGATCTATTTTAGCTTATTAGCTTATTGTAGCTTATTAGATTGGCTTTTTAGTGATAAGCTCTCTTATAGCTTTTTCACTTTAAGCTTTTTACATATCTTTTTATCTTGAATAAGCTCTTCCTTATAGCTTATTTTAGATATAAAAGACTAGCTTTTTGGGTAAGCTTTTCATATAGCTTATTCAATAAGCACTTTTTTTTTAGTTTCTTTTCAAAAACTCTTTTATTTACTTAGATTTATTTTCTTTTTCAACTTCTTTTAAAAAAAAAAAAAGTATTAATCTTTTAACTTATCTCTAGCTTATTTATTTAGATCTAGTCCTAAATACCCAACTCACGTTTAATATTCGGATTTGAACCACTTAGTTTTGGGTGGATATTGGATCTAATCTTTAAGCTTTTTTTTTGCCTATTTTGTTTAAAGTTTAGTACTTTTTAGATCAATAAGTTTTTCCATAGCTTATTTGATCCATAATATTGCTTATTCTCTAACCTTTGATAAAGTTGTGATCTTGCTTAGTTTCTCATCATTTTCATCCTAAGGAGGAGCTTAGGGTTTTATAAGCTTACTTATTAACTAAAGTTTAAAGCTTTTTAGTCTTAATAAGCTAATTAGTTAATAAAGTCACAAACTTTATTAAATATTTGGTTTAATTAAAGCTTATAAAGAAGTAAACTTTAGGGTTTGATAAGTTTATAAAATCGGGTGGTTTTATTCGTCTCTATTGTAGATGGGTGCTATTTTCCTTACTTTCTCTTTTAGCTTGTAGAAAAATGATGTTTGTTGAGCTTATTATTACTATCTTTGTTGGTTTAGTTATGACTATTAGTGAGTAGATTTTTATTATGCTTGTTAAGTGATTGGTGAATTGTGAAATTAAGTGTGGAATATTAGAGATTATTAATTGGTAGCCTTTGGTTTACTTGGTTTGATTTTTAGAAACTTTACGGGCAAAAGCCGTTAAGGATTTTAACTATTTAACCAAGTAGATTTTATCTAGATAAAAAGTAGGATTTTCAATATAAACCAACGTTGTGAGAAAAATCTACTTTTTAAACGGATAATTAAGGGTTGTTAATTAATAATTTTCGGATAATCGATGATTTGAGTAGTTGGTTATTTTAACGGGCAAAAGCCGTTGGGATAATTAATTATTTAAAGTCTACTAATTTTTACCTCGAAAAAATAATTGTTTTCAATATAAGCTAATGTTGTGAGGAAATAATTAGTTTCGACGGGTATTAATTGCATAAGTGCTTTTAAGGAAAAATCCACACTTAATGAACTTACACACTTGACAAAGCATAGCTTTATCATATATTGTTGTTAGTCGGGTATTATTTGCTATTAGTTTAATTTTTATCTCACTTATAATAGTTTCTTTATTTATTAATATAAATAGTTTTAAAAATTAGACTACAAAACCAAACTAAAACCAAAACGATAATCAAGCATCGTTTAAAACGAACAAACAAAAACATAAAATTCAATTCAGACTCGCCTAGGAATACGATATCCGGAAGGTTGATTATTACTTGTCCTCAAGTAGTGATTGATTCTTAATCGGGAATACAAATTTTAAAACTGCCCTTCACAAAAATAACGAATCAGGTTCATCAAAGATTAATCAAGCATTACAAACACAACGAATGACCTATCGCAATACTAGGTCAATCACAATTAAGATAAGAGACAACCAATCAATATTCAATAACTAAGTTTCATATTACCTAAGCAAACACACAAGTAAATTGTCACACCCCCAAATTACCTGTTTTGCAGCGGAATGGAATTCCTGGGGATTGACTGTCATAGCATCACAATCACAGTTATATTGAACGACCTAAAGTGTCGTTTTGAAAGAAAATCGTTTGATTTAATAAAACAATCAGAGTTTACAAAGTAGGTCCCAAATGAAAATCAACTTGTGCGGAAATAAGTTTGTTACAATTCAAGCGATGTTTTAAGTCGTAAAACCCATTAGAATGGCGTCATCGCCGACTCCATGATGTGTCCAAATGCATGCCATGATTAGATGCCTTAGATACTGAGATAAAACATGCTTAAAAGTGTCAACACAAAGGTTGGGTGAGTTCATAGAGTTTGTGTTGAAATGTAAAGCCTTTCAAAATCGTTTATGCAGCAAAAGGCATTGTAAATCCCTCGGTTCAAGTTCCGCCATACAAAACTTGCAACACGTGTGTTTACAACCCCACTGCCAAAATATGCATAGTTTATGTTCAAGTGCATGATGTCAAATGAATTCACATTATAGTGCATGACTTAATGTATCAATAGTTCAATGAAAATCCCAAGACATTCAGCTCAATGATGTTCCCAAGACATTTAGCTCAATAATAATCCAAGACATTCACTCAATGATAATCCCAAGACATTCACTCAATGTAATCCCAAGACATTCAGCTCAATGATAATCCCAAGACATTCAGTTCCCAGATAATCCCAAGAATTCAGTTCCATGGTTTATGATATAGAATATGACTAAACATTCATTCGATTAAGCAGGTAGTTTCAAATAATCATGATAATAGTCATAAAATAGTTGAGCATGTATCTCCCCAAAGAGTTTAATAAAAGCATTAAAACAATTGAAAATGGGGCTATGGAAACTCACTTGGTAAAATGAGGTGACAAAGTGAGCACACGAGATGTAGTGTGATGCTTTAACCTTGACCTATTATGAATGTTATGATACGTAATGAGTTATGATGTAATGTTATGCATGCATTTCATTTATATTATACCATTTGTGAGTTTTGAAATTAATACTTATCGTCGAAAAATACTCTTTTGACGTCTTGACCATTCTTAAATTACTTTGCAAGTATTTACGTCAAAATGTCATCCTACGATAGTTTCTTAATGATTTATTGTGAAATTATAACTTTTCGTAAGTAAAATAATGTCGTTGGAAATTTCATGAAAGTGAAAAAAATGGCTTCGTATCAAAGTATACTAATATATTTTTGATAAGTTGAAATAATTTATAAAGCTTAAGACTGTTTTTGCTACTTGTACAAAATAAAATAGGTTGCTGAAATTTTCAGAAAATATATATTTCGGGTCAATCAAACTTGAAAAATTCATAACTTCTTCGTTATAACTCCGTTTTAATCCGTTCAAGCTGCCACGGATTCGTTTTAAAGTATATTTTCTAAATATCTAGACCAAAATTTTATGTCTACTGTCGGATTTTCCAGAATTACAAAATACGATCAGACCCTTTTTTAATACTTGTGAAAAAGAGTTTTCTCGTACTAAACCTATTCCAATCCCTTCCAAACAACTCCAAAGCTATTCTAATCCTACCATACACCTTCTTAGGGTGTCATGGGTTCCTAAACATCATCAAGACTAATATATAACAAGGGATAATTTATAGGATGACTTATATATATATAACTTCTAAAAACAATGTAAAAATGGTATAAACATCCATAAGTCTTGCATGTTTTGCTCAAAAATGATGAAATAGATATGAAATGATAATGAAAGATGTAAAATGAAAATGATATGCTTACTAGTTACTTGATGAGGTGACTAGAACAAGGGATAAAACTTAAACACCCTAGATTTTTATTTCAAAACCTTGATTAAGAGTGTAACTAGATTGTATACAAACTTGATCTTGAAAAACTTTTTGGTTTTCTTCCTTGAGCTCCTAAGGCCGGTTTTAGAGAGAAGAAAAGAAGAAAGAAAGACTTGAATTATTGGGAATGAATGTGTAAGTGATGTTTGAGTGTTATATCATACATGTAAGAAGAAAAATCTACCCAATCTAGTGAGTCACCCCCATATTTTAAGCAAAGGGAATGTGTTTCAACAATACATATTTTTTTTTCTTTTTAATTATAAAGGTGTAAGTAAATGTATACTTGGTAAAATTTGTTTAGTAGTTATGCATATATTTGAACATTTAGGGTAGTGTTAGCTAAAAATAAATTTTAACGGGTCAAAGCAAAATGTATTGTAGTCATAAAAATTGTAAAAATACATTTCTTGAAAGATTTGAGTGATATAATAATTATCGTGTAGTTTTAAGAAATCATTAAGTAATAATATAAATTTAAGGATTTATATACAAAATAAATTTAAAACACTAGGTAAACTCAAAATATCATTTTTATAAACTAAATGTAAGTATAAAAATATATCGGGATCATTTTTGGAAGTATTGGATTAAATGTTCAAAATAATAACTTACGCGATAACGTTTATTTAATATAAAATTTACGCGTTTAAGGTGAAATGCAAAATCATGAATGAACTAACATGATGAAAATGATGTTAATGAAATGTAGACTAAACTTAGTCTATATGAAATGTTAGTGATGATATGATCATGAATTCGCCGCTAAACCATTAAGGTTACGCGAATTTGGAACCATAAACCTAGTTTACGATAAATGATGAATAATGAAGCATGAAATATGTTTTGAAATATGACCTGAAAATACGAGTTGTCACATTCGCCCACAAAAGGAATTCAGTCCAGATTAGGTTAAATTAGTCTCTCGGTTTAGGGTTTGATGAGGCAAACTTTCCCATTCTCGAGCAAAACCCTCAAAAGACTTTTAGGTAACCGATTTTCACTTAATCTCACAACTCATCAAACAAGAACATCCATGAGATTAGGCTAAATCGGTTTGATTATGGTCTTTTGAAAATTTTGCTTTCATGGAAATTGCTTACACATATAAACCTCTCTCCCTTCATTGCATGACTCTTCCAGAATTAGACATAGGTGATCAGGCTATGTATAATTTAGGAGTAACTATGCAATGCTTGGACTAATCGACTCATATGATGTTTGGTGTTGAGTCAATGGATGTTAAAATTGTGATAGGGAATGACAAGGCATTCTCCATGTCAAAGTGATGTGAGTATAATAGGATGGGTATTTGAAGGCATCAATGTGACAATCGATTTTGAAATGAAAGTAAACAACTCGAAAAAATATGCGTATAAACGCATGCAAAGTGAACATGCACATATGATGAAATGATGAGATGCTATGATGATGTAGTTATAGTCTAGGGTCATGATGCAACCTAGTTCTCTATAACCGAGCTCTATGCCATGCACCCCCAAATTACTGTTTTTTGCGGAATGGAATTCACGGGGATTACTGTCATAGCATCACAATCAGTTATATTGAACGACCTAAAATTAATGCGTTTGAAAAGAACATCATTTGGTTTAATAAAACAATCAGAGTTTACAAAGTAGGTCCCAAATGAAAATCAACTTGTGCGGAAATAAGTTTGTTACAATTCAAACGATGTTTTAAAGTACGTAAAACCAAGTGAGGCAGCGTCGTCATCGCGACTCCATGATGTGTCCAAATGCATGCCATGAAGTGAATGCCTTAGATACGTGAGATAAAACATGCTAAAAGTGTCAACACAAAGGTTGAGTGAGTTCATAGAGTTTGTGTTGAAATGTAAAGCCTTTCAAAATGGTTTATGCGGCAAAAGGCATTGTAAATCCACTCATTCCAAGTTCCGCATACAAAACTTGCCTTTGTAATGTTTACAACCCTTTGCCAAATATGTAGTTTATGTTCAAGTGTATGATGCCAAATGAATTCACATTATAGTGCATGACTTAATGTATCAATAGTTCAATGAAAATCCCAAGACATTCAGCTCAATGATGTTCCCAAGACATTTAGCTCAATAATAATCCCAAGACATTGACTATTAGATAATCCCAAGACATTATTTCAATGATAATCCCAAGACATTATTTCAATGATAATCCCAAGACATTCAGTTCCATGATAATCCCAAGACATTCAGTTCCATGGTTTATGATATATAATATGACTAAACATTCATTCGGTTAAGCGGTAGTTTCAAATAATCATGATAGTCATAAAAATAGTTGAGCATGTATCTCCCCCAAAGAGTTTAATAAAACATTAAAACAATTGAAAATGGGGCTATGGAAACTCACTTGGTAAAATGAGGCGATGACAAAAAGTGAGCACACGAGATGTAGTGTGATGCTTTAACCTTGACCTATTATGAATGTTATGATACGTAATGAGTTATGATGTAATGTTATGCATGCATTTCGTATGTTATTTATACCATTTGTGAGTTTTGAAATTAATACTTATCGTCGTGAAAATACTCTTTTGGCGTCTCTTGACCATTCTTAAATTACTTTGCAAGTATTTACGTCAAAATGTCATCCACGATAGTTTTCTTAATGATTTATTGTGAAATTATAACTTTTCGTAAGTAAAAATAATGTCGTTTAAATTTCATGAAAGTGACAAAAAATGGCTTATCAAAAGTATACTAATATATTTTGATAAGTTGAAATAATTTATAAAGCTTAAGACTCGTTTGGACTCGTACAAAATAAATAGGTTGCTGAAATTTCAGAAAATATATATTTAGTCGTCAAACTTGAAAAATTCATAACTTCTTCGTTATAACTCCGTTTTAATCCGTTCAGCGGACGCAGTTCGTTTTAAAGTATATTTTCTAAATATCTAGACCAAAATTTTATGTCTACTGTCGGATTTTCCAGAATTACAAAATACAGATCAGACCCTTTAATACTTGTCGAAAAGAGTTTTTCTCATACTAAACCTATTCCAATCCCTTCAAAACAACTCCAAAGCTATTCTAATCCTACCATACACCTTCTTAGGGTGTCATGGGTTCCTAAACATCATCAAGACTAATATATAACAAGGGATAATTTATAGGATGACTTATATATATGTAACTTCTAAAAACAATGTAAAAATGGTATAAACATCCATAAGTCTTGCATGTTTTGCTCAAAAATGATGAAATAGATATGAAATGATAATGAAAGATGTAAAATGAAAATGATATGCTTACTAGTTACTTGATGAGGTGACTAGAACAAGGGATAAAACTTAAACACCCTAGGTTTTTATTTCAAAACCTTGATTAAGAGTGTAACTAGATTGTATACAAACTTGATCTTGAAAAACTTTTTGGTTTTCTTCCTTGAGCTCCTAAGGCCGGTTTTAGAGAGAAGAAAAGAAGAAAGATAGACTTGAATTATTGGGAATGAATGTGTAAGTGATGTTTGAGTGTATATCTATACATGTAAGAAGAAAAATCTACCCAATCTAGTGAGTCACCCCCCCATATTTTCAGCAAAGGGGAATGTATTTCAACAATACATATTTTTTTTTCTTTTTAATTATAAAGGTGTAAGTAAATGTATACTTGGTAAAATTTGTTTAGTAGTTATGCATATATTTGAACATTTAGGGTAGTGTTAGCTAAAAATAAATTTTAACGGGTCAAAGCAAAATGTATTGTAGTCATAAAAATTGTAAAAATACATTTCTTGAAAGATTTGAGTGATATAATAATTATCGTGTAGTTTTTAAGGAAATCGTCGTAATAATATAAATTTAACAATTTATATACAAAATAAATTTAAAACACTAGGTAAACTCAAAATATCATTTTTATAAACTAAATGTAAGTATAAAATATATCGGATCATTTTGGAAGTATTGGATTAAATGTTCAAAATAATAACTTACGCGATAACGTTTATTTAATATAAAATTTACGCGTTTAAGGTGAAATGCAAAATCATGAATGAACTAACATGATGAAAATGATGTTAATGAAATGTAGACTAAACTTAGTCTATATGAAATGTCCGTGATGATATGATCATGAATTCGCCGCTAAACCATTAAGGTTACGCGAATTTGGAACACGCAAAACCTAGTTTACGATGAATGAAGAATAATGAAGCATGAAATATGTTTTGAAATATGACCTGAAAATACGAGTTGTCACATTCGCCCAACCAAAAAGGAATTCAGTCCCTGAATTCAGTTCGTGTTAGTCTCTCCGGTTTAGGGTTTGATGTGGCAAACTTTCCCATTCTCGAGCAAAACCCTCAAAAGACTTTTAGGTAACCGATTTTCACTTAATCTCACAACTCATCAAACAAGAACTGTCATGAGATTAGGCTAAATCGGTTTGATTAACGGGTCTTTTGAAAATTTTGCTCGGTCATGGAATTGCTTACACATATAAGCCTACTACTCCCTTCATTGCATGATTCTTCTTGAATTAGACATAGGTGATCAGGCTATGTATAATTTAGGAGTAACTATGCAATGCTTGGACTAATCGACTCATATGATGTTTGGTGTTGAGTCAACTGATGTTAAAATTGTGATAGGGAATGACAAGGCATTCTCCATGTCAAAGTGATGTGAGTATAATAGGATGGGTATTTGAAGGCATCAATGTGACAATCGATTTTGAAATGAAAGTAAACAACTCGAAAAAAAATGTACGTATAAACCGCATGCAAAGTGAATATGCACTTATGATGAAATGATGAGATGCTATGATGATGTAGTTATAGTCTAGGGTCAATGATGCAACCTAGTTCTCTATAACCGAAGCTCTGATGCCAATCTGTCACACCCCCAAATTACCTGTTTTGCAGCGGAATGGAATTCCTGGGGATTGACTGTCATAGCATCACAATCACAGTTATATTGAACGACCTAAAGTGTCGTTTGAAAAGAACATCGTTTGGTTTAATAAAACAATCAGAGTTTACAAAGTAGGTCCCAAATGAAAATCAACTTGTGCGGAAATAAGTTTGTTACAATTCAAACGATGTTTTAAAGTACGTAAAACCCAAGTGAGACGCGTCGTCATCGCGACTCCATGATGTGTCCAAATGCATGCCATGAAGTGAATGCCTTAGATACCTGAGATAAAACATGCTAAAAGTGTCAACACAAAGGTTGAGTGAGTTCATAGAGTTTGTGTTGAAATGTAAAGCCTTTCAAAATCGTTTATGCAGCAAAGGCATTGTAAATCCACTCCGGGCCCAAGTTCCGCCCATACAAAACTTGCAACCTGTGTGTTTACAACCCACTGCCAAAATATGTAGTTTATGTTCAAGTGCATGATGCCAAATGAATTCACATTATAGTGCATGACTTAATGTATCAATAGTTCAATGAAAATCCCAAGACATTCAGCTCAATGATGTTCCCAAGACATTTAGCTCAATAATAATCCCAAGACATTCAGCTCAATGATAATCCCAAGACATTCAGCTCAATGATAATCCCAAGACATTCAGCTCAATGATAATCCCAAGACATTCAGTTCCATGATAATCCCAAGACATTCAGTTCCATGGTTTATGATATAGAATATGACTAAACATTCAGTTCAGTTAAGCAGGTAGTTTCAAATAATCATGATAGTCATAAAAATAGTTGAGCATGTATCTCCCCCAAAGAGTTTAATAAAAACATTAAAACAATTGAAAATGGGGCTATGGAAACTCACTTGGTAAAATGAGGCGATGACAAAAGTGAGCACACCGAGATGTAGTGTGATACTTTAACCTTGACCTATTATGAATGTTATGATACGTAATGAGTTATGATGTAATGTTATGCATGCATTTCGTATGTTATTTATACCATTTGTGAGTTTTGAAATTAATACTTATCGTCGAAAAATACTCTTTTGACGTCTTGACCATTCTTAAATTACTTTGCAAGTATTTACGTCAAAATGTCATCCTACGATAGTTTCTTAATGATTTATTGTGAAATTATAACTTTTCGTCGTAAAATAATGTCTTTGGAAATTTCATGAAAGTGACAAAAATGGCTTCGTATCAAAGTATACTAATATATTTTTGATAAGTTGAAATAATTTATAAAGCTTAAGACTCGTTTTTGACTCGTACAAAATAAAATAGGTTGCTGAAATTTTCAGAAAATATATATTTCGTCGTCAAACTTGAAAAATTCATAACTTCTTCGTTATAACTCCGTTTTAATCCGTTCAAGCGGCCACGGATTCGTTTTAAAGTATATTTTCTAAATATCTAGACCAAAATTTTATGTCTACTGTCGGATTTTCCAGAATTACAAAATACGATCAGACCCTTTTTAATACTTGTCGAAAAGAGTTTTTCTCGTACTAAACCTATTCCAATCCCTTCAAAACAACTCCAAAGCTATTCTAATCCTACCATACACCTTCTTAGGGTGTCATGGGTTCCTAAACATCATCAAGACTAATATATAACAAGGGATAATTTATAGGATGACTTATATATATGTAACTTCTAAAAACAATGTAAAAATGGTATAAACATCCATAAGTCTTGCATGTTTTGCTCAAAAATGATGAAATAGATATGAAATGATAATGAAAGATGTAAAATGAAAATGATATGCTTACTAGTTACTTGATGAGGTGACTAGAACAAGGGATAAAACTTAAACACCCTAGGTTTTTATTTCAAAACCTTGATTAAGAGTGTAACTAGATTGTATACAAACTTGATCTTGAAAAACTTTTTGGTTTTCTTCCTTGAGCTCCTAAGGCCGGTTTTAGAGAGAAGAAAAGAAGAAAGATAGACTTGAATTATTGGGAATGAATGTGTAAGTGATGTTTGAGTGTATATCTATACATGTAAGAAGAAAAATCTACCCAATCTAGTGAGTCACCCCCCCATATTTTCAGCAAAGGGGAATGTATTTCAACAATACATATTTTTTTTTCTTTTTAATTATAAAGGTGTAAGTAAATGTATACTTGGTAAAATTTGTTTAGTAGTTATGCATATATTTGAACATTTAGGGTAGTGTTAGCTAAAAATAAATTTTAACGGGTCAAAGCAAAATGTATTGTAGTCATAAAAATTGTAAAAATACATTTCTTGAAAGATTTGAGTGATATAATAATTATCGTGTAGTTTTTAAGGAAATCGTCGTAATAATATAAATTTAACAATTTATATACAAAATAAATTTAAAACACTAGGTAAACTCAAAATATCATTTTTATAAACTAAATGTAAGTATAAAAATATATCGGGATCATTTTTGGAAGTATTGGATTAAATGTTCAAAATAATAACTTACGCGATAACGTTTATTTAATATAAAATTTACGCGTTTAAGGTGAAATGCAAAATCATGAATGAACTAACATGATGAAAATGATGTTAATGAAATGTAGACTAAACTTAGTCTATATGAAATGTTAGTGATGATATGATCATGAATTCGCCGCTAAACCATTAAGGTTACGCGAATTTGGAACACGCAAACCTAGTTTACGATGAATGATGAATAATGAAGCATGAAATATGTTTTGAAATATGACCTGAAAATACGAGTTGTCACATTCGCCCAACCAAAAAGGAATTCAGTCCCTGAATTCAGTTCGTGTTAGTCTCTCCGTTTAGGGTTTTGTGGCAAACTTTCCCATTCTCGAGCAAAACCCTCAAAAGACTTTTAGGTAACCGATTTTCACTTAATCTCACAACTCATCAAACAAGAACTGTCATGAGATTAGGCTAAATCGGTTTGATTAACGGGTCTTTTGAAAATTTTGCTCGGTCATGGAATTGCTTACACATATAAGCCTACTACTCCCTTCATTGCATGATTCTTCCTGAATTAGACATAGGTGATCAGGCTATGTATAATTTAGGAGTAACTATGCAATGCTTGGACTAATCGACTCATATGATGTTTGGTGTTGAGTCAACTGATGTTAAAATTGTGATAGGGAATGACAAGGCATTCTCCATGTCAAAGTGATGTGAGTATAATAGGATGGGTATTTGAAGGCATCAATGTGACAATCGATTTTGAAATGAAAGTAAACAACTCGAAAAAAAATGTACGTATAAACCGCATGCAAAGTGAATATGCACTTATGATGAAATGATGAGATGCTATGATGATGTAGTTATAGTCTAGGGTCAATGATGCAACCTAGTTCTCTATAACCGAAGCTCTGATGCCAATCTGTCACACCCCCAAATTACCTGTTTTGCAGCGGAATGGAATTCCTGGGGATTGACTGTCATAGCATCACAATCACAGTTATATTGAACGACCTAAAGTGTCGTTTGAAAAGAACATCGTTTGGTTTAATAAAACAATCAGAGTTTACAAAGTAGGTCCCAAATGAAAATCAACTTGTGCGGAAATAAGTTTGTTACAATTCAAACGATGTTTTAAAGTATGAAACCCAGTGAGACGTCGTCATCGCGACTCCCTGATGTGTCCAAATGCATGCCATG
Source organism: Chrysanthemum makinoi (assembly GCA_910596185.1). Taxonomy (NCBI): domain Eukaryota; kingdom Viridiplantae; phylum Streptophyta; class Magnoliopsida; order Asterales; family Asteraceae; genus Chrysanthemum; species Chrysanthemum makinoi. Next base: position 109,771,187 of record OU343218.1, read on the forward strand.
AAGTGAATGCCTTAGATACCTGAGATAAAACATGCTAAAAGTGTCAACACAAGGTTGAGTGAGTTCATAGAGTTTGTGTTGAAATGTAAAGCCTTTCAAACTCGTTTATGCAGCAAAGGCATTGTAAATCCACTCAGTTCCAAGTTCCGCCCATACAAAACTTGCAACCTGTGTGTTTCAACCCACTGCAAAATATGTAGTTTTATGTTCAAGTGCATGATGCCAAATGAATTCACATTATAGTGCATGACTTAATGTATCAATAGTTCAATGAAAATCCCAACACATTCACTCATGATGTTCCCAAGACATTTAGCTCAATAATAATCCCAAGACATTCAGCTCATGATAATCCCAGACATTCATCTCAATGATAATCCCAAGACATTCAGCTCAATGATAATCCCAAGACATTCAGTTCCATGATAATCCCAAGACATTCAGTTCCATGGTTTATGATATATAATATGACTAAACATTCAGTTCAGTTAGCAGTAGTTTCAAATAATCATGATAGTCATAAAAATAGTTGAGCATGTATCTCCCCCAAAGAGTTTAATAAAAAACATTAAAACAATTGAAAATGGGGCTATGGAAACTCACTTGGTAAAATGAGGCGATGACAAAAGTGAGCACACCGAGATGTAGTGTGATACTTTAACCTTGACCTATTATGAATGTTATGATACGTAATGAGTTATGATGTAATGTTATGCATGCATTTCGTATGTTATTTATACCATTTGTGAGTTTTGAAATTAATACTTATCGTCGAAAAATACTCTTTTGACGTCTTGACCATTCTTAAATTACTTTGCAAGTATTTACGTCAAAATGTCATCCTACGATAGTTCTTATGATTTATTGTGAAATATAACTTTTCGCGGAAAATAATGTTGTTGGAAATTTCATGAAAGTGACAAAAATGGCTTCGTATCAAAGTATACTAATATATTTTTGATAAGTCGAAATAATTTATAAAGCTTAAGACTCGTTTTTGACTCGTACAAAATAAAATAGGTTGCTGAAATTTTCAGAAAATATATATTTCGTCGTCAAACTTGAAAAATTCATAACTTCTTCGTTATAACTCCGTTTTAATCCGTTCAAGCGGCCACGGATTCGTTTTAAAGTATATTTTCTAAATATCTAGACCAAAATTTTATGTCTACTGTCGGATTTTCCAGAATTACAAAATACGATCAGACCCTTTTTAATACTTGTCGAAAAGAGTTTTTCTCGTACTAAACCTATTCCAATCCCTTCAAAACAACTCCAAAGCTATTCTAATCCTACCATACCCCTTCTTAGGGTGTCATGGGTTCCTAAACATCATCAAGACTAATATATAACAAGGGATAATTTATAGGATGACTTATATATATGTAACTTCTAAAAACAATGTAAAAATGGTATAAACATCCATAAGTCTTGCATGTTTTGCTCAAAAATGATGAAATAGATATGAAATGATAATGAAAGATGTAAAATGAAAATGATATGCTTACTAGTTACTTGATGAGGTGACTAGAACAAGGGATAAACTTAACACCCTAGATTTTTATTTCAAAACCTTGATTAAGAGTGTAACTAGATTGTATACAAACTTGATCTTGAAAAACTTTTGGTTTTCTTCCTTGAGCTCCTAAGGCCGGTTTTAGAGAGAAGAAAAGAAGAAAGATAGACTTGAATTATTGGGAATGAATGTGTAAGTGATGTTTGAGTGTATATCTATACATGTAAGAAGAAAAATCTACCCAATCTAGTGAGTCACCCCCCCATATTTTCAGCAAAGGGGAATGTATTTCCAAAATACATATTTTTTTTTTCTTTTTAATTATAAAGGTGAAAGTAAATGTGTACTTTGTAAGTCTTGTTTAGTAATTATGTATATATTTGAACATTTAGGGTAGTGTTAGCTAAAAATAAATTTTAACGGGTCAAAGCAAAATGTATTGTAGTCATAAAAATTGTAAAAATACATTTCTTGAAAGATTTGAGTGATATAATAATTATCGTGTAGTTTTTAAGAAAATCGTCGTAATAATATAAATTTAACAATTTATATACAAAATAAATTTAAAACACTAGGTAAACTCAAAATATCATTTTTATAAACTAAATGTAAGTATAAAAATATATCGGAATCATTTTTGGAAGTATTGGATTAAATGTTCAAAATAATAACTTATGCGATAACGTTTATTTAATATAAAATTTACGCGTTTAAGGTGAAATGCAAAATCATGAATGAACTAACATGATGAAAATGATGTTAATGAAATGTAGACTAAACTTAGTCTATATGAAATGTTAGTGATGATATGATCATGAATTCGCCGCTAAACCATTAAGGTTACGCGAATTTGGAACACGCAAACCTAGTTTACGATGAATGATGAATAATGAAGCATGAAATATGTTTTGAAAATGACCTGAAATTACGAGTTGTCACATTCGCCCATACAAAAAGGAATTCAGTCCCTGAATTCAGTTCGTGTTAGTCTCTCCGGTTTAGGTTTGATGTGGCAAACTTTCCCATTCTCGAGCAAAACCCTCAAAAGACTTTTAGGTAACCGATTTTCACTTAATCTCACAACTCATCAAACAAGAACTGTCATGAGATTAGGCTAATCGGTTTGATTAACGGGTCTTTTGAAATTTTTGCTCGGTCATGGATTGCTTACACATATAAGCCTACACTACCCCTTCATTGCATGATTCTTCCCTAATTAGACATAGGTGATCAGGCTATATATATTTAGGAGTAACTATGCAATGCTTGGACTAATCGACTCATATGATGTTTGGTGTGAGTCAACTGATGTTAAAAATTATGATAGGGACTGACAAGGCATTCTTCATGTCAAAGTGATGTGATATATAGGATGGGTATTTGAAGGCATCAATGTGACAATCGATTTTGAAATGAAAGTAAACAACTCGAAAAAAAATGTCGTATAAAACCGCATGTATAATGAATATGCACTTATGATGAAATGATGAGATGCTATGATGATGTAGTTATAGTCTAGGGTCAATGATGCAACCTAGTTCTCTATAACCGAAGCTCTGATCCACTGTCACACCCCCAATTTACCTGTTTTGCAGCGGAATGGAATTCCTGGGATTGACTGTCATAGCATCACAATAACAGTTATATTGAACGACCTAAAGTGTCGTTTGAAAAGAACATCGTTTGGTTTAATAAAACAATCAGAGTTTACAAAGTAGGTCCCAAATGAAAATCAACTTGTGCGGAAATAAGTTTGTTACAATTCAAACGATTTTTAAAGTACGAAAACCCATGTGAGACGCGTCGTCATCGCGACTCCATGATGTGTCCAAATGCATGCCATGAAGTGAATGCCTTAGATACCTGAGCTAAAACATGCTAAAAGTGTCAACACAAAGGTTGAGTGAGTTCATAGAGTTTGTGTTGAAATGTAAAGCCTTTCAAAATCGTCTATGTAGCAAAGGCATTGTAAATCCACTCAGTTCCAAGTCCCGCCCATACAAAACTTGCAACCTGTGTGTTTACACCCACTGCCAAAATGTGTATAGTTTATGTTCAAGTGCATGATGCCAAATGAATTCACATTATAGTGCATGACTTAATGTATCAATAGTTCAATGAAAATCCAAAGACATTCAGCTCAATGATGTTCCCAAGACATTTAGCTCAATAATAATCCCAAGACATTCAGCTCAATGATAATCCCAAGACATTCAGCTCAATGATAATCCCAAGACATTCAGCTCAATGATAATCCCAAGACATTCAGTTCCATGATAATCCCAAGACATTCAGTTCCATGGTTTATGATATAGAATATGACTAAACATTCAGTTCAGTTAAGCAGGTAGTTTCAAATAATCATGATAGTCATAAAAATAGTTGAGCATGTATCTCCCCCAAAGAGTTTAATAAAACATTAAAACAATTGAAAATGGGGCTATGGAAACTCACTTGGTAAAATGAGCGATGACAAAGTGAGCACACCGAGATGTAGTGTGATACTTTAACCTTGACCTATTATGAATGTTATGATACGTAATGAGTTATGATGTAATGTTATGCATGCATTTCGTATGTTATTTATACCATTTGTGAGTTTTGAAATTAATACTTATCGTCGAAAAATACTCTTTTTCGTCTTGACCATTCTTAAATTACTTTGCAAGTATTTACGTCAAAATGTCATCCTACGATAGTTTCTTAATGATTTATTGTGAAATTATAACTTTTCGTCGTAAATATGTCGTTGGAAATTTCATGAAAGTGACAAAAATGGCTTCGTATCAAAGTATACTAATATATTTTTGATAAGTCAAAATAATTTATAAAGCTTAAGACTCGTTTTTGACTCGTACAATAACTAAAATAGGTTGCTGAAATTTCAGAAAATATATATTTCGTCGTCAAACTTGAAAAATTCATAGCTTCTTCGTTATAACTCCGTTTTAATCCGTTCAAGCGGCCACGGATTCGTTTTAAAGTATATTTTCTAAATATCTAGACCAAAATTTTATGTCTACTGTCGGATTTTCCAGAATTACAAAATACGATCAGACCCTTTTTAATACTTGTCGAAAAGAGTTTTTCTCGTACTAAACCTATTTCAATCCCTTCAAAACAACTCCAAAGCTATTCTAATCCTACCATACACCTTCTTAGGGTGTCATGGGTTCCTAAACATCATCAAGACTAATATATAACAAGGGATAATTTATAGGATGACTTATATATATGTAACTTCTAAAAACAATGTAAAAATGGTATAAACATCCATAAGTCTTGCATGTTTTGCTCAAAAATGATGAAATAGATATGAAATGATAATGAAAGATGTAAAATGAAAATGATATGCTTACTAGTTACTTGATGAGGTGACTAGAACAAGGGATAAAACTTAAACACCCTAGGTTTTTATTTCAAAACCTTGATTAAGAGTGTAACTAGATTGTATACAAACTTGATCTTGAAAAACTTTTTGGTTTTCTTCCTTGAGCTCCTAAGGCCGGTTTTAGAGAGAAGAAAAGAAGAAAGAAAGACTTGAATTATTGGGAATGAATGTGTAAGTGATGTTTGAGTGTATATCTATACATGTAAGAAGAAAAATCTACCCAATCTAGTGAGTCACCCCCATATTTTTGAAAGGGGAATGTATTTCAACAATACATATTTTTTTCTTTTAATTATAAAGGTGTAAGTAAATGTATACTTGGTAAAATTTGTTTAGTAGTTATGTATATATTTGAACATTTAGGGTAGTGTGAGCTAAAAATAAATTTTAACGGGTCAAAGCAAAATGTATTGTAGTCATAAAAATTGTAAAAATACATTCCTTGAAAGATTTGAGTGATATAATAATTATCGTGTAGTTTTTAAGGAAATCGTCAGAATAATATAAATTTAACGAGTTATATACAAAATAAATTTAAAACACTAGGTAAACTCAAAATATTATTTTATAAACTAAATGTAAGTATAAAAATATATCGGGATCATTTTTGGAAGTATTGGATTAAATGTTCAAAAATAACTTACTTTATAACGTTTATTTAATATAAAATTCTACGTTTAAGGTGAAATGCAAAGTCATGAATGAACTAACATGATGAAAATGATGTTAATGAAATGTAGACTAAAATTAGTCTATATGAAATGTTAGTGATGATATGATCATGAATTCGCCGCTAAACCATTGTTGTTGACGCTGAATTTGGAACACGCAAACCTAGTTTACGATGAATGATGAATAATGAAGCATGAAATATGTTTTGAAATATGACCTGAAAATACGAGTTGTCACATAAATTAGTCGGACATGGGGAACATGCAAGCATACACACAATCAAAGGAAGACATAATTAAATTAATGAAGTAAAACACTTTGTGGAAAACTAGAAGGGGGGTTGAATAGTTTTACCAATTTAAAACTTCCTTTTAAATATTTAGATCGACTTATGTCAATCTATTTAATTGCTTATTTTGGACGTTGATAGATAGATATATAAAACGTGTAATGAAAGATAAAGAGTAAGAAGTACATCACTTACACAAGTTATTTATAGTGATTCGCTACAAGGACACCTTCCTATCCCACTCTAGTCACCTACTGAGAGTTCGTGAAGTTAATTACACCAATCTCCTTATGGCGGAGAAGCCTTCACAACGTTGCTTAACCTTTTTCCGGCATAAAGCTAAATAATCCAGTTCTTTTCATACCAATGCAACCATACCTAACAATAACGTCAGCTTACCCCTTTATACCTAAAGTGCTAGGCTAACCACCAAGTTCTTTCACACAAAGGGAGGAACTAATCCTATCACAACGCCGCTTACCCTTTATTAGGTAATTAGGCTAAGCACCTAGTTCCACATTGGATGAACTACTACCCTTCAACACAACACCTAATATCATGAGATCAATTCTTGTTACACCCTGCTTCATCAAGGATATCACCATCCTTGGAAACAAAAAACAAATACTTATATGTATAACGATGCACCTCTATCATTATACGACTTGTGGCATTCTTCCCAAATACCTAATTTGATTTGATTCTTCGGCATCCTTCACTAATTCCTTTGACACAATGCTTGGCACCCTTGAATAACGCCTCTGTCTTGACACCTTTAGCATTCTTCACTAATGCTTTGACCCGGATGATGAGCACCTTTCACTAATGCTTTTATCTTGACACTTTCGGCATTCTTCACTAATGCCTTCAACCCAACATCTATGGAGAAAGGAAGAACTATCAACAAGAGAACCTTAGTTGTCTTGATGATGACGAACAAGACAACTCATGGACTTGAGTTGACGTCTTCGTTGGTGATCTCACTAATTTGAGGTTCTAAATACTCATCATTTTTATACTGTCTAGACTGCAAAATCATCTGAAAACACTCAAAAATGCATCAAAATGATAAAAATATCACAAATCAGTGTTTTATGTGTTTCAAATGCAAAAATATCAAAAATCGATGAAAAAACATATCAAATTTGCAAAATTGCGCTTTTAGTCCCCCAAGTTTCAAAATTGTCAAAAAGTACCCCTGGTAAATCAAAACATAGAGAAATGTCATTTAAGGTCCATGGGATTCAAAAGTTGTTAAAACAAACCCTTTCAAAGTTTAAAAGTTGCAAAATTACAACTTTGGTCCCTCAAGTTTGAAAATTGTCAAAATGGTCCTGGAATTTGGAAATTGTCAAGTTTGGTCCTTATACTTTTGAAGATTGTCACTTATGGTCCTTGGAGAAACTTTTGTTGAATTGGCGCCTAGGTCCTTGAGTTTTCAGAATTTACACCTTAGGTCCTTGTTATTTAAAAACCTTTAAACCATCTTGGACCTTGTCAATACCCTTGTGACCCCTCAATAATATACATTTGGACCCTCAATATTAAAACCCCGGTCAACATGGTACTAAACAAACACCCAACTTGGCCACCTCTTTCTTCGCTTCCCAACTGCTCCCTGAAATCACTCAAAACCATCCCTCCTCCTCACTCTCTTCTCACACCCTTGTCTCCTCCACCTCAACACAAAACAAAAACCATTAAATACTTCACCCTCCTAAACACTCAACTCCTCCACCTGTCAAATGCCAATTTCCCGCCAAAACCAAATAAACGGCCAAGATCACTTGAAGCCATCCAATGGCCAAAAACAGAGGTGGGATATTCTGAGGGAAGTGAGAGAAACACTTGGAGCTATAAAAGAAGAAGAAAGAAGCTATGAAGAGGAGTAGTTAGTCTTGTAGTTTTTCATTTTTCACTTATGTCGTTTTTATGTTTAATCTTTCAACTTAGTGTAAAACTTGTAATGTTTTGTTAAAATGTATTCACTTTAAGTATTTGAATGTATTGAAACTGATTCCAAGTACCAATTTTCAGTTTAATGATATAATCCTCAGTTTATGTCACTGTTGAAATTTTCCATTTCCAAACCATACTCAAAAGCTTCATAACACTTGTTTATCAGTTCCATTGAGCTTAAATAAGCTTAACATAGCTTTTTACAAGCTCCAATTCAAGTTTACACTCATTTTGTATCCGGGTCAACAAAAGTCAACTGGGTGAGCATATGGCTATGGAAATGGTTAGGGGTTGATGCAGAGGTGGATTGGGTTGGATTTGAGTTAGTTGGGTTGAAATTTAGGTTAGTGGTTCTCTGGTACTTGGATTCAAGCCACAATGGCTATAGGACCCTTGTAAGTGAATTACAAGTTTCTTTGCATTTTCTGATTTTATAGTTAAATCTGTTTCCATTCTGTCTTAGAAGCTGTAATTAGGTTATATGAATGAAGTTTGATCATTGATTTAAGTTTGGGAAGTGCTTGTCTCTTTTAATCTTCACAACTATCACAAACAAGGGTGTTTGGATTTACTGATCCATCTGTCTTAATGGTCTACTCATTGGTTAAGTTCTAATGGTTTATGTCTATTAAGTGTGTTTGAGTTCATTTGAGTCAAAATTTTGGGTCTGCAAAGCTTCTAGTCAACATTTCACTTAAATCACTCTCAACTGTCCACTGTTGTGATCAAGGAATTGGAACTCACTGTTTTGTGTTTAGAATTTAATAATATTGCTTGCAGTAGGTTTATAACATCATATAACATTAATTTCAGTGATAAAAATTGGATCTAAAGTTGGAAAAAGTCAAAAGTTCATTATTTCATCAAAAGTCAAAAACAGATAATCATGGTTTGGACCAACTGAAAGAGATTTTTCCTTGATTCATTTTTGGGTCAAATTCAGTGAGGTTTGGTGTTTCAAAAACTTCAACTGGTTCTCTTACTTATCTGCATTTTTGTTGATTTTTGTCATTTTTCTATAAGCTTCAAATAAGCCCTTCTTTTAGGCCTAAATCCCCTGCTCACTGTCAGTGAATGCTGAGATTTTTCTCAGTTTGTGCAGCTTGTGCACAAAGCTCAAAAGAGCTTCTCATGGCCTGATTTTTGGTACAAATACTCTCAACCAGGTCTTTTACAAGTTCCAATTGGTATTTTTCCCATTGAGCTTATTGTGAAGCTTGTGCATAAGCTTAAAGTGGGTAGCTCAGAATCTGTTTTGACTTAAAAGCTTAAATCATCAAATCTATTAATCTTGCATTTCTGTGCTTAAAGCTTGTTGATTTTAGTTGAATTTAGTCACTTCTAGCATACTTGAGTTCCTGTTTCAGTTTGGTAGCTTTTGGTGAGCTTTTGGCTTATCAAGTGCTTATTTCAATAAGCACTTCCACAGCAGTTCTTAATTTCTCCACATAAGCACCTATTTTTCCATTTTTCTTATATTCCTAATATTATTTTAGACTTTTCCTGAAATTTTCAGATTTTTCTAAGTTGTTTTGCTATTTTTCTTAATTTAAATTAGTTTTTAAGCATTTTTAAATAGTATTTAATACAAATAATTAAGAAAAGCTTCAAAAAAATAATTTTTCATTTTTCTTAAGTTAAGATAAATATAAATAGCCTAAAAAGTATTTTTCCATAATTTTCTTAGCTTAAATAGTATTTTCTAGCATTTTAATTAGTTTTAAATAGTTTTAAATTAATAATAAATATATAAAAAGTGTGAAAAATATATTTTCTGTTTTAAAATTAGTTTTATCATATTTTAGATTTTTCTAAGTCTTAATTTCATTTTTCTAGCCTTATTTTGTATTTTCTTTTATTTTAGAGTATTATTAAATAGTTTAAAATAGTTTTTAATTAATAATAATTAATTAAATAGTTTTAAAAATAATTTTCCTTTTCTAATAATTTTCTTATATAATTAGGATTGTAAAAATGTATTTTCTATATTCATAAGTATTTTCTTTCTTTATTTTCACGTTTTATTTGTACGTTACGTAGTTTTTTATTTAAACGTAAAGTTTTAGGTTTTAAACGTTCATCACTTTAAATATAGTGATAGCGTTTATTTAATATCTTTTATCTTTTTAATTTTCTTAATTTGTATTCTAGTCACTGTTATTTATAAGCCTTTTTCAGTAGTGTAATAATCAATCCTAATCCTTTCTGATCACTATCATTAGTGATCATTCTATCGTCTGATCAAGTGTTGTACACACCATTGAGTCTCCGTGGGACTTAACGACCCGGGAATCCACTGTATTCTCTGATCTTAATTGTATTTGTGTCTCGAGCTGTTTAAGTCTGTTAGACTTGATGGTTCACCAGATCAAAATTTTGCCACGGGAGGTTTTAGCGTGTGTTTAGCCTTTTCTGATCCATTCTTGCACATATCCCATCCTTGTAAAAGTTTTTTGTAAAGTTTTCAAAAATCCAAAAGTTCATTAACACTTTTCCTAAAGTGTTAAAAACGCCAAAAATATTTTCATTCTTTGTTTTTATCATCATGTTTTTCAAAAATACCAAAAATATTCCTCTTTACCCTCTTACCTTTTTGATTCTTCATTTCTTATCCTCTGTTAACCTTTGATTCTTTCTATGTCTTATCCTCACCCTCTTGGTTGTCAATGGTGTGGTGGTCCTTATAATGGTGGCAATTGCCCAGTTGTAACGTGGTGGAATCGGAAACGGTCTGTCTATAACCAAGATCCCTATTCCTACCATGACACAGTGATTTATTCCATCGCCTACCACATGTGAGACTCAGCAGTTTTACTATTGTGAGTACTGTGGTGGTTCACACTCCAGTTCTGATTGTCAATCGGGAAACACGCTTGTCTATGAGCAAGTTCCTGATAACAGTTATGACTACAACACATACCACTCACAACCACATCAGTTCTCATCGTTGTGAGTATTGTGGTGGTCCTCACTCTAGCTCGGATTGTCAAACAAGGAATCCATTTCCTTGTAACAATTACGACTCTTCGTATCAAGACCAACCTCCACAGTACCAAATGATTCAAGCGACTCCTCATGACACTAACGCATGACCTTCTACTGAAGACTCGAGTTATTAAAAGAACTTAAGGAGGAGCTTCGCATGTCGTCCCAAAATAATCCAAAATCCATGGAAGCTTTGTTAGCCAAGAGCGGTCTGCTAAATTAGATTCCCAGATTTCCATTGAAAACACTATTAGGGAATCAATTAGAATACAAAAGCATTCAAATCCAGCCTCGATCCGTTTCATTCCCGATGATGATGATGATGATGTTACCCTTGATATTAGTGAATTATGTACGATTCATCAAGTTCATCGAAATTCCTTCCGTGGAAAATCAGGGAGAAAAGACTATGATGGAATTACTAGCAGAAGAACAAATGTTAAGTATAAAACATATGTATGCTAGTCCTTCTAAACTCCCTCACTGTTATATCACACCCAAATTCCCACTCACTCTCTAAACATGGGGATGAGCTTAGCACTATTCCAGAAATGGAATCGTCTAGTGTTGAGAGCCTTGTCCCAATCCCAAGAGAGTCACAGGGAATTCTCGAGCATCTGTGTGATATCCCTTTCCCTCTCGAGTGTTCAAATGATCAATTTGAGACTTTCTCCGATTTTAGCGATGATTGTAAATCTTATGGAGACATCGAGTATGTTGAGGCATCACTATCAGCTGATCCTCTTGAGGAGTTCACCGATGAACTCACTCACATCACTCCACTTTCATCGGAAAGTGACGATGATCTCTTTGATTTCAGCCATCTTGAGAAACTAGAAATCTCCTATATAATGATCATCCACTCATTTCTTATCCCATTTCCGACTCTTCCATTCCTTCTCTCACTCCGAATGAGGAAGATGACAACTTTTGGAAGGAGGTCGATGATTTTCTTAGTGATGAGTCGATTCCAACAGGAATTGACAATACTTACTTTGATTCGAGGGAGACATCCTCTTTCTTGAAAATCTATTGATTGAAGAACCGCTCTCCTCCCGAAATTTTGTTACCAATCACTATAAAAGCTTCAAGTTTAAGCTTAAAAATGTCAAAAATGGTGATTTGCTTCTTCTCGATGAGGAATGGACATGCATTGTGATGCACATATTTATTCCATTCTTCACTAATGGTGTGGTTGTTCTTTCCTTTTCTCCTTCGGGAATGAGGACACTATCTTTGACCCCGGCATTTTCAATTATCATTTTTGAGCCGGTTCTATGTATATCTCATCGGTGTGGAACTTTCACGCGCTTCAAATGTTTGTCCAAACATCTTGAATGAAAGTCCGATGGAGATTGTTTCTTCCACTTTGCTTCCCATGAACAAATTAATGCGGGGTCGAGTCAAGCTAGCGACTTTAATCAAAAAGCGAGCACGCCATATGGGTTTTCACCCATATTTCACTTCTTTCTATTTTCTACCACCCTAGGGGTTCCCACATGTAATTCAAAAATCTCTTCTATAATAATATGGCCGTAGTATTTCCCTTTACGTTCTTTGTTTCGCATAACCGCCGGGTACTTTGAATATTGAGGGCAATATTCATTTTTAAGTGTGGGGGGGAATTCTCACGAATTTTATCATATTTATCTACCCAATTCCCCCGTTTTTGGCCAAAAATTTTTGTTTGGAGTAAGTGTTTTACACTTACTCATTTATCCGCCATGTCTGTAAACAAAAGGATTGGCTAATCCAGGAGCAAACGGCTCTTGGTAAAGATTTCTCAAATCCGTTTATATGGCTTGCAATTTGCCCAAAATTGTATGGTTCTCAACTCACCATATTCTAAAAAGTGAAGAGTTGGCTAGCCCGCAAGGTTATGGCTTGTGGTAAAGGCAGTGGAAAAACCATAATTGGTAATCAGCTCACCAAAGATAATATTGATAATTTATCTAAGAGTTGGCTAGTCCGAAGAGTACGGCTTCGGTAAAGACAAATCAAATCCTTGAAAGTCGGTGGTTTGCTCAAAATCACATGGTTATCAGTGTACAAAGGTTCTTACTTGAACTGAAACATTTGGCTACTCCAGAAGTAATGGCTTTTGGTAAAGAGTTTTTAAAATCCATTAAAGTTCAAATCATTGCTAGGGACTAGTAATATCTCAGTGTGGGGGATTGATGAGTGTCTAAATACTCATCATTTTTATACTGTCTAGACTGCAAAATCATCTGAAAACACTCAAAAATGCATCAAAATGATAAAAATATCACAAATCAGTGTTTTATGTGTTTCAAATGCAAAAATATCAAAATCAGATGAAAAACATATCAAATTTGCAAAAATTGCAGTTTTAGTCCCCCAAGTTTCAAAAGTTGTCAAAAAGTCCCCTGTAAATCAAAACAAAGAGAAATGTCATTTAAGGTCCATGGGATTCAAAAGTTGTTAAAACAAACCCTTCAAAGTTTAAAAGTTGCAAAATTACAACTTTGGTCCCTCAAGTTTGAAAATTGTCAAAAATGGTCCTTGGAATTTGGAAATTGTCAAGTTTGGTCCTTATACTTTTGAAGATTGTCACTTATGGTCCTTGGAGAAACTTTGTTGAATTGGCAGCCTAGGTCCTTGAGTTTTCAGAATTTACACCTTAGGTCCTTGTTATTTAAAAACCTTTAAACCATCTTGGACCTTGTCAATACCCTTGTGACCCCCTGTCAATATACATTTTGGACCCCCTCTCAATATTAAAACCCTGGTCAACATGGCAGTCAAACAAACACCCAACTTGGCGCCACTTTTTCTTTCGTTTCCCAATCGCCTCAATCACTCAAAACCATCCCTCCTCCTCACTCTCTTCTCACACCCTTGTCTCCTACACCTCAACACAAAACAAAAACCATTAAATACTTCACCCTCCTAAACACTCAACTCCTCCACCTGTCAAATGCCAATTTCCCGCCAAAACCAAATAAACGGCCAAGATCACTTGAAGCCATCCAATGGCCAAAAAACAGAGGTGGGATATTCTGAGGGAAGTGAGAGAAACACTTGGAGCTATAAAAGAAAAAGAAAGAAGCTATGAAGAGGAGTAGTTAGTCTTGTAGTTTTTCATTTTTCACTTATGTCGTTTTTATGTTTAATCTTTCAACTTAGTGTAAAACTTGTAATGTTTTGTTAAAATGTATTCACTTTAAGTATTTGAATGTATTGAAACTGATTCCAAGTACCAATTTTCAGTTTAATGATATAATCCTCAGTTTATGTCACTGTTGAAATTTTCCATTTCCAAACCATACTCAAAAGCTTCATAACACTTGTTTATCAGTTCCATTGAGCTTAAATAAGCTTAACATAGCTTTTTACAAGCTCCAATTCAAGTTTACACTCATTTTAATCCGTCAACAAAAGTCAACTGCGGGAGCATATGGCTATGGAAATGGTTAGGGGTTGATGCAGAGGTGGATTGGGTTGGATTTGAGTTAGTTGGGTTGAAATTTAGGTTAGTGGTTCTCTGGTACTTGGATTCAAGCCACAGTGGCTATAGGACCCTTGTAAGTGAATTACAAGTTTCTTTGCATTTTCTGATTTTATAGTTAAATCTGTTTCCATTCTGTCTTAGAAGCTGTAATTAGGTTATATGAATGAAGTTTGATCATTGATTTAAGTTTGGGAAGTGCTTGTCTCTTTTAATCTTCACAACTATCACAAACAAGGGTGTTTGGATTTACTGATCCATCTGTCTTAATGGTCTACTCATTGGTTAAGTTCTAATGGTTTATGTCTATTAAGTGTGTTTGAGTTCATTTGAGTCAAAATTTTGGGTCTGCAAAGCTTCTAGTCAACATTTCACTTAAATCACTCTCAACTGTCCACTGTTGTGATCAAGGAATTGGAACTCACTGTTTTGTGTTTAGAATTTAATAATATTGCTTGCATTAGGCTTATAACATCATATAACATTAATTTCAGTGATAAAAATTGGATCTAAAGTTGGAAAAAGTCAAAAGTTCATTATTTCATCAAAAGTCAAAAACAGATAATCATGGTTTGGACCAATCAAAAGAGATTTTTCCTTGATTCATTTTTGGGTCAAATTCAGTGAAGTTTGGTGTTTCAAAAACTTCAACTGGTTCTCTTACTTATCTGCATTTTTGTTGATTTTTGTCATTTTTCTATAAGCTTCAAATAAGCCCTTCTTTTAGGCCTAAACCCGCCACCGCGGTGAATGCCTAGATTTTTCTCGGTTTGTGTTTTGTGCACAAAGCTCAAAAGAGCTTCTCATGGCCTGATTTTTGGTACAAATACTCTCAACCAGGTCTTTTACAAGTTCCAATTGGTATTTTTCCCATTGAGCTTATTGTGAAGCTTGTGCATAAGCTTAAAGTGGGTAGCTCAGAATCTGTTTTGACTTAAAAGCTTAAATCATCAAATCTATTAATCTTGCATTTCTGTGCTTAAAGCTTGTTGATTTTAGTTGAATTTAGTCACTTCTAGCATACTTGAGTTCCTGTTTCAGTTTGGTAGCTTTTGGTGAGCTTTTTATTTATCAAGTGCTTATTTCAATAAGCACTTCCACATCAGTTCTTAATTTCTCCACATAAGCACCTATTTTTCCATTTTTCTTATATTCCTAATATTATTTTAGACTTTTCCTGAAATTTTCAGATTTTTCTAAGTTGTTTTGCTATTTTTCTTAATTTAAATTAGTTTTTAAGCATTTTTAAATAATATTTAATACAAATAATTAAGAAAAGCTTCAAAAAAAATAATTTTTCATTTTTCTTAAGTTAAGATAAATATAAATAGCCTAAAAGTACTTTTTCCATAATTTTCTAAGATTAAATAGTATTTTCTAGCATTTTAATTAGTTTTAAATAGTTTTAAATTAATAATAAATATATAAAAAGTGTGAAAAATATATTTTCTGTTTTAAAATCAGTTTTATCATATTTTAGATTTTTCTAAGTCTTAATTTCATTTTTCTAGCCTTATTTTGTATTTTCTTTTATTTTAGAGTATTATTAAATAGTTTAAAATAGTTTTTAATTAATAATAATTAATTAAATAGTTTTAAAAATAATTTTCCTTTTCTAATAATTTTCTTATATAATTAGGATTGTAAAAATGTATTTTCTATATTCATAAGTATTTTCTTTCTTTATTTTCACGTTTTATTTGTACGTTACGTAGTTTTTATTTAAACGTAAAGTTTTAGGTTTTAAACGTTCATCACTTTAAATATAGTGATAGCGTTTATTTAATATCTTTTATCTTTTTAATTTTCTTAATTTGTATTCTAGTCACTGTTATTTATAAGCCTTTTTCAGTAGTGTAATAATCAATCCTAATCCTTTCTGATCACTATCATTAGTGATCATTCTATCGTCTGATCAAGTGTTGTACACACCATTGAGTCTCCGTGGGACTTAACGACCCGGGGAAACACTATTCTCTGATCTTCATTGTATTTGTGTCTGAGCTGTTTTAAGTCTGTTAGACTTGACTGGTTCACCATAGATCACTCGCCTTTAAGAGGAACCTAGAAGATCACACAAAAACAAAAGACGAACTACATAGATCACTTGGATCTGAGGTTAGAGGGTTATAATACTTGGGGGAAGTATGTGTGTAAAGTGTTGAGTAGAAAGGAAGAAATGTCTCTCTATTTATAGAGAAAATTCTCTACTATTCCCCGGATCCCACGGATCCCTTCCACTTGGTATCCGGCTAGCACAAAGCTAGGGATCCGTGGAACGCCCTCTTTGCCATGAGTATTTTTGGTTTATGGGTCATGGGTCATGGGTTATGGGTTGATCCATGGTTTTCTTTCTAGATGCAATGAACTTGGTTAAGTGGTATATATAAAACCATAGGTTATGGGTCAATACCATTTGCTAGTTTATACCCATTTAGTATATACTTGTTTTTACCCATTTGGTATATATTTGTTTTTACCCATTTTAGTATACTTAGTTTAAGCATATGCTAACCCAATATGTAAACACTAGTTGTTGTACATATGTATCTAAGTCATAAAATCACTTATACTTGTTTTAGTGTTTTATGTGAAAACGTAAATGTGTTAGGAAACTATTAACTCAAACTATTTAGGTATTCTATTTGTTTCATTAAAATGATTTTACGTTTGTTATCGACAAAAAATTAGAAGATCGTAAAATATAAATAAACGTTTTTACGGCTTATTTGTATTAACACACTTATCTTGATGTAAGATAGGGTATAGAACCCTAAAATACTGTACAAGACAGCCTTGGTTCGGTTTTGGTTTTTACTCCAAAGACTACACACTGAAAACAAAAAAATTCGGATTCTATATATAAGATTACACATGCGACGACGTCACCCTTTGATTTGTGGCCGCCACGTCGCCAAGTATTAGGTTTTTCTTGGCCATTTAGTCTTGCAACGGCGTCTACCTTATGCCTGTGACGCTGTCCCCTTCATTCTCTCGACGTCGTCTGATCAAATCTAGGCCTCGAGTTAGCGACGCCTCTCTTTTAAAACCCTGAAGCCGTAAATGAGCAATTTGGCTACTGAGTCGTAACAAAGTTGTTCTGACGCGTGCCAAGCATTGTGCCGATGCCGTCCCCTTCAGTTCAGCAGCCTGAGTGTCTCGATTCTTGACTTTGGCCATTTTCAGTATATTCAGCAATTTTCGTCCGAATAAGTGTCATTCCAGTATTTTGCCTTCAAGATACCTAAAAGTGAAAAGGAATGATATTAAGTAATAACAGATACAAAGTGATCAAATAAGGCTTAAACGACCCTCAAAAGGTACATTTTAAAACCTTATCATGGACAAAAAATATTGCTTGGGTGGACAACTAATGATTACATGACATTAAAATGAATTACATGGCATTGAGGTGGCAATTGTGGAATAATCTACGTATCATGCCTCCTGTTATATATAATATATATATATATATATAAATATATATATATATATATATATATATATATATATATATATATATATATATATATATATATATATATATATATATATATATATATATATATGGTAGGGTTAAAATGAAAAGTTTCTTATAATGAAAAGAATGAGCATGGGATGTGACATGTGTCACTTTTGCCACATCACCATGCCATGTCATGTGACATGTGCCACCCCACCCCCCCCACCCCCCCCCCCTGCAAAAAAAATTTCCTGCCAAAAAAAATTTTTTTTGGGCAAAAAAAATTCCCGCCAAAATTTATTACTGCATCACAGTTATAAAAATACTGCATCACAATCATAATTGTGATGCAGTAATTTATAACCTTAACACTAAAATCATGATTATGATGCAGTAAATTTATAACCGTGATGCAGTAACTTATAACCTTAATGCACTAATAAGTTTTGGTGCATCTTTATTATAAGTTACTGCATCATAGTTAATAGTTCAGTGCATCAACTATGATGCACTAAAATCAAGGTTATAACCTTAAATGCACTAAAATCATGATTGTGATGCAGTAACTTTATAACTGTGATGCAGTAATTTATAACCTTAATGCACTAAAATCATAATTATGACGCAGTAACTTATAACCTTAATGCACTAATAAGTTTTGGTGCATCTTTATTATAAGTTACTGCATCATAGTTAATAGTTAAGTGCATCAACTATGATGCACTAAAATCAAGGTTATAACATTAATGCACTAAAATCATGATTATGATGCAGTAACTTGATAACTGTGATGCAGTAATTTATAACCTTAATGCACTAAAATCATGATTGTGATGCAGTAACTTTATAACTGTGATGCAGTAAAAAAATTTGGCGGGAAATTTTTGGCGGGAAAAAAAAATTTTTGCCCAAAAAAAATTTTTTTTTTGGCGGGAAATTTTTTTTTTCGGGGGGTGGGGGGTTGGTGGTTGGGGTATGGTGATGTGGCATGATGATGTGGCAAAGGTGACACATGTCACCTCCACATGTCTTCTCATTCTTTTCATTATAAGAAACTTTTCATAATAACCCAAACCTATATATATATATATATATATATATATATATATATATATATATATATATATATATATATTATATATATATATATATATATATATATTTATATATATATATATATATATATATATATATATATATATATATATATATATATATATATATTGTACACCCCAAAAATGGTTTACAGCGGAAGAAAAGGTTTTTGGGATGCTACTAAATTGGATCATAACACAAAGTGAAAATAAAAGATTTTTTTTTCTTAAAAGATTTCATTTATTAAAGTAAATTATAGTTTACAAAGTTTGAATTGTTGCAGAAAATGGCCCATTAATAAAATATGATCCCCATAAGTAAATCAGAGTCATCTATGACCATGCCATGCCAATGCCCAAGCGCCTCCAGAGTTAGCTATCGCCTTTTTAATACCTGAGATAAACATGCTTAAAAGATCAACACAAAGGTTGAGTGATATTCATAGGTTTAGTAAATAGTTGAACACAAGTAAGAGATGATAATTGCTTCGAAGACAATTACCATAGAAAACAGAGATTATTATTCTACACTAAGCTCATGACACCAATACTAACTGCATAAACCTAATTACTGGTGTAAGTAATAAAATTGCCCCCCAGATGTAATAGCCAATTACATAGAGATAATCAAATATGGTGCGCCCCGGTTATTTCCGATACCCGAGTCGGGGTCGTCAATTCCCATAGTACTATCCACAATATTTGCGTTCACTCGCAAGTGATTAATGGTTTATGATGAAGGGGACTTTTGGCAGGCAACTTAGGCTATAATAATAATAATCAGGCAAGCATACATTTTAAGAAAAGACTTGTGTTCTAGTTTATAGCATGTATCTCCCCCAAAGAGTTTATAAAACAGTTAAAAGAGTAAAAGTGGGGCTATGAACTCACCTTAGTTGAAGAAATCCGAAATAGCGTAAATTCAAATAGTATGAGTGCGCAGTACCGGCATGCGACCTAGATTAGTATAGCAAGTCTTAGTTTATAGTTCCAGGCTTATGACTCGATGAAGTTTAAGAAAAGTTTTCAAGTGTTTGTGTTACGTAGCTTATGTGGACGTTCCATAAGTTAATTTTGATTATCGACTTACATAAAAATGTATTTGTGAAAATATTTCCTAAGTATTGGCTCTTGGAATAATGGAGGAATGATGTATACGAAACTTTCGTATAAGAGTTGACTCGAATATTGGCTCAAGTGTTTTCGATGGGTAAATAAAATATAAGTCGGATTGAATTTATTTGATTTGCTAGATTTCGAGGGGTGAAAATATATACGCAACATATATTATCGATGCCATGGGTAAAGAATGTGTATTTGGGAAAACTATAATATTTATAGATTTCGCGGATATGGTCGTCAAATAAAACATATTTATCGAACGAAAGAGTGAGAAAAATATATATGTTTATAAACTTTTAAAAGTTTTGTATAAGAATTGTCAAATGTTAAATTTGAAGGTTTATGAGTAAACCATTATATAAATCTTTTTTTTTTTTTTTTTAGCTTAAAAAAGCTCTTAAAAGAGAGTGACAAGTTTGTCAAGTATAGGTGATGAAGTTGAAAATTTATATAAGTGTGTAAAGCTCGTAAAAGTCCTTAATAAAGGTGCAAAGTGGTTGTAGTTTGGAGGGCTAAAACTGTCAAGAGTTGAAAGTAGAAAAAATAAGAAAAAGAGTAAAACTGTCATTACCCAAGTTCGAACTCGCGACCATCCGTATAAACACAAATGTCCCACCCAACTGAGCCAAGGTGATACTTTGTTTAGTTATGCAATCTAGCTATATTTAAAGTCAAATTTCATTGTTAAATTCTGTATCAAAGTTTCATTCAATGAAAACTATGTACATGCATTTTAGTATAGGTAACTTTTATGTTTTTCTTCTTCACTTCCAACTGCTCTTCCATGGTTCATTTTGTACACGGTTTCTTGGGATCAAAATAAACATTTATTTAAGCTGAGTTTATCATAGGAGTTTGCGACTCAAAAATTTAACGAGACCATGTTTTAAAACCTGATTCTTTGTAAGGTTTAAAAGGTTTATACGAGTGTTAAATATATGTCGGGTTCAAACAAGCCAAAGGTTCGAGTATGTATACGAGTACAGCGAGGGTTCAAAGTATACGACTAAAATATGGATGAGCCAATAAACCGAAGTGAGCATTAATCCAAGATTGAGCCAAGACTTAGCATTTACTTCTATTTAGTTTTATACATGTTCAAAGTGAGCGAAAATGTTTTACGATCAAAGTTACCACATAATCCTTAAACACAACCAAGGTTATTCTTCTTGTATCAAAGTTGAATATAAAAGTGTGCACATGCTCGACTGTGGACACACATGCAACACAATTTATTTTTTTGTTTAACCTATACAAGTATAAAAAAAAGAGAAGGCTAAGATTTAAAGGAAAACAAGATTGTAACAGGTTAGAGGTGTGGGTCGATTGCTTACAGTGAGGTTATGAGATAGTGAGCCGAGTGAAATGTGAACCAAGAAACTACAACCGAGTATAACCCAGGCTTCTAAGACTCTAAACCCGTAATCGAATTAACCCAAAACACTTCGCTAGTTCCCTTTCTTGCTTGACAGCAACACAAAGGGGGTCGAATGCCTTACAAAGATGAGAGGTGAACGAGAGGCACACGACTAGAAGTTAAAGACGTTTATTTGTGTAGGTTTGAGAGTGTACGAGGATGGTGAGGAAAAGGTGGTCAAGTGTAAGCTTTTCTTCTAGCCAATGAAAGCATGGTGTATTAGAGTGAGCATGAAATTGGTGGAGATGGATGCGTGTATCCCTCCTGTGGATCGACCATGATATAAAGGAGAAACAAAACATGCACCTCTTGACTTGGCTTTCCATGGTGGGAGTCTTGTGAAGACATATATTAAGCAAAGGTCCTTTTCTTTTATGGCATCCTAGGGGATCTTGTGGTCCTTGCGTGGGAAGAGATGAAAGTGATATCTCACTTTGAGTTTGTTGGGGATTTGGTGAAGTAGAAGGAGAGCATAAAGAGAAGCACATGGGAGGGATGAAGCGAAAAAGAAGAGCAGAAGAAAGAGTGATCTATCATCCAATAGGGGCGGGGTAATATGGCGGTGGTCGGCGGTGGCGCGTGGCCGGCGCGTGGGTGATGATACGAGGTGCGTCAAACGCTTAGAAACTCTAGGAATGACGAGGATAGATCGATCATTTGATTCGGGCGACGGTGGTGGCCGGAAAAAGGGTGTCGCCAGCGAGGTGGATGAGAAGGCAGGGGAGATTTTATTTTTGTGTGTTTTGTTTAAATGTGAAAAATGAATTTTTAATAAATGCAATGTACTTGGGAAATGACGGATATGCCCTCATGGGTTAAGTGAGTTAACTGACGTTAGTGGGAATTGGTGGGGCCAGTTGTATGGAGGGACGAACGGCGCATAACGTTTGCCACTTAAGGACGAACGACACATTTTTTTTGTTCAAAAGACGAACTCCTGCGGTCAACGCAAACCACAAGGACGAACGGTGTAATTTACTATATATATATATATATATATATATATATATATATATATATATATATATATATATATATATATATATATATATATATATATATATATATATATATATATATATATAAATATATATTATATAACATGAGGCATTTGGCATTAATGCCACCTCAATGCCACATTGATTCGTTGAGGTTTAGGGGTATGTGTGTATGGATAAAACCACAATATCGATATCAAAAATAACCACAAGGAATGATTTAAAATCCCTTTAGGAAAGAGGATAATGAATCAAAACCCGTGAGTGATAGTGATACGGATACGGATTAGGAAATCCGAGTCGTTTCCCAACGAGGTGTGAATGGGCAACGTCGTTCTCGGTTCGTTATCAAAATTCTCGATGTTTTGGATTTTAGCTTATATTAAAACTACGGGGAACAATTAAGGGAAATTACATGATGAGTGTCTAAATACTCATCATTTTTATACCGTTTAGAATGCCAAAAACATCTGAAAACACTCAGAAATGCATCAAAATGATAAAAATATCACAAATAAGTGTTTTATGTGTTTCAAATGCAAAATTACCAAAATCAGATGAAAAACGTATTAAGTTTGCATAATTGGCAGTTTTAGTCCTCTAAGTTTCAAAAGTTGTCAAATTTAGTCCCTGGTAAATCAAAATAATGAAAAATATTATTTAAAGTCCCTAGGGATTCTTAAGTTGTCAAACTTGGTCCTTGATATTTAAAATTGCAAAATGGCAACTTAGGTCCCTAAAGTTTCAAAAATGTCAAATATAGTCCTTGGATATTTAAAAAGTGAAAATTATCAAATATTATCCTTGTACTATTAAATATTGGCAAGTTTGGTCCTTATGATAAGTTTGGAAAAGTGGCAGGTTCAGCCCCTATACTTTGCATAAATTACATGAATGGTCCTTGTATATAAGCTTAAACCAAATGGCCCCTTTGTGTATTTTTACCTCAACCAAAACAAAAGACCCCCTGTCATTATCCACTTGACCCCCCATTTTTGAACCCCCACTTATTAATATCTCGGTCAAAATAAGTCAAAACCCGCCCAAACCATAAACACTGTACATCCTCTTCACCTTCACCTGTAAAACCAAAACCAGTGGTTTTCCCCACCTCTCCACCTCACCACCACCTGTCTACCACCTCTCCCAGCTGTCTACCCACTCCCCTAACACCTCCACATCCTCCCAAGAAGCATTAAATGCTAAAAACCTGCTTTAAGACTTTTGGCGCCAAAATGACAAGTGTGTGGTTTTGATGAATTCTTATGATCCAATGGTTGCAACAAGGTGGGAAATAGCAGGGTCGACAAGGAACTCAAGAGGATCATTATAAAGAAAGAACAAAGCAGAGAAGAAGAGTAACTAGTGTAATTTTAATTTACTTAAGTCGTTTTTATTATTATAAGCTTTCCAGTATAATTTAAGTCTTTCAAGTACTCTATTTAAGTTATTTCAAGTATATGTGAACCTTTTTCAGTTTCAATTTCAGTGTTCAAGTTTAAATTTCAGTTTGTGCAATTTTAAGATCAAAATCTCATGTTAATCAAATGTTGTTGTTAGTTGTTATTAAGGACTGATAAGCCCACATAAGCTCCTAGATAGCTTATTTAAGCTATTAGAAACCTTAAAATCAGTTTTAGAAATCAAAAAGAAAAATTACCAAAAATACATAAAAAATGATGGAAAATCAAAAATCCATGGTGAATGTTATCAGAACTGGAGCAAGGTTGATATTGGATTGCCTTGGTTTAGTGCTTCTTGGGAAGCTATAGGTTGTGTTTGTGTGCCTCAGTTCTCAGTTTTGAGCTTGGAAGCCACTTGTAAGCCTATTGCTCAATTTTAGCTTTTCACTGTTAAAGTTACTTATAAGCTTCAATCTTTATGTTTCTATGTTTCTTAATGGTAGTTAAGTAGAATTAACAATAAAAACCAGTTGCTTGTTTTCCTTAATTTGTAGTTACTATAAATTTTATTTTAACAGTTATTATAAGCATACGTGTCAATTCTCAGTTATATGTTGTTATTGTTGTTATTTAATGTTTCTTCAGTCTAATTAAATGATAATATAAGGTCTGTAATCAGTTTCATGGTCTTAATCTGTGTTTTGCTTTGAAAATCACCAAAACAGTCTAGTAAAGGCTTGTTTGGATTTGCCTTGTTATCTGTAGTAGAGGCTATTTGTGTTGTTGTTTATTGTTGTTACCTGTCATACTTGGTACTAATAACTCAAAGACACAATAAAATTTAGTCCTTGTTTAGTAAAAAGTCAAAATTAGTTTTAAACTTACCTTAGTTATTAACTGTTAAGATTTTGAATTACAAATCATATCACAGTAGTTGATAACTTGATAATATAGCTTAAAATCATTTTATTATAGCTTAATACAACATATTCAGTCCATAGAATCAATCCTAAGTTCATATAAGTCAACATAGTTCATTTTATTAAAAAGTCAAAATTTCAAGCTTAGTCGTTTTTGAATAAAATAGATAATTTTATATAGGGTTTAATATTGAGTTTCATGTTTTGTGCTTTTAGGATATTAAAGTTTAGCTGCTCAACTTTATTAGAAAAATATTAGTTTATCTATACTTAGCTTATAAACTGCTTATTTTCAATCTTGTTTTAAGTACTTTTCCAAAAGCATGCCCTGTGCACAGTTGAGCCACTCTATTTCACAAGCTCACACAGAGCTCATTAGTAAGCTTTAACTGGTGTATTTTAGCTTATTGGAAAGCTAACCTAGCTGTGTCTCTATTCCAGTTCTTATTTTTCACTTTGTAGCTTATTTGATAAGCCTGCTAGTGGCTTTTAGTTTTGTCCATTTTATTTAGTAAACTGATCATTCAGTGTTTATAAGCTTTTTCATAAGCTCATCATAAGCTCACCAGTGAATCCCACTGTGAAAGTTTTAGCTTTTTGGATAGCTTATTTGGTTAACTTATTAGTCCCAGTCTTTATTTTCATTTCCTAGCTTAATTAAGTGCTTAAAAATAAGCTAGTAAGTACCTAGAAAACAAAAAAATGTCCTGTGTACCAGTTTAGCTAAGTGCTTATTTGTAGTTTATTCAGTGCTTATTTATAAGTAATTATGCTTTTTCAGTTTTCATTTTAGCTTATTATCAATTGCTTAACTTATTTTCAGTTTATCTTTTGCTTATTGATTAGCTTAGAAGCCATTTAGCTTAATCTTGTACTTATTCCATTTCTTGTCTACTGTTGAGATCTTAAGCTTATTCAGAGCTTATTAGTAGTTTTTATAAAAAGTTGTAGTTATAAAATTTGCTTATCTAATAGTGCTTAATTAGTTTCAAAAAGAAAAATCAAAAAAATAAAATATTTTGCAAAAAGCCAGTGCTGGGATTCGAACCCTGGCCACCCAGCTCACCACACACACACACTACCATCTGCCCTTGGGTTTTGACTGGTTTAACTTTGCAACGTTTAATACTTAACCCCTTTTTGTCAATTTAGCTTATTCGTATACTTTAGCTTATTTACAGCTTATTAAAGCAAGCTTTTTCAACTTTTGTATTTTTCCTAGCCTTGTATTGTTATAAAGTATTTTATAAAAAAGTTTCAGATTTTTCTTAATAGTTTTAGTATTTTAATCATTTAATTAGTTTAAAATATAATTTAATTCATAATAAAAAATATAAAAGTAAAAAAAATATAAATCTTTTTTCTAAAATTTTCTTTTGTCATATAGTAAGTAAGAAAATTGTTTTTACACTTGTAGGACTTTTATTTTACAAATTTCACGTTTTTTCTTACGCACTCGCGTAATTTTTATATATAACGCACGTTTTCATTCTAGGTCACGTTTTTAGGTAATTTAGGTTTACGTTTCAATTAAAATAGTTTATTTAAGTTATTTTGTTTTATAAATCAAGAAAAACATGATTTTAAAAATAGTGATAGCGTTTATTTAATATATTTTAGCTTTTTAATTTTCTTTAATTTGCATTTAAGCCCCTGTAATTTACAAACTTTCTCTTTAGGTGTAATTATCATTCACAATCCTTACTGATCACTATCCTTAGTGATTATTCGACATCTGAAAGTGTTAAACACCATTAATCCTCCGTGGGACTTAACGACCTGTGGTAACACTATACTCTCCAGATCTTAATTGTATTGGTTTTAGATAGTTTGAATTTTATTACGGTTGACCATTCACAAGAGGGCGGGCTATCTTAGAGAAATCTTGGATGAAACGGCGATAGAAACCGGCATGACCCAAAAAACTCCGAAAACCTTTGACGGTAGTGGGATGAGGGAGTTTAGCTATAACGTCGACTTTAGCTCGGTCGACCTCAATCCCAGATTTTGAAATTTTATGGCCGAGGACAATGCCTTCTCGAACCATAAACCAAGTTGAGGTTTAGGGGTATGTGTATATGGATAAAACCACAATATCGATATCAAAAATAACCACAAGGAATGATTTAAAATCCCTTTAGGAAAGAGGATAATGAATCAAAACCCGTGAGTGATAGTGATACGGATTAGGAAATCCGAGTCGTTTCCCAACGAGGTGTGAATGGGCAACGTCGTTCTCGGTTCGTTATTAAAATGCTTGATGTTTTGGATTTTAGATTATATTAAAACTACGGGGAACAATTAAGGGAAATTACACTACGGGGAATCCTAAATACGCGAATTATACTAAAACGTAAATAAAATGCAACTACGTCTAATCTAAGTCCTAAAAATAATCTAAAATTAATTTCTAACTAAAAATGATATTTGAAAATTAACTAAGAATTAAAATTATTTTTTAAGATTTTTCTGGAATTTATTTGAATTAAAAACTAATTTAAACTAATTTAAATTCTAAAATTACAAATTAAACTAGGAAAATTATGGAAAAAATATTTTTTTTGCTTTTTATAATTTTCTTAATCTAGGAAAATTGAAAAACTATTTTTTGGAACCTTTTCTGATTTAATCGAATTAAATGCTATTTAAAAAGTATTAAAAACTAGTTTAAATCAAGAAAAATAGCAAACAAAGGTGGAAAAATATGAAAAATTCAGGGAAATTCTAAAATATTATTCTAAATCTATGAAAAATATCAAAACCTATGCTTATGTGTGAGATTAAGGGGCTGTAGTGAAACTGCCTTCTAAATAAGCACTTGTAATAAGCTATAAGCTATTCTACTAAACCAAAAGCTACCAGAAGCTTTTCTCTAAAAATCAACTTAAGTGCACCAAAAGTAACTAAGCTTAACCTCTGAATTACAAGCTACAATGATTTGGCTTGATTAATTTTTAGGATCCAAACAGCCTAACCCCTAATGTTTAAGCTTAAGCACAAGCTTATGTAATAAGCTTAAGTGAAAATCAGATCTGTGGTCCTCAAGACCACCAACCAAGGATCAATTGTACCAGATTTGGGACCCTAACTAGCTATATTAAACCCTGTGCAAGTCCTGCAAAAAGCCTGCTCACACTTAGTGTATGCTGAGTGTGAACAGGGTAAAACTAGCTTATTGCACAGCTGATTTAGTGCTTATAGTAGCTTCCAAAAATTTGACAAAAATCAGTTTTAGAAAGTAGACCAACTGAACTTGTAATACCCAAAATCTCACTTAATTTGTCCCAATAATGAATCTATGAAAAATTCAGAAAGTTTTGTGAAAACTGACTTTTTCACTTTTGACTTTTAACTCAGAAATGGTGATTTTGACCAAAATGAAATTTGAACTTAATTTGTGAACTGATTATGTTATTTAATGATGAAACAAAGCTAAATTAAGCTACTCCTATGAATTCTAAACACAATTCAAGTTTATAATCTCCTAATATTCTAACAGATATGAACCTAGCTCAGATTCAATTTGATATTGACTTTCTGAGTTTAGAGTGCAAATTAGTGGACAGATATGAGTTATTCAAGCCTATGTAAATCTGAACCAATGAAACTTAACAACTCAACAAATCTCAAACCTAGATTATAAGCAGATCCAAACACTACTTAAATGACAATTTTGCAATTACTCTACCTGAATCCTAAACAATAACCTAAGTTCTAATAGTAAAATAGCTATTAATAACAGATCTAACAATGATAAACAAGCCGCAAGGTAATTCAAATGAGCAGTAAAACAGTTATGATTTTAGACTAAAATTTAACTCACATGAAGTCCAGCTAATTTATCAGCTTATCTCAGAACCAAAGTACCACTATTCTAATCAAAATCAAACCCAAATCCAGCTCTGCATCACCCCATATCTAACTCAATATCAGCAAACCAGATCCAAGTCACAATTGAAACAGTAAGTTGACTTTTGTTGACTGTGGTAATATTTGAGAGAATTTCTGAAATTGAAAAAAGAAATAAGCTCACTATAAGCTACTAAAAGCTTATATGAACTCAATGAAACAGTAGCTTAAGCTTTGTACAAGCTTATAAGAAATTTGAAAGTATTTTTTAATTTTTTTTTTTAATATTTTTCTGATTTTTTTTTTATTTTTGGATAATTTTGAGAAATAAGCTGAGATAACTTTTTAAAATAAGCTAAATTAAGCTAAACAAACTGAATTCAGAAACATTTAAACAATGATCAATGATCTAAGTATAAAACTGCAATTTCATTATAACTAAAAAACTGAGTACAAATTAAAAATCTGGAAATACATTGAAACATTAAAAACAGAATTAAAAATACAATTTTAGCTACTGAATTAAAGAAGAAAAGAAGGTGTCTCAAACAATGAGTGAAAGGGTCTTTATATACTTGAGCTTGAGGCCTTGGAAGCATCTAGAAATCCCATCTTGTGCTTTCTCTTGGACGTTTTGAGCCATTGATCATCCCTCTACGAATCCCATTTGATCTCAAGCCTTGGATTGCACATGCCACGCTGTTTCCACCAATCAGAGAAGAGCATTTAGGTGTATAGCACACGGATTGGTGACCTGGCAACCCCCATGTGTCAGATGTGTCATAAGGTGTCAGGTGATAGTACATAATTGCCCTTAATGATGGTAATTTTTGCGAATTGAGCGAAGGGTAATTTAGGGTTCATAATGCCTGGAAACATTTGGGGAAATATTTTGGCGCCTATGGGTTTTTTTAATATATTTCGGTTTTGGTTTTAATCGTTGACCGGGTAAAATTTGGTTGACCTGGACACGGTTGGATAAACCGGGTATTGGGTGTTGGATATTGAACCGTGGATTGGTTTTATTATTTGGGCTTGGAACATGGGCTAAGATTTGGACTAACATTGAACCCAAAGTATATTTAAAGGACTATTATTGCCAAATCTGAATTTTTAAGGACCATTAGTGTAATTTTGAAAATGTACTCCAAGGGTTGACTTTGCCAAACTTCAATAATCCAAGGGCTAAATTTGCAACTTTTGAAACTTGAGGGGTCTTTTCTGCCAAATGCTGAAAGTTCAGGGACTATTTCTGACAATTCTGCAACCTTTGATCAAATCTTCAAAAATCATCCTCAGAGAGTAGAAATCTTCACAAATGTATAATTCTGACCTTCCGGCTCAGCTTAAGTTCTCTTAATCTCTCGTGCTCGGATTTTCGTCTGATTTGGCTTCTTTTTGTGTGTTTTGTCATATCCGTACCTGCACATGCATAAACTCAAGAAACACGCAAATGTTAGCAATAAACGGCTCTTTCTTGGTTATTATGGGTCAGTTTTGATAATGAAAAGGTATGTGTTTAAGCACATATCAAAATACCCCAGACGAGACCATTGTCGTGTCCCCACGCAATGCAATCAACTCACGCTTCTAAAACCAAGGATTTCAATCTCTTCCTACTAAACCTATGAAGAAGTAGCAAAGATTCCTCAAAAGAGATTAAGAAAGCCTTAATTCCAAAAACGCCCCGTTTACCTTTTTATTCACATATAGATATTACGATTAAGCACATTCAGATTATGAGTGACGGTTTGTTGAACTTTCATGTCGATTAATAACTCCAACATTTTTCAAACAACACGTTAGGATCACGGAATAGGAAACACAACACAGCGTGAAGTGACCATACGGATAGAATACATCGTCCCTGATTTTTCACAATTCCCAAACTAAGCGTAAAATCGAAATCATTGTTAAATATGATTCTAGATGCTAACACTAACCATGGAAGTTACTTGTGTAATTACCTTTTGTTCCCATTTTCCTATTTTCCTCTAGATTTTTTTATTTTTTTGTGAGAACTGAATTTCTTCATATGTTCTCGTTTCGATAACTTTTATTCAGATAAAGATATAAAGCTAAGTCGCTAACTAGTTATCCATCTTCCCTCGAAAACCACTGCACACAAGAATGAGGTCCACATCAAGGTCCTAATTTCACACGATTTAGGGAGAATATATTTTTTATGGCGGCTGAGACAACTCATCTACGAGTTCAGAGACAGAAGCTTTATTTAGACATCTCCCGGATCCGAAGTTTGGCTTAACACTATTTCAGCACATTTGCATTTTTGCAATTTAAGCCCTTGGTCTTTTCAACCACTAACTCAACGGGATTACCGTTTTATCAGAAGTCTTATTATGACTTTGGATTTTCCTCTGCCTTTATAGAAGTCTATGACAACTTTTATAGCTTTGGATTTTTTTAATTTTAAAACATTTGGGCTTTATTTCATGTTAATTTTTGTGCCAAACTCCAAACCCTACGGCTTTTATAACAATAGAAACAATAGCATCAAACTATCAGGAATCAGTTGTCTATTACACCGTAACACTGACAGTACCTCGATGTGTACCCAACTCTCATGGGCAAGGATTCTCTAAAGAAGAATAAAGAACTAACTATCGCCAAAAACTCAACATCTCTAATTATTATTTGACATATATGAGGTGAAACAATTTTGTGGGAACAAAAAGCCATAAGTACCTTCGATGGGCTCTAAAGAGAACCAACTACTCCACGCTTAGCATCTAAACTCATAAGTAACTCTATCATTTCTCGATCTCCGCAAATTTAAAATCCCAAATAATGAGATACGCGGATGCTTAGCCGATAATTAAATTATCTATGGTTAAGGGAACAAGCTAGGGCTCAACACGCCCGGTCAAGTCAGAATTCTATTCCTACTCTCACCAGCGGAAAGTCAACAAGGTGTCAAAACATATATTAACTTAGCAAATGCTTTGTCTAAATGAAATTAAGTAATGCATATTTAAAGTCACTCAGGGAAACTTGCAAATTCTTTGCCTTGTGAGCTGAATTCGCATTTTATAGCTTCTTGTCTAAGAGACTAGCAAACTTTTCAATCAAAAAGACTTAACAAAAGCTTAAAATTTTTAAATTTTCTCATTTATAGCACAATTTTTCTAAGGAAAAACGGGGTTGCGAGAGTACATGACAAAAAGTAAGCAAGTGCGGTCAAATCAAATCGAAGATTACCCTACCCCAGACTTAGAACGAAACATTGTCCTCAATGTTTAAAAGCAAGGGTATCAACGAAAATCTAAAAGCCGTTTATTAAGTATGCTCAAAGATAAACGTTAGTCGATAAGATTTCGGATAGCGGATTTCCATCAGCATCGATCATGAACTCGAGTGGAGAAAAGACAACTTCGAGCACGAGAGTCTTCATATCGGCGAAATCCTAAACACAACATCACAAACAACCAAACACGAGAAATCGAAAAGGCTAACCCCTTCACGTCACTTATTAGAAAATAGAAAGAAAATAGAAGGATAAACATGGGGTGCCTCCCACGAAGCGCTACTGTTTTTGGTCACCGAGTCGCTAGCTTGACTCGATCCCCGAATTCAGTTGTCCTTAGGGAAAGTTTGGAGATCCGGAACAACCATAGATGGGATGTCCCCTCCAAAATAATGTTTCACACGATGACCATTCACCTTGAAATTTGGGCCATCGGGTTGAGAAAGCTCCACCGTTCCATACGGGAAAACCTGAGCAACGGTGAATGGTCCGGACCAACGGGTTTTGAGTTTGCCCGAGAATATCCTCAAGCGAGAGTTAAAGAGGAGAACTTGATCACCAACGTTGAAAATGCGGTTTTTGATTTTAGCATCATGAATCCTCTTAGTCTTCTCTTTGAAAATCAAAAAATTCTCGTAAGCCTGATCCCTAAGCTCATTTAACTCATTCAATTGAACTTTCCGGTGATCACCCGCGGTCTTAAGATCAAAGTTAGCATGTTTCAAGGCCCAGAATGCCTTATGCTCGAGCTCGATGGGCAAGTGACAAGCTTTTCCATACACCATTTAAATGGGGTGCACCCGATGGGTGTCTTGTATGCGGTGCGGAAAGCCCATAATGCATCATCTAACTTATCGGCCCATGAAGCTCGATTTTCTCCTACGGTCCTTTCTAAAATCCTTTTCAAACCACGATTCGAGACCTCAACTTGTCCGCTCGTTTGCGGGTGATACGCGGTAGAAAGACGATGGGTAACTCCATATTTAGCCATAACTTTAGCGAATTGTTCATTACAGAAATGGGTACCGCGATCACTGATGATGGCACGAGGTGCTCCGAATCGGGAAAACAAATTCTTCAAGAACTTAACAACCACTCGGGCGTCATTGGTAGGGAGCGCCTTTGCTTCAACCCATTTAGACAAGTAGTCGACGGCCACGAGGATATACTTATTACCCTTAGAAGATGGAAATGGCCCCATAAAATCGATGCCCCACACGTCAAAAATCTCACAAACTTGAATAGCATTTTGTGGCATTTCATCCTTTTGCGAAATTTTCCCTTGACGTTGGCAAGAATCACAAGACTTAACTAAATCATGAGCATCTCGATATATGGTAGGCCAATAAAACCTGGAATCAAAAACCTTCTTAGCGGTGTAGCTTGCACCATGATGTCCACCAGTGGGTCCGTTATGGCAAGCATTGAGAATATCAAGGGCCTCTTGGCCATGACCACACCGCCGGATTACTTGATCCGCACAAATCTTAAACAAGTAGGGATCATCCCAGAAATAATGCTTAACATCTTTGAAAAACTTTTTCTTCTGTTGGGACGACATCCCTTTCACGATGAAATTGCCCGCATGGTAATTTACAAAGTCGGCAAACCATGGGGTGTTTGGGTCTTTCTTAGCAATCATCCCAAGTGTCTCAAGAGGAAATGTTTTCGTGATCTCCTTTTTCTCGAGCACACTTTGATGGGGATTCTCAAGTCTAGAAAGGTAATCGGCAGCAAGGTTCTCCGCTCCTTTTTTGTCAAGAATAGTAACATCAAATTCTTGAAGGAGGAGAACCCACCGAAGTAATCGTGGCTTAGCATCTTGCTTTGCCAAAGATACTTTAGGGTAGAATGGTCAGTATACACTATGGTCTTCGATAAGACAAGGTAGGGTCGGAATTTCTCGAAAGCATAAACAACGGCCAATAATTCCTTTTCTGTAGTCGTGTAATTGTGTTGGGCCTCAGACAATGTCTTACTCGCATAGTGTATGGGTTGAAAATGTTTCGATTTACGTTGCCCCAAGACTGCCCCAATTGCGTAATCACTTGCATCACACATGAGCTCAAAGGGCAAATCCCAGTCGGGGGCAACTAAGATCGGAGCCTCAGTTAATTTCTTTTTAAGAAAATTAAATGCTTCAACGCATTCGTTGGTGAAGATAAACGGAGCATCCTTCTCGAGGAGATGGGTCAGAGGGCGGGCTATCTTAGAGAAATCTTGGATGAAACGGCGATAGAAACCGGCATGACCCAAAAAACTCCGAATACCTTTGACGGTAGTGGGATGAGGGAGTTTAGCTATAACGTCGACTTTAGCTCGGTCGACCTCAATCCCAGATTTTGAAATTTTATGGCCGAGGACAATGCCTTCTCGAACCATAAACCAAGTTGAGGTTTAGGGGTATGTGTGTATGGATAAAACCACAATATCGATATCAAAAATAACCACAAGGAATGATTTAAAATCCCTTTAGGAAAGAGGATAATGAATCAAAACCCGTGAGTGATAGTGATACGGATTAGGAAATCCAAGTCGTTTCCCAACGAGGTGTGAATGGGCAACGTCGTTCTCGGTTCGTTATTAAAATGCTCGATGTTTTGGATTTTAGATTATATTAAAACTACGGGGAACAATTAAGGGAAATTACACTACGGGGAATCCTAAATACGCGAATTATACTAAAACGTATTAAAAGAAACGTAAATAAAATGCAACTACGTCTAATCTAAGTCCTAAAAATAATCTAAAATTACTTTCTAACTAAAAATGATATTTTAAAATTAACTAAGAATTAAAATTATTTTTTAATATTTTTCTGGAATTTATTTGAATTAAAAACTAATTTAAACTAATTTAAATTCTAAAAATTACAAATTAAACTAGGAAAATTATGGAAAAATATTTTTTTTGCTTTTTATATTTTTCTTAATCTAGGAAAATTGAAAAACTATTTTTTGGAACCTTTTCTGATTTAATCGAATTAAATGCTATTTAAAAAGTATTAAAAACTAGTTTAAATCAAGAAAAATAGCAAACAAATTGGAAAAATATGAAAAATTCAGGGAAATTCTAAAATATTATTCTAAATCTATGAAAAATATAAAAACCTAAGCTTATGTGTGAGATTTAAGAGCTGTAGTGAAACTGATTTGCAAATAAGCACTAATGAAAAGCTATAAGCTATTCTACTAAACCAAAAGCTACCAGAAACTTTTCTAAGATAAAATCAACTTAAGTGCACCTAAAGTAACTAAGCTTAACCTCTGAATTACAAGCTACAATGATTTGGCTTGATTAATTTTTAGGATCCAAACAGCCTAACCCCTAATGTTTAAGCTTAAGCACAAGCTTATGTAATAAGCTTAAGTGAAAATCAGATCTGTGGTCCTCAAGACCACCAACCAAGGATCAATTGTACCAGATTTGGGACCCTAACTAGCTATATTAAACCCGGGGCAAGTCCTGCAAAAAGCCTGCTCACACTCAGTGTATGCTGAGTGTGAACAGGGTAAAACTAGCTTATTGCACAGCTGATTTAGTGCTTATAGTAGCTTCCAAAAATTTGACAAAAATCAGTTTTAGAAAGTAGACCAACTGAACTTGTAATACCCAAAATCTCACTTAATTTGTCCCAATAATGAATCTATGAAAAATTCAGAAAGTTTTGTGAAAACTGACTTTTTCACTTTTGACTTTTAACTCAGAAATGGTGATTTTGACCAAAATGAAATTTGAACTTAATTTGTGAACTGATTATGTTATTTAATGATGAAACAAAGCTAAATTAAGCTACTCCTATGAATTCTAAACACAATTCAAGTTTATAATCTCCTAATATTCTAACAGATATGAACCTAGCTCAGATTCAATTGGATATTGACTTTCTGAGTTTAGAGTGCAAATTAGTGGACAGATATGAGTTATTCAAGCCTATGTAAATCTGAACCAATGAAACTTAACAACTACACAAAGCTCAAACCCAGATTGATCAGCAGATCCAAACACTACTTAAATGACAATTTTGCAATTACTCTACCTGAATCCTAAACAATAACCTAAGTTCTAATAGTAAAATAGCTATTAATAACAGATCTAACAATGATAAACAAGCACAGCAAGGAGTAATTCAAATGAGCAGTAAAACAGTTATGATTTTAGACTAAAATTTAACTCACATGAAGTCCAGCTAATTTATCAGCTTATCTCAGAACCAAAGTACCACTATTCTAATCAAAATCAAACCCAAATCCAGCTCTGCATCACCCCATATCTAACTCAATATCAGCAAACCAGATCCAAGTCACAATTGAAACAGTAAGTTGACTTTTGTTGACTGTGGTAATATTTGAGAGAATTTCTGAAATTGAAAAAGAAATAAGCTCACTATAAGCTATTAAAAGCTTATATGAACTCAATGAAACAGTAGCTTAAGCTTTGTACAAGCTTATAAGAGATTTGAAAGTATTTTTTTATATTTTTTTTTTCTTTTTTATATTTTTCTGATTTTTTTTATTTTTGGATAATTTTGAGAAATAAGCTGAGATAACTTTTTAAAATAAGCTAAATTAAGCTAAACAAACTGAATTCAGAAACATTTAAACAATGATCAATGATCTAAGTATAAAACTGCAATTTCATTATCACTAAAAACTGAGTACAAATTAAAAATCTGGAAATACATTGAAACATTAAAACAAATTAAAATACAATTTTAGCTACTGAATTAAAGAAGAAAAGAAGGTGTCTCAAACAATGAGTGAAAGGGTCTTTATATACTTGAGCTTGAGGCCTTGGAAGCATCTAGAAATCCCATCTTGTGCATTCTCTTGGACGTTTTAAGCCATTGATCATCCCTCTACGAATCCCATTTGATCTCAAGCCTTGGATTGCACATGCCACGCTGTTTCCACCTATCAGAGAAGAGCATTTAGGTGTATAGCACACGGATTGGTGACCTGGCAACCCCCATGTGTCAGATGTGTCATAAGGTGTCAGGTGATAGTACATAATTGCCCTTAATGATGGTAATTTTTGCGAATTGAGCGAAGGGTAATTTAGGGTTCATAATGCCTGGAAACATTTGGGGAAATATTTTGGCGCCTATGGGTTTTTTTAATATATTTCGGTTTTGGTTTTAATCATTGACCGGGTAAAATTTGGTTGACCTGGGACACGGGTTGGATAAACCGGGTATTGGGTGTTGGATATTGAACCGTGGATTGGTTTTATTATTTGGGCTTGGAACATGGGCTAAGATTTGGACTAACATTGAACCCAAAGTATATTTAAAGGACTATTATTGCCAAATCTGAATTTTTAAGGACCATTAGTGTAATTCTGAAAATGTACTCCAAGGGTTGACTTTGCCAAACTTCAATAATCCAAGGGCTAAATTTGCAACTTTTGAAACTTGAGGGGTCTTTTCTGCCAAATGCTGAAAGTTCAGGGACTATTTCTGAAAATTTTGCAAACTTTGATAAAATCTTCAAAAATCATCCTCAGAGAGCAGAAATCTTCACAAATGTATAATTCTGACCTTCCAGCTCAGCTTAAGCTCTCTTAATCTCTCGTGCTCGGATTTTCGTCTGATTTGGCTTCTTTTTGTGTGTTTTGTCATATCCGTACCTGCACATGCATAAACTCAAGAAACACGCAAATGTTAGCAATAAACGGCTCTTTCTTGGTTATTATGGGTCAGTTTTGATAATGAAAAGGTATGTGTTTAAGCACATATCACACATCAATGCCAAATAATCAAATTTCATGCCACATAAGCATTTGTTGTCCAACTAAGCAATTAATTGTTAATTTTCGGATTTTTTTTTTTTTTTTTTTTTTTTTTTTTTTTGTATTTTTGGAATTTTTTTAAGCATTTTTTAAAATTGTTTATAAAAAAGGTTCCTTGCAAGGTTTGAACCTTGGTTGTTTTGATAAATAACTTGTGTGTTTACCACTTTGGCAACAAGTTATTTTGATAATTATTATGCATATTATAATCTATAAATGCCTATAATTATATTGGAATCCTATACTAAATACAATTTATCTACAAAAATTATATTAAGTATATATCCCGCTTTAACAATCTTTTTAATTAATATATGACCTTTTTAATCATCACAATAAACCCTAATATCATTCATATCCAACCTTTTTAACATGCATATTGTATATTTTATGCAGATTATGAAACAAAAATTGCAGGTGAAGGTGTAGAATAAGGTATATACATCAAACTCCATCTTTACTGTTGTATAAAAATTCATCTTTGTGTGCTTTATCTCAATGTTCTAATAATACTGATGATTCTGACCACTTGTGCTCCATTCGCAACAATTCGTTTTATGTCAATATTCTCTGTAAGATCACGAGTTTCTTTCAATATACATCAGGATGCCTTAATTCTTATGTATTTTACTTATTTTCAAGGGATTTCTCATAAGTATGATTATATTCAGCGCATGATTCGTTCTCAAAACTACCTGAGAAACCTACTGGTGATGGATATAACTGGAGAAAATATGGTCAAGAACTCCTTTGTCCATTGAATTGATACATCATAAATTTAATCCGTAGACCTGTGAGGCTTTGATGAAATCATATGCTTTCTTCAGTTTAGTGCCAGTCT
This sequence comes from Chrysanthemum makinoi, assembly GCA_910596185.1. Classification (NCBI taxonomy): domain Eukaryota; kingdom Viridiplantae; phylum Streptophyta; class Magnoliopsida; order Asterales; family Asteraceae; genus Chrysanthemum; species Chrysanthemum makinoi. The sequence goes on from OU343218.1 coordinate 109,809,630, forward strand.
TGCTGGTAAGATCAGTATATTAGCTAAGGTGTTCAGTATCGTTTCAGTTGTTGAAGTTGAATTTTTATGTCTGCTATTTTTTTTGAAGGTACTCATATGTCACCATATCATGTTTTTCTTTAATGTGGTCTCATTCTACATCTACTGATATTTGTTTCCTTTTTCAGAGGTTGGAGAACAAATATTTCTCCAACCCGGAAGAATTTTGCAACCTATACAGTATGGTTAAGGTGGAGGTTGAAGCTAAGAAAGCAGATGGTTCATCGAGTTGCACCAACGGTCTTCTGTGGCTAACTAGGTAAGGATAACAAAAATATTTACATCACAGTTGTTAACACAATCTATAATTCAATATTTTTTTTAGGCTAAGAAGTTTTATCCTTTCAGGGCAATGGATTTTGTTAGGAACTATATTTAAAGTTGATAAGACAAAATACATGAAAGATGAAGGACTATTGAAGACAACGAAAGACAAGGGACCTACTTGGCAAGAGTATTTATTATTTAGTCACTTGTAGTCATTTGTAACCCTAGTATCTCTATTATATAAAGAGATATAGGGAATTAGGTTTTAAGTGTGTGAAGATGTAAAACACCAAAGTGTGTGTGTGTGGGAAAACCCAGGCGTGGGGTGCCTAGGGTTTTGATGTAGTCGACTTATTGTGTTTAGCCTCAAGGATCATTGATCCTGTTAGATTGTAACCGTCTTAGAGTTGATCGTCTAGGATTGGGGCTGTAGATGTGTTTTGTAGAACACATGATGATGACGAAGAAACCTTAATAATAACAATGATAGTTTGATTTATTCCGCTGTGCATACATATTATTGTTCATTGTTATTTGTGCTTATTGATAATCCTAGATAAGGTCTAAACAACCTAGAGCATCGATTCTAACATGTGGTATCAGAGAAGGTGGCTCTTGATATCTAGGATCTACAAGGTTTCTTGAAGAATATGGCGAAAAGAAGAAAAATTCGAATCCAGAAAATTTTCGTAATGCTTCTGCAGGTCAGTTTTCAAACAGGTATAACTTTTTTGTTAACCGTTGGATCGGGCTGAAATTTTAGGTGGACGTTCTCTATATACTTATCTAACTTTCCACCGAAGGGATCGTCGATCTGAGCTCTTATGCAAAAGTTATTCACTGTCGAAGTTAGCTGCTGATGAGTTTTTCAAGGTCGAATTTTTAGGGTTCTTTGTGCATTAAAATTCTGTTTCATGGTTAAAAGAGCTATATTAGTCATGGTGAATCAGTTTTCAACTAATAATGAACCCTAATATATCTCTAAATTCTTTTAATGCTCGATAATTCTTGGAAGGAAGCAGCTTTGAAGTTAATTTGTTTATTAGGGTTTATGAGTTACTATGATTGAAACCCTAGTCAATGTTATTGAATGATTATGCTGTGCTTCAAAGATTATCTGTAGGGATTGAAGATTAATGTGGAGGCACGGGTTATGTAATCTATTTCTAATGTGAAGTTCATGGAGATTACAAGTTTACATCAGATTGTTCGCTTTATTAGTACTTATACTGGTTCATTCTTTCATGATACTACACTTGCTGGAACTCGTGCTCAACACAAATCTTTAAATGTATTGCTGGAACTTATGTTTAAAGTCGCTATTGTTGTGTTTCAATCGACCTACTGGAACTAGCAATCTACTGCTAGGTTAACGAAACCACTGCTAGCTATGCCTAACCACTGCTAGTGGTATTGGTTTCCACTGCTGCACGATTGGTAACAACTGCTAGCGATTCCACTGCAAGGCATACTCGTTTCCACTGTTAGATTAGTTCAGGTTACCACTGCTAGTCGTTACCATTGCTTGATGTTTCCACTACTTGCCTCAAGTCGTAACCACTGCAAGTGTACTTCGTTACCACTGCTATACTTGGTCTTTTCTGATGGTGACGTTTTTAATGAAGATTAATACCAGGTCCAAATTCACGTCTGATTTATTCATGGGACTAAGTGAAGCATCATGTGAGTTATTTATTTATTTTATACTTGATGTTTCATAGTACTACTAATCCTATGATATTGACTGGTCCCCCAAGTTTGATTGGTTGAACTCATGTGAGTGGTCTGTGAAAGTCAAATAATGGAGGTCACATGGGACGCAAATTTGTAGGTTTATGAGTAAGTGAAGGATAGGGATCACAGTTGCTTCTACACTCATATTTTTGATATTGACTGCCTAATCTTCCTGCTCCTATATTGGTGAGATATTACTTTGTACGATGAAGACTACTACTGATTTGTACATGGTATATTATAAACTGTTGGACGGTGGCTTTTATCCAATGAATGAGACAGTGTTATTTGTTTTTGGAGGAGATCACGTAGTGTTGTTCGATATACATTGTTTCCGCTGCTTATATCATTCAATATCGGTCAACATATGATTTTTGGTTCTCGAATTGTTTTGGATTTGAGGGGAAGCAAGAATGATACACACACATGAGATTTGGTTCACACACACAAGAGGATTTTGGTTATTTGTTCTTAAACGACAACAAGCTCATATTTGGATTTATTGAATTATTGATTACGAAGAAGGTTGATTATCACTAATTTGATGTTGTAGTTGAGTTTTCACAGTTTGTGTTCTTATCATATCTCAAAGTGAGTGTAACACTTTGTAGATAACTTGTTCATGCTTAAAGGATGTTGACGACGACTTGCAAAATCTAATTTTCATAGGTCAAGGGGTGGATGGATGAAGACCTAGTTAACTATCACTTAAAGGAGTTACATTGTAGTGCTCAGTGTCTCATTAAAGATGAGGATTTTGTCAAGAGGTTGCGATCTACTTTATTTTTGTTTGTGGTATAAGTTCGACGTCACGTGGATAGTACAAGATATAAGAAACAAGTTTGGGATATTTTACTTCTTCATCAAATTTGTTATATTTGGTTTTCTTCACAAGTGATCATTACAAGGAGCTTACAGAATTGAAGATTCAAGAGATGGTAAACATATTTTTAGGGGAAGCTTATTGATTAAATGTTTAACCATCTACATGCATCATTCGAGGGGAAGATTTTTACTCTAGTAATTCATTATTATTACTTTTGGTTTAAGTATCTAGTGTCTTAAGTTCATTTTTAGTTGCGGAAACCTTCATGGTGGGTAATTTGAGACATTAGATGGCTGAATTGGAAGTGTGGTGATGATTTGTGATGGTCAAGATCAAATTTGCTTATATTCGCGGTTCTCCTAGTGGATTATGACAAAAAGGGGAAGAAGTACTTGGATGGAAGCTGCAACTTGAAGATTCTTGGTGATTGCATGTTTAAGGGGAAGTTTGTTTATCTTTCATGACATATTTGTTCGTGCTTATTTGGTTTTGTCATTATCAACTAGGGAAGATTGTTGAACTATATTTAAAGTTTATAAGACAAAATACATGAAAGATGAAGGACTATTGAAGACAAAGAAAGACAAGGGACCTACTTGACAAAGAAGTATTTATTATTTAGTCCCTTGTAGTCATTTGTAACTCTAGTATCTCTATTATATAAAGAGATATAGGGAATTAGGTTTTATGTGTGTCAAGATATAAAACACCAAAGTGTGTGTGTGTGGGAAAACCCAGGCGTGGGGTGCCTAGGGTTTTGATGTAGTCGACTTATTGTGTTTAGCCTCAAGGATCATTGATCCCTGTTAGATTGTAACCGTCTTAGAGTTGATCGTCTAGGATTGGGGTTGTAGATGTGTTTTGTAGAACACATGATGATGACGAAGAAACCTTAATAATAACAATGATAGTTTGATTTATTCCGTTGTGCATACATATTATTGTTCATTGTTATTTGTGCTTATTGATAATCCTAGATAAGGTCTAAACAACCTAGAGCATCGATTCTAACAGATTTCATAGTAGAATTATTAATTTTTTATCAGGTATGTAGTAGTTGATGAAGCTCATGCTTATAAGGGAGCGTTTGGATGCCATGTTGATCTTATTTTAAGGAAGGTTCATCGGCTTTGTGCTCATGGTATGTGTTCTTTTGTAATTAAAGTTGTCGTCAGCTCTATTTCTAACAGTAGCTAAATCGGATTGATGCATTAATCTACCTTTTGGCTTATTCTCAACGGCCACTATTGACAATAACAACAATTGAGCCGGTCTGTAATCTATCTTACAACAATATATATATTTCATCACTTAACTTTCATCGTTTCTAGGTGGCTTATGATAAGCTTGGAGCTGGACAAAATGCAACTGTTGCGGTTATGAGTTATAGTGGTTATGATATTGAGGATGCCATAGTCATGAATAAATCATCTTTAGATCGTGGCTTTGGCCGTTTTATTGTAATGAAAAAGTAATTATCAGTTAAACATTATTCAGTGCGTGCAAGTACTTATTGTTGTGACAACAGAATAGGCTGGGGCAAGTGTGCAACAACAGGTAGAGACAACAATAACATTCTGACTAATTTACTGCCTCCTGGTTTAGTGTACTGAAACCTCAATTATGTGTTTATTGTTTTGTGATGTTTTTATAAAATCCTAGAAATCATAATGTGCAGTATCTTATTCTATCTGGTGTTGCTTCTTTTGTTATCAGGCTAAAAACCGGAGATGTGACTTTTAAATATAAAGGCTACAACGTCATAGTTTGCAAGACATATGGTACTGATTATAATTTCTTTAGCTTTCATGTACTTAAACCTTAGGGTTTTGACTCTTCCTGAATTGTTTGTTGTTCCTAAATTTTGAAAACTTTCTCTACATTTTGCAGTTATGCTAGATTACTCTTGTCCATTTTGCTATCTGGCATGTGCAAGTTATAAGGTTACATATGGTTCTTTTCAAACTATTTCAATAGACCTATAAGTATCTTCCGTATGATGTGGGTTATCTTGATTCTTGATGTATTTCAGGGTATGAAATGCCACCTTAAAGCGTCCCATGGTCTATTTGACTTTGAGTTCCAAGTTGGTTACTTTCATGAAATTTTAACTAACTATAGTTTCTGGATTTAAATAGAGTGAATAAACACCCTTATATATTTTACTAATGTTCTGTAGGAAGATGAGAAATATCAAGTTGCAAATGTCTCCTATAATAATGCCGATGCTTTCAGTTCTCAGGTCGGTGTATCGTTTTTACATCTGAAGTAGCTTATAGATAATTTTATGATATGTTTCTTTTGTACGGAATTTTTTGAATTAATAGCAGCAAATCAGTAAGAATTAAAGGTCTACATCCTTTACTCCTAAGAATATTAAGGTACCGATTGTTTTTGAGGGAGAATAATGGGCTGGCCTTCTTGCTCTACACTCCCATGTCTTTCTTTAATTCTCTTTTCTATGATGGAATGCATCATGTGTCATTTTCAGGTAGGGTTTATCCACATACACTTTTCTTCTAAACTTTTAAAGAATGCATTGCACTAATTATCTATATAAAAAACAATGTTTCAACCAACTGGAAGTAGAAATTAACACGTAGCGACCCATTTTGATGGTAGAGTTTATGTAGCTTAACTGCATCAACTACTTCTTTAGTACATTTCCAACATAATACTTTATCCTCTGTTTAACAGGTTGCAATGAAGCTTGCTCCGGATAGGAAGAAGTTCATGGCTGTTGTGGGTGGGAATGGTGACATCAAGTCTGATATTGAAAAATTCTGCTCAACTTTATAATCCCTTTATATTAATCTTTGTTTACCTTTATATTTTTTTTATCCCATTTCTTTTACTAACATCACTTTTTTCTTCTTAATGATTTATACAGTCGACAGTCGCTATTAGATCATATTACTGTCCAATTAGCACCTCGTGCAGCGGATCAGATTTGGCATGGTGCGAGCCAGGTGAGAATACTCCATTTTTGACTTCTGGTAAATTACATTGACTAAACTGTGCTATTAACAGCACAAACCAATAATTTTTTTGAATTTAATCTCTGCAGTTGAGTACAATATGGGCTGAAACAGCAGACAATGCTAGGTCAGCTGCACGATAGTTTGTTCTTGGTGGCCTTTCAGACAAATATTATGGTGTATCTAAAGCTTAAATAATATTTTTACAAAGATTAATGTGTTATGCAGTAACTTGTCTCTACTAGAATACAGCTTATGCTGTAATTTTAGAAAACTCTCTTGACTTCTTATGGATTTTCAAATTCGAGATGATAAATAGTCGCTTGGTAGGGTGAAAACCCCAATTGGAGTAAGTATAAAGATTTAGGTATACAGATATACCAACGATAGTTTGAAGATTGTCCTTTCCAGTTTACTGTTTAGTTAATTGGTTTACTTTGTTGCATATTTTGATTTCATGATTTGTTTTAGTATGCTATGCGATTGATTCTTTTTTTATTCTTAATGAATATTTTATAGGCAGAAGCTGCTGGAGTTGGCAAGGTTCGGCATAATAGATTGGTGAATCTAATTGGCTGTTGTGCAGAGGGAGATGAGCGTATTTTAGTTGCTGAATACATGCCCAATGATACACTTTCAATGCATCTATTTCACTGTATGAATTCCAAGTTGTTATTTTTATATGCTAACAAACCGTGTGACTCATTCTCCTGATTAAAGTATTTCCCCGAGGGCCCTACGTCCTTTAAATGCAAATTTTTACAGTATCGTTGCTCACTATCCCAAAGTAAAGTAGTTTATACTTACTCTTGATACATCAGTTATTACTGTATTAATTCAATAGTTCTTACTTTCATGACGTGTTATAGCAACAAATAGAGCAAAAGTATGTTAATTTTCTAACATAATTAATGTATCTTTTTTTTGCCCCACTAATTGGCAAAGTAACATCTACATGCACTAAATAACTATCAAGTAGTTTATGCTTTGTATAACTAAGTTTAAATAACACCTGAATTATAGAAGCTTATTTTTGTTTGTATACAGGTTTAAGTTCATTAATAATGTTTACCTTAGAAAAGAGAGGATAGTCTTCAGTAAGTTCAAATTTATTGAGGGATGCTTTATGTAGCCTGTAGTTCCCTAATTCACGATAGATTTTGATTTAAAGATATAAGTTGCTTAGACACAAACACAAGTTTGTGGAATGATGCTTAAAGGTTTAGAAACCAATTTTCAAGAAGCATTTTTAAAATGTAGTTATAAAGCAAGACACATGTTTTTTAACTTTTAAGGTGTTTGGTGAGTCTTGATTGCTGCAACTGGCTCTCTCTCACAGTTGTCTTATGAGTTGCACTTATAAGAAATCATTCATCTTTTAAGACTGAGTTATAGATAACTAATTTAGGAAGGAGCCATCGTAACTCCTCGCCATCGGAATAGGCTTTCATTATGTAGTCGTGGATGTTTTTTGTTCTTTCAGTCTTTATGTAGGCATTTTCCTATCTGCTTAACGAGTTTCGATTGTTGGTATATAGGGGATAAACAGCCTTTGCCTTGGGAAATGCGTGTTAGAGTTGCTTACCATATTGCACAAGCACTCGAGCATTGCAATGCGGGAGAATCGAAAATATATCATGATTTGAATGCATATAGGGTTCTCTTTGATGAGGTAAATTTCTAATAACAGCTCTATATCTCCATTAATATCTAATTGAAGTTATATGTTTAATAACTTAATACAGCAATAGATAGGGCTTAGTGAAGTTAGCTCTAGAGGATATTAGAATGCCTATTATTTTTACTGACAAGAAGTATCAGTTTGTTCCCTTATATTTTGAACTAACAAGGATCTTAATCACATGTATATACTACAAGGTAGACTACCAAACTCAGACAACCAACACCAATACTCTTTGGTTCTACTAGACCCTCCTCCCATTCTTTTCAGAAAAACCCCATGGCTTCTTCAACAATGTCTCTCTCCTCATCTTTCACCGGAAAGAGAGTGAAACCCGTTCCATTTGCATATGGGGTTTCCACTAATGGAAGTGTCTCCTTGAGGAAAACTTCGGCAGAAGCTGCACCGTCAAGCAGCCCATTGTGTGTCCAGATAGGGTGAAGTACTTAGGTCCATTCTCTAGTGAGGCTCCTTCATACCTTACAGGTGAGTTCCCAGGTGACAACGGCTGGGACACTGCTGGTCTATCCGCTGAACCTGAAACCTTCTCTAAGAACCGTGAGCTTGAAGTTATACATTGCAGATGGTCTATGCTTGGAGCTCTTGGGTGTGTCTTCCCAGAACTCTTAGCCCACCTTGGTGTCAAGTTGGTGAAGCAGTGTGGTTCAAGGCTGGAGCACAGATCTTTGGTGAGGGAGGACTTGGCTATTTGGGTAACCCAAGTTCGGTCCATGCACAAAGCATCTTTGCCATTTGGGCTACACAAGTAATACTAATGGGTGCAGTGGAGGGCTATAGAGTAGCGTGGCCCTTGGGGCCGTTTATCCTGGTGGGAGCTTTGATCAATTGGGGCTTGCTGATGATCCTGAAGCTTTTGCTGAGCTGAAGGTTAAAGAGATTAAGAATGGCAGACTAGCCATGTTCTCGATGTTTGGGTTTTTCGTGCAAGCCATTGTAACGGAAAGGACCATTGGAAACCTTTTCGATCACCTTGCAGACCCAATGAGCAACAATGCCTGGTCTTATGCTACTAACTTTGTTCCTGGAAAGTAAAATATGACTTAATTTTTTGTAATCAAACTTCAATGATTGATTTTAGATGTATATTACTTGTAATTATTGGAGAATATGTTGAAACCCGTTGCTAATACTTTTCATCTTTTACGTTTATTTAAGGGTAACTTTCCTGCCTACTACTTACAGTTTGTTTCATCTTACTCGGTACATAGCTACTCATAAAGTGCTATTGATAGAGGTTTCAACTTTAAAGTAAAAATAATAGCTAAAAGAACAGGGTTTAGATAGGTCAACGTGTTAAATGCGCCTAAATTTTTTCTTTCTATGATGCATAAAATATTCTAATATCAGGTATTCGTTTTTTTGGGTAAAAGGGCCTTAAAACCCCGTAAATATATCCAAAAAACTTTGAAGTACATTGACATAGGTGACTCCCGTGTCCTCCGCCCGTTACATAGGCGATTTGACTCACAAATGTAACAAGCAACACATCGGTATTCTGCTAAACGCAGCAACAACAAACGAAACTGCTAACAACAGATAGAAACCGATTACTTTAAACAAACAATCTAAATGTAAACGACCGTTCATAGAACCACTTCATGGTGATGACTATGTCTTCAATGTCTTCATTGCTGCCCGCAGTGCACCACCAACTTCCCAGCTACAATAGCACAAACATACACCCCACAACCGAAAACCAAGCCACAACCAACGGCATACTTTGCATGGATCCCACAATCCACCCAAACCCTAGCCGTAACAAACTCTAGCGAGTACCTTGCAGCCATGCGATCCCAATTAGCAACGCAAACCACCCAAGGACCACCAGCAACTTCCAGCTCTTGGTAACAAAAACATCACCAAGAACCACACACCCACAACATGCTCACGGCTGTAACCACCACGACCAGAACCTTATGAAACCCTAATTAGGTTTACTAAACCTAGCCTACCATTGGAATATCAGCAGCCCCATGCGCAGGAACCACAACCAAAGTAATGTTGAATCGCTCAACAAAAACCCTAGTTACACATCAACCGCCCTAACCCCTAGAGCCGCACCACCAACAACCAAGGCCAACAAACCCTAACCCTAGCCGCAACAACCTCGAGGAGGAGATCACCCGCCTGAATGAATGAAAGGAAATCATCCGTGCAACAATCTCAACTCAGACCTAAATCGGAATGAATTAAAATTGGTGCTCTCTATATCAAAACCCTAACCGGATTAAGAGATTCTTGGAAAAACATGAAGTGGATTGAAAGAATGAAACCCTAGGGAAATAGCCCCTAGGACCATGCCTCAAGAAATCGTCCCAAGAGGGCTAGAGGAGAAACCGTTCCCTTTTTGTTTTTGGTTGGTTGTAATATCATTATATTCCCTACAAGCACTTTCTTTTCCCGACAATTAGTCTACTTGAAACCAGTATTCTTCTCCTTTTTGTATGAATATTCAGGCAAGTTCACAGTGGTGTGATTACAGATACTCTTTCCAGATTTGAGTTGTGAATGTCATAGAATGTTTAGAGATGGAATCACCTCAAACACTCGAAGTATTAAGTAACCCATTAGCTTCGCTAATTTATTTTGGCTCTTTTTTTATCCTTTGTTTTGGTAGAATTGACCACATACCATTTAAAGATCAAACTAGACTAAGGGCGTTTGGTAGAGATAAATTCAAGAAATAAATGAAGTGGAGAATAAAATCTCAAGAATAGAAATCAGTACGAATTTTGTTCAATTCTAATGTTTTTTGTTAACACAGAGACTTGACCCGAGAAATAAATTTTTTTTATTTAATAATATTTGTCTAAATAAAATTCTTAAAAAATATTTTAAAAAAATTATTTAAAAAAAAATATATTTTTTTTTTTTGTAATTTATTTTTTAAAATTTATGTACTTCTTTAAAATATTATGTAAAAAATATTTTTTAAAAATGTATTTATTTAAAAAAACTTATTTAAAATATTAAAATAATTATTTAAAAAACTTTTTAAAAAAATATTTTTTAAAAAAATTATTTTAAAAAAAAATTATTTTTAAAAATATTTTTAAAAATATTTTTTAAAAAAATTATTTTTAAAAATGTATTTAAAAAAGAAAACTTGTTTTTTTTAAAAAACTATTTTTTGAAAATGTATTTATTTAAAAAAAAAAACTTTTTTTTTTTAAAAACATTTTTTTTAAATTATTTTTTTAAAATGTATTTATTTAAAAAAAAACTTATTTAAAAAAAAAAAAAAAAAAAAAAAAAAAAAAAAAAAAAAATAAAAAATTTTTTCGAAATACAATATCCATTTT